>JAGDYQ010000005.1:5206833-5229796 GCA_021962125.1 Bulinus truncatus | reverse complement strand
GAAGACAAGGCTACCAACATTAAATTAGTGATATGGATATTGTTTTTGAGACACTTTGCTGGAAGTAGTTGTGATTCTTAATGAGTTCAATTTAACATTCTGCCTGACTTAGCCTACTTACTTCATATAAGTAAAATATGTCCCCAGTCAGAATCCTTTGATGTCAAAAAAAATAATTAAAAAATTGTCAAATATTAAATCCCTTCCACTCTTATGAAATTTACAGCCTTGATGGCAATCTGCAAAGCATTATTCTCACCATATGTGGATTTTGGGAGAGGACACAACCATCTTAGAATAATTGTATTGAGCCCATCTTTTTTTCCCATCTTCTCCCTGGCAACATCAGATGTTATTCCAAATATATTCTTGAATTACAAACAAGATTAAAGTAATGTACAGCTTCATGTGCATATAGCGTGATTTGATTGTGTTTGGGTATGTTTAATAATTATGAAAACTGCTAACTGAGCAGTATAAATACATGTAGCATCATTACTTTCATCCAATTCTATAGAAAAATTATTTTTTTTCCGTTGATATTTTTATTTCATCAACTTGTCTGCATTTTGAAAAGTCATATTTTCTATAAGGGCAAATAATATCTTCCACATTTCCCCATCAATATCAGTTTTAGCACTCTGATTGCGAAAAAAAAATTTAGGATTTAAAAATAGAAATATTTTTCACTAGCTGTTTAGTTCCAGTTATTTTGACCGCCTTGGGGTCCAGCCTGGTGCAAAATGTGATTCGGACATCCCTATAATTTTAATGTTCTGGAAAATATTACTTTTAATTCACTAGTGTTTCACTAATGTTTTTCCAGCCCATAACACAACAATAAGATAATCTTTCTACCCTTCATATACATATATATGTATTCTCAATAATGAAATGTGGGGCTTGTCAACCTAAATACATTTATAATCATCCACTGTTATTTATAAAGTGAATATGATATGTTGTCACTAGTTTATAACTATTCAATGTGGTAATTGAAAATGTAATTTTTAACTTATTGGATTTTATATTACAAATAATTAAGTTAATTTTTTTTTGTTTTGCTTTTTAATCACGTAGGTGTTGCTTTTAAGTTTGAAGGTCATGTTCCTGACCTGGTGACTTTGATGACTACAGGCAAGTTGACTTCGAGTGTAGCTTGGGCTATTGGAGAGGACGGTCTTCCTTTAGTTCCAGTCGAGAAATTTGGAGCAGGTTTCCAATCTGCAATGTATGTAGATCAATAATAATTAAACTAATAACTCAGCTTGTAATATAAAGGTTCATTTTGCTGTCAGTATAAGAAAACAAGATGGCAAATATTTTTGAATTGTTTCAACTCACTTTTCTTGTACAGTAATACAGTGGTGGATTTCTTATTTCCTGGAGTTTAGCTTATAAAAAAAAGGTTCTCATCCTAGTAAATCTCAGGATAAAATATATTTTTTGATATGCGTTAAAAAAAAATTTTAAATAAGAGAGGTAAAAATAATTATTTACAGTATTTTATTAAATTATATAAAACTAGCTGTGTACCCTGCAAAACATTTGCATAGAGTTACATCCCCTTAGGCTTGATCGGTAGGCTAGGTTATTTTTTGGTTTCGGGCAGATCCGATTTTTTTCATGGTTGTATTTTAAACTGGAATACTGTTGTATTAATTCTTTACTTTCGATTTAACGCACACTGGAAATGAGTATTATTATATATGATCCTTGTAATGGGTGAAAAAATGTTTTGTATTTGAATGGGAAAAAAAATTTTAAAAAAATGCCCCATTTCATTGATGACTGAATACAATATAACAAGTGGGCATTTTTATAAAATTATTACTTAGAAAATCAGATTAATTGGTGGTAAATAAGAATCAACTAAAGAACATCACTAAACTCAATATTACTGGCTGAGTAAAGAATGTTAGACCAATCAATTTATCTTGTTCTAATCTAAGACATATCAATTAGAGTTAAATTTTGGACTTGAATAGTATCCTGGGATTTCTCAAATCCCATGAAGTGTTAAATGAGCTAAAAATAAGCTAGGAGAGAAACCCTAAAACAGACAAATACAGCAGGTATTCAGTACAACCATGACAAGTTGCATTGACATTTATACTCATTTTTATGTTATTTTTAATATATCGATAGGCTACAGTTATAATTAAAAGTAAATCATCATCTTCACTCAAAACCAAGAGTGTATAATTGTTCATTAAAGGATGTTTATTTCTTTATCTTAATTCTTCAGTGTGTATAATGTTTAGCTACTAGTTTAAACACTTAATTTTACTATTTTTACTTAAAAATTTTTATTTGATTTAGAAATTATACAGTGGTACCTAAAAATGATTTAATTTATTTTTAGTCAGATGAAACGCCTTGACCCATTTGCTGCCATTGGAGCTAGTGGTGTTGCCGATTTGGAAAAACTCTTGCAGTGGTTTAAAGAATCAAGGCTTGACCCTAATGATCCTAACAATAAAGATATTGTTTATATGCTTAGTGTAAGTTATCAGCAAAAAACTAATCAGTCTGAAAAATACATATGGATCCTATTTTTAATGGTGAAAAAAGAAAAATGTTGAAATATTTTATTTTAATTATAATATTTCTTTACAAGATTTTTCAAAATAATAACTATTGAAATATAGGCTTGCCTAAATGAGGCGTCACTTTTTTCCTAGGTTGTCATTGTATTATTATGGCTCAGTTTTTCATTTTCTAAATCAAGGGAGGAGACCAGAGTTTGCTACAGCCCAGAGAGTATTTCAGGCTTGAGCCTTTACAACAAGAATTTAATTTTGCATCTTTTGAAGAATTGGAGAATAATCTACGATTTAAAATGATTGCTCTTAGAGATGAAGAGCACCCCATGTTCAAAGGTTATCAGATGATCCCAATTAACGAAAAGGAGCTGCCCAAAGATATAATCAAGGTCAGGCCTTTTTTTTTTTAAAGTATAAGCCATTGTATTTTATTCTGTCTAATTATTGTCTATATTTAATGTTGGATTACTTTTAGTGTCTCATTTACCTTTCAATATATTTTTTTTTCTAAGATGAGTCATAAAAGTGTCTACTTTTGAATTATTTTCACATCTCAATACATGTGTATTTTATTGTTTTAGACAATGATATTTTTTTGTAGGAATATGAGAAGAAAATGCGAGAAGAAACACAGTTGCCACTGGTTAAGGGTGATCTTGAGCAGCATCGACAGCAAGTCAACATGTACCTGCAAAAGGTAAAATTATTTTGAACAAAGCTGTACTAAATCTAATTTTGCACAACAGAGCGCTATAAATTTTACATCAACCTAGAATAAATATGCTAACCTTTTAATCTTGCTAGATTAAAAATCGAGTCATGACACAGTATAAATTTGCTTCCCATCAAAGATCTCTTCAAGATATGGTCTATGAAGACAAACCACCAAACTATGCGTAAGGCATATTTTATATTAGATTTATTGTCCAAAAACTCAATGCTTATTTCTCATGTATACAAAATATTCTAGACCGTACAAAAAAAACACTCAGTAAAATTGAATGGAGATACAGATATTTTAAAAAGAATTTATTTTTTTCAATCAACAGAATGATTTTTAAGGCATTAACTCGCTTGTCTGAACCTAGACGTCCTCTAAAACCTGTGCGTAAAGAAAGAAAGAAGGTCACAGCTCAAGCTCTTCATGGACAGGAGGTTAAGATTCTCATTAACATAATACGAGCCACGTTTATTCCTGTCCGCAAGACAGCTTCCAGGTGTGTACTTTGAAAGCTAATTACTTTCAACTTCATATGTATATACCTTAAATATTATCTTATTTGAATTTTATCAGTTCATCATTAAAAAAAATCACATTTTAAGAAATAATCCAATAAGTACTTAATAGCCACATTATTATCTAATGAATTTGAGAAAGCAGGGGAAGGCTCTTTCTTAAATTTATTACATGTTTAACATGTACATATTTTTACATTAATGTGGTTTGTTTTTGTTTAGTATTGGAATTAAAGATGTCTAATTTTAAAAATGCTTTGTTTTAGAAGTTATTACACTGCTTGATCATACAGGCCTTTATATTAAAAGTCAAAAATTAAACATGTGATTTTTGTTTTTATTTCTCCGGTGGTTGTATTGCTTGCCTTTTTTTAATTCTGTTTTTTTTTTTTTGGAGAAATAAGCATTATCTTCATTAAAGCTTGGTAACCTAAGTGGTATCTATTGACATATTTTACTTTGAAATTCCATCCACCAGATAATCAGAAGCAACATGTGAAAAGCTCATTGCTATATATAATAAAAGGTTTTTTTATAGGTCAGACTTGTTAATTGCATTGAATTATGATATTTATGCCATGGTATAACCATCCAGAAAAGTATTCACGTTGTCACTCCCTCCTTTATATTCCGTTATGAAGAGATTTGACTCTTTATAAGTGTAATTACATCTACACAAATGTGTTGTTCTATAATTGATTTATTTTTTTTTTTCAGATTTTTGGAATCATTCAACAGTGATTTGTTTTTGTAAATTATTTTTGAAAATTCCTTTCAATTTTTTTTTTTTTTATTTACAAGACAAGTTTTATTTTACAATGTTTATTGAGACTTCGAATTTGTTTCTCTGAATTTTTTTTTTTTTTTTTTTTTTTTTTAAATAAAACCAACTGGTAGCAGTTATCAGAATATTGTATGAGTCACTTAGAATGAATAATTAATCATTACACGGTTATGAAATAAACTTTTCACTCTTGCAGAGTAGATGCCCTTGTGTGTCTTTTTATTTTTTTAAACTGGTTCTCTATTATTCTTACAGCCCAAATCCTGGTAATGCCACAGCTCGAGACACACAAGGCAAACCTTTTATAGACCCATACAGTGTGAGTCTTTTGGAAAAATGTTTGTAAAATAGTCTGATAAGGTGCCTCCTCTCTCCCATCAATTCTTTAAATTTTCCGTCACAAAATAAAGATTTCAAAGCAGATATTTTTTCCAACCAACTTGCTATTCAAGAGTTAACCAATTGGTAAAAAATGATGGGGGGGGGGGTGTGTGTGTGTGTGTGTAACATTCCGGCATGCCCACATTGCCCTAATTAATTGTGAGCCTGACTTTGCGATCTGCAGTTGTCAGAAGCCACTGTCTTGATGCTTAATTTTGGAGTCAGATGGGTTCCAGTTGTCAAAGACAACGGGGGGGGGGGGGCTCAAGATTTACAAATGATGGTCTTGGCTTTAGGCAGAAAAAAAAATTGCTTTAAATAAAAAAGAATTTCCCCATTAGTTCCAATAAATGCTTATAATATAAGTGGTGAGGTCATTTTATTTTTGTCATTTCCAGGAGCTTGTTTGCCCATTTGTCGAGGTGATGTTTCAAAGATCAAGAGCTCGAACTCGACGTGGTGAAGGACCCAACCCAAGTTTTAATGAAAAATTAGAGTTGATTCTGAAGTATGGTTACTTTCTACTTGTGAGAAAGTTACTTTTGAATAACTTTCGTCAGATAGATTTCTCATTGATAAATTCCCTGAGTGTTAAATATTTAGCAGACCGATTTATCTAATCTGTTACCTCAAATCTCAATGTAATTGCTTTACTTCTAGTATGTACATTTTTTAAAACTAATGCATAGACCTCATTTATTTTGGAGATGAGATTGTCAGTTGCTTTTAACCAAAAGTCTTCCTTCTTTGCTGCATTCAAAAGTATAAAAAGTCGTACTGCTGTAAATTATTTCATTTATCCTTATAATTGCAAAAAAAAAGTTAACTGTTTTAACATGCACTTTAGCTTCAACTTTATTTTTTCCAACTAGAGTACCTAATGATGACTATTCCCCATCTGCATTACAGAGTATTGAGGATGTTATCTACCTCAATGTATTTGATGAGGTTACTGTTGATGTTTTAGAGGTATGTACCATCTATGCTCAGATGCTTAACAGAAACAACAAAAAGAGCAAATGCTTGAAGTGTTTAATAAAATTACAATCGTTAAAAAACTTAAAATCTTAAAAATTGTTTAAAACTATAAGGCATTCTCTGCACATCGTTTACAATGACAATGATTCACAAAGTATCAGAAAAATGTTTTAATGAAATTTAAAAATAAAATTATTTCATACACATTCTAAAAGTTTAAAAAGGTGAAATAAAAATCATGTGCATTTATATATTATAATTGACCAAAAAACAATCTTAAAAATAGTAAAAATTTACTTAAAAAAATAACTTCATTAAATGAACTTATGTTTACAGTCATTTATCATCTCCAGCTCCCCTTTCCTCATATCCACCAGTTGACCCACCATTGTCCTGGTTAAAATCTATTATCTGAACTACATTGACTTGTTCAACACCTCTCCTTTCATCAGATGTTACGTAATCACCACTGTCCTGTTCAAAACCTCTCCTTTCATCCGTTACATAATCACCACTGTCTTGTTCAAAACCTCTTCTTTCATCCAATGTTACGTCATCACCACTGTCTAGACTATCACCTCTACTTTTATCCACTGTTGCATATTCACCACTGTCTAGACTATCACCTCTACTTTTATCCACTGTTGCGTATTCACCACTGTCCCGATTAAAATTTCTTTCAACTAATGTTACGTATTCACCAATGTCCTGTTCAACACCTCTTTCATCCAATGTTACGTAATCACCAATGTCCTGTTCAACACCTCTCCTTTCATCCAACGTTACGTAATCACCAATGTCCTGTTCAACACCTCTCCTTTCATCCAACGTTACGTGATCACCAATGTCCTGTTCAACACCTCTCCTTTCATCCAACGTTACATATTCACCACTGTCTTGTTTGAATCCTCTCGTTTCATCTAATGTTACGTATTCACTTTCTAGACTATCAACTCTAATTTCATCTATTGTGGCGTATTCACCACTGTTTAGACTATCACCGCTACTTTTAGCCACTGTTGCGTATTCACCACTGTCCCGATTAAAATTTCTTTCAACTAATGTTACGTATTCACCTCTCCTTTCATCCAATGTTACGTATTCACCAATGTCCTGTTCAACACCTCTCCTTTCATCCAATGTTACGTATTCACCACTGTCCTGTTCAACACCTCTCCTTTCATCCAATGTTACGTAATCACCACTGTCTTTTTCAATACCTCTCCTTTCATCTAATGTTACATAATCACCACTGTCTTGTTCAAAACCTCTCCTTTCATCCAATGTTACGTAATCACCACTGTTTTGTTCAAAACCTCTCCTTTCAACCAATGTTACGTATTCACCACTGTCTTGTTTGAATCCTCTCGTTTCATCTGTTGCGTATTCACCACTGTCTAGACTATCACCTCTACTTTTAGCCACTGTTGCGTATTCACCACTGTCCCGACTAAAATTTCTTTCAACTAATGTTACGTATTCACCACTGTCTTGTTCAACACCTCTCCTTTCATCTAATGTTACGTATTCACCACTGTCTAGACTATCACCTCTACTTTTAGCCACTGTTGCGTATTCACCACTGTCCCGACTAAAATTTCTTTCAACTAATGTTACGTATTCACCAATGTCCTGTTCAACACCTCTCCTTTCATCCAATGTTACGTATTCACCACTGTCTTGTTTGAATCCTCTCGTTTCATCTGTTACGTATTCACTTTCTAGACTATCACCTCTACTTTCATCTAATGTGGCGTATTCACCACTGTCTAGACTATCACCTCTACTTTTATCCACTGTTGCGTATTCACCACTGTCTTGTTTAAATCCTCTCGTTTCATCTGTTGCGTATTCACCACTGTCTTGTTTGAATCCTCTCGTTTCATCTGTTGCGTATTCACCACTGTCCCGACTAAAATTTCTTTCAACTAATGTTACGTATTCACCACTGTCTTGTTCAACACCTCTCCTTTCATCTAATGTTACGTATTCACCACTGTCTAGACTATCACCTCTACTTTTATCCACTGTTGCGTATTCACCACTGTCCCGACTAAAATTTCTTTCAACTAATGTTACGTATTACCATTGTCCTGTTCAACACCTCTCCTTTCATCCAATGTTACGTATTCACCACTGTCTTGTTTGAATCCTCTCGTTTCATCTGTTACGTATTCACTTTCTAGACTATCACCTCTACTTTCATCTATTGTGGCGTATTCACCACTGTCTAGACTATCACCTCTACTTTTAGCCACTGTTGGGTATTCACCACTGTCTAGACTATCACCTCTACTTTTAGCCACTGTTACGTATTCACACTGTCTAGACTATCACCTCTACTTTTTAACCTGTTGCGTATTCACCACTGTCCGACTAAAATTTCTTTCAACTAAATATTACGTAGTCACCAATGTCCTGTTCAACACCTCTCCTTTAGTCCAATGTTACATATTCACCACTGTCTTGTTTGAATCCTCTGGTTTTAACTCTAATGTTGCGTATTCACCACTGTCTTGTTTGAATCCACTCGTTTCATCCTATTATGTATTTCTCCACTTATTTTTTCATTGCTACCTTCACCTGATATTTGATGATTACCAGTGTCATGGTCAACAACTCTTTCACCTAAACTTGTGCATTCACCACAGTGCTGTCTAAAACCTCTCCTTTCATCCACCGCAGCATATTCACCACTGTCCTGTTCAACATCTCTCCTTTCACCTGATCTTAGATGATCACCACTGTCCTGTTCAACATCTCTCCTTTCACCTGATCTTAGATGATCACCACTGTCGTGCTCAACACCTCTTTCATCTAAACTTGCACATTGACCACTGTTCAGGCCAAAACGTCTCCTTTCATCAGACCCTTCGTTATCCTCATTGACACATATTTTTAATCTTTCATAATCACTGTTCAGATCATCATTGATCTCTGAGCCTTCAGAGGCCAATAGCTTGTATCCTGTGGCCCCTTCTAGTATTAATTCAGTCTGCTGATATACAACACCTATATCATTGTTATCTTGCATTGCGGGACGTTTCATCCTGAAGAAATTATGGACATACCTCATACATCGCGTGAATATATTACTTCTTTGTTTACAAACAACTTGACAAGGAGTATCCTCTTCATTTGATGAACCTTCTGTTGTGGTTTCAGAAAGTTCATTTGTATTTTGTCTGGTTTGAGGTGCACTTAGTCTTGTGCCATCTTGTTCTGTAATGGACCCACTTAGTTCTTCAGCAGATAATGGTTCAATGATGTCATTTTCAGAAGGCTCATCGCTTGCACAGTTTCTGGGTAAAGGTGCTCTTGGTCTTCTACCATCTTGTGCTCTATCACTAGTGCTCGGCTCAAAGCTTGCTAAATTTTGTTCTGCTAAAGATTTTGTGTCATCTTTGTCTATTGCAGTGTTTTTGGTCTGTCCAGTAGATGCTGCTTCTTCGTGAGAAATGTCTTTTTCTTTTTTGTTATTATTAGATGGGTTGCTGTCCTCGACTTCACACAAGGTTCCAGATCGGTTTCTTTTCACAGGTGGACCTGAAATGATAAATTGAGAATATATGTACAAAGCCTACCTCTATTAAATATTGTAGTTAAAATTTATTTTTTTTAACTATTTCGATGACAAAACCTATACAATCCTCAAGCCCTATTTTTATCATTGGAACTTCATTAATCTTTTCAAATGGTTGGAAAATTTTGTTGGTTGTACAAAGCTAGATAGGGATGAACTCATTTAGCATAAATATTTTAACAACTGACTATGAACTGAGTTTTTCTTACAAGTAACATACTTAAAAACGAATGTAGTTGACTAGTATGTAAATATTCCCAAATTATTTTATTTCAATTGCTCTGTCTGGATGTTGTACTTGTGTTTTAGAAAAACTTGAAAACAATTTGAGACTCACTTCACTTCAAAGTAAAATTTCAAACTTTGTGTATTCATGAGGACAGTGCATTATTTTAAACAATTTTCTATATGAGCCCAAAAAAAAAATAATGTTTATATAAAGGGCAGAAAGTGAAAGATAATGGCATCAAGTAATGCAATGGTCAGATACCGTGCAGATAACTAAATTTTAGTCTTTTGCACTATTTTCATTATTATGTGTAAACTTTACCAACAAAAGCGAAAAAATTTAATTTTTTATAGTATAAACTCCTTAGCTCATGCAAATATTTATATTTATATAAAAGTGCAAGTGCCAGTTTTTCTCTTGTATTTATGAAATGACAAAATCATTACTAAATTAAACAAGGTATAAGGGAAGTAATCTTTAATTGCTCTACATTTATTGACAAATTGTGAAATTACTAAATGAACTAAAATCCATATTGGTGATCATGCTCTTTTTAGCTAATGGTTATAAATATTTATGCTCTAAGGAATTATTTTTTAAGAAGTAAATACATGTTTGTGCTTTTTTAATTCAGATTCATGTTTTTGCATATTACACAAGTATTTCTGTTTCAATTAAAAAGGCAGTAATATTAGATACTCCAAACTAATTTTTCTAAAAACTTATTTAACTGTTGAAATTTCATTTTTTGAACCATGCATTAAGTGCTCACTTTGGAGCCACATATTTCACAAATGTTTACTCTGATAAATATTTGAAAAACTATAGGCCTATTATACATACAGCAAGCTCAATTTTTGTTAAGGTGTGAAAGTTCAAGAAATTAATAAAGGGGGGTGAAATCATATGAAAATCTGCAATGTTTAGATGCAAATATTTTTTGTAACTTTTGAAATTCATTTGCATGACATTTTAAAGGAAAAAAATCATTAATTGGCTAAACCATCAGTTAGCCACTACTGCCTTAAAAGTTCCATGCAGCTTTTTGAAAATTATTTGCAGCCTTCAAAAGAGCAGCAAGAAAGTGTTTTGTCACCTTTAGACCAATAACATTTGTGAATGATTCACCAAGAATCACACTGGCAATTAAGTACCACCATTTAGAGGACAATAATTGAATGTTGTAATAGCATACATATCTCACCCAGTGCTAATTAAAACCTGCAACTTCACAGAGAACTGGTATATAGTGATTATATTTTGATTGATCAGTTTCTCTTTCCATTAAATTATAGCAAAGAATGTTTCCAAAAATAAATACCACAACTGCGCACGTTTTAGAGAATCAACAAGATTCCAACATCAAACCCAATAATCTAAATGTGGAATGATGTGCTATTAAATTGATTAGCATTGGTTTTAACTCGCCTATTAACTTCTTAAGAATATGAACAAATTTTCGAAGACCCTATTAGACTTATGTCAACTCTCAAGAATACAATGTAGAATTAAGGGTTTTATTTATGGGTGTGGCTGATGGGCACCAACTATCAGCTTAATTTAATTTTTAAACAGTTTTATGGGAAAAAAGCCTTTTTTTTTTCTAATAAAAAATTAGGGTTTAGGCAAAAAAAAAAAGTTCTATTTAAAAGCTAAAAGTCTCATGAAAATAATTACTGAAAAGAGCTGTTAATTGTACATTTTTTTTTTGCTACCCAATTGCAACTGTACATGTTGGTCATAGTATAAAACACATTTGGAGGGTAATTACAAATGATTTCATGAAAAATTTTAATACAAAAAAAGTCACCATATAATAAACATGTTTGAAATGCACTATTAACTGATATACTATTTGATATATTATTGCATCACAAAATTATTGCAAATAAGCATAATTTGCTATTTGTTGAAACAAGTCACTTAACATCTCATCTGCTATTTACTTTAATAGTAAAAACATAGCACTTATTAAATCTAAACGAGGTGCTAGTCCTATTTATGGGCACAAATATTGTTTGAAATAAGGAAATAAATAGTTTTCATTAAACGAGCTGGATTTTATAATGGAAAATGATTTTATTTCAAATATTTATTCAGCCTGCCTTGTATACCCTCTCTCCATTGGTCTCATTGGCTTTTAGGTCATCAGGTCACCTAAAATTAAAGGACTGTTCTCATTGTGACAGTCAAAGTTGATAAAATCTGATTCTTATAGTTTACTAAAAATCTACATTTATTTTCCTTAATTTCCCAATGATTTCATTAAAAAATCTTATTGGAATGTTTAATGGTTTGTATTTATTAATTAAATTAGCTGCACTGTTTTCAGCGAAGCATTTTCGATGAAATATCTTTGTTGGTAATTTTCACAATTCATGTAACTATGCAACATGAAAATGGTTTTATAAATCTTACTATTTCTTTCATATAGCAGTTAAATAATTTTTTTTTATACCAAAATGGAAGAAAAAAATGGTCATTCATAGATGTACTTTGGTACAAGTATGTTGTTTACGTCAATAGAATATTAAATTAATAGCAAGAGTTGATACTTCATTGCTTTCAGAAATCCTAAGTGTTTTACTTCAGTAATAACAGTCTAATCTAAAACACTAAGATTTAAAAAAAAAAATCACTTGATATTTAAACCAAATAGAATGAATAACATGTTTTCCTTAGACACTTATAGATTCTTTTTGCCTTTGTATGCATGTAAAATAAAATCTACAATACCATCATTTGGCTGGTCCATGTCAGCTATTTAATCAGTTATTCCTTGTAGTCAGGTCAAAGTTATGGCCTGCTTTATAAAATGTATTAAATCCCACCAGTCAACTCAATATGACCACACTGATCTCATTCAATGCAAATGTCAATGTCAGTGAATACTTAAATGGTGGGGGGGGGGGGGAAAAATTAATATCTGTTCAGTTTTGTCATGATAAAAAGTAAACAAAAAAACTGAGCTTTACTCATAGAGTAATTTAGAGTAAAGAAATAATGAAGTCAGTATTTTTTTGTTTTTGTCAATTTCAGTCATCATAATATCTGCTGTAACTTGGGGGTTGTGATGGAGGGGGGAGGGGGGCAAATGGATGAGTGTCAAAAGTTCAAACTTAATTTTTTTTTTTTATAGTAAGCTGTTATAATTACTGAAAAAAAAATTTAAAGCAAAACATTCTTCTGATTTATTTTTTTTTAGTGAAGAATTTTAAACTGCTTTAAAATGTATCCTAATAATGTTTCCCAATTAGTGATTTGTGACCCACTTGTGAGTGGCTTATTAATTGGATGTGGGTCACAAAAAATTTTTATAATAATTGTTTGATCCTCGACAGTTGATTACATAACAACAACTAATTATGACTGGTAGTTGCAATGGACAAACCTATGTACTACACCATAAATAATGTGATTTCTGCAACACTGAATTCTGTATACATAGGGCTTGAGTATTATCAATTTATTGTAATCACTATTACCACCACAAAAATTAAGCTCACAAACAATCAAGTAAAAAGTTGTAGGTCTTGATTCTTCATATGTACTTTTAGCTGTAATCTTAAAATGTTCACCAAAATCTACAATTACAAAACTCTTAACCTTAACTTGGCAAGTAATAAAAAAGACATGTAAAATGTCATATATAACATTGCTTACATACACCAAACTGCATATAAATAAATCTGTATGAAATATTATTTCATTTTTAGGAGTAAATACATGTATTATTTTATATAAAAACATAAATTTAGTTTCAGTTGTCTGTTTGTATTTATAGATGGAACATGAATAATAAAATCTTGGGAAAAAGGTACATTTGTCCCCTAAGACGAGTGCTCGACTTAAGAAAAAACCAGTGCCGGGGATGAAAAATAAATTCTGAAGAGCCGGGTATAAATGTCTATGGTTTCATCCCCGCCGGAGATGAAATTAGCTAAGGCAGAGTTAGGGGTGACATTTCTCAGTGCCGGGGATATCCCCGGCGGTAAATCGAGCCCTGCCTAAGACCATCAAGGCAGATGAAGTGTAAACTTTACCTGTTTCTATAGCCATTACTTTTTGAGGAAATGCCCAGGCACCTTTGCTTCCCCTTTTTGTAGATAGAGTGGACATTGGAACTTTGTCAAAACCTTCTAAAAAAAAATCCCAGGCGCTCACTTGAGGTCTAACCTGAGATCTTTACATTGGGAACTCATGATTTATCAGAGAATACCAATTATAGTTTCTGTTTTTTGTATGATAGATCAAACTGTAATGAAACTTAATTATCAACTTAGTAATTTTTGTAAAAGGAATTACAATTTTACAAATCAAGGTGTTTTATCTATAGGACAACAGAGAACGTGAAACTAATGTTCATCAAAGGATAGAGAAAAAATGGCTTGGAAGCATTAAAATTCCCTTTTCTACAGTTTACTTCAATAACAAGGTATCTTTATATATTTTTTTAGGTTTCATATTTCTTGTTACTTAAATCTTAATTTTCGGCATTTATACACTCCCATGCACTTGTAAAACATGGTAATATAATTAATCATGGTATATTTTATTTAAATTTTTTTTTTTATTCTACTGGTTTTGTTAATACAAAGATGAAGTTTTGCATGCCTGTCTCTTAGATTGACGGCACTTTCCGTCTGAATACTCCTCCCATACTTTTAGGCTACACCTATGATCAGTCACAGTTGCAGCCAGGTATGTCTGTAGTAGATGCCACCAGGGTCAATACATTCCTCACTATGTTTGTCACATTAGAACCATCTCTAACACTGCCAGATCCATTCAAAGAGAAGGTAAGCATCATGATAACCCACATCAAACTTTAACCGCTTATTTGATTACAAAGATAACAATTGTCAGTAACATTTGGAAAGGTAAAAATAAAAATTATCAAAGTTCAGTCCAAATAAATGTTAAAACACTTACCTTAAAAATGTTTTAGAATTGATAAGGAAAAATGTTAAAAGTTTAAAATAATAAACAATTTTGAAAACAAGATTTGACAGTCATCAATGTTGAATGTAGGCTGCATTCTCAAAACAAATTTAATACCATTCACAATGTTAAAAAAAAAATACTTTTTATTATTATTATTACTTTATTTATTTCAATCATTATATCTTTTCCTTTTTTATTAAATCATATTGTCAGAAAAAGGTAAGTTGCAGGACAAAAATGTTAGCTGTGTCTGTTATGTTCTTATTTAACATATCCATTTTTTTATTTAGATATAGAATAAATTTAAAGTTAGTACTTCAATAAGCACAGCTGAAACTTTAGTATGTAGTTTTTTTATGTTTCACATCTGCAATACTTTAGTTAAGTAGAATTGTACCACTTCATTTTTACTATTGACACTCTGCTTCACCTACTTAGAAAAGATCACTATTGATTTCATATTTTTGAAAATGCCCAGAGCGCATTATTTTAAATGTTAAAAAAAAAAGTTAACCATTCTAAAACATGAAACGTATCCTGATTGGAAAATAATCATTTAAAATTAAATTGCATTTTTTTTAAACTGCAATTATATTGTTGTTTTTTTATTTTTTTAATTATCTATTTATAAACTAATTGTAATTATTTTTAATATTCTCAACAGCTGTCTACAAATGAAGAAGAAGAACTCGTCCAGCATGCAGAAGTATGGCAAGAAAATCTGGAGAGAAAATTTCCTAACCGAATGTTTCGCTCAACAGTCATGGATACAAATGGTAGAAATGTGTTTGTTACGAGATTCTTCAAGCCTATAAAGCCACCTCCAGAAGTTGAATCATGTCAGGATCCTGACAAGGCTATGGTATGGTAATATGTTTTAATTAATATATATATATATATATATATATGTGAAATCGAATTTTGTTTTCTTCAGATCTCTTTTTTATAACCTCTTAAAAACATATTTTTTTGAGTCTATAGATAATGCCAATAGTTTCTGCTCCAATTACTACAGACTATTGATGATCATTCATTGTAAATCTTCATTTCTAAACATTGATAATGTACTAAGTGAAATATTTTAATATGTTTTAATTGATAAGTTAAAATATCGTGAGGCAAGATACATGAAAAATCTGTATTTTTGAAAACTAGCTGTATCCTGCAAAGCCTTTGCATATTGCAGCGACCTAAAGGATAAATTATTTCAATTAAAAAAAAAAGTTTAAAAATTATTTGTCAAAGAGATCTAATTATTTGTTGTTACTTGTCATTAAAACAACAAAAAAGATAAATTATAAAAAAAAAAATTAATGAATCGAACCTGGGTAGCCAGCAAAAAAAATAAGATGTAGTGAAATTAGCTTAACCATTAGGCTACCACGTCATACTAGATTAATTGACTGTCATTACATTATGTAAAAACTGCTCGATTATTTTAAACTTTTACTTGAAGTCTTAAAACTATAATCTTATTTTATAATTTAAAAATAAATCAATGCACTATTTATTTTAAAAAATGAAATACTGTGATAGCTTAGAACTTTATTTTTTTTTATATGAGATCGACTTTTAAAAAGAACTTTATTTACGAAATTAGTTACGACGAACACGCTCGCTGTTCTCATCGTCGGAGAATTTTCGATTATTACTATTGCATACGTTTGGCGATTTAAAATGCTATCTGTTGTTAAAAAAAATACAATAATTTGAATAATATTATGATTTGTGTTATTATTGCTTTTTAAAATTGTGGGACTTTAACTTTTCATAATAAAAACCACAGAAACTATTTAAAACTGTAGATTTTTTAAAAAGAAATATCGAATTGAGACCAGCAAGAAATGCCATGTTAATATTTTAAACTGGAACACTGTTATATCAACTTAACTTTGAATTTAACGCAGAACCCACACTGCTATTATTTATATAAATAATTGGTTCTGTAAATATACAACATATCAATAATTGAGTAAAAAGCTCAATAGTCATTTGAGTTGCATGTTAAAGGTAGCTTTTTTTTTTCTTTTCTTTTTTTAAATTGTGCTTTAACTTCAATAAAGTCATTTTTTTCTTTATTTAGTAAATATATTATTTTTAAAACAAATGAAGTAAAATCACATTAATTTTACTAATAAAAAATACTTCAAGCATTATTTAGTCTTGATTGTTATAAGATTTAATTTTTCTCATTTTTTTAGGAATAAACAAATTTTTTATCGGAAAAAACCTGTTACTTAAGAATACATAGTTCAGCGTACATTTATCTGATGAAATCTACACTAAAATGGTGCATATAGGTTATACGTTTTGCTGTACATGCTCTAACCTAAATTAATTTATTAGCATTTATCTAATAAGGTAGTACGGAAAAAACTGTTCAATATAATAGACAAGTGGTTATAATTCATTTAAAGATTGTAATAAGTTTTCCTAAATGTCTTAAGATTTTTTTCTTTTTATGACCGAAATGTGTCTTTTATAGTTTTATGGATGATGACACCTGAAAACTATACTTTTGAGGGTTCTTCTTAAAGTAAGTAAAATATAAGTTTTTACAATCTATTTTTCTATTTAGGAACTAGCAGCTCGCTATGTCTCACTCATCCCATTTGTAGCAGACACAGCTTTATTCCCAGGACAGTGTGACATTTGGAGTACATGTAATGTAAGTTGACAGATGAAACGTATTACATAGTCAGTCATTATCTACTGTTCTACTTCTAATTATTTACATTTTTTAACAAGCTAATACATTTATCTATGTAATTTATTGACTCAGCAATTTATGAAAATGTTGTGTGGTGATGAAGAGGAACATGCTGTGTTGCTAACCAACTTTTTCTTAGGGATGGGAAAACAAGCTTGGTTATTATTAGGTAATTCAACATCTTACTTCGCCCTGCAGTTTGTATGGTTTTATGTAATGCTCTTAAAATAAAAAAACATATTATTGGTGCTTAAATTTTAATTTTCCATTCCACACTTTTATGAAACCAAAATAATGTATAGATCAGAACTTTAAATAAACTTTAATTCCGAATTTTTTCCAACATATTCATTTGTTAAAACACATTTAAGTAAACATTGCCAGTAAATTTCATTTTTCACAGTGAATCACTAATGTGTGATGGAAATAAAAGTTTAATTTTGTTTAATCAGGCAGTGCAATACCAGAAGGCAGAACAGCCTATGTATTAACACAAGACAGCACTGGACACTACTTTATCTGGAATGCTAGGTCTGGGGAAAAGTTTAGTGTATATGACAATTACTGCCCTATCCAAATTGTAGGTTGTGTCATAAATACAGAAAATGTAAGTAGCATTAGTGTTAAGAATGATTTTAACTTCCCCATTACTCAATATAAATAGTAGCTAGTTTTATTTATTTTATAAGATCATAACATCATCATTTTCAGATATATGCAAATATCCAACAGTATGAAAAACCATCACAAATGAATTTTGATTTAAAAAATACAAAAAATTGGCAATCTTTCTATACCAAATCATTTCCTAGCAGAGGATTAGCATCATGCCAAGTAAGTTTATTTTTTCACCATCATTTCAGCATTACTATTACCGTGATTGTCATTTCTTTTTTCTACTGTTCAACGGAAAAAATTGTTTTGCACTTAAAAACTGTACTGGTGATAATTGTATAGAATATTTTGTATCAGTGCAGCATAATTAACTATTTTTTTAATTCTCCGATAACCTTTTCTTTAAAAGACTTTCAATCTTCTCAACCTGTAATCAATTTGACTAATAAAAATAATTGAATAACTGTAAGTAGTTTATTTCTCTTCTAGTGTAATGTTTCTTAAATTCTGAAAAATTGTATCTAATATTTTTTGACAATTCTAGATTGTAGAGAGTAAATGATGTAATTTGATTTCATTCATTTAGCCTAACCAGCTGCATTATAGGAGAAAAGACAAGAAGTTTGAAGGCTTAGTCATGGAACTTCAAGAGAAAATAGAACAACTTCTAAAAAACAAAATAATGGAATGGAGAAGCCGTTATATCACAAGGTGGAATCGACATTGCACCCAGATCATGAGAAAGTTATTGCCAAAGTAAGTAACTATATGTCTATAAGTTGTTTAATTTCTGATTAAATACAGGTGTAACCCACTTGAGGCTGTTCTGCTGTCAGAGCTGCCCGCTATGGAGGAGGTGCAAACTGAACACATCATGGAGCCCTGTCAGATTACAATAATCTGCTACAACATTACTTAGTGATTGGTGGGTGGGTGTGATTAGAGGGACCCCAAGATGGTGGAGATAGTCGGGGGACCCAAGTTTAGCTGACTGGGGCCCTTCTGCTAAAACACTGGCTAGGATTACAAAATTATCTTTAATTTTAACAACTGTATCTAGTGCTGTTTTGTTTGGCTGCATATTAATTTCATGGAGCGTTTTTAAGTAAGTTAGGGTAGGCCTATTTAATGATGCCAATGCTTTGACAGTTAGAGGAATACACATGTAAATATTGTACTAAATATTTTTGGTACTTAATTTGTGTATATATATATACAAAAGTTCCCTTAGCCCTTTAGGGCCATCAAGGCAGATGAAATGTAGCATTCATCTGTTTCTGTAACCACTGCATGTATAGGGATTTTGTGGTTAGCACAGCACCCAGCTGCCTTTACTTCCCCAGCTTAAGTCAGGTAGGTACTTATTTAAAGCTGGGTGGACTTAATGGACATTGACCAACTTTTATCACGACCTAGGAAAATTCCCTATCAGGTCAAGAGTTCTACACCTCTCAGCCACCCATCCCTTTAGCACTAGGGATTTTCTTGTCTGTCATTTTTCTTAAATTTAGGAAAAATATTTCTAATTATCTTTATAATTATAAAGTTCCCTTAGCACAAACGGGCCATCGGGGCAGATGAAGTCTAGAATTAATCTGTTTCTATAATCTCTGCATATAAAGGTTAGCACATAGCCCAGCTGCCTTTACTTCCCTGTCTTAAGTTAGATACCCATTTAAAGCTGAGTGGAATTGTGGAACGACTTTGAAACAAATTTCACCTGGAAAAATTTCCCGGGTATTGCCGAGGATTGAATGCAGGACTCTCAGGATGACAGTCAAGTATCTACACCACTCGGCCATCCGTCCCTATAATTATAAACTCAACTGATTTTCACTGCATACAAAAAAATACAATTACAGTATATCCAATTTTTTTTTAAATCAATATCTGTAGAACTACGGGTTGCAAACACTCAAGGTAATAAACAATTTTGGTTATGAACAACTTTAAAATCTTTTGTCTGGGGTGATGAACATTACATTACCTAGGGTTATGGACTAAGGCCACAGAGAGTTAGTAAGGTGTAACTTTGGAGACCAATAATCAAATTGTGTACAGTTGAAATAAAGACCAAACGACAGCTAAAAACATTGATGGAGAAACAGTTGTCTGATGATGAGGAGCCAGTGAGCATTTTAATTGTCAAGATTAAAGAAACTTTTCGACTACTTTGTGAACCAACATCCATTCAAACTTGTTGCTAATAGGGCAGTAAATCTTATGAATGATATAGGATGTGACAAATTTCCCTTGATAGTTTCTTGATGCTGAAAGATTCCCAGTTGGCTGAATGATATAGGACGTGACGAATTTCCCTTGATAGTTTCTTGATGCTGAAATAGTCCCAGTCGGCTTCCATGCAACAATGATAAGAATCTCCTGTAACTTATAATGATTCATAATAGCAACAAAAAAAAAACGTTTCCATCGATAATTTTTTTTTTAGCAAGATATTTTTTTTAAATGTAATTTGTTGGGCTTTTGCTTTTCTCTTAAATAATAATCAAAGTATTGTATACTTAGCATTGCCCACCCTGGCAATGACATCCACCTGCAGTTTTTTTTCTGGAAACTGTTTTCTATAAATGGGTTCATGCTGTGATTCAAGTGGTCAGACTAACACAGAGAAATGCACATACAAGAGACACTGCGAATGCCAAGAACAGAGAGCAGATGAGCTCAAGGACAGTTTAAAGCTGGTCGCTGGAGAACACAATAAACATACATTTACATGTACAGTATCTATCTAGTATGAAGTAACCTTTTTATTGCAGTGAAAATAACATAAGTACGTTAAAAAAAAACATTAACGGTAATATTTGTTCGTTGTTTTTTTTTTATGCTGACAAAACAACATTCCAATAAATGTTTATTCAATGACTTGTTCATAAAAAATAATGTTAAATTATTTATTGTTCTTTGATATGCAGTTTTAATATTATATACCCATTACTCATACTGATCTGATCTGTATCAAAATATTAAAATCATTGTACTATTCTATGACCTTTTTGATTTGGATTTTGGCTACATTTTAGATAATTTAAATTGTTTTTTTTTTCCACTAACGAAATTTTTAAACCATCATTAGGCTTGAAGAGAACTGTGGAAAACCTATAGCTGAATCTGAACTGAGAGATTTGGAGGATTCATTCAAGTCATATAAAGTTTGTTTCACTTAATTCATCATCTTAGCTATAACTTTATACATGTATATGTAATTGTATTAAGAATCTCCACCTTAAAGGCTATGTGTTAAGCACAAAATTGGATTAGATGGAATATGTATAATCCACACTCTATGTGTATGCTATGTATTTATGATGAGTGAGTACATTTGATTTTGCAGGTATCTGGATTTCCTCTGAATATTCCATATACTGACATGGACAGTATCACAGAAACAGTTTTCTCTACAGGTGTACATGCACAGGAGACAAGTGAAGTGGAGTTTGCCCTTGCTGTTTATGTACATGGTTATACTAACAATGTCATGTCTATATGGATATATGTTGCATCACTATTGCGTCTGAGGTAGTTGATCCAAATGAATTCTTGAAAACTGTAAAACAGTTTTATCTAAAATGTCTGCCAGGATATAACACTTTTCAGGCATCATCTAAATAACATAATCACAAATATGTACATATTTTTTAATTTTTGTGAAGAGCTAGCCTTGAAAAAATTAAAATGCTTGCAGATTATGTTCAGCTGTTTAACGAAATGATGTTTTGCTAACAAAGAACAAAATTTATTCCGTCCAATGTTTTTTTTTTTTTTTCAAGTTTTCTTTATTCAGGACATTTACTTTCTGTCTTTATTGTCTTCTTGAAACCTGAATGAAAAATGACTTTGTTATACTGAAAGAGTGAAAATTCAATATTTAACCTACATATTAAGAATAACCTTGTAAAAAACTTGAAGACTTCATTTTAAAAAATAGAATATGTAATTTAGGCTGTTTTACTGTATGAAAATATTTTGTAGATAGTGGCAGTGCACTATTTAAACTTTTGTATCAATGGTTTAATTTATTTTTTTTTAAATCTATAAATATTATTAAAATTGTTATATTATTTTCTCTGTAGTCTGAGTTTTTTATATTATCCAGCAGAATGTATAGATTATGTACAGCTTAGCAGATACATTTTGAAAATAAAAGGATGTACACAAATTGAATTCAATTATTTAAACAGCTTTAATAAATATAATAATTCCACTAAAAAATGATAAGAAGGCATTTTAATTACAAAAATCATTATCATGAAGAGAACTTAATCATGCCTGTGTTTTGTATCAGGGGCAGTATCTTTGACTGCTAGTGACAGAATGAATACAGGATTCAGTGCTGTTACTGTGGGTTTTATCATTATATGTTTATAGATGCGGAAATCAAGTAATAAATCATTACATTATTATTAAATGCTGGTTCAAACTGAAAAAAAAAAAATGTATAATACCTTAATTTTGTATTACTTTGCAACATTTATTAATAATATGCCTTTTCAGTATTTTGATAAAGAAAGCCGTAAATTTTTATCACAAAAAAATTAAAAAAAAACTACCTAAGAAGTCATAAATATAAAACGCCTAATCTAACTTCTGCCTGTGCATTCAATTTTGTGGATAAACATATATATGCTCTTACAGGAGAAAATACCTTTTTATAACTACATATTTTGAAATCATCCTTGCTTAACGAAATGTGGGCATTTTTTAATATAAATCAAATGTTGTTCAAATTAGCTATTTTTTTTTTATGTGCAAGTTTTAAAATTAGCTCATGTCATGGAGGAGAAAAATTGACCACAATGAGAGTCAATAATATTTATTTAGATAGTATTGATGATGCAGTTTTTTGAAATTTACTAAAATAACTTATTGGTGTAGATATTAAACAGATTTATGTTGATATGAAATAAAGTTAATATTTAATGAAAATATATTTTGTGCC
>JAGDYQ010000005.1:5105328-5206333 GCA_021962125.1 Bulinus truncatus | reverse complement strand
TAAAAAAACATTACAGTTATGGAGCTCCAAATACAATTATAATTAAAATATAGAATTCCTCTGACAAGTTAAAGTTTTGGTGCTGAATGATGTGTGCCCTATTCTTTGAACCAAGTAATTGGCCTTACACTGTGAGGCCGACACCTATTACCAGGCCACACACCATCACATTGTATTCAGCGGCTCCTAGTATTGGTACAATAATTAAATCTATTAATTAGAGCTGCTGTTCGATTTAAAAATTGATCGCAATTAACGCATGATTAAAATTTAAAATCGCAAATTAACGCACTTTTTAATCGACACAATATAACACATTTTGTTTCTATTCAAACATGCAAGTTAGAATATCATAGCATAAAATTGGTATAATAAGCAATTCAGATTAATTTACGAAAGAGGTATAATTAATTGTAACAGATTTATTAAGCATTAGCACTAATGTCTGTTGAATTAGTTATTGAGATCAGTTTATTGACATGTATCAATCACGTCAAGTGATGCGAGTTATTTTTTTTAATCAACAACATTGCCAAACAAGTGTTTTTCTCGTACCATAGCTTCCGAGCAATGACGTATTTCAACCCCTCTCCCCTCTATCCCTGTCATATTTTGCTACACTTTGCCCCCACGTATGTCTTGTTTACCCAACCGTCCACTACCGTACTTACCCCCTTCACTTCCCATTCCAAAACAAAATACACACGTCATTTATATCTCACATGTGCCTTTTCGTTCATAAAATAATAATATAGCCAGAAAGTACTTACTTGCTCACTTATTATTAACGCGTTTTTTTATCCCCCCCCCCCCCCTTTCCCACCCTGTTAGATTTTTGACACTCTTAGCAGCTTCTCTCCCCACAAAGATGACGTTACTTCCAACCGTACCGTACCCCCCTCTGTCCCATTTTTTCCAAATCATGGCACCTGTCAATCAACCAGATGTTCACTAATGGTATCATTGAGTGTCATAATTATTATTAAGAAAAGACAATCCTATTGTTTCAAGGTCATATGGCTGCTATGATTTTATGTAAGCGTGACAGTTTCTGTATTCGGTGGATATTTTTTTTTCTTTTTTTTATAAATCTTGTCTGATCTAGTTATGGTTATAGAATTGGATTATTTACTGATTACTGAAATGACAACATTTGGCTAAAATTTAAAAATGTGATCGCATATGTTTAACGCATTAATTAGGCTTTAATTGCAGTTAAAAAACAGCCCGATATAAAATAATAAATTTAGCTCAGTGTCACAATAAATCTGAAAAATACAACCACTGTCTCGTCTAGACCTTGATTGACAGGTGTCATGTATATGAAACTATTGGTGCAGCTGTTGCAAACGTGACCGGCCTAATGCTGTATTATCAAAATGCTATACAAAATTTGCGCAAAAATTGACGATACAAAATGTCCAGCATCTCGTTATTTTGATCTAGTTTTAACCTGGCTCATTATACACTTATTTTTTTTTACCTTCAAGTTGACTTCACCAATACACTACAGTATATAATGTAAACTAGTGAATAAAACTGTTCTCTTTTTACATCGACCGAGAATGGAGCAGTTGGTTTACTTGTCGAAGGGCTATATAACAAAAACATCTTCATTTATATTACAAGTGGGGATTTTGTCGACATTTCTGAGGTACAGGGTGTATGCGAATTGCGACACGGTGGGGCGATAGATCTACTTAATAAGTGAACAAACCTTAACTTCAAATTTGTTGAGTGAAATACTGTTATTTATCGATTTCTTGAACTTGCAATATTTTGGTCAAATTAACGCATTTAGGTGTTCCGTTAAAAATTTTAATCGCAAATTTTTTTTGACGCGTTAATCGCAAATTAACGCAGTTTAATCAGCAGCCCTACTATTAATATATCCATCTCTCAGGCCCGTAGCGTGCGGGGGGTGGGGGTGAGCAAGGGGGCAGCCCCCCTGCGTTTTGTCTGGCCCCCCTCTGCTTACTTGTTCTACTTAGTAAAATGTATTACCTGCCCCCCCCTCTGCTGTTACCTGGCCCCTTCTGTAGAATGCCTGGCCACTCCTGTAGAATGCCAGGCCCAGCTGTAGAATGCCCGGTCCCTGCTGTAGAATGCCCGGCCCCTGTTGTAGAATGCCCGGCCCTTGTTGTAGAATGCCCGGCCCCTGCTGTAGAATGCCCGGCCCCTGCTGTAGAGTGCCCGGCCCCTGCTGTAGAATGCCTGGCCCCTGCTGTAGAATGCCTGGCCCCTGCTGTATTACAGTAAGGGATGTCAAGGTGGCAGAAATATTTCACTTTAAATAAAAAAAATCCAATTTAAGTTTGTGGAGGCGAAAACTAACGACAGCCAATCATGATAATAACTTCAGAGACTATTAGGGGTAGATAAAAATATCATTCGTGTTTTTGTTTTGTTTAATCTGCAGTTATATTTATTTATTTTCTTTCCTAACTTTGCTATAATTTACTAAAAATAGATTATTTCCATAATGTAAGTCTGCATTTTATTTTTTATGTCAATTCAAAGCCTTATATGTTTATTTTGGAGTTGTTTTAAGCTACGTTTATACTATTCACCGCCTAGGAAACCCCACGTTAGTAAGTTTATACAACTTTGAACTAAATAGTTTTATTAAAATGTAAAAAAATAGTAATAAATATTCCTAGGGCTTAGCGCAATGGTGGCGAACCTATGGCACGCGTGCCACAGTCGGCACGCACAGAATCATCAGTCGGCAAGTGACTAAGCTACTATATCATTTCTTTTAATTTTAATTGGAGTAGATGTCACTTTGCTCTAAATAGGTGGATTTTTTTTTTTTTTGGTGAAATTTGGAGCACGAGGTCCCAAAAAGGTTCGCCACCACTGGCTCACATAATTCAAAAATTAATAGACATTATATTGACAAACTAAAAGTGCGTGCGCCAAAATGCATTGATTAATATAAGTACTATGAATATTTTAAAACACGTACAAATCTATAATCTTTTAATGGTAAGTTTTGTCATTTCATTTACAAAAGATACCATTTGGCGCTTCGAAAGCTATTTGTCAATTTAAGTTCTATAAATATCACTAGGCATAGAGATTTTTATTTTTTTTGCTTTTAATTTAAAAATATTTTTCTTTTTTTTTTTTAAGTAAATATACATGTGACTTTAGGCAAAAACTATTTTTAAATTGGGTATAAAATAGTAAAACGATTTGAACTCTGACTTTGTTAATTAGATTTCTAATGACATCAAATTAGAAACATTCAGAGTTTAAAATATTTTTGCTTTAAGCTATCCTCAAATCAAAGCGAAGCGTTCCGCTGCGCTATTTCTCACGTGAGATTTTTCAAAGCGCGAAAAACCCTCGCTACACCTAAGGGAAGAGAACGTAGGCGTCAGCCGACCGGATATAATGATTTTTTTAATTTTCTTTTTGTTTATTTGAAGACGTCGGCAGACATTTTCTTCTTATGATATATTTTCTACAGTTATGGTATTTTACAAGTAAAAAGTGAAAAAAACACTTACTTTTTGGTATAATCTGATATAATTCAAGTTGCTATATCTAAATGTAAGTCTTATTTGTTAATTTTAAGACATTTATATCAATTTTAACCATGATTTTCATTTGAGTCGATGTTTCTAGGCAGCCATTTTGGATTGTTTACACTCGCGAAACGCGAAAAAACTCTGAAAGAAGCGATGCCGCGAAATTTCTCTGCACCGCCGCGGAAATTCTACGCGGTTTGAGCATCTCCATATAAATACATTGCCGCGAAAGAGGGGTGAATTTCGCGAGCTACCTAGATACGCAAAATTCGCTTTGGTTAGAGGATAGCTTTATAAATTACGATCTTATTTCCTTTTGAGCTGTTGGATTGACACGTATCATAGGGAATGTAATCAATACTTCAACTTTATAAAGCGGTTTTGCAGTTTGTCTCCTTACCTACATTGGAGCCATACTGAATCAGAGCATATTTCTATCCTTATAAATATTTTTTTAAAAGGCTAAACAATTAAAAAAAACTTAATTTTAAATATTATGCCAGGGAAAATAAATTTCTCTCTCTCTCTCATATGATCCGATTCTCTTTCGACCATAGATAATTATCAACGAGTTTACATTAATTATTTGAATACAAATTTCGTCACTATTAAATCTTTTTGAAAAATTATGGTCATTTGGAATTTTTTTTTGGTCAAATGCATTGATTTTACATTAAATAAAAAAAAATACTGAAAGAATTTTTTCAAATATGCAGAACCTTTAAATAATAAATACATATTTAGATCTCAGGTATAATTGCTAAACAATGAAATCTGCAAACGATAATTTGAATAATTTAAAGGAATACAGTGTGATACTTCTTATAACGGTAATTTTTATCTGGTTTTAATTTTGTTCTTAAACAGAAATAGTAAAAAAGTATACAACAAAATAAACTTTCTGATTTTGTATCGCAACACACCAGGAAACTTTTCACAGCTTAAAACATACCACAATATTTTCTGACGACGTATCCAGAACATGGGCCCACTGATAACAACAACATTGTTGGCCAGAAAAAAAATTGCGAGTTTGAAAGTCGTCAATGATGTGACCCTGATTCAAGTATTCAATGGAATACTAGCCAATCAAGAGTTTTTGTTACAAGTAGTAGAGAGACACTGTCGTGACTTTCCTAATGCTAACAAGTTCACCTTAACTGTCCCATCCGCAGCTAGAATATCATTACTTGGACTTGAAGACGTAATTTGTATAGATCTTTCAGTCTGATCTATGTTGAATTGACTCTTTATGATTATTAGCTAAAGGTTCTGAAAGTTGGTGCTTTGTACGAATCAGTTGTTTGTTCTCTTTTACAGTAATATGTATTTTCAAATAACATTTGATTCTTTAGTGTTACAGCAGGATTACCGATCACCGTGTGGTAATGTCGCGAAACACTGATTATTGGAAAACTGTTGAGGTACCAAAAAATGTTATAGCATTATTTCTGATACTAGACTGGCGCAGCATCCTCGCTCCTGCCTGCGACTTCATCTGCTACGAATGGGTTCCATTCGCAACACTACAATGAAGCGTCCGTCAATGAACTGTTTACCACTTTACCTCACTCATCAAGAGAAAATGCAAGATGGCAAGTAATATATATATAAAATATAAATATTGTCCTGCAATTTAAATTGCTATAAATTCATTTTTTTATTTGTTTTTTTAGAGCATTTTCGAAAAAAAATGCTCTATTGTCCCCGTTTTGTCTGTCTGTCTGTCCGTCATCACCCTAGATCTCAACAACCATAAGTCCTAGACCCATGATGTATATATCATTTTGTAGGTCTTAGCCTGCCAAGAAATGACTTTTTTTCTTTTCGCGATCTGATCTCTCAGGGCCGTAAAAGAGGCCTTAGTATCGTTTTTTACTATATAAGCTATATTAATAAAGGAGCGCTATATCTCAGCAACTATAAGTCCTAGACCCATGATGTATATATCATTTTGTAGGTCTTAACCTGCCATGTGTACATCAAAAGTTCATTTCGCGATAGGACTTCTGAGGGCCGGGTTTCAGGGCTCCTAAGGGGCTTATATATTATATATACACCGTTTACGTTCAATAACCCATTCATTTGGTGCGATATACTGCAGCACGTAGTTTCACCAAGATTTAGTAAGAAACTCTTCAAATGAAATAGTAAGATTGTGTTCATAGTTTAATTGAAAGTATCAGAGCTATGCAACAATTGACGGAGTTTTCGGACGATTAAATGACTATAATTTAGAATGTTTTCAATTATGAGTCCTATTTCAGTAACTACAAACCACTTGTAGTTAGATTTAAGAGACAATATTTTTTTTTCAAATATAAAGAAACGTCTTTATAATTTTTTTTTACAAATATATGCATTACACAATTGAATTTATAAACATTTCCAAAATTTACAAATATTTACTGAAAGCTAACAAACGTACTGATACATAACACGAAAATGCGCTAACACGTCCTGTGTCCAGAATGGAACAGGCTTAATTGCTTGTTTCTGTTTTTCCTCTGTATTTTAAAGTTGTTTATAAGACTGTTACAGCAGGCGACACAGGCACCATGGACAATGGACAGTGACAATGAAAGAAGTTGTTAAGTTCTGTCATAAGGCAGGCATTCCAGTTCGCAAAGAATGCCACATAATTTCCAAGATAAAGCATGGATTGGAATAAGAAAAAATGTATCCCGCAGAACATATACTCAGAAGAAGGAGCACCAATTTACTGAAAGTTTGACGGATTTGTTTGCTGTTGCACATGCTGAAGCTTTAACTAAGATGACATAAAATTTCTAGAAGCCCAAAGAGAGAAAGGATGCATGGTTGCATGGGTCCAGTGCATATGGTGCTACCTCGGTAAGAATAAAAGTTTCATAAAAGGCACTTATAGAAATCGTAAGGAAAAGGAGGCAAAGCGAATGTAACATGTGGCAAAGAAGATGGAATTTAGTGCAAGCAATGACAGTGACACAGAGGCTAAGAGCACCGATGGTTGTGATCCCGATGATCCTGATCAACTCCCCGAACCACCTGAAGTGTCTACTAAACCAGTGAGGATCGTCCGATCCACCAATATTGTAAGTCCAGGTTTGGCAGCTGCATTTGACAGAAGTAAAGTCAGTGACAGGAACGCAGTTTAAATAATTACAGCAGCAGCAGAATCACTTGGCCACAGTACTGCAGCTCTGGCGATTAACAAGAAATCAGTCAGATATAGTCGAGGTAAACATCGTGAAGCAGCTGCTACAGAGATTCATGCATCATTTCATCCAAACTGTCCATTAACTGCGCACTGGGATGGAAAAATGCAACATTGTGTCAATGGAGCATTAACATCAAAAGATTTAGTTGATTGTCTTGCTGTTCTGGTATCCGGTGATGGAATAATGAAGTTGTTGGGAGAACCAAAATTGCCAAAATGGAACGAGAGGCAACTGCCGTGTTTAATCTTATTCAAGAATGGAACATTGCTGATAACATCAAATTCACGTGTGTCGACACTACGGCATAACACGGGCATAAATACAGGTGCCTGCATTCTTCTGGAGAAGAAACTTGGCAGAGAATTGATCAGCTTTGCATGCAGGCTCCACATAATGGAACTCATTGTGGCTAAGGTGCTTAATTTAGTTTGATTTATCAGGTTATTCCAGAGATTTCGTGAATGTTCATGCTCCATTGACACAACGATGTATGCAAGTGGAATGGATGTAGATTATATTGCAGTTGTTCTCCATCCAGTTCGGGATGAACTCATTCATTTCATTCAGCATCAGCTAACAGTGTTTCAGCCAAGATATGCTTATCGTGAGCTTCTGCAACTGTCACTTGTTTTTCTAGGTGTAGCTTGTGGTGCAAATGAAATGATTCTGGCTCCTGGAGCTTATCACCGGGCCCAGTGAATGGCAAAACTGATTTATAACCTAAAGATTTTCATTTTGCATTCTCATTTCCAACTTACTGCACGTGAATTCGTGGTTTACATTACCATGTGCTACATCTGCTCCACGTAGAGATTTTCAGAAACTTCAATAATTGGAGAACAACAAGGAAACAATTGACACCGTTCCCAAAGCAGCAATAAAATGATTTTCTGGACAATTGTGCTTACTTGAGTGAAATTCTGGTAGGTTTTGCATTGTTTGACAATGATGTTTTATCTGAAATGAAGTTAGTCATGGTTGCTGCACTTTACAAGATAACAACAGATAATCTTCGCAGAATTAGCCTTCTGTCCAACATTACAACAAAATAAACATTCTGATCAGGAAACTTTTCACAGCTTCAAACATACCACAAGATTTTATGTCTACGAATCCAGAACATGGGCCACTGATAACAACAACATTGATGGCAAGAAAAAAGTTGCGAGTTTGAAAGTCGTCAATGATGCAGCCGAGCGTGGAGTGGCCCCGATTCAAGCATTCAATGGAGTACTAACCAATCAAGAGGAACAGAGTTTTTGTTACAAGTAGTAGAGAAACACCTTCGTGACTTTCCTAAAGCTAACAAGTTCACCTTAACTGTCCCATCCGCAGCTAGAATATCATTACTTGGACCTGAAGACATGTTATTTGTGAATATTGATCTTTCAGTTTTAACTATGTTGAATTGACTCTTTATGTTATTAGCTGAAGGTTATGACAGTAATATGTGTTTTCAAATAACATTTGATTTTTTAGTGTTATAACAGGATTACCGATTACCGTATGGTAATGTCGCGAAACACTGATTATTGCACAACTTTGACACTGTTGTAACAATAATATAAGTTACTATAATAATAAATATTATCAGAATACATTCAAATTTTGCACATTTTATTCTTATAACATTACTAACACATTTTAGGTGGCAGGATAAAAACTGAGAAATTTTTTTTTGAATGGCACGCTAATATATATATATATTTATATATATCTATATACGTTGGTCTCGCATCAGCAGGAAGAAACTACCAAATTTACACCGGGTAAGATGTGCAATATTTACTGTTATAGCATAATTTCTGATATTAGACTGACGCAGCATTCTCGCTCCTGCCTGCGACTTCATCTGCTACGAATGGGTTCCATTCGCAACACTACAATGAAGCGTCCGTCAATGAACTGTTTACCACTTTACCTCACTCATCAAGATATAATGCAAGATGGCAATTTATATATATATATATATATATATATATATATATATATATATATATATATATATATATATATATATATATATTCAATATAAATATTGTCCTGCAATTTAAATTGCTATAAATTCATTTTTTCTCTTTGTTTTTTTCTGTTTTTCTCTGTATTTTAAAGTTGTTTATAAGACTGTTACAGCAGACGACACAGGCACCATGGATGTCTCGACCCTGATATATATATATATATATATATATATATATATATATATATATATATATATATATATATATATATATATATATATATTAGGGTGCCACTCAATGCAATGGGAAATTTATTTTTTTTTCAATTTCATAGTCCCACCACCTAATTTTTTCCCTTTTGTTATGTTAAGTAATTTTACCAAGTTTCATGAAGATTCAGTGATATTTAGAGGTAGCTCAATGGACTCGAAGTTTTATAAAATGCGAAAATGCCTGTATTTGACATACAAGGAAAACTGAAGGCAATTTCTGTTACTTATTAAATAAAATTTCTGTTAATTATTTATATTTTCATGTCAGTGCAATATATATTACACAGTGACAATGAAAGAAGTTGTTAAGTTCTGTCATAAGGAAGGCATTCCAGTTCGCAAAGAATGCCACATAATTTCCAAGATAAAGCATGGATTGGAATAAGAAAAAATATATCCCGCAGAACATATACTCAGAAGAAGGAGCACCAAATTACTGAAAGTTTGACGGATTTATTTGCTGTTGCACATGCTGAAGCTTTAACTAAGATGCAGGTACCTGATGACATAAAATTTCTAGAGGCACAAAGAGAGAAAGGGATGCATGGTTGCATGGGTCCAGTGCATATGGTGCTACCTCGGTAAGAATAAAAGTTTCATAAAAGGCACTTATAGAATATCGTAAGGAAAAGGAGGCTGAGCGAATGCAACATGTGGCAAAGAAGATGGAGTTTAGTGCAAGCAATGACAGTGACACAGAGGCTAAGAGCACCGATGGTTGTGATCCCGATGATCCTGATCAACTCCCCGAACCACCTGAAGTGTCTACTAAACCAGTGAGGATCGTCCGATCCACCAATATTGTAAGTCCAGGTTTGACAGCTGCATTTGACAGAAGTAAAGTCAGTGACAGGAACGCAGTTTAAATAATTACAGCAGCAGCAGAATCACTTGGCCACAGTACTGCAGCTCTGGCGATTAACAAGAAATCAGTCAGATATAGTCGAGGTAAACATCGTGAAGCAGCTGCTACAGAGATTCATGCATCATTTCATCCAAACTGTCCATTAACTGCGCACTGGGATGGAAAAATGCAACATTGTGTCAATGGAGCATTAACATCAAAAGATTTAGTTGATTGTCTTGCTGTTCAGGTATCCGGTGATGGAATAATGAAGTTGTTGGGAGAACCAAAATTGCCAAAATGGAACGAGAGGCAACTGCCGTGTTTAATCTTATTCAAGAATGGAACATTGCTGATAACATCAAATTCACGTGTGTCGACACTACGGCATAACACGGGCATAAATACAGGTGCCTGCATTCTTCTGGAGAAGAAACTTGGCAGAGAATTGATCAGCTTAGCATGCAGGCTCCACATAATGGAACTCATTGTGGCTAAGGTGCTTAATTTAGTTTGATTTCTTATAACATTACTAACACATTTTGAGGTGGCAAGATAAAAACTGAGAAGTTTTTTTTTGAGCGGCACCCTAATATATATATATATATATATATATATATATATATATATATATATATATATATTAGGGGTGTGCCGGAATCCGGTTCCACCGGATTTTGCACTATCCGGTGAAATCCGTTTCTTCCGGATTTACATGTATCCGGAATAACCGGATTCCGGATTCCGGAATATACCGGTTTTGGAATTTGCCAGATTTTGTGACTCACCGGATCATAATCTGAAATAAAAGTAATTCTCTTTCCCGAATTCCCCACGATCACGATACATTAATCAATTGTTTTGAGCGTTGAGCTTGCTTAATGTTTTGAACATACCAGAGGCTAGAGTCAGCACCGCTAATAGTGGCCAATCGGCCCAATCCCATACATGGTTGTGCGGGGATGAGTAATTATTATTCGTGACGTCATCTTAACCGCAATCACCAATGACGTTGTAACAGAAATAATAAGCAACTATACTGCCCAAGCACATGGCCAACAGCTCGCCACCTTCATAACAAAATAAATAACAGAAATGAATGGTTTTTGATAAATTCAACATTTAAGTTTTTTAGATTTCTCTGAGAGATGGAAGAGATGTCTTCTTTGTTATTAAATTAAAATGCATAACCCACGAGATTTCCTGTTGAAAAAATAGTTCAAATATGAATGTTAATTATTGTAAAATGAAAAATAGAATATTTTTCCATTCTGAAATTTCCGTGAAGAAACACTAATTCTCTAACACTAATTAATATAACAAGTCACTGAGTTGGTAATCTAACCCTAACGTAACGTCTTCGATTAAAAGCAATTCCTTCCCATTTTTTTTATTTTTTAATTCTATTTTATAATAAAGGTTATTATAATTATATTTAAACAAGGAATGAAAAGTCAAATATGCTTTAAAAATATTTACCGTAATTTTAATTCATATTTTGACTTATATTATCCTTCACTCAATTATTAAAAATGCGTATCATTTTTGAGTAAAAATTAACATTACGTTAGCGGTCTAGTATAAATTTAAAGGTCTTTGGTGATCTCTATGTCACCAAGCCTTCTTCGGCGATTGTCGCTTGCGCTTTGATCTGTGCTCTTTGGTTTAAAGGACGGTATGACGTAGTCGCGGTCCGCGGCGCTCAGATGTTACAAAATATTTCGCCATATTGAATGCTTGAATTTGGAGTGGAGTTTATACTTTAAAACTTTATAACGGTAATTTATAAAATTTATCTCATTTTCGAAGCTAGTCCAAGCTACAATTCTAAATAATTTTCAATTTAGTAATTTACTAACGAATTTAAATTCAGCCGTGGGACCATCATGGCTTTGAATGTGGGTAGCGGGAGCAGAACTAAGCAGGCCCGTAGCCAGGAATATTGGATTGGGGGGGCCGAAGACATTTTCGGGGGGGGGGCGAAGAAACTTTTTTCGGGGGGGGGGTGCCGAAGAAATGATCGGGGCGGATCTAGACAACTTTGACGGGGGGGGGGCAAAACATTGACCGGAGGGGGGGCAAAACTGTTTTCATTGTTGAAAATTGGTCTTAGAACAAAAAATATTTCGATAATTTAATGATGTATTACCTAAACTTGCGATAACGGGGGGGGGGGGCATGGGCCCTCAGGCCCCTCCCCCTAAATCCGCCCCTGGTGGGGTAAAAGAAATGTTCGGGGGGGGGGGCGAAAATGTAGGCGCGAAGCGCCGAAAGCTTGCGAACGGAGAGGAGGGGTTTGGGGAGGGGATCTCAGTGAGTCCCCTCCCCAATAATGCATGGCGAGTTGCAGTTTTGTTAAAAATAATTTAAATAGTAAAGAGTTTAAATGATAAAAAATGTATTAAGGCAGAGCAGTTTCTGATTCCCGTTTTAATATATTGACCATTTGTTCTGCTACACAATTGTTACATAATAGATACCTGATTATTATTATTACTAGTTGCAAGTACCCGGCTTTGCCCGGGTTTAAAATAAAGTTTTCTGTTTACCTTCTGTTTTCTCCCTACCCCCTCTCTCCCTTCCTCTCTCTCCCTCCCTCCCTCCCTCCCTCCCCCTCTCTCCTCTTCCCTCCCTCCCTCCTCCCCTCTCCCTTTCCCTCCCTCCCTTTCTCCCTCCCACTCCCTCCCTCTCTCCCATCTCTCTCCGTCCCTCTCCCATCTCCCTCTCTCCCCTCTCCCCCTCCTTCTCTCCCCCCGTCCATCCTCCTCTCTCCTCCTTCCCTCTCTCACCCTCCCATGCCCCCTCTTTCTCTATCTCTTCCTCCCATTTCTCCCATCCTCTCCCTCTCTCCTTCCCTCCCCTCTCTCCCTCTCTAACCCCTCTCTCCCTCCTTTCTCCCTCCCTCCCCATTCCACCTCTCTCTCTCCCCCTCTCTCCCCCTTCCTCCCTCCCTCATTCCCTCTGTCTCCCTCCCTGCCCCCCTCACTCTTTATCTCTCTCCCTCCCTCTCTCCCACCCTCTCTCTCCCTCCCTCCCTCCCCTCTCTCTCCCTCCCTACCCCCTCTTTCCCTCCCTTCCTTTCTCTCTCCCTCTCCCCCCTGCTCCCTCTCCCATCTCCCTCTCTCCCCCTCCTTTTCTCCCCCCGTCCATCCCCCTCCCTCCTCTCTCCCCCTCCCTCCCTCCCGCCTACCCTCCTTTCCTCTCTCTCCTCACTGCCCCCTCTCTCTCTCTCTTTATCTCTCTCTCTCTTTATCTCTCTCTCTCCCTCCCCCCCTCTCTCTCTCTCTCTTATACTTATTATTATGGCTTCACACTTCTTCTAAAATCCTTCTTCATTCCTTTACCTTCCTCAAACTGTACAAATCAGAGAGCATGAAAAAAGAACAATTCTTTGCATCACAAATGCACAATATAGCACCAGCGCGCAAGTTCTATTCGATCATCGGGAAATGACTTCACAGAGGAATTTTATTTATGGCGCCGTCGAGATTACTTTAATGTAGTAAAATACTAAAATAAAAAAAAATAATTACAATTAAACTACCCATCGAGATGAAACGAAACCTGTCCTATAACCTTCCCCATGTAATTATGTGTATGTGTAACAAATTTCACGTTATTTGTTTGTCTGGATCTTGAGTTATAAGGGAACAGACAGACAGACAGACAGACAGACAACAAATGCGTCTTATAAGTATAGAGATACTGTTTGTTTAACGTACAACGCGGGAAGATCGACAAAGATGCATGAATAAAGCTTAGCTATTTGTGTGATATTTCTTATAAAATATTGAAAACAAAGAACAGATCTATCAACAAAAACAGTCGCAATTATTCAATAAAATTAATTCTGCTAAAAAGTAAATTTGCAAATTAAATAACATCACTCAGAAATCAAGCAGTTTGTTCTTTATTTTTTTATTATACATATTTATAAGAATGAAGTCAGAAGGCAATGTTATTTTATTAACTTATTTAAGTTGCTAGTTGTCATCAGAAGATATCAATATATAAAACTATTACATCGACAGAAATCTCGGGCCCCTGGGCTGATATTAATATTTTTAAAAGTTGATTGGCCAGCTCAGTCCGGGTCCCTAAAACTCGCCGGGCCCCTGGGCATTGCCCGCCCCTGCCCCCCCACTCGTCGGCACTTGTTGCGAACTTATATTATTATACGTTTCAAATTTGCAAATTTCGTGGTTTAGCCAGCCCCATAGCCAAGGGGGCACTGGGGGGCCGTGCCCCCCCCCGCTAGGTGTGGAGGCCCCCCCACTTAAAAAAGAAGAAAAAGAGGAAAAAAATAATGAAAAAGTAAAGGTGCCCCCTTGCTGGGTATTGGTGCCTCCCTGCTTACTTTGACCTGGCTATGGGCCTGGGTTTAGCACTGAATTTACCTAAAAATGCTTCAGCATTCAGATTGTCTGTTAAATCTTTTTCAAATGCAAGCAGGAAAAGATTGCTTAGACGCTTTTGTAACATTGATCTGCGAAATGGGGTGAGCATTCGTGTGAGGGTTGAGAAACTGCTCTCACATACGGCTGTTGAAGCCCCAAATGCCAATGCTGCCCAAAATACCCAGAAGTGAACTTCAATAAGATTCAATCTTTTATGCCCAAAAATTAGATAAGCTATATATGTAAGTATATATAAATAGCCTGAATGATTGCCAAAATATCAACTTTTAAGTTTTTCTTATTATTTTATTATTATTGATTTATTAAACAAAATGATTGATGTTTTATAGCCGTTATTATTAAAATTTGGTCAAAATACTCAAATCATGCACGGGGGGGGGCTCAGGTCATTCACGGGGGGCTCAGCCCTCCTAGCCCCCCTGTGGCTACGGGCCTGGGACTAAGACCAGCAAGAAACGCAGTGTCATCAAAAATATTTTACTATTAACTCAGTGGATGAAGCTTATGTTAACTGCAATACATGCAGTTTAAAAATATCTAGGGGTGGAAAAGACCCACGAAGTTACGGAACGTCGGCTTTAACCACCCATCTGCGAACAAAACACTCCGCTGTGTTTATGGAGTATGGAAAGGAGATGGCGCAAAGCGAACTTGAAAGGTCACGTAAGAGGTCTCCAGATGACGATGACTCAGGCTCTCAGCCGAAACTGAGACAGACAACACTTTCCAGCTTCATTGATGGAAAGAAAAGTTTCAATATGAACGACCCGAGGCAGATTAAAATTACTCGCTTGATTGGCGAGATGATAGCTCTTGACGTTCAGCCTTTCTCAATGGTCACTGACACTGGTTTCAATCAACTGATGAACTTCCTAGAGCCGAGGTACCATATGCCAGACAGGACATGCTTTTCTCGTACCGTGATTCCCGACTTGTACGATGAGGTCGCGAATAACCTTCTGGCTGAGGTAAGAGAATAATTATACAGCTGTGCAGGGTAACTGAAAATTTTTATAATTTATAACAATACTAGTGTCTTTTAACTGTCTTTTAGTTAATAAATATTAAAAAAATATCGAAATAATAAAAAATATTAAAACACTAATATAAATAGGCCTATAATTAATTTAATTATTTTGTTTATAATTACTAATATAATAATCACTAATATTTTTAATTAATTGAAATACATGTATTTTGTTAAAATAATCAATTTTTTTTTAGTAATTTAATGGTGGAATAACGGTTAACCACAAGTCCACAACATTACAAAACAATTACTATTACTATCTGTTAGCAATACTCGGGGGGACAATTTATTTCCAGTGTTATTCAAGACAATTTCTTGTTGAGTGTTGACGTTTGAATTCGTTTGTAGTTTTGTACGGTTTCGGTTTGTTGTTTGATGTTTAACTGGTTTTCAATTTTCAATCTTAACTGTTTTTATTTTTCAGCTGAATTTGGCCAATTCAATCAGTGTCACAAGCGATGGATGGACCAGTCAGAATAACCTCAATGGCTTTCTGTCGCTGACTGCCCATAGGATTGACCAAGCCTGGCAGCGACAGTCGGCCCTCTTGTCATTACAGTCTGTTTACAGAACGTCACACTGCTCATGTCATTTCGACTACATTAAGCTCTCTCATGGATAGGTGGAACATTCTTTCAGCTAGACGAGGTTTGATGCTGCGTGATAACGCTGCAGCTATGTGCAAAGCTACCAGTCTTATGAAGATAGAGGCTCAACCGTGCTTTATTCACACCATTCAACTGACTGTTAATGACGGACTCAAGCAGCAGAAAACTGTAGTGGACTGCCACACTGTTGCAAGAGGAATGGTATTCCATTTCCGTCACTCTACCAGTACTACTTCAGCTCTAGATCAGTTTCAACGTGCTTGCCGTGTTCCACCTGGCAAAGAGCTTTGTGTCATTCAAGATGTTCCAACGCGTTGGAATTCATCGTTTTATATGCTGGAAAGGCTTTTAGTTCTGAAAAACGCACTTATCCTTATGATGCCGATGTCGAATCATTCAAGTGTTTCACTCCTCACCAGTGGTCGATCGCACAGAAAATCGTCTTCACGCTCAAACCGTTCCAGGAGAAAACCATCGAGGCGAGCAGTGACAATTGTACAGTTGGAATGATCATCCCTAGTGTAACTTCACTGATTAAATTTCTCGAGAAGGGCGCAGATCACTTCGGTGATGACGTCAGTGGAGTGGGTAGCATGCGAGAATTCATGGTAAGCAATTTGAAGCGACGCTTTACCGATATCGAGATGTCTAAATACTGCGTTCTTGCCACCTTGCTCGTACAAGCTATGCTGTTTCTGGTCTGGGAGGCTGCAATCTGATCTGAGCTGACTCAGGGCTACGAGACAACGTCTACTTCATCAACCAGTACGATAAACATTTCAGCAGTCAAAGAAATTATTAAGGGTGAATTTACGAAGTACACCAGCTCTGCGTTGGAGACAAAGACTAAGCCACCTGAAGATCCGTGCATCTGGTGGCTTCGGAATGCACCAATTTACCCCACTATGGATCTTGTTGCAAGGAAGGTGCTAGCATCACCGGCCTCTTCTGTGTACAGTGAGCGGATGTTCAGCACTGCCGGGAACATAGTCAGTGACTTGAGAAGCCGCTTAGACCCTGACTGGCTGAGAAATTGTTGTTTCTTAACAAAAATTTATTCAGATTCAAACATAAATGATGGATAATTATGTTATTCATTTAGTTTAAGGTACTGATTGTTTTCATAAATGTTTGCAATCTTTGTATATTATTTTGTTCTGCAGTGTGAAATTGTGATTTGTGAATTTGTGATTGTGTGGCATCACTGGAATGTGTACATTATTTGGCTGTGGACTTGGAGTAACTTAACACTGTTAGCAAACTAATAGTCATTAGTTAGTTATCAACATCTTATTCTTACTTCTTTAGGCTTGAATAATGGCTTTGTCAAATGCCAATTGAATTCATTAAAATTTGTATTTCAATTTTCAAAGTTGTAAAGTGCAGAAATACAGAATTATTGTTCTCAAATCTCAATTCAATCCAATCTTGTTATTTGCTTTTTCAAATTAATTATACATTTCAATACACATCATAAACTATGAGCATTTGAACAATAACAATAAGCAATAAGCATCCATCATCCAATGAGCTAATGACAAGACGAGATGAACTAAAATGATGAGTCTCACTTTCTCCTCAGATTCAAAACAATTAGTGCACTACAATAGTTAAAAATTACATTGCCAAGTGCCAAGTAATGAAAGTAATAGACTAATAGTAAAGTTGTTTTCCTTTGACCTTGCAGCGAGTTAGAACTTAACAGCGAGTTTAGTTACATATGGATAATAACTTATTATCAATCTGCGTTATATTCTGATTTCAGAGATTTTTGAATAATTTCTATTTTCTAATTTATCTCAAAGTTCTTCACTTCCAACTTCCAATCAGCCATTGTCATTTAGCTATTTAGGCCAACTGTTCAGAAGCAGGCTTGCGGAGCCGCAAATTTTTTTCCGGCTCCGGCTTCCACAAATTTGACGGCTCCGGCACGGCTCCGGCTCCTTATTAAGATAGTATCACACGAGACAAAAATTTTTGTAATTGTGCCACGCAAACATGCCGCTGATAAAAAGTTATGCAAATTTTGCCGCGTTCACCCCCATAGCAAATAGTAAAATGATACATTATTTAAAATATTTTAAAGATTCAGTATTTACATTTATTATTTATAAATTCGAAGTGACTATTTGGACCCGGGTATCAATAAACTCCGATTTTTATTCGGAGCCCGTCCCAATAAAGTCTGATTGTTATTCGGACCCGTGGCAAATATGCACTTAGCTTAGCTATCATCATCATCATCATTGCCCGTCACTCCTATCGGGGTATGGGTCACCAACTAAAGTTCTCCAGCGACTTCTATCCTGAGCCATTCTCTCCAGCTGCTTCCAGCTGAACCCCATCCTGGTGATGTCCACTTCAAATTCTCGTCTCCAGGTGTTTCTAGGCCGACCCCTCTTTCTTTTTCCTTGGAGGATTCCAACTCACGTTTGCCTAGGTGATGTTGCTTGCCGGCTTTCGTAATGTGTGGCCTATCCATCCCCACCTTCTCTTCCTGACTCCTCTTCTATTGAAGCTTGGTCGGTTCGTCTGTAAGAGGCTGGCATTGGTGATGGTGTCAGGCCATCGTATTTGAGAACTTTCCCTAATGCAGCTGTTGATAAAGGTCTGGACTCTCTTAGTGGTGGTCTTCGTAATCCTCCAGGTCTCAGCTCCATATAATAGGACTGACTTTACATTGGTATTGAACAGGCGAATTTTGGTGTTCAGAGACAGCTCTTTTTGGAATTCCAGATGTTCTTGAGCTGGATAAAGGCGGCTCTTGCTTTTTCCGATCCTTGCTTGGACATCTGCATCTGTTCCACCCTGCTGATCTATGATGCTACCCAGATAAGTAAAGGACTCTACTTCTCCAGTTTACTTCCGTTAGGGTCACTGTATTTGTGCTGGTGGAGTTAATTTTCAGGATCTTGGTTTAGATGTGTGTATGCTAAGGCCGACCTCCTTTGGCAGTGCCATTCACAAGATTTGTTTTCTGCATCTGTTGATAGCTATGTAAGGAGAAAGCAAGGGTCATCTGCAAAGTCCAGACGTCCAGCTGTTTTAGCAAAGTCCATTGGATTCCATTTCTTCTTTTCCTGGTGGATTTCTTCATAATCCAGTCTATAGCCAGTAGGAAAAGGAATGGGGAAAGCAAGCATCCTTGTCTGACTCCTGTTCGTACCTGGAAGGTCTGTTAGCTGCCCTCCATGGATAACTCTGCAGGACATAAATCTCCCATATGATTTCTCGATCAGTTTAACTATTTTTAAGGGGACACTATAATGTCAAAGAAGCTTTCCTTGTGGAGGATTTCTTCGATCTACACTGTCGAACGCTTTCTCAAAGTCAATAAAGTTGATGTATAGCGGCGAGTTCCACTCCAGGGACTGTTCAACTATGATGCGGAGCGTTGCGATCTGGTCTGTGCATGACCTGTTTTGACGGGAAACCTGCCTGTTCGTCTCTCAGCTGTGGGTCGACTGTGTCTTTTATCCTCTCCAAAAGGACTCGGTTGAAGACTTTGCCTGGCACTGATAGCAATGTGATGCCCTGTAGTTGTTGCAGGTCGCAAAGGTCACCTTTTTTGGGAAGCTTGATGAGATATCCTTCCTTCTAGTTTGTTGGTACGTCTTCTTCCTCCCATATCCTTTCAAAGAGTGGGTACAACATTTCCACTGTCGTATTGAGGTCTGCCTTTAGTGCCTCTGCTGGGATGTCATCTGGTCCAGCTGCTTTTCCCATTTTTTATCAGAGTGATGGCTTTTTCTGATCTCCCTTTGCTGGCTTGTCACAGTTGATAGGCAGATCTGCTATGGCTGGTTCAATGACAGGGGGTTCAGTGGTGCTGGTCTGTTCAGGAGTTCCTCAAAGTGCTCAGCCCATCTATTCAACTGCTGATCTAATTCATTAATAGCTTTCCCTTGCTTGTCTTTGACAGGTCTTTCTGGTTTGTTGGTCTTCTCCTGTGAAAGTCTTTGTTATGTCATATAACATTTTCATGTTTCCACTGTAAGCTGCCTGTTCTTGCTTCAGCTGCCAATCCATCCACATAGTCTTTCTTGTCCTTCCTAATACTTCTTTTCACTTTGTTGTGTGCTTCCGTGTGTTCTTCTTGAGCTTTGCATTTAGCTGATCTAGTTTTACTGTTGTTGACTGTTGCTTTCTTCTTCCTCCTGTCGTCTATCTTCTTCAGGGTATCAGTTGTGATCCACGCTTTTTGATGGTGTTTCATTGGCCCCAGTACCTCTTGGCATGCTGATCTTAATGACTCTTTCACTTTCGCCACTCATTTGATACACTGTACTCCTCTTCCACCAGTTTATGGAGCACTTCATATTTGTTCTTCAGCACCAAGTTGAACTGTTCTTTTATCTTAGGATCTTTCAGAAGGTTAATGTTGTACTCTACTCTTCTGTCTGCCGTGCTTGTCTCATATCTCTTCAGCTTCAGTTTCAATTTCGCTACAACCAGGTGTGTGTTTGTGTGTGTGTATATATATATATATAAACCATGATACTATAGTTGAATACTTTATATTTAACATATAATCTGCATCTAGTAACCCTGATATTTATTAAAGTTTATTTATTTCTACAAAAGAATTATTATTTGATTCATGTTTGATTCATGACCACAACTCTGGGTCGTCCTGGGCCCCGGGACGTCCCTGATTCCCCCCCCACACCAATTTCTTCCCAAGTTCTGGTTATGATGACTGCAACGACGCAGTCCATTGGTCGGTGTTTTGACCTGAATCGTCCCAGATCGCGTGTGCCCGTCTTGTGAATGTCAAACCCAATCTGGGCTTAGGCCGTTATCGTTTACTACCCCTCCCCAACCCCCCTCCAGGGCCTTGTTTTTGTTGTGGACGGGCGCCCCAGGATAGCCGGCGACTTTTCCAAACTTCTGCATTGTTTACTCTTTATGAGCAATTGCAAAAAAAAAAAGAAAACGACAACAGGACCAGATGGAAGGTGTGGTCAGTTTTTCTTGTTTATCATCAAATGGTAAAACTGTTAAATCCGGTACTTGGTTTTTGTTTATATATATATATATATACATTTTCTGTGTTTTCGTTTTGTTTGTCTTGATTATTACTATTATTATTATTATTATATGCAGATGTTTTATCCTGTATTTTACATCAAGAGACCCTTTGGTTGTGTTGTTTGTTCCCCTGAAGCTCTCTCTTCTCACTGTGTGGAGTTAAAATTGGGAAGAAGTAGGCGAGGCGTGAATGTTTACCTCCCCTTGCACCCGTTTGGCTGTGTACGCATGTAGAGAGGTGAATCAAGGCCGTGTCCACCGATATTGTGAGGACGTCATCATCCTCTACGTTTCCCCTCGCTTCATCCCCCCCCCAACCCCTCCACCCTCGGGCGTTCCGCAACTTTGCGACGGTCGATATGGTTTGTAATGGTACATTACATTCGTGGATTGACGTGTGTTGTTGGGGCTCTTTTTTTAGGGTGCTCGGCACAACGGATGGATGCCACGTGACGTGAACACACCAAGTCGCTAAAGGCATGTCCAGTGTTCGGACCAACACAAGTCCTAGTTAATGAGAGCTGATCGCATGGGGGAGAGGGGGGTGATTATAAGAAACATTAGAAAAGATGCACCACTCTGCGTCCGGGTGGTCAGTCTGATGACGTGAAATTCCGGGTTTGTCCTAAATTAGTTAGCCCCCCCCCTCCACACTCTCACGATACTTGCCGTATTTTGGAAAGCCAGTGGTTAATTGGCGTATATTCAGTGTAGGCCGCCCCATGTAGTAGTGTAGCGCCGTGATAATGAGTTTTGAGAATCGCGTGTAGACGGGAGGCCGAAATGTGTGGTATGGTGATGGTAAACAAATCCTTCACCCTCCTACGTTGATTGGAAAGATGAGCACGTGATTCAGTGACACCCCCCCCCGTATATATATATATATATATATATATATATAGGGAAGGAAAACCCTGATTTCAAACCGCTGCTGCCTTGCAGGCTAACCCAACCATGGGAAAGGCTTCGGGAGTCAACCCCGAGGAAAAATCAGGAGCCGGGGTCCCTAAGACGGATGTACACCATTCATGATGTCCTTCCGGCAACTTCTGCAGCCAAGTCGTCTCCAAGCGTGGTGCTTTGCACCCCCTTGGGCCCCGTCGACAAAGCCGAGAGGGAGGCCCTGTTGTCTGGGCAGCGCAAGGCCTCCACAAACTTCGCCCAGGCCTGCGCTCTGGAGACGTTACTCCAGTCTCGCCCCACGGCGAGAGCACAAACAAGAAGACAGCAGTCTACGGGTTATAAGTCCTTGCTCAATTGGCGTAGAGCTGGACGCCACGGGCTGTCTTCAATGGTGGGAGGGTCCCTCGTAGTCCCACTGGTCAACTACCGCCCGCCTTAAGCTGGGCAGCCCCCGGCCAATAAGGTGTTGACCCGCCACGGCCTGCCTGCTCCAGTGGGTGCCTGGAGCTTAGAGCGCAGCTCAACAGGCAGATCGTTACCACATGCACCAGGAAGACATTCAAAGATAAAGACGGAGTCTCCAGCTCTCCGCATTGCAAGCTGGAACGTGCGCACTATGCGCACTGGACTGACAGATGACTTACAGAAAATCGATGACTTCCGCAAGACCGCAGTCATCGATCTTGAGCTGCACAGACTAAACATCGATGTGGCAGCCTTACAAGAAACGCGCCTCCCAGAGACTGGATCTTTGAGGGAAGCACACTATACGTTTATCTGGCAGGGGAAAGACGTCGAGGAATCCAGAGAACACGGAGTCGGCTTCGCCATAAAGAACACCCTGCTCCAAATGATTGAACCTCCTTCCCACGGCACAGAGAAATCCTTACCCTGCGTCTATTCACAGCATCTGGTACCGCCAACCTCCTCTGCATCTATGCACCAACCATGCAAGCCAGCACGGAGACTAAAGACCAGTTCTATGAGCTATTAAACAGCGCAATTGCCGCAGTCCCTGCTTCGGAACACCTCTACCTCCTGGGGGATTTTAACGCTCGTGTTGGTTCTGATCATGACTCTTGGTCAAGTGTGCTGGGTCACCATGGCATAGGGAAAATGAACGAAAACGGCCAGAGATTACTCGAACTCTGCTGCTATCACGGCCTATGCGTGACAAACACCTACTTTCAGAACAAGGCATGTCACAAGGCGTCCTGGAGACATCCAAGATCAAATTACTGGCATCAGTTGGACCTGATCATCACCAGGCGCGACTCTCTGAATAACGTTCGTAACACCAGAGCCTACCATAGCGCCGATTGCGATACAGACCACTCCCTCATTGCCTCCAAGATAAAGTTGCGCCCCAAGAGACTCCATCATTCCAAAAGAAAAATGCCAGCCAAAAATCAACACCAGTCAAACCACCAACCAAGCCAAAAACCAGGAGTTCATAGCAAGGCTGGGGAACTGCGAAGCTGCAACCAAGAGTCGAATGCAGAAGATATGTGGAATTCGCTCCGAACACTATCTACAGAGCTGCTGCTCTGACGTATGGTACAAAGGAGCACAAGAATACCGACTGGTTTGAGGCAAACGCTGTTGAACTAGAGCCCGTCATTGATGCCAAGAGAAAAGCACTGATAAGCTACAAACGCGACCCAAGTCAGCACAATCTTCTGGAGCTGAAGGCTGCTCGGAGAAAGGCCCAGCAGACTGCCCGTAGCTGCGCAAATGACTACTGGCTTCAACTGGCATATAGCATCCAGCAAGCGTCGGAGACTGGCAACATAAGGAGGATGTATGAGGGCATCAAGCAAGCAACTGGCAAATCATCAAAGAAGACTGCACCCTTGAAATCCAAATCAGGGGATATCATCACTGACAAAAGCAAGCAAATGGGCAGGTGGGTGGAACACTATCTAGAGTTGTACTCCAGTGAAAACTCTGTCACACAGAGAGCATTGGACGATACAGAAGACTTGACCGTCCTGAAGGAGCTGGATGCTGAACCTACCATGGATGAACTCAGTAAAGCCATTGATGCCCTGAACAGTGGTAAAATCGCCGGGTGAGGATGGCATCCCGCCTGAAATCATCAAATGCGGAAAACCTGCCCTATTAGAGCCACTCCATGAGCTCCTCTGCCTATGTTGGAAGGAAGGCAGAGTTCCGCAAGACATGCGCAACGCCAAGATAGTCACCCTGTACAAGAATAAGGGGGATCGCAGTGACTGTAACAACTACAGGGGTATTTCATTGCTGAGCATTGTAGGCAAAGCCTTTGCACGCGTGGTCCTCAACCGTCTTCAGGTTCTCGCAAACCGCGTGTACCCCGAATCACAATGCGGCTTCCGACAAGAGAGATCCACTGTCGACATGATATTCTCAGTGCGTCAGCTCCAGGAGAAGTGCAGAGAACAGCAGATGCCGCTGTACATCGCCTTCATCGACCTAACCAAGGCGTTTGACTTAGTAAGCAGAAGCGGCCTGTTCCTGTTACTGAAGAAGATCGGATGTCCACCTCAGTTGCTCAACATTATAACCTCCTTTCATGATAATATGCAGGGAGTCGTCAGCTACGATGGGGACACTTCAGAACCCTTTACAATCAAAAGCGGAGTCAAACAGGGCTGTGTTCTAGCGCCTACACTATTCGGCATATTTTTCTCTATGATGCTGAATTTTGCATTTAAAGACTCTATAGAAGGTGTCTACCTACATACCAGAAGTGATGGGAAGCTGTTGAACATGGCCCGCCTAAGAACAAAAAACCAAGATCCGCACTATCCTTATCAGAGACATGCTGTTCGCTGATGACGCAGCCCTGACAGCACACACAGAGGAACACCTACAGCTCCTGATGGATCGCTTAGCTCAAGCATGCATAGAATTCGGACTGACCATCAGTATCAAGAAAACCAACATCATGGGTCAAGCGCATCCCAGCTCCACCCTCAATCACCATCGACAACGAAGTTCTGAGGTCACCGACAAATTCACATATTTGGGCTCCACCATCACCAGCAGTCTGTCCCTGGATGACGAGATCGACAAAAGGCTTGCCAAAGCAACCAGTGTCATGGCCAGACTAAGCAAACGAGTATGGACTAACAAACATTTGACACTGAACACCAAGCTCAAGGTATACCAAGCATGTATTCTCAGCACTCTTTTATATGGCAGCGAAACCTGGACTACCTATACCAAACAGGAAAATCGTCTCGAGAGCTTCCACCTCCGCTGTCTCCGTCGCATCCTTGGCATCAGATGGCAGGACAAAATCACCAACACTGCCGTACTCAAACAAGCCAGCTCACTGAGCATGCATCTCCTTCTGTGCCAAAGACGTCTACGCTGGCTGGGTCATGTGCATCGAATGCAAGATGGACGCATACCAAAGGACATCCTATATGGAGAGCTCGCCACCGGGCATCGCCCCGCTGGTCGCCCGCAACTGCGATTCAAGGATGTCTGCAAACGCGACCTCAAACTGACCGGCATCAGCCTCGACAATTGGGAACAGCTCGCCGACGACCGGAGTGGGTGGCGTCAGGCTGTCCACAAAGGCATCCTTAATGGTGAACAAGTAAGGAACCAACAGCAGGAGTCCAAAAGACAGAGAAGGAAGACCGCACGACAGAAACAGGCCCTCGGTCCCCCACCCAGCTTCACTTGTGGCCCCTGCGGAAGAGTCTGCCAGTCCAGGATCGGTCTGCTGAGTCACTCAAGAACCTGCTATAAAAAAAAAAAAGAAAAAACGACTAGATGACTAACCAGAGCGCTACCATCATCTTTCGAGATGGACGGTTTGCCTACTATATATATATATATATATATATATATATATATATATATTATATAGTGTTAAAAGACCTGAAATTCAATTTATTTTAGTATGAATTAGCATTTTTTTCCTATTACGCAGAAACCATATGTTCAAATCTACACTCAGGTCTTGATTTCTGTGCATGACCCTATCCCCTCCCCCCCCTCCCCATTCCTTAATCAGTTTATCTTAGTCCACCTATCATTGTTTATCTTCTCGGCATATCCACATATCATTGTGTGTGTGCCTCTAGCATGATTCTGACAATGTAGACATTTACTCAAAATTTCATGTGCTATTTTTTTTTTCTCTTTTCGCTCTCCAGCGTCCGACTCGCTGCCGGAGTTCACCTTCAAGGAGCAGCCCGCGTCCCTGGTGGTGGAGAAGGACAGGTCGGCCAGGTTTCACTGTCAGGTCAACTACACCGGTGGGGAGAAGCCGGTCATCAGGTGGTACAAGAATGCGGAGCATCAGCAGCTGGAAGACACCGCCAGAAGGTGAATGCGTGGGTTTGCTGGTGTCGATGTGAGAGTCTTACGTCGCGATGAGCATGGAGCCCTCGTGTGTCTCAAGCGCCCCTACGGACGGGGTGGGGGGAGATATCTCATTTAATCTAGTTACCGGTTCACGCCCATGACCTACGACCCCCGGTTCTATTTTAGCTGTCGAACGCACAGGGTTGAAATGGCGCACACTTCGTCCTTTTATCAACCAGTGTGTGTGTCGCGATACACACTTTAAGAACCGCCTAACCCGGGGCATCTTGATGCCCTCCCCTTGCCCCCTCCCTTCACTACGCCACTGAGCATGCGCATTATACAGTGGTCTAGAAGCAACCATATGCCAAGTGCTATTTTTAGAGCATTTTCGAAAAAAAATGCTCTATTGTCCCCGTTTTGTCTGTCTGTCTGTCTGTTATCACCCTAGATCTCAACAACCATAAGTCCTAGACCCATGATGTAGATATCATTTTGTAGGTCTTGGCCTGCCATGTGTGCAGCAAAAGTTCATTTCGCGATCTGACCCCTGAGGGCCGTAAAAGGGGGCTTAGTACCGTTTTTTTACTATGTAAGCTATATTAATAAAGGAGCGCCTATATCTCAGCAACTATAAGTCCTAGACCCATGATGTATATATCATTTTGTAGGTGTTGGCCTGCCATGTGTACATCAAAAGTTCATTTCGCGATAGGACCTCTGAGGGCCGGGCTTCAGGGCTCCTAAGGGGCTTATATATTATATATACACCTTGTACGTTCAATAACCCATTCATTTGGTGCGAAATACTGCAGCACGTAGTTTCACCAAGATTTATTAAGAAACTCATCAAATGAAATAGTAAGCTTGTGTTCTGAGTTTAATTGAAAGTATCAGAGCTATGCAACAATTGACGGAGTTTTCGGACGATTAAATAACTACAATTTCGAATGTTTTCAATTATGAGTCCTATTTCAGTAACCACAAACCACTTGTAGTTAGATTTAAGAGACAATATTTTTTTTCAAATATAAAGAAACGTCTTTATAATTTTTTATTACAGATATATGCATTACACAATTGAATTTATAAACATTTCCAAAATTTACAAATATTTACTGAAAGCTAACAAACGTACTGATACATAACACGAAAATGCGCTAACACGTCCTGTGTCCAGAATGGAACAGGCTTAATTGCTTGTTTTTCTTCTTTTTCTGTTTATTGCTGGGAAGCCATGTTCATGTCACGTGTCTGTGTCCCTGCTCGTTTATTGCTGGGAGCCAATGTTCACGTCACGTGTCTGTGTCCCTGCTCGTTTATTGCTGGGAGCCAATGTTCACGTCACGTGTCTGTGTACCTGCTCGTTTATCTGTTTCGTAGACCTACCATAACTCAAAACAATGTGAGGAGTCAAGTGTAGCTGACCACAGACATGTTACATTTTCTGCCTCTCGCTTAATGTCCGAACAGTTTCTCATCATAGCGGATGATTATCTTTCTATGTTCATGTACAGTGTGTGTGTGCTGCGTGCGCGCGCGCGTGTGCACGTTAAAGACATGGAGACGCCCCACACATTCTCCACACCGAAGGGCACTGTACTTCGCGGATGAACTACTTATAATTGTCTCTCGCCCGTTGTATGTGGGTGTGTGTGTGTGTGTATGAATGGGTGTGATCTATCATCGTCGAACTGAGATATCATGCCCCCCACCCCCGTTCTTCCCCCACCTCCCCCGCTCCCCCCTGGCCCAACCTGTTCACACACACCCCCCCCCCCGCCTCATTACCTAGTCGTCATGCCTCTCACACACAATAATTCAATTAGATCAATCCTTCAATCATCATTTATTTTTGAGCGACAGAATTCAAGGAAAATTAATCATCTCTCCCCCCCCCATCCCCCCCACCCAAAAACACCTTCTTCCACCCAACCCTTGCCCATCTGAGGAGGCACTCGGTGCCCGAAGTTTTCTTCTGGTTAGTGAGGTCTAATCCTTCTCTCCACACTGTTTTGTTAGCGTTTATTATTTTTCTATTTCCGGTTCAGAAATATGCGTGCGTGTTGTTTTCTAGGGTAAGGGGAGGTCTATTTTGTTCAATCGTTTTTAATATGAGTACTTTTTTTTTTTTCAAAAGCCCCGTGAAGGGTTAGTGTGTGACAGATCAAGTGTAGAACTCAATTGGGGGGCGGGGGGGGGGTCGTGTGGTTACTGGGCTGGCCTAGAACCCTGGTATTTTTTTTTACCCCGTCCTGGTGAAGTGTGTCCACCATGTATGTTTAAAATTGGGACAGAAATCCTTCAGAAGGGATAACAAAGGAATATACGAAATACTCAAGTAGAAAATCACATGTGGTCTTTACTGCCGTGAATAGAAATAACAAATAAATGTATGGAATACAACGCTTACACCGCACGATATGAAAACTACCTGCGAGGGAGACCCACAGGTTAGAGGATTCTGTATTTAAGGATGTTGGATATTCAACAACCAATGGGATTTCATTGTAGATAAGGCGACGGACTTTCCACAGGTTCTGGGTTCATTTCTCAACACTCACCAGTTTGTTTTGTTTGAGTTACTTTGTACATTTGTTGAAATAAACGTTTTCCTTACAATGGGTAGAGCCCTCTCAGCAGCCTTTCGGATTCCCCCCCCCTACCGGGCGCGGCAGATCTAACGACCAAAAGACAAATGGTCACTTTGCATGGGACCCCCCCCCCTTTCCCATGATGCGGACAGATAAAACAAAACAGAATCCACCCACATCTCTCAAGCTGTACACATTTTTTTCCCTTTTTTTTTTGTTTCGACAGCAGGTCATTACTTCTGGCATTATGTATCATCGTCTTGTTTATAGCAGGTCATTACTTCTGGCATTATGTAACATCATCTTGTTTAAATAACATGTTGGAAGAAAGTGTGCCAAGAATAACTTGTTCTCTCATCATCCACCCCCAGGTACATGTTGCCCAACGGTACCCTGCACTTCAAGATCGTCTCCCACCACAAGTCACTCGAGTCCGACCAGGGGGAGTACCGGTGCTCGGCCACCGTGACGTCACTGGGCACCATAGTCAGCAGCAAAGCATCACTCACTGTAGCTTGTAAGTCAACAAAGAAATTTTTTTTTTTTTATTTTCTTTTTATTAATTTTAATTTCCTTATAAATCCTTCTGACTTGCATGCATTATGCAAAGTTTTCGTGTTTTTAACTGCTATAGATTTGTTTTAAATTTTTGTTTATTTAGTTAGTATGTTTCCATTGTGAAATAGCACGATATTTTTGACTTAAAAAAATATACAGTATTCCTAAACATTTTTTATAAGAAGCCAAAGATCAATTTTTTAATTGTCCAATAACACTGTGAGTATTATTCCGTGCAGATATTCCTAAACATTTTGAAGAAGAGCCCAAAGATGTAACCGTGGGGCTCGGAGATTTCGCCGCCTTTGAGTGTCTCATCGGAGGCCAGCCATCAGCCCGAGTCACCTGGTACAAAGGACCCCTGAAACTTTCCAGCCCCCGGGCCAGATTTTTCCCTACAGGTGCATTGTTTTAAAAATAAATGTATTTTTTTTTTCTTGTCGGAGTTTGCTCGCTTGAACTGTTCTGACCCTGGATATTTTTTTTTTTTAAAAGATGATAATCTTGCCAAATGTGTACACAAATTTTAAGCAGTCTTTTTATAGATACAGTTTATTACATTAGTATTATCTGTTTCTAAGTTATATTAACTTATGTAAGATAAATATATATTATATATATATATATATAAAAGTATGTGTATAATTTATTTGAGCCAAACAGTAGTGATCTTATGGGTGCCAACGGGGGCCCCACTGCTGTAGATCCTACAAGTGAGAGGGCCCCTGTGCTTCGAGTGTTTTTTTTTTTTTGGAACTAACTGTAACAAAACTTAACATTCGCTCCATCGCCTAGATGTGTCATTACCCTATGCCCCCCCACGAGGCCCCTGTGCACTGCTAAGGATGCCTCTGGAGTCAGATTTATAGTCTGAGTACATTATTAATTCAAGTCCGAAATTTGGGCTGATATCACAGAAACATGGGCTGAAATCACAAAAACATGGGCTGAAATCTCAAAAACATGGGCTGAAAAACAAAAACATGGGCTGAAATCACAAAACCATGGGCTGAAATCTCAAAACCATGGGCTGAAAAACAAAAACATGGGCTGAAATCACAAAAACATGGGCTGAAATCTCAAAAACATGGGCTGAAATCACAAAAACATGGGCTGAAATCACAAAAACATGGTCTAAAATTACAAAAAAAAAAAAATTGATTAAAAAATTGATGTAGATGATGGAGAGTGTGAAATAATTAAATTTTTTTTTAACCTTCAAGGGGCGTTTTTTAATTTTGTTTGCTTTTTAATCTTCACTTTAATTATTACCATGAAGTCTTGGTGTACTCTCATAGGACTTCTCGAGCTGGGCCCTATTACACAGGAGGACTACGGAACCTACGCATGCGAGGCAGAGTTCCCCGAAATCTCACGCACCAGTCGTATGGCGCAGCTCTCCCAGATTTCCGCCTTTGGTGAGCATAGTTTTAGTTCCACTGTGTGTGTGACGTTTATCAGACAGGTTTTTTTAAAAATACTATACTTTTTTTTTTTATTATTAAATCTCCCAAAAATCATTTTTGGTTAAAAACCTAAATAACAATCTGCTAGATACCCTGTATCACTAATTTAAAAAAGTTGAAATAAAATGCATAACCGCATGAATGGATTAGTACTTACTGATATGCTGTATCGAGCCTTTTCGCTCCAGAATCAGGCAGTCGATTTCTGAAACATTTTGTATCGTGACTTTGCTGTTTTATGTGATGTATGCAAACCAATAGATGCTCTTGATGCAAACTGTTCTGTTGCCTTCCAGATTCCAAGCCTAGTGCTCCGAAGATCATCATTAGGCCACGAGACCAGAAGGTGGTCAGGGCTGAGAAAGTGTACCTCCACTGTGTGGCCCAGGGCAGGGACCGGCAGGGCAACCCTCCAGTCATTTCCTGGCTGAAGGATGGAATCAGCATCTTGTTACAAGGGTCAGTGAGGCTTCATTCCATCATTTTTTTTTCCCAGGTTTTTTTTAACCCCTATTATTTATTCAAATTGTTTACTAATGATATACCATACATTGTTGACTATAATAGTAAAAGTAAAGTTCCCTTCTTAGCCCTAATGGGCTTTCGGGGCAGATGAAGTGTAGAATTCATCTGTTTCTATAACCTCGGCATATGAAGGGATTGTGTGGTTAGCACAACGCCCAGCCACCTTTACTTTCCCCAACTTAAAAGTCGGGTACCCATTTAAAGCTGGGTGGACTTGTGGGACGACTTTGCACCAAATTTCACCTGGGAAAATTCCATGAGGCCTCGCCGAGGATCGAACCCGGGACTCTCAGGTCGACAGTCGAGTATCTACACCACTCGGCCATCCGTCCCACATACCATACATTGTTGACTATAATAAATGACCAATTAATGTTTAAAAGAAGTACAAATCAAGTGTAAAATTAATCTGTCTTTGTGACATGTTAAGGGATTGTTTGATGTGTCACTGAAGTCATGGTAAATTATGGGTTTGTATGGCCAGCACAACCCCCCTCCCTTCCCCCCCCCACCCAGGCTATACTTCCCTAGCTAGAATCAGGTACCCATTTAAAGCTGGGTGGACCTAAAGGACTTCTAACCAAAATGTATCAGGATGCGTGGAAATTTCCCCCTTTTGGTTCTTAATGGAATCAAGCCCAAGAATCTCAGGTCGCCACTCAGCCGTCTGCCCTTCCATGTGACAATTACTGACCTTTCAATACCTTAGTATGTATCCATTGTCGTGTTAGCTTCACTATATCTCTATGTATTATTTATTTTACCTTCAAGACAGGTGCCCATTAGTACAGGTTTTCAGCGTGTTTCTCCTTTAGGGCGGGGGGTCTTTTTTAGGTTAATCAGCTCAAGGGCTCAGCACTGGGAAACATACAATCAGCATGCCAGAGGATAAGTCCATCTTTTAGTTCTGTTGGAGTGAGAAGTACACTTTCATTATTTACCTGAAGAGCACCATTGTGTGTCGGCCATGACTGAAGCCAAAAAATAAAGATTATCTATCCATCATTGGAGACGGTGATGGGCGCGTAATGGCCCGTTGAATAAATAATTTAAAGGTCTGGGGGGGCAGAGCTGTATTGGATATCAATAGGCCCCCAGGTCTGTCAGCCATTCGTGTGAGAGGTATATCATAAGGTGTGATGGATATCATAATACACTCAGGGAGTGAGCTGTCGGGCGGGGGGTGGGGGGGGGTTCAGTCTCAGCTCCCCAATGTGGGTGGCATGGTACAGAGGAAGTACTAGCAAGCTTTCCCCCGTGGGGGAGGAATTTTCTCCCTTTTATGAAACGTGTGACATTTGTAGAGGAGGAGGGGGGGGGAGGGTTGAGCAGCATGTGGAGACCAGGTAATCCTGACACTGCTGTGTGGTGAGCTGCAGGTGGAAATGAAACTTGTGTGGTTTTTTTTTTAAAAGGAAGCCCAGGAGGGAGTTATGGGAAGTTCCTTGTGTTACACCACGAGTGTTTATTTTTTTTGGGGGTAGCGATGAATTGTTTATTTTTCAAACTGTCATCGGCCGATTAAATAACGATAAATTTATTTGTTTTATAAAATGTCTATAAAGTGGTAAATTTTAAAACTAATCGATGCGGAAGTATTGTTTTTTTTTTTAATTTACATCATTCTAATGCCTGTTGTTGAAAGTAGGTCACAATTATTAGCGCCCTACAGAGTTTGTCTCTAGCGCTTATCTTCGTCTCCTCACATAGTCCGCAGCTGGCCCTGGCTCTATCCTTCTCAGTCCTCTTAGTATTCCTCAACGCAGCTGAATGCTGGGAATATATTCTGTATGGCTTATCTGGTCCTGAGGAAAAGGTTATGAAAATGACACCTGTCTGCGCTGGCTTGGCACATTTCTCATATCCTACACACCCCGTTCAAATGTCATAACCAAATTTTGATTCATTGAATGATTTTTTTCTTTATTTACCTGTAAATCTTACCCACCTTAAAAAAAAAAAAAGTAAAAAAAAAAACGTTATAACCAGTAAAGAACAGTTGAAAAGCAATCTATGTGTTTAAAAAAAATCTATGTATTAGATCCTGGTTTTAGAAATCACCATGAAACTTTAAAGAGCCAGTTTCTGATCACTGAAGTGAAAGTTAAAAAATTGATTAATAACATTCGTAAGAATTTATCCCCCCTTTATTCCTTGTATGGTTATAATGTTCGCAGGGATGGATTTTGGGGGGGGGGGGGGGGGGTAAGACATCATTAAATTATAAAAATATTTTTTTGTTCTAAGACCAAATTATCAGTTTTGCCCCCCCCCCCCCATCCCCGTCAAAAGTGCCTTGATCCGCCCCTGAATGTTCGTGCCCCTAGCTCCTCACGTACATTGTATGACAGAGGTTAGAAAAGTGGTTCTTAGTCGCTGGTTAGTTTTTTTATGTATCATGAAGCTATAAATAAATACCCCTTGCGATTACAATTTTTCTCATCTTGTTTACTTTTAATTTCTTTAAACCAAAAAATGTTTAATCATGAGCTTTTTTTTTTGCTGTTGTCGATTGTATGTGAATTTTTTTTATTTTTTTTTTTTTGTGCAGGAAAAGTAATTCGTCATTTCACTTGGAAGGTTCTGGGACACTGGTTGTTTCCAACGTGAGTGAATCGGATGCTGGTGTCTACACCTGCAGGGCTGTTAACTCGGAAGACTCTGTGGACGCTGATGCATCCCTGACAGTTCTAGGTGAGTTTTCCCGCCCCCCCACACACACACACAAAACGGAAGTCATCTTCCACTGGCACACAATCAATTGATATGAAATTTAAACAAATTTTATGGTTGCCAACCATCTGGTTTCAACACACTTCTCATGGCCCAATAATAATTGTTTTTTTTTACATATTAAACTCTGAAGATGTTTAATTAGGGGAATACACCTCATGAATATTATTAAGTGTAATTAATTTACACAAGCGGGGTAGGTCCAGTGACAAAGATATTAAAATATCAACAATTTAAAAGGAAACATGAGTTACAGGCCTTGTTTTGTTTGTTTTTTTTCCAGTGCCGCCAAGGTTCAAAGTAGTGCCAGGCAGCACCCAGGGTGAAACGCTCTCGGATGTAGCACTGGAGTGCGAAGCCGAAGGCTCCCCGCAGCCTGTCATCTCCTGGATGAAGAACGGCGAGACCGTAAGGCCCGGCGACTATTTCCACATCCTCCCTGGCGGGAGCCTCAGGATTCTGGGGCTGGTCATGTCAGACGAGGGCATGTACCAGTGTTTTGCGGAGAACGAGCTGGGCGAGGCCCAGGTGGCCGCTCACTTGGACGTAATCAATAAAGGTCAGTGATTGGTTGTAATGCAATTCACACTGTTAACTCCTCTAGGTGTTCGGCAAACATTTTACCCATCATGCCATTGGTGACTGGGATTTTCAATATTTTACCCACATTTTTTTTTTTATCATGTTAATAATTCCTTTTATTTGCTTTCAAAAATTTTTTGATGTCTTTTGAGTACTTATTACTCACAGTATTTGATTGTTTTCCTGTTTTCGGGGATAATTTTCCGTTATCCTATTTTTGGGGATAATTTACCCTAGTTTGACTTTTTTGGGGATAATTTTCCGTTATCCTATTTTTGGGGATAATTTACCCTAGTTTGACTATTTTTGGGGATAATTTTCCGTTGTCCTATTTTTGGGGATAATTTACCCAAGTTTGCCGAACTGTGCCCTACGGGTGTGCTCTGCAGCATTATATATTTTGCATTAAAAAAACATAGTTGATTTGTATTTAAAAAATATAATTCTATTTTTTCGAAAATTCAAACAATAAATTCTTTTTTTTTTAATTTTTTTTTTCCTCCAGGTTATTGTTGTTTTGTTTGTGACTTAGTGGCCCAGTAGCTATAGTTGACTGTCTGTGTTTTTATAAACTTGTGTTCAGTTTTTGTTCTTGCACATCTGTTGTAGTCTAGAAAGTACCTAATTATATACTTGTGTGTCTCAATGTTAGGTTTTTTTTTTTTATGTTGTTGTGTTGTCTTAGTTAATGCGGTGTGCGTTCATTGCCCTTGATTAAGAGTTTGCCCGACGCTGACCACGCTGCTTGTGGCTCTGTCGCTGAATTATTTTTTTTTAATTATTATTGGTGCTAGAGAATGCGTATCAGCTTTTATCAAGAAAAGGGCTTTTCGGCGTAGTGCACCTCACACAATAGTAGATTGCTTTTGCTTTTTTTTTTGTGGTGGAATTAAAAGGCACTTATAGCCTGTGACATGATGGTGAATACAAAATTGTGATAGAGTTAGATCCATTACACACAGTGTTCTTTCTCTGTCCTGTTAAAGAAAAAAGGATGCTAAATTTAAATCAAGGCTTTATGAACTCCTACTAAACATGAAAAGGTTGACCTGTATCTCTAACATAGATTTTCCAGATATTTCATTCGGTGCCGTCTAAAACATTTATTTATGAGGAATTTCACGTTTGAATTAAACTAAAATATCACTGCTGGCACCATTTCATGATCATCATGTTTAGCATTTTGAAAGTCTGTTACACTTTCAGTCGAGTTCAAGTGTGTGGCCATGGCACTTTGATAAAAATTAAAATGCTTCTTAAAGTTTTGACTTAATTTATATACTTTTTTAAAAACTCAGACACAGTTGATGTAAACATTTTAAGAAGTAAAGCTGTTGTAATATCGCCACTTTCCTCTGAATCTTTCTCGGATTGATATTTTTCAGTTTAAAAGACTCCATATTGTTATAACAATATCTCTTCACATTGATTCAAAGCGTTAGCTATTCATATTGATTATTTAGTCTGAAAACAATGAAATAACAATCTCAGTTATGTCCAAGGGAAGAGACTGCATAGCAATTAACGTGTTGTATTGTCAAAGCTCTCAAAATGTTTTTTGTGTTCGTTGTTCCGAGTGGCACTTGTGAATTATCTTTTTGTTATTATTTTCACATTGGCTGTTATAATTTTTTTTTGTTCTCTTTTTTTTTTTTATTTATTTCTTTTTGTTCCTACCTTTACCCATCCCTTGCATTTTGTCACCTGAACCGGCTCCCTGCCCCCCCACCCTTCTCACACCTTATTGTTTACACTGGATCATTATTTTGCTACTCCTGTTAACCATTAACACATTACTCAATTAAATTGCTTGAATTAAAAAAACTAAATAAATAAAAAAAAAACTTTAAATAACTAAAAAAAAAAAACCGCAACATTTCAAAAATCCTTCTGCCGTAAAAAAAAAAATTATTTGCAATAAAAAAATATATATCACATCGGCTCTGTTTGTTGCGGCTTTGTTGAACATTTTTTTTTAAAATGCCATTTTTTTTTATATTTACAAATGGACCGTGATCAATTTAAAAATTCTTTTCTATTTTTCCTATTAAATTACAAAAAAAACCCCAAAAAACTCCTTATTCCTTAATAAAAAATAAATCTGCATTGGATGTGTGTTTCTGTGCCTTTTATTTAATTCTGTGATTATTTTTTTTTTAACCTAATTTATTTGCTCAATTTAATTTATTTCTCTTTAAATTTAACTTTTTTTACCTTTGCTATTGATGCACTAATAATAATAATAATACACATAAACAATTTGAATTAAAATACACCTTATTATTGTTATTTTTTAAAAAAAATTGTAAATGCTGTTACAATCAATCATCTAAAACCCGTAAATTTTTTTTTTTTAAATCTTCGATAAATATGAACATGATTAAAATTTTGAAACATTCCGTAAATTGTCAACTGTGCAAACTTAGACCGCCCTCTCCCTTCCAAATCCTTATCCCACCCCTACGCCTTACCAGCAGGTGCACTTTACTCCGAGAACTTCTCCCAAGCGCCGGTGCCTGTGAATTTGAGAGCTGTTCTGGTCTCCACCCGTTTCATCACCGTCACTTGGGATCTGCCAGACAAGCCTGAGGCGAAGGATGTGACGGTGTATTCTGTGTTTTGGCGTGAATCTGGATCTGAAAGGTGGGAAATCATTTCATCACTTGTCATTGGAACTGTCATTTTAAAAAAAAAAATTAAAAAAAAACAACATTGCTAATTAGCATTCAGATTGAAGTCTTATCACTATTCAAATATGTTAAGTACAATTTCATCATCCAGCTTTTTAAAAAAAATGAAATATAAACAATGAAATAACTCATTGGTACATTTTTTTTAAACTGATATGTTTCTTAACACAATAGGTTAATATCATGCAGACCTGTTTCTCATAAAAGTGTTTCTTTCTAAAGTAGTTATGATTCTTCGGTTATTTAAATATGCTTCTTCTCCCATGCTTTTTCATTCAAACACAAGTATTTCAAGGTACAGTGGATTCCGCTTAATTGGGACAGCCGCTTAATTGGGACACCGCTATAAATTGGGACAAATCTCAAAGAAACCAAAACCAAGAAGCCAATAGTAAATGTGTATGTTTAATTGGGACAGCCGCTTAGCGGAATCGACTGTAATTAAATTCTACCTAAAGAAGCTGATTATAATCACAGTTTAAAATTTTCTTTATAGGAGAATATTTTTACAGGGTTGGCAAGGTGAAGATTATTTCGTACAGGGTGGTGGTGGGGGGGGGGCTTGAAAAGGTTGTCAGCTCAATGGGGAAGATCACGGGTTGCAGTTTATGATCACGGGTTGCAGTTTATGATCACGGGTTGCAGTTTATGATCACGGGTTGCAGTTTATGATCACGGGTTGCAGTTTATGATCACGGGTTGCAGTTTATGATCATGGGAGGCAGTTTATGATCACGGGAGGCAGTTTATGATCACGGGAGGCAGTTTATGATGACGGGATGCAGTTTATGATCACGGGAGGCAGTTTATGATCACGGGATGCCGTTTATGATGACGGGAGGCAGTTTATGATGACGGGAGGCAGTTTATGACGACGCATGGTCACCCTGTAGCTTGATTTTTGTTACCTCAAAAAAAAAAAATGTGGCCATCCTTCTTTATTTCTTATGTCTGATCATAACAAATTTCACATGTAGCTATCAGAGTAAAGTAAAAATAAAAGTAAAGTTCCCTTTGCCCCAAAGGGACCATCTGAGCGGATGAGCAATAGGATTAAACCATGTTTCTGTAGCCTCTGCATTAAAAGGTGATTGTGTGGTTAGCACAACGCTCCGCCGCCCTTTATTCCCCAAATTAAAGTCAGGTACCCACTTAAAGCTGGGTGGACTTGACCAACTTTCACTAGGACCTGTAAAGACCTGTAAAGATTCCCATTGGTTCTCACCTCCGGGACTCTCCAGTTGACAGTCAAGCGACCTACACTGCTCCTCCGCCACCATCCCTCGTGTCATCAGAGTACTGATATTTAGTCATTGCTGTATAGTGAAAAAAAAAATATATATATATATACAGTTGCTTCCGCTTAATTGGGACACATCGGGGCCGAGGCTTTTTGTCCCGATTAAGCGGCTGTCCCAATTAAACATACAAATTTACTATTGGCTTCTTGGTTTGGTTTCTTTGAGATTTGTCCCAAATAAGCGGCTGTCCCAATTAAGCGGTGTCCCAATTAAGCAGAATCGACTGTATATATATATTCTCAGTGAAGAGGCTTCTTTGAAATTCATCGATAGGAAATGTAAGAACAACAATCATCTCATGACATTTGAGACTTATTGATCAGCTCATGACATTTTATTTACTTCTTCCAGGGAACGCATGAGCAACACAACCTTACGGGAGTTCAACATACAAGGGCTCAAGTCCAGGACCAAGTATGAGATCCGTGTTCGTTCCTTCAACAGCAAAGGTGGCAGCCAGGAGGAGGCCAAAATATTTGTCACCACGAGTCAAGACGGTATGTGGCATTTGAAACTGCGTGACATTTGAAACTGAATGGCGTTTGAAAATGTGCGACATTTGAAAATGTGTGACATTTGAAATGTTACAGTTGACCTGTTTATTTTAATCTTTTTTTAATCGTTGACTTTCTGCTTATTCTAGTAGGTACATTTCTAACTAGAAATAATTTCTTTTAAGAGTTTTTTAGTGAGCTGTCTTGTTATTTTTCTTTAATGTTTGAAATATCTTTATCCATTATTAAACACAAAAATTAAAGATTTGTCTTTTTTACTGTAGCTTTCAGCTCCTGTCACTAACAGCTGGGATAAATTGTTTTGCCACTGTTTCTTCCTGATATTTAATTATAGATGATATCACACTTTCAGTTGAATTTAACATTTTAGTAAAAAAAATATATTACATGCATACAGCTAAATACATTACCATGAGTTACTCTTATCGGCAGTAATCATAAGAGGCTGGTTAGCTAATAGATATAATTTGTACCACGTCGTTGATGGACATGTTTTTTGTTAATAACGTATTGTTTTCAGTGAAGATTCCAAAAAATTAGCCAAAATTGATTTTGAGCCAGTCCTTTGGTTTCATGGACTATTCTGTTATCAAATTAGTAGAATCTACTACACAGTGGGTTTTTTTTTTTGTGCCCAGCTCTGCTGCACAGTGTCCAGTCATTGTACTACCCCCCCAACATTTTGTGTGTCTCACGGTGATGTCTCTGTCCACAGCTCTTGTACCCAGCCCACCCATCAATCTGCACGCCACGCCCATTTCATCCAGCGAGATCAAAGTCAGGTGGGACCCTCCTCTGGAGCCCAAAGGACGAATCAGATCATATTCTCTGTTCTATTACAAGGTGAGTTAACCCTCAGACCCCGCGACGCATGGCTTAAATATTGGCCTGCGACGATGCTGTAAACCAGGGGTGCGACGCTGTAAACCAGGGGTGCACAGACCTTTTCAACCCTGCTGATCGCACTGATTTTTTTATCTTCATATCTAAGAAGTAAAACATTTGTTTTTCATGGATCCCATTTACCACTCCTGATGCCGCAGGTTGTGCACCTATCCTGTAAATCATGTGTTAGTTTTAGACAATAAGTGAAACAGATACTGGTACTTTTTGATTTGATGCTGTGATCATATTTATCACACAGGTTGGATCCAAAACTGAGTCAGAAATCGCTGTTAGCGACACCTCCTATATTCTGAGAAATCTGCAGACCTTCAGTAAGTTTTCTTGCCCGACTAATTACTAGATTATTTCTTTTTTTAATATTAATTTTTTCATGGGCCGATTACCTTTCAATGTGGGAAATTTTCAAACATTCATTTATATATCATTGTTAAATCATGTGAGATAATCGGATTTACAAGCTAATCATTAATCATCAGAAGCTGTCTTGTTACGTTTATAATGCCTGAAAATATAATTATTGTAATAGCTAAAATGTGTGAAAAATAAATATTGACGTATGTATTTATATTATCCTTCCATCCAGGAGAGTACAGTTTTCGAGTGGTGGCCATCAACGAAAACGGACAAGGTACCAGCACAACAGAGGTTTTGGCCAGGACCTACTCCGGGACACCATCCGAGGCCCCTCGTAACTTTACAGTCGAGTCTACCAGTTCAAAGGTTACCCCCACCCACTTTCAAATATTTAACATTTTTCCAACACTTCATTTTCTGTAAAAAAAAAAATCAAGTCAATTATATTTTGGAAAATACGATAGATTAGGGCATTAAATAATAAATGACATCATATTTTTATCTAATTTGTATATCACTCTTATGTCTGTAGAGTCTGAGACTGAGATGGCAGCCCCCGCCAGAGGATGCGCAGAACGGTATCATCACTGGCTATAAAATAAGATACAGGTTCAAAGGACTGGACCATAAAAATGCTGAGACTTTGTCCACCGATGGAGAAAGAAATACTTACGCCCTGACCAGTAGGCCTTTTTTTTTTTTTTATTTTTTACAAGGAATTGTAATTTAGGACATTACGAAATTAAAACTTCTGAATATTCAGGACTGAGCTTTGTCACCAAACTTGGTTCATTGGAAACATCATGTAAAGATACTCAAAAGTAAAATTCCTTTAAATGTCATGTGATTTTCTAACTAAAAAAAAAAGGAAATACAGCTGGCAATCTAGATCGGCACCCACTCTTTAATTTTTTTAGTCTTCCGAATTTCTATAAATATTTAGTACATTTTAATTGAATGTAATTTAGTGAGGGTCATGTGTTGCATAGAGTAAGTCAAGAGCTTATTTTTCTTAATTCCTGCCACAAGTTCCCATGTACGGAATTTTGCTTGGGTGTGTGTGTGATGTCAGCATTGTTTTGAAAAACAGTTTGGGATCTAAGCGACCCACTATAAAAAAAAAAAACTGTTTAATTTTCATGTCCACAAGCAAAGAAAAACTTACGGTTAAAAAAAAGGAGAATACAAGCCCAATTAGTTATATACATACATATAAATACATACATATGTTTACATACATATATAGCCAGAGAGTGAGAGAGTTTTTCTCCTTTAATTTTTTTGGGCCCATCAGCAAACTTTAGTCATGTAAAATAAACGGAAAAAAAAATAGGGCAGTGATTATGCATGGTTTGATTCTGGATCCTCTAGTTTTTTAACTTTGTAACGACCCGCCCCTCCCCCCACTCCTGAAATTTGTTCGTGACCTACAGACTTTGAGAACTGCCGCTGTAGAATACATTCTCCCCATCCCCCCCTCCCACTTAGGTAATACAGTTGTTTTTTTTCAATATAAAATAGGCTTCAGAGAAAAAAATTTACTTATACAAACCTGTGACTATATAAAGATTGTTTTGGCAATGGCATATTTCTTTCATCACATTTTCTCCTAGTCCACTGTATTATTACAAAAAAATATGCTATGAAATTTTATTTTTTTTCGAGGGTGTTTTATTGACTTTGTCAAAATTGTCGACAGATACCTCATAGTTTGTTATGCCAAAGATGAACATAATTGATAACCGATTGTTATTTTAAAAAAAAAAAAATGAAATGGATGCTGAATTGTGTTTCTCTTCTCACTAGACCTGCAGGAAGGCACAGAGTATCAGGTGAGGATTGCAGCCATGACCATCAACGGAACTGGACCCAACACTCCATGGGAGACTGTCACCACGTTGAAGGAAGACCTTCAAGGTTCATATTTAAGCATTATTCAATTTTCAAACATTTATCTACCTCTGAGCTTGTAGTCCAACCCATCAGTTTTGAAAATTTTTCTGTAATAGTGCAAGCGTCTGCCTCTACCGGTTTTTGCTTTTGTTTTTATTCAGAAGAGGAAAAAAAATGTTGAAAAGGCTTTACAATATTTTGTTTTAATTCTACAGCACAAGAAAAACTGGCTTTTCCTTTTTTTTTCAATATGGGATCTCCCAGTTTTTTGTGTTTAAAATGGAGATTGAAAATATTAAAAAAATCTGGTGAAAAAATTTAGGCTTATTTTTTTTTTAACCTGATTGATTCACTCGGGATTATGAAAATCTTTTGAATGAAAGAAAAAAACAAATTTTAAAAAAAGGTCAATTCTAAAATAGTTATAATGTGGCATTTCAATAAAGATTCTTTGTTTTAAGTACCACACATTCTGTATTTTAAACTTCAGTTTGGCCGTTAAATTTACTGCGAATCTTGTTTTTTCTTTTCTTTTTTTTTTTTCAGAGCATAGTGTGCCTGGCGAGCCAGCCCACCTCTACGCCCAGCCCAAGGCCAACTCCATCCTGGTATCCTGGGCCCCCCCAACACCCCACAGCAAGATACTGGTCAGGGGCTATGTCCTGGGATACGGCAAAGGCATCTCCGACGTCTACAAGCACTCACTGGATGCCAACACCCACGACTTTCATATCAAGAACTTGCGTAAGTTAAATGATGGCATTCTTGATGCTGGGTTTTTTTTTTTATGCCGTAAAACTTGCCCTCAAAATATATAACCAAGTGGACATGAAGGAGATTGGTCTGAATACCATGATAAATTATTAACACTATCCAAGTGTTGGTTAGAGAAGAAACTTCATTGAAACTCAAATCTCTGGGAGAGTAATTTTGAAAAATGTCAACTGTTTCTTTTTTTGCTCTGAAAAAATAATCTCTTCTGGTTAACTCTTTTTTCACATTTTTTTTTTTATTTTCGAAATGTCAAGTTGGCTTAAAAAAAAAATTTTATCATCCGTTTCCTTTTTTTTTTTTAATTTAATGTGTTCTGATTGCAAATTCATTTTCTTTTTACTAATGATGCTCCTCTGTGTCACCACAGTATTTTATTAGAAGATCTCAGATGTTTGGAGAGATATATTAAACGTATTTATGGTAATACACGCTTCCTACAGTGGCCATTTAATCATACTAAATCTAAATTTTGAGGCCAAATATGATTATTACACATGGGATTCTTTGTTACTTTCTCTTTGGAATTGTGAACGAGGAATCTATCTGTGTTATACTAAAGTACCTGTAAATTCTTTTTTAAGAAAATGATTGTGAAATTCCCACAACCTGCCTCTGCAGGTAAATGCAGCTCCCCAGATCTAGTTTATTTGCTGGAAGGGGAGAAATAAATCTGTAAAAATTTCACTGTGTTGAATTCCAAATTAATTTTCAAGCTATGGCTGAATGTTTTTGCACTATAAGCCGTATGAAAATTATTTGGCAAGATGTGCATGGGAATAAAATTTCAGTTTTTTTTAAAACAGCATCTCATAAACCGGAGATTGAATTAGAAAAAATTGTCAAGTGAATTATATTAACAGGGTAATGCACAGATCCTAATGTAAAGATCTGAATGTAAAGCTGCTTATTGACAAACACTTGCGTTCTCTCAACTCTTCAGGCTAATGATTTCATTAATTACATTTTTCAGAGCCCAATTCACAGTATGTCATCTCCATCAGAGCTTTCAACGGCAAGGGTCAAGGTCCCAGTAAATATGAAACCGTCAACACACCTGAGGAAATGCGTAAGTCTCAGGCACAAACATTCCTGGTGGTTGTTGTGTTTTTTGTTGTTTTTGTTTTGAATTGTCAAGAAATGAATTTAATCAGCTCAGTTTGGAAACATAGCTCAAAAACTCCATTGTACTGCTTTTTTTAATATCCAGCACAATATCAACATATCTCAAATACCCCCAATTGTACTGCTTTGTTTCATATCCAGCACAATAGCAACATATCTCAAATACCCTCAATTGTACTGCTTTTTTTAATATCCAGCACAATAGCAACATATCTCAAATACTCCATTGTACTGCTTTTTTTAATAGCCAGCACAATAGCAACATATCTCAAATACTCCATTGTTCTGCTTTTTTTAATATCCAGCACAATAGCAACATATCTCAAATACCCTCAATTGTACTGCTTTTTTTAATATCCAGCACAATAGTAACATATCTCAAATACTCCCAATTGTACTGCTTTGTTTCATATCCAGCACAATATCAACATATCTCAAATACCCTCAATTGTACTGCTTTTTTTAATATCTAGCACAATAGTAGGGCTGTACCGGAATCCGATTCCGGTTCCTGTTAAGCCGGATTCTGGCAGTTTTAACAAATCCGGTTCCGATTCCGGTTCCGGTTAAAATGTGCCGGATTTAAGCCGGATTTCTTTGTTGTTTGAAATTTGTACGAAATTTTTTTAACGCAACATAATTTATAAATATTTAGCGCTATACAATTAAATTAAAACAATAACTTCATTTGATTTAAAAACTACAATAACGTCGATCTTTTTTAGTTCTTATGTAAGTACAAATATATTAAAAAGGCTCTTTCGATGTCAAGTTGTGGCTCTTTCGATGTCAAATTGCGGCCTGATCAAAATCCCTAATATTGAAACAACAAATTTAGTGGCTGTTTAAAAATTGAGGAAATAGTAAATTATAACTTTAGGCTCTTCCGTCTCAAAAGGTTGCCGACCTCTGGTCTAGTAATACGACACCTTATATTCCGCTACTTTTGATTTCGTGTTTTCTATAAACTATATTTAGCTATCAAAGTTTAACTTTTTTTAAAGAGCAGACAACGATCTATTTTTGGGTGTTTACAGTTTTAAAAAAGTTCAATCATTTATTTTTCTGCAAATTTTTTAATTTAGTGGATTTTGTCACGATTTGGATAAAATTCTTCACATATTTAGATACATTTTTAATTGAACATTAAAGTGATATTGATTTAGATTTGAAATGCATTTTAATTTGCGTTTTAATGGGAAATAGTCAGACAATGATTTAAAGGAAAGTATGAATGAAATAACGGTTTGGTGACGTCACTATGGAAAACTAAAGAAAGATAAGCTATCGGGTGGTGCAACAGTATAAATTTTTTTTGGAATTGATTTATTAATAAACATGTTTATTATACTTTCTAAGATATGATATCCATTTCTTTGTTTGATTGTAATAGAAATCAAGTTAAATTAGGTACAGCTTTATTAAAATACATTTTTAAAACGAAGAACCTGTTATTTTGACAGAGTTATCTTTCTTAACTCAAGATTGGGGAAGGGGTTTTAGTCAGTCTTCAAGATCTAAATGGTTAATACTGTTTTTTGCTATCTAGAACTTAAAAACTACATTTTTATTCTATTTTTCATTCTTATATCTTTTTAATGTTAGGCGAGAAATTACTACTTCGTTCGGAAAAATTACTATTTAATTCGGTAAAATCTGGTTCCTGTTCCGATTCCGGCAGGATTCAAATATTAAATCCGATTCCGGTTCCGATCCTGCAGGATCTAAAAATTAGAATCCGGTACAGCCCTACACAATAGTAACATATCTCAAATACCTAATTGTACTGCTTTGTTTCATATCCAGCACAATATCAACATATCTCAAATACCCCCAATTGTACTGCTTTGTTTCATATCCAGCACAATAGCAACATATCTCAAATACCCCCAATTGTACTGCTTTGTTTCATATCCAGCACAATAGCAACATATCTCAAATACCCCCAATTGTACTGCTTTGTTTCATATCCAGCACAATAGCAACATATCTCAAATACCCCCAATTGTACTGCTTTGTTTCATATCCAGCACAATAGCAACATATCTCAAATACCCCCAATTGTACTGCTTTGTTTCATATCCAGCACAATAGCAACATATCTCAAATACCCCCAATTGTACTGCTTTGTTTCATATCCAGCACAATAGCAACATATCTCAAATACCCCCAATTGTACTGCTTTGTTTCATATCCAGCACAATAGCAACATATCTCAAATACCCCCAATTGTACTGCTGTTTATAAATTTGTTAGCTGTCTTATTGTACGTTTCAGAGGAGGAGCCTGTGACCCCCATGTTACCCCCGGTCGGCCTGAACGCTCTTGTTTTGCCATCTTCCACGATCCTTCTCACTTGGTCAGACAACTCCCTCAGCAGAAACCAGAGGATAACAGACAACCGCTACTACACCATCAAATATAGGCAGCTGAATCCAAAGAACAGCAAGTTTAAGTAAGACTTTTTCTTTGTAAGGTTATTAGTGACTGCTTTTTTTTTTCCCACATTCAACGGTACGAGTTTTCTCTTAAGAGAACTAAAGCTGAATGTTCTTTTTATGGTTTTAATTTCCATCGTCAACTTTTATAATGTAACAGGGGATAAAAACCAAGAGCTAAGATGCCCATTAAAATATGACATGCCAACGATAAAGGCATGTTGCAGTATTGATCGCATGACTAGAGGCCACAAGTTATGGTGTTCCGGCTAGAACGGTACTCTGCCACGTTTTATTTGCCTCAAACAAATGTTGGGTATCCTGTGGAAGCTGGATGAACTGCTACTAAGTGGCCAGATAATTAATAAATCTCCAGGTTAAATCCAAAATTGTAGGCTTATCTGATTATTACAGAACTTAGGGATACCGGCCAGAGACTTGAGAGAGAAAAATCCTGTCAATTTTCAGGTCTCCTACGTGTCAGACTAATGCTATCTACCCTTCCCTTCCCCCCCCCTCCCCCCCCCAAACCCAGCCCAAGGGTGCCCAACCTGAAGCAGAAGTGATGACTCATTTTTTTACACTTACTCTATAGGAAATATAGTCATTTTTAATCTCTTTGTTAAATTTACATGTAAAATGCTTTTCGTCCGTTAACATCTAATAATATATATATATATATATATATGTATATAGATTTAAACTATTTTGATGATAATAACATTTAGTCTCCTGTTCACTGGGATGCTTTTATTTCTCCTTCAGGTACATCAATGCCACAGATCTGAACTATCACATAGAAGGCCTGCGCCCTCACACTGAATATGAATTCATGGTGAAGGTGATAAAAGGTCGGCGTGAGTCAGACTACAGCATGACAGTTTTTAATAAAACCGATGAAGCAGGTCAGATCCTCCCCCCCTTTTTTTTTCTTGCAGGATATGGTTTAAGTTTTATAATTTCAGAAATGATGAACTTTGTTTTACAAGAGTGAGTTTAGGGACAGAAATTTTTTTTTACTTCCTTCTCTTGTGTAGAAATGCTTTTCAAATTTCGTCCATTGACTTTTTTTTTTTTTCCCCACAGCCCCAAGCTCCGAACCAAGGGACGTCACCCCCGTCGGCCTGGAAAAGAATCCCTATGCTGTGAGCCTCAACTGGCAGCCGCCGTCACGCCCCAACGGCCAGATCACGGGCTACCTGATCTACTACACCCACGACCTGCACACGAGCGACATGCTGTGGCCCGTGGAGGGGGTTGTCGGAGACAAGTAAGTTGTGGGGGATTTAAGTTTTTATTTGGGGGGGGGGGGGGGTTATGGTGCTCAGGCAAACAACAACAGCTTCAGTCATGACAATCAATTTCACTGTGTCACTCTGCCAGCCTGTACTGATTTTAGAATAAGGGGGGGGGGGGGTTCTCATTGGCACTTTTGGTATTTGGCTGTAAGTCATTTCAGTATGGTTTTGGTTGAATGTTAACGCCCCCCCCCCTCCACCAAGCCATGTACCTATGTCCTGTGTGTGTGTGTGTGTGTGGCATCTTGATGGGTTTTAAAAAAAAAAAAAAAAGGACACAAGCCTGAACAGATAACCCCCAGAGTTAACCAGTGCACCAAAATTCAGCTTCAGTCTTTCTTGGTTTTGCCCATTTCACCCATATCTATATTGATATTTTAACTGTTACATTTGGTCTGATCAAAAAAATTTTTTTTTTTTTTTGGTCAAAAATAGGTAATTACTAAAAGAAAAGGTCAAGCACAAATTAAGCACCCATATAAGTTGTTACATTTTTTTTTATTATTTAAATGCTTTTTAATTGTTTCCCAAAATTTTTTAACCCCCTACAACCACCCCTTTGTGAGTGTACAGAATTTTCACTAATTAGAATTCAAATTATTCATTTTTAAATTATCCCCCTTTAAACAATCAAATCCCCCCCCCCCACTGGTTTAGCTTCATGGACAAACTATTTGTTTGAGGGGGGAAAAAAACTGGACACTCAATCCTTCTACATTTGTGATTCCCTGCCCTGCACATTTGTGGATTGCGAATATTTGACATGGATTTCTAACATGTAGCCTGTTAACACAAGCACTTATTTCCCTATTTTTACTCCTGCAGATTGTCAACGGTCATTGACAAACTGACGCCAGACACAAGATACCACTTCAAAGTCCAGGCCAGGAACTCGAAAGGACTCAGTCCCAAGTCTGCTCCTGTGACCTATATGACCCCAAAAGGTAAGTCCTCAAGGCTTCATAAGATCTCTCAATTTCTTTACAAATTTTACTCCAGTACACTGGAAATTACTTTTCGTAGTTTTGCTTGACAGAGGCTTTTTTTTTTTATTTTTGTTTTGTTTTAATTGATGCCAGGTTTTCATAATTAATCTTTTTTTTTCTCCCAGAGACACGCAGCGGTCAAGAAACGACAGAAAATGAAAAGGGCCTGACGACGAATGTCATCATCATCATTGCAGCCTGTGCAGCTGGTTTTGTTTTCTGTACTGTGGTGATCGTGATCATCGTCTGTCTGTGCCGCTGGCACGGTGGAAGGTCAAATAAGTGAGTATTAAGCATTTGGTATTTCTGAATGAATCATTGATGGGCAAGGCATTTGACAGGTTAAACAATTTACATTTTAAAAATGTTTACTTTTTTTGGGATTTGAACACATTTCAATTTTTTTAAAAGACCAAGTGCATGTACAAACATCAAACTATACATTTTTTCCTCCTTTTCAAATTTGCCTTCGTCGTACTTAAATGAAATTTTTTAATAAGGCAATACATGTATTACTGAATAGGAATTTTCTTTTTGTTAAATCTTTTTATTCAGTTGGGTCCTGTGACGGACTGAAATGTAATTATTATTTTTTCGACTTGTTGAAAAATATGACAAAGAAAAAGGATGATATGTTTGTTTTCTTAAATAAAAAAAGTATTCATTGTTCTACACAATATTTACAATAAATCATTTTTTTTTTAATTTAATTTTTTTTTACTGTTTAAGAAATATAAATGTATCCAACATTGGAACACCTTTCTGTCCTTTTATTAAATGTATCCTACATTGGAACACCTTTCTGTCCTTTTATTAAATGTATCCTACATTGGAACACCTTTCTGTCCTTTTATTAAATGTATCCTACATTGGAACACCTTTCTGTCCTTTTATTAAATGTATCCTACATTGGAACACCTTTCTGTCCTTTTTATTAAATGTATCCAACATTGGAACACCTTTCTGTCCTTTTATTAAATGTATCCAACATTGGAACACCTTTCTGTCCTTTTATTAAATGTATCCTACATTGGAACACCTTTCTGTCCTTTTATTAAATGTATCCTACATTGGAACACCTCTCTGTCCTTTTATTAAATGTATCCTACATTGAAACAACTTTTTGTCCTTTTATTACTTTTAAAAGTTAAAAGTATATCATATCAACCAGACCAAATTAATGATTTTCTTAAAATATCACCAAAAATTCTCATCTTCATTGTGAGGCCATACAGTTGGTCGATTCTTTCATTATGTATTAATAGCTGATTTCTTAGCACTTAGAAACAGTGGAGTCTTGAAATGGCATCGGGCATTCCGTTATTTTCCCCAGTTTGAACAAAAGTCCAACTAAAGTGACCAAGATCCCGCCACCCAGCGTCAAACCCCCCGACCTGTGGATCCACCAGCCGAGCCACCTGGAGCTGCAAAAGATGGAGAGGTCCAACAGGAGCGAGAGCTCGGCCTCGGTGGCCACCAGCACATTGAGGCGTGGCTCTAGGGGCTCCGCCGATCAGACTGATGACCAGGCCTCAACCCTGGACAGGAGGAGGAACTCCTTCGTCGGTCAGTTGAATGCGTGATAGATAGCTTGAGATCATTTGTTCTAAATAAAATATATATTAAGCCTAATATTTAAATTTTTATTTATAGGACTTTTATTTTATTTCTTAAATATAAATATTCCTAGCCTATGTTTTTGAAGAGTTAAACTCGGTTGTAATATGAAGATCATTTCCTTTCTTGTAAAGATGACAGAGGCTACCCTTCTAGTGGAGAAGAACGGTATCAGCCGATTCAGTCCAGAAACCTGATACGGCCAAAGCCAGTCACTTTGCCTCCTGAGGCCCAGTTTTCATTAAGAGAGCGTAAGTATCAATTGCCATGTCAGTCTGTAGAAAAAAAAATAGAGAGAGCTTTAGAATGTAAAAAATCTGTCTTATAGCCTCTGTGAGGAATTATTGTCACTGAAAAAGTATTTTTACTTAATGTGTTTAAAATGTGTACTTTTCATAAATCACTAAAAATAGTTTGTATGAACGAAAGAAAAAATAATAGCTAAACATTTCTAATTATTTGGAGGGAGGAAGCTGTAAAGGTTGCTGAAATATTACGGTGCATTAAATTTTACTGCAGACTCAGAATAATAACTTATTTAATATTTCAAAATATTATCTGGTTACATTTATTCTGAAACTATTTTTTCTCATTAGCTATTGCCACAGTGACAGCAGCCCCCAACGGTCACATACTGCAGTACGGAGATAGCCCAGGCAGCCAGATGCCTCTTAGACCAGTGTACCCACGCACTCAGTACAACACACAATACACGAGCGCAGCCAGGGTCAACGCTGGTGACCTGCCTCACACTTGCCCGCCAACCAGTAAGATACATTTTTTTTTTTTTTGGGTCAGATGCAAATCTGCTTTTTGCCTTATGACATTTAATATAATGGAAGTTATATTAATACCTCACTTGTCGTTAAAATTACAGTTTTCTATAAAAGTTTTTCTATAAAAGTTAAAAAAAAAAAAATTCCCGCTCATTAAACACTGAATGTGTTTAAACTGCAAAGTGTTTTTGAATTAGGAAATTAAAAAAAAAAAACACAGCTGTTGTTATTAAATAGCTGACCTAAGACAACTTTGTTGCACTGATAAATAATATGCAAATTTTGGTTTTGGAACATCATTTAAATAAGTCATGGGATAAAAAATATCATTTAAATAAGTCATGGGATAAATATCATTTAAATAAGTCATGGGATAAATATCATTTAAATAAGTCATGGGATAAATATCATTTAAATAAGTCATGGGATAAATACCATTTAAAAAATTCATGGGATAAATACCAATTAAATAATTTATGGGATAAATATCATTTAAATAAGTCATGGGATAAATATCATTTAAATAAGTCATGGGATAAATATTTAAATAAGTCATGGGATAAATATCATTTAAATAAGTCATGGGATAAATATCATTTAAATAAGTCATGGGATAAATATCATTTAAATAAGTCATGGGATAAATATCATTTAAATAAGTCATGGGATAAATATCATTTAAATAAGTCATGGGATAAATATCACTTAAATAAGTCATGGGATAAATATCATTTAAACCATGCACTTTGACTAGGTGTCTCATTCGTCTGAGCTAAAAAAAAAATGTCCAAAGCTTTGATAGATTTGAACTTTTATATATACATACATATATGTATATGTGTGATTACAACTTGTTTGAACACCTTAGAGTAAAGAATAGAAAAGCTGAATTTTTCTCATCCACTGTTGAAAGGGATTAATAATAATTTGTTTACCAGTCTTTTTTTAATCTTAAAAAAAAAACTACCTATTAATGTTCTTATCTGATAAATTTTAATACAAAATATCTTGATTAGTTAAAACTCAAATGTTTATTCATTTATAACTGGTGAATCAGTGGTTCTCAAACTTGTATGCTTCGCAGCAACAATTTTACACTTCACTGCCCTAAATATTTTTTGTTTTGTTTTATCAAGAAATAGAATAAATGCTTTGTTAACAGCACGCATAGATCTCCCCTTTTTACTCTGCAGATTTACAACTTGTTTTTTGACATATGTAGAAATAGATTTGCAATATTGCACATATAGGTTACTGACCCTATGATTATAATTTAAATTTTGTTTGGGACTCACCTGGGAATTTGTCCGTGACCCACCAGCAGGTTGCAGCCTTCACTTTGAGAACTACTGATGTAAATAACATAAATTTCAGATTCATGGAATTTTTTGTCGATGTATTATTTGTTTCTGTCCTGGAATGTCCTAAAAAAAAAAAAAGCAACTAACTCTGCACTTTGCATGATGTGTGAACTAACAAAAGCTGAGCGTATTATGTTAATTCTTTGTAAAAAAAACAACTCATGCCTTGACCAAGCTGACAGTGATAAATTACTTTAAAGAGGATTTGAAAAGGAATATAACTAGGGGTGTAGGGGAGGCTGGAGTTATATTGTTGTTTCATTTTTTTCTTTCCTTTCCCCTGTTAGTTTTAGCTGCTAGGTTATAGAGGCTGTAGATACTCATAGGGTTTGTTTGTGGACCTCTGTGCCATAGCAGTCATGTAGTCACACGCACACATTCACAGCGATGCATGATTTCAGACACTGCTGCCAACACTGTGGACACTTTATTTATTTTTTAAACTCTGTACGGATTTTGTCATCTCCTTATAAACACACTTGTAATCTACCACCAGTTTTATAGTTCAGTGCTTCTCTCATTCTTTAACTTGAACTTAACTTTAAAATCAAAAAAAAAAGTCTGACACAGTAAGAATATATTGCGCAAAGTTTTTAGAAGTAAAAAAACATCTTTAATTTTAAATTATACCGTCGAGTTATTTTTTATCCTCATTTTCAAAGTGATGGTCTTAATGTTTGGCTTTGAAACTTAATGACCTATTTAATTTTAATTAATTCTTTAGTTTTTCTTTTTTTAGTTTATCTGAATGATTTGGTTCTTATAGTTTTTAATTAACTTTTCTGCAATATAATTTGCATGAGAAGCACTAGTAGCGTCAGCACCATTTTGACATTATTACCTTTGATACTTGTACAGCTTTGCCCAGAACATTTTTAGTTTTTCAAGCAACTTACTTAAAAGCATGTGTGTGCATTTTTTTTTTTTTGCGTGTTTTGCTTGTGTGTTTCCAGGCAAAATCCTGTGTGCTGTTGATGAGGATGATGGGAGTGTGGAGATGGCGGGCGGCATGGAAGAATCTTTCAACTCTCGCATTGGTTATGGTTTGTTGCACACATTTACTTTGATGTTTTTTTTTTTCTTCTTTATTTGATCTCTGCATCCGTTGTCTGTCAGCATGAGGACAGACTTGTCCTATGTGTGTTGATAACGACTCCCAGCCTTAGCTTAATAATTGAAATCCAATTAATTTTTGTTGCTTTATTCTCTACTTTTATTTAATTTACCTACTCTCTTACAGAGGTTAAAATTGCAGTTAAATTGCATTGCACATGTTATTGATTCAAATGTTGTATTTTGTACACACACATTTTTTTTTTCCCAGTTTCAAATTTTTTTTCTCTCATCCCATCTTATTTTCCCTTGTCCCTAAGATGAATAATTATGTGCACGATTTAAGACACCTCATGCACTATGTTAGGAAGAGCTGTTGTCTTATTGATCGGCTGATGTGTGTGTATATGGGAAGGGGGGGTGTAACAGCTGGAGTTATTTGACTTTTTTTCACGCTCTCCAGTCAACAATCTGATTTTATACTAGCTTATTAATGGGTCATCAACAGATAATCAACATCAGATATGAGATTAAGTGATACATTAGAATGATTAAGTAATATTTCTAGAATTAAAATTTGGGTCATCAACAGATAATCAACATCAGGTATGAGATTAAGTGATACATTAGAATGATTAAGTAATATTTCTAGAATTAAAATTTGGGTCATCAACAGATAATCAGTATCAGATATGAGATTAAGTGATACATTAGAATGATTAAGTAATATTTCTAGAATTAAAATTTGGGTCATCAACAGATAATCAACATCAGATATGAGATTAAGTGACACATTAGATATGATTAAGTAATATTTCTAGAATTAAAATTTGGGTCATCAACAGATAATCAACATCAGATATGAGATTAAGTGATACATTAGATGTGATTAAGTAATATTTCTAGAATTAAAATATGGGTCATCAACAGATAATCAGTATCAGATATGAGATTAAGTGATACATTAGAATGATTAAGTAATATTTCTAGAATTAAAATTTGGGTCATTAACAGATAATCAACATCAGGTATGAGATTAAGTGATACATTAGAATGATTAAGTAATATTTCTAGAATTAAAATTTGGGTCATCAACAGATAATCAACATCAGGTATGAGATTAAGTGATACATTAGAATGATTAAGTAATATTTCTAGAATTAAAATTTGGGTCATCAACAGATAATCAGTATCAGATATGAGATTAAGTGATACATTAGAATGATTAAGTAATATTTCTAGAATTAAAATTTGGGTCATCAACAGATAATCAACATCAGATATGAGATTAAGTGACACATTAGATATGATTAAGTAATATTTCTAGAATTAAAATTTGGGTCATCAACAGATAATCAACATCAGATATGAGATTAAGTGATACATTAGATGTGATTAAGTAATATTTCTAGAATTAAAATATGGGTCATCAACAGATAATCAGTATCAGATATGAGATTAAGTGGTACATTAGAATGATTAAGTAATATTTCTAGAATTAAAATTTGGATCATTAACAGATAATCAACATCAGGTATGAGATTAAGTGATACATTAGAATGATTAAGTAATATTTCTAGAATTAAAATTTGGGTCATCAACAGATAATCAGTATCAGATATGAGATTAAGTGATACATTAGAATGATTAAGTAATATTTCTAGAATTAAAATTTGGGTCATCAACAGATAATCAACATCAGATATGAGATTAAGTGACACATTAGATATGATTAAGTAATATTTCTAGAATTAAAATTTGGGTCATCAACAGATAATCAACATCAGATATGAGATTAAGTGATACATTAGATGTGATTATGTAATATTTCTAGAATTAAAATATGGGTCATCAACAGATAATCAGTATCAGATATGAGATTAAGTGATACATTAGAATGATTAAGTAATATTTCTAGAATTAAAATTTGGGTCATTAACAGATAATCAACATCAGATATGAGATTAAGTGATACATTAGATATGATTAAGTAATATTTCTAGAATTAAAATTTGGGTCATCAACAGATAATCATCATCAGATATGAGATTAAGTGATACATTAGACATGATTAAGTAATATTTCTGGAATTAAAATTCATCATTTATGTTTTTTTCATAGTCATGTAAAATTTCCTTGTGGTAAAAAATATTTTTTTTCTTTTTATAATTCTCATGCTTTTATTAAAATACATGTGTATTAAAAATTAAAAAAAAAAAAAACAATTCCTTAAATCATACAAATATTAGAGATTATATGGGCTGAAAAAAAAAAAGCTTGAGCGCAGTGTGGGTTATTCAAATCGTTTCAACATTATAAACTCCTTTCAGACATAGAGGCTTTTTGTACATTGTAAAGTCTCTAGTTGACACTTATTCTTCCCATTCGATCAAACTTTATTTTTCGCTACTGTAAGATTTTGCATCAGACATTTCTTTTCTTGTGAGAGAAAAAAAGATTTGCTTGGTTTGATTTGTATATGTTAGTTGTCGTTCTTTTTTTTTTTTTTTCTGTGGTGTGTCTTCTCTTTTTATCTGTTGAATCATGCACTGTAATGTGCATAACACTGTATAAGGTGTCTGATGCTATGTAAATGTTTTTTTTTTATTCCACTGCATGCAATTATTGCATTTGGAGTGTTGATTCACCTAAAACTTTACACACACACACACACACACAACCTTTAGCATAAAGTCACCTAGCAATGGATCTCTTTACACACACACACACACACACACAACCTTTAGCATAAATTCACCTAGCAATGGATCGCAGTCACTGACGTGTTGTTGGTTTGTTTTTGTTTTTTCCCCCCGCAGTGAAGCCTCAGCAGAGTATAAGTCCTTACAAGAAACCCACGGCTCCCGTAATGTCCACCCCCAACAAAGGTTCCAGGACTCCCATTTCATTTAACTCTAAATCTCCGGATCTGAAGAGCAAAAAAGATGACGCAGATTTATCGGTAGGTCTTATTAATGCTTTTTCTTTTTTATAAGTAATCTGTTAGAAATCAATGTTGAGTTAATTTTTCTTTTTTTAATGCTGGATGGGTGTTTAAAAAGATTTACTGTAAAGTTAATTTTCAATATTTGAATCAAAATAAAAATTATTTTTGGAAGTAAAAAAAAAAAAAAAGCATTTAAAAAATTGAAAAATATTTCCTGAAGATTGCTTCAAATAAATCAATAAGTGCAATTATTGATAAGTATTTCCTGAAGATTGCTTCGAATAAATCAATAAGTGCAAATATTGAGAAATATTTCCTGAAGATTACTTCAAATAAATCAATAAGTGCAATTATTGAGAAGTATTTCCTGAAGATTGCTTCGAATAAATCAATAAGTGCAATTATTGAGAAATATTTCCTGAAGATTACTTCAAATAAATCAATAAGTGCAATTATTGAGAAATATTTCCTGAAGATTGCTTCGAATAAATCAATAAGTGCAATTATTGAGAAATATTTCCTGAAGATTACTTCAAATAAATCAATAAGTGCAATTATTGAGAAATATTTCCTGAAGATTGCTTCGAATAAATCAATAAGTGCAAATATTGAGAAATATTTCCTGAAGATTGCTTCAAATAAATCAATAAGTGCAATTATTGAGAAGTATTTCCTGAAGATTGCTTCAAATAAATCAATAAGTGCAATTTTGTAAAAGAAAATGGATAAAATAATACAGTACAATTTTCAGTTACATTTTATTTCCTTACTTTCACATTTGTAGCTTTATATGATGTAGTTTGGGTTTCCTTTTTTTCTTTTCCCACTGCCACAGAAATCATTAAGTACGGAAGAACTGACTGCTGAGATGGCCAACCTGGAAGGACTAATGAAAGATCTCAACGCCATTACACAGCAAGAATTTGAATGCTAGCGTTTTTGGCCCAGGCGAAATATTAACGACAAAACCTACCTTCCAGAACAATATATATATTTGAATATGAATGAAAGTGCTTGTTTGTGAATGTAAAAAAGGAATATTTTTTTTTTGGTTTAAAAAGAAAATGAGTCAACTAATTTTCATTGGCTGTTGTCATGCCTAGATGGAGTACAAGGCAGATGATTTTTGTTTTTTCCTTTGATTGAAAAGAAATAATCGCATTGAGTTTTTTTGTTTGTTTTTTTTTTTGGCTAAGTCACAGTAGATATGTAAGTCATAAATAAATCACCTTATTGAATGCGTGTCTGCTGATGGTGAGTGGGTGTTGACTGAAAGCACTGTGTGATTCTCTGATACACAAAAAAAAGCCAAGTCAAAAGTGTATTCTATACAGTGCCTCAATTAATTTCTTTCTAGCATGTGTTTGTTTAACTGTTGGGAGGGGGGGGAATGTCTCACAACCAGTGAACGTAAGTAAGTGTTAGTGTGGCTGACATTGAGAAGAGAGAGGTGGGGGGGTGTAACTGGTAACTGCATTAGTCGTAACAAGTATAATATTTTTTACGTATTTTTAGGCCTGATTGTTTTTTTAGCTTGCATGCCCTGTTTAAAAAAATACCACCTTTCCTGAATGTCTTTTTTAAAACAAATTTCACAAAGAAAAAATTACTGTCAACATGGCATGGTGGGGGAATACTCCAGCGGCTGGACGAAAACTTTTTTTTTTTATAGTCCATGTCATGTGACCTGTGGGGAGGGGGGAGGGGAAGTCCAAGGCCTCATGATACTGCAGCTATACTGTAACCAATTGATTTCACCCATTTCATCATAATGCAATTACAATAAGGTACTGCCCCCCCCTCCACTGTCTGCCCAGTTTATATGGCCCGCCTTAGCAGAAACATCACCCCATGTGCATTTTTACAAGCTTAGATATATATATATATATTTTTTCAAACAAAAACAGGAGTCATGTATTTTATTACATTTTGATTACACTAAAACTTACATTTTAGAAAAAAAAATTGGTTCCCGCCTACGTCTGGTATGCATTGTCAAACTTTGAAGATCATTGGTACAGGATTTTAACAAAAAAAAAAAAAAAACCTCACCTTTCCAATATTGATACCAATATTGTTTATATCATTGTTGTACATTTGATATTCTATATATATATATTTATATATATATATACATATATATAAATGTTTCATTTTCTTTTATTGTATTTTAATAATTCAAAAAAGTAATTTGTTGAATATTTTAGTCAAAAAAAATAACAATTTTATGTATGATGTAAATAATGTGTAACGGTGCTGTCACAATGTAACAGCCAAAATTAACAAAATTCTGCGCATGTGTGAAGCATTTCATCATGGGCACTCAAAAGAGTTTGCGAACAGCAGAGGCTTACCTGGTTTAATTATTTTAAAGATATGGTACATAAAACATGCTTAAAATCTCATCTGCTGTCATTGATTTTTTTTTTTTTGTCAGTTCATCATTTTAAATATTGTTTGTTGTCTTTTTATTATATTATTCTAATGGTTGATACAATCTTTGATTTAATGTTAAACAAAATGGTGACCACTTGTTCTATTATTTATAAGATTGAGATATGGAAATTTTTATTTGACATTTTATTTATTGTAAATATCAGCATTTATTGGGGTTGTGTGCATTTCTTTATAAAAAAAAAAATATTTTTTTTTTTTAACCTGTCATTATGTTCTGTGCAACAAGAAACCTGTGCCGGTCTATTTTGTACATTTGCATTCGAACTGACACCTTTGAGAATCTCTGAAGAATAATTGTGCATTATTTAAACAAGAAATTGATGTGATTGAAATTCTAAGGTGAAAATGATATTAATCTTAAATATACCTGTTTTGTTTTAAGCAATTTAGAAAGTAAATTTATCAAACATATGAAAAAAAAATACATTTTTATGTATTCATCCATTTTTGCAATTTAATAATCTAAAACAGTGGTTCTCAAAAATGTGGGTCCAGGACAGATTTATGATTCATAATTCAATGACCTGGTTATAATTACAACTCTGTATTTCTATGTGTTAGATAACTGTACTCTTGTAAACCTTCAAAGTGATAGGGGGAATCCATACAAATATTGGCGCTTGTGTTCTCACTCTTTATCGTAGCTTTTCTTTACAGGTGGCCAGTGAAAGCTGAAAGTTTTTATCATCGGTCGCGAAACCTATACTTTTGTGCCAAAGTCGGTGAAGAAGCGAAAAAAAAAAAGTTTTTTTGAGAACCACTGATCTAAAACATAACTCTTCTTTTTAAAAAAACATGAACAGTAAATTTATTTAATTTAACCAATGAAGCAGTGTAGTTTTTTTTTTTATTTAAATGAAGGTGTTATTTTTTCTTCACGTAATTGACTTTTGCTTCAATTTACCACCAGCAAATTAAAGATAATTCAAAGTCGCCCCCACCCCCCCCACACACACATATACTCTGTCTCTTTGTTTATTTATTTTATTAATCACCATGTGCAAACAAGGCGGATGAAATGTGTCTTTTATAAACATATGCCCCGTTTGTGCAATGTTTCATCCTATGCACACTGTAATTATTATAATATGATTATACCATTAGAGCATTATTGTAATCATATTGAAAAATTAATCATACATTACCTCAGGCCGTTTTAAAAAAAAAAAAGAAATGAATAATAATAATAGTATTTAAATCCATTTTGATGTGACCTATATTTGCCCATTAAAAAAAAAAAAACATTTTTTTTATAATATAATAAAGTAATTTCAGTACATTGGAAAAAATTGGTTATAAATTTACTTCAGTGTGATTTTTTTTTCTGACCGTGTATCCAGATTTAACTGGGTATTAAACTAAACGATATTGTGTTGGCCAGTAGATATGATGAACAAACTATTGTGTTGACTGGTTGTGCCATCTTTTTTTAAAGGCAGATGCATACATATATATATTTTTCTAATAGCTGTTTAATAATTTTGCCGCTACGTCAAGTGTTTGCATGGGTATAATAACTTTTTTTTGTTTTACCACTGTCAACTATCATTGCGATGTCAGAGAAACTTGACCCACATTTCTGTTGTAGTCAGTTTTCTTGTCTTTGTTTAAATCAAATGTATATTTTTTTAAGTTCGTCATAATTTTTTTTTTTTTTGTTCTTCGGTCAAAGTATCATTTTGTGAGATGAAATGCAATTTTTTGTGAATCATGACATGAAATGCCCATGCTTAAAAAGATTTTTCGCTGGACTGTGAACAGATTTTTTTTTTTACAATCAATGTTTTCATACAGGGTGAAGCAAGGAACTTTGAAACAAAGTTTTTTATTAATTTATTAATTTTTATTTATTCATTTATTTTGTGTCACAAGGTATCAAATTGTTTTCATCTCACTTTGCCCGCCTAGTTATTTGTATTTGATCACCCGAAAATGTTTTTCATGTGGATGATTTTAGTTGATTAGTTTTTTGTTTTTTTTTACAATATTAGTTTTTGAAAGATATTTTATAGTCAATTTTACTTTTTAAGTAGGAGGGAAGCACTTAACCCAACCGTCTGAGATTACTTCTTCACTCCATGCTGTCATGAGATATTTTTTCCTGATTTGGATAATTCTTTAAAAAAACCAACTTCAATTTAAAAAACGCATTTGGTTTTAAAAATATAGTGCTGTTTGAAAAAGATATTTGTAATTCTTATTTTATCCAGTTTCTGTTAACGATATAATCATCATGTCATAGGTATTGTGGATGTTGTCAGCAGCAAAAAATATTGGTTCCATCGTCATTGATTAAAGTTTTTTTTTGTTGTGTTTTTTTTTTTGTTTTTTTTTTATAATTTATAAGTTGAACTTGAGAGTTTTTGTTTTAATTTTATGCTCATTATTAATGTATGACTTTGTACGACTTTATATTTTTTTTTTTTAAATTGAAATTTTATCTTACAACCTTCTCTTGGTTTTTATTATATGATCTTGCCCTAAGAATTGTTTTTTTTTTTAACTAAAAGATGTAGTTTCTGCCTCAAATTTGTTCAGAAATACATCTGTACTTTGATTTCATCTGTTTTTTTTTTAATGCTTTCTGTTTATTTATTAATGTAATTTTCTGACATTTTAACAATTTTTTATGTCAGATTTTATTGTATACAAAAGCATATTGTTTACAAGTCTCATGATAAATTAACTGATCATTGGCCTTAATATAATTGTTTCATAGACTTAAAGCAGTTTTGGTTTTTTTTAGATTTTCTTTTAAAATCGGTTTTGTGAATAAATCTAAAGCGTATTGAGAAGATTTTTCTTACCTCAAATTTTTTTTTTAACTCTCCAAGGATTGTTATTTACCATATGAGTAAGTGAGATCATTTTCAGTTTTTATAATTCTCAAATGTGTGGGTTTAAAAAATATTGTCGAAGATAAAAATAGACCCTTTTTGAAAAAGTCGATTGGATGATAAATAGTTTATGTTGGCCTAAGACTAAAAGTTTTTTTTTTTTGCAGATCATTTTGTAATAACAGAACCTTGATATTGAGTGTACACATCTGTGTGTATTATTGTACATAAGTGCCGCATTCATTGAGCTTTCTAATACCACGTGTCAGACACCTTTTACTTGCAATTTATTTTTGTGAATGTCAGTTATCGTACAAAGATTTATTTATTGACACATAACAAGAGTTGGCCGAAAAGGTTTGCAACAGGGAGTAAATTATTTTTTACCTCAGATTATATTATAAGTCATACACATAAATTGTCTAAGAGTAACTAAACGCCATTTACTTAACAAGTGTCATCTTCTTTATCACCCAAACTAACTGATCATTTAATTCATTTTTTTTTAAAACTCGTCCACTGATTATCTCCCTTTTATTTTTTTATTTCACTAATGCAAACCAAGTGTCAGAACAAATCATTTTATATTTCTTTTTTAACATGCATTTGGTGTCTTTTTTTTTGTTTGTTTCATTGATTTATTTTATTATTCATTTACATCAACCATTTATGACAAAGAAAATTAAGATGTAAAAGCAAATAAAAAATTTTTGTATTAAATAAAACCAGTCTTACCTAAGTTTTTAAAAACATCTTTTATTCATTTTTTTTTTGTTGTCTCAACCGGTAAAAAATATTCTTAAAACACCAAACTTTAGTTAAATATTTACCATACATGCACTTCTCTAGTTTCATAGCATGAATATGGATTGTGAAAATAAAGTACATGTTCTTAATTTTTTTTTAAAGTCATTCCTTTCTCTTAAACAACTGATAAAAGGTTACCATATTTTACGAACTATCAGACAACAGCCATAAGACCCCTCCCAGTTTTCAGAGCAGGAAAACAAAAGACAAATTCTACAGAATTACTGACCGGCATCAATCCAACCACACATTCAACAGTTTTTTAAAAAAATCAAGTCGTATATATTTTGAAAAAAATGCAGTGACTGGATTTTTAATAATTTCATTTCACTCAACAAAAATAAAACAACTATGCACGCTGTCCACTCAATTATTGTTTACAGTTCCCTTAGCCCTAATGTTTCTATAACATAGTACGCCTAGCCCTTTACTTCCCCCATTCAAGCCACTTACCCATTTAAAGCTGGGTGGACTTATGGGACGACTTTGTACCAAATTGCTCCTGGAAAAAAGCGTATGGGTCTCACCGAGGATCGAACCCAAGACTCTCAGGTTGACATCGAGTATCTAAGCCATCCGTCCCACTTCCAGTCCGGTGTTGACCTCAAATAACGTTACGTTTTTTTTCCCCCCTTCATTTTTTTGTAAACCCACCCCTCTTCTTTGTTAGGTTTTTTTTTTTGACCTGTTACACCTGACAGACGACCTAAGCAGGAGGGGGAGGCGGATGATGACCTTCTACTTTGCCCTTGGACAAATATAAGGTGGCAAAAATAATATTATGGGGGGGGGGCATCTTTGTCGGTTGCCCGAGTTGCCGTTCCAATAGGCCGCCAGCTAACTTTGTGCACCTGACAAAAAAACTCATCCATCTGGGACCTTTCTGATATCCCCCTCTCAGCAAACACACACACACAAGTGCTGTCAGACAGTCAGTGTATAGCAGAACCCTGTACCAGACTTCCCCTGTACCTAGTGGCGCAACCGAGGGGGGCAGGGGATACCCCCCCCCCAATGCCAAATCATCAATACATAATTTACGTTATAAAGTTGCAAAAAAGACTGTCAAACTGTCTTTTTTCACTATGTGAGCCCCTCCCCCCAGCACTTTTTGCTGGTTGCGCAACTGCCTGTACCTTAACACCCCTCCCCCATGCATTACGCATAAAATGTTGACGATTTCTCAGGACTCTGAAAGTTGGATGATTCACATAACCTGTTTGACAAAGGCCTTTTAATGCCTAGCGAGACCAAATCAACCTAGGCTTAATTTAAAACGAGTGCAAACTTTAAAGAAACGATGGAGTTCGCTGACGACCAATCGATAGATGCGATCATAGAGTTTAAATTTCATACACGCCCAGTTGCACCAGGATTCAGCCTCACATTTAAAAAAAAAAAGGACAAGAGATATCACCACATCATGGCAGAGATTTTAAAGATCAGAAACGAACCGCTGATATTGGGCTGGGAAAACGACTTAGCATACTTTTTTTTTAAATAAAAAGGAAATTATTGTGTCGACAAATATATAAATAAATGGGGAAAGTTGATATTTAAAAAGTCAACAACTGCATCATAATAACATTCTTTGCTTCCATAGATGTTTGCTTCTCACACGACCGGATGAGGAACTATTCAATTAACGTGGCCAAATTATAATAGAACTTGACGGGGACAAGGATTTCCAGTCCTAAAGATACACGTAATCATTTACGCTTGGTCACACAAAAATACTATTTTTAGATGGAACTCATTCATTGAAAAAGTCGTGGGAAAATGTCATGACCTCATTGTAACTATTAACTATATGAATGATTAGGTAAACTAGCATACACCAAGAAATAGGAAGAACTGATTATATGTCTATGCCAAAATATACGTGTCTGAAGCTCAATATTTTTTTATTACTGTAAATAATTATTAGTGCATAGACCGTATATTGTTGAAACAAACACCTGTGATATTTTTTTTTTATAACTTCTGCGTGAACCGGAACTTTAAAATAAAACATCACGCCCGTGAGGTGGCGTTCGACGTTTGTCCTGAAAATTACAAAAAAAAAAAGATGTCTTCTGCAATGTTTTCGTTTCACTTCTTGTTTTTACTTACAGTATGTTTGTGCGTTTTAGCACAGACTCCGAAAAGAAGGTTTGAATATAAGCTAAGTTTCAAAGGTCCACATCTTGTTCAAAGAGACAATAGTATTCCATTTTGGGAATATTTTGGAGGTGAGCAAAATAAATTATTATTCTTATACCGGTCTTGTGACGTTATAATGATCTATTTAGTTTTGTCCACGTGTAATAAAATTATACAATTATCCGTTGGTCATAGTATTTCAAATAATACAGATATTGGAATTTTGAACAATACTTGTTGAAATATCATTTTGCATACACTTTTAGATAACATTTCTTCATTTTGCGAACAGAGCTATAGTAGATGGCAACAGCTTGTTACCACTAGTTTAACTATCAATTCAAAATCATCAATCATGCTGTTTCGCATTTGAGATTTGGTATCTGAATTAAAAAAAAAAGTTACTTAAAAAGAAATATATTTTAAAAGCTTACCACAAGTGAATATGAAGCAGCTTTAGATTTTAGATATCTGAAATAAACTTTCATTATGATAAAAAAAACTAGGTAGCTAAGTTGCCATATGGCAGTCAGGAAAAAAAACTACTGGTTGATGAATAGATGTCTAGCATCGCTAATTTAGTTAATTTCATGGACTTACTGTTCTTGAGTTTAAATAATGGCTACATAAAATAATTGATTAAATAATTTTAGTAATATTGTATTACATTTACTGATATTGTGATAAGTGTAACCTGAAAGCTAAAAAGTAGTGTTAAAGACTGCTATACTATAGTGTCTATAGACTATAGGGAGAAATAATGATAGTGTCAGCCTATAAGTTTATAGTATAGCTAAACAGCCTGAATTACCTGTTTGGCTGTTTGATCCAGCCTGCGCATTTGTAGAATAAATTTACAAAGTGGCTATTCAGACCAGGGTCCCAATAAACTCTGATGGTTATTCGGACCCGGGTCCCAATAAAGTCCGATGGTTATTCGGACCCGGTCCCAATAAAGTCAGATTGTTATTCTGACCCATGGCAAAATGCACTTAGCTTAGCTATCATCATCATCATCATTGCCCGTCACTCCTATCGGGGTATGGGCCACCAACTAAAGTTCTCCAGCGACTTCTATCCTGAGCCATTCTCTCCAGCTGCTTCCAGCTGAACCCCATCCTGGTGATGTCCGCTTCAAATTCTCGCCTCCAGGTGTTTCTAGGCCGACCTCTCTTTCTTTTTCCTTGAGGATTCCAACTCAATGCTTGCCTAGTGATGTTGCTTGCCGGCTTTCGTAATGTGTTGCCTATCCATCCCCACCTTCTCTTCCTGATCTCCTCTTCTATTGAAGCTTGGCCAGTTCGTTCTAAGAGGCTGGCATTGGTAATGGTGTCAGGCCATCGTATTTGGAGAACTTTCCTAAGGCAGCTGTTGATAAAGGCTTGGACTCTCTTAGTGGTGGTCTTCGTAATCCTCCAGGTCTCAGCTTCATATAATAGGACTGACTTTACATTGGTATTGAACAGGCGAATTTTGGTGTTCAGAGACAGCTCTTTGGAATTCCAGATGTTCTTGAGCTGGATAAAGGCGGCTCTTGCTTTTCCAATCCTTGCTTTGACATCTGCATCTGTTCCACCCTGCTGATCTACGATGCTACCCAGATAAGTAAAGGACTCTACTTCCTCAAGTTTACTTCCGTTTAGGGTCACTGCATTTGTGCTGGTGGAATTAATTTTCAGGATCTTGGTTTTAGATGTGTGTATGCTAAGGCCGATCTCCTTTGCAGTGGCATTCACAAGATTTGTTTTCTCTTGCATCTGTTGATAGCTATGTGTAAGGAGAGCAAGGTCATCTGCAAAGTCCAGGTCGTCCAGCTGTTTTAGCAAAGTCCATTGGATTCCATTTCTTCTTTCCCTGGTGGATTTCTTCATAATCCAGTCTATAGCCAGTAGGAAAAGGAATGGGGAAAGCAAGCATCCTTGTCTGACTCCTGTTCGTACCTGGAAGCTGTCTGTTAGCTGCCCTCCATGGATAACTCTGCAGGACATACCCTTATATGATTTCTCGATCAGTTTAACTATTTTTAAGGGGACACCATAATGTCGAAGAAGTTTCCACAGGATTTCTCGATCTACACTGTCGAACGCTTTCTCAAAGTCAATAAAGTTGATGTATAGCGACGAGTTCCACTCCAGGGACTGCTCAACTATGATACAGAGCGTTGCGATCTGGTCTGTGCATGACCTGTTTTGACGGAAACCTGCCTGTTCGTCTCTCAGCTGTGGGTCGGCTGTATCTTTTATCCTCTCCAAAAGGACTCGGTTGAAGACTTTGCCTGGCACTGATAGCAATGTGATGCCCCTGTAGTTGTTGCAGTCGCTAAGGTCACCTTTTTTGGGAAGCTTGATGAGATATCCTTCCTTCCAGTTTGTTGGTACGTCTTCTTCCTCCCATATCCTTTCAAAGAGTGGGTACAACATCTCCACTGTCGTATTGAGGTCTGCCTTTAGTGCCTCTGCTGGGATGTCATCTGGTCCAGCTGCTTTCCCATTTTTTATCAAAGTGATGGCTTTTCTGATCTCCTCTTTGGTTGGCTTGTCACAGTTGATTGGCAGATCTGCTATGGCTGGTTCAATGACGGGGGGGGGGGGGGTTCAGTGGTGCTGGTCTGTTCAGGAGTTCCTCAAAGTGCTCAGCCCATCTATTCAACTGCTGATCTAATTCATTAATAGCTTTCCCTTGCTTGTCTTTGACAGGTCTTTCTGGTTTGTTGGTCTTCCCTGAAAGTCTCTTTGTTATGTCATATAACATTTTCATGTTTCCACTGTAAGCTGCCTGTTCTGCTTCAGCTGCCAATCCATCCACATAGTCTTTCTTGTCCTTCCTAATACTTCTTTTCACTTTGTTGTGTGCTTCCGTGTATTCTTCTTGAGCTTTGCCTTTAGCTGATCTAGTTTTACTGTTGTTGACTGTTGCTTTCTTCTTCCTCCTGTCCTCTATCTTATTCAGGGTATCAGTTGTGATCCACGCTTTTTGATGGTGTTTCATTGGCCCTAGTACCTCTTGGCATGCTGATCTTAATGACTCTTTCACTTTCTGCCACTCATTTGATACACTGTACTCCTCTTCCACCAGTTCATGGAGCACTTCATATTTGTTCTTCAGCACCAAGTTGAACTGTTCTTTTATCTTAGGATCTTTCAGAAGGTTAATGTTGTACTTTACTCTTCTGTCTGCCATGCTTGTCTCATATCTCTTCAGCTTCAGTTTCAATTTCGCTACAACCAGATGGTGATCAGACGCTACATCCGCCCCTCTTCTCACTTTTACATCATGTAGGGATCTTCTAAATTTCCTGTTAATGCAAAAATGGTCTATCTGATTCTCTGTCACTTTATCCGGGGATATCCATGTATTCTTGTGGATTCTTTTATGGGGAAATATGCTCCCTCCAATGACCATGTTATTGAGTGCACACAGGTCTGCAAAAATCTCTCCCCATTCTCGTTCATCGTTCCCAGAGCATGTGTGCCCATGACTTGTTCATAACCTGTGTTTTCAGACCCAATCTTTGCATTGAAATCTCCCATGAGTATGGTTACATCTTTTCTTGGGAAGGTCTCAAGTATCTTCTGTATTCTGCTGTAGAACTGGTCTTTGTCGTCTTCATCACTGTCGTTTGTTGGTGCATAACACTGGACTATATTAGTTTTGATCTTCTTCTTGGTACGGAAGGAGGCAGTAATGATCCTCGGACCATGTGCTTCCCATCCAATCAGTGCCCCCTGTGCTTTCTTGGACAGCATGAGGCCAACTCCCTGTGTGTGTGGTGCATCTTTCTCTTCGTGGCCGGAGTACAGCAGCATCTCCCCTGATAACAGTCGTCTCTGTCCAGCTTGTGTCCACCTTGTCTCGCTAATGCCTAAAATGGTCAGTTTGTTTCTCTCCATCTCTGCTGCTATCTGAGCCATCTTTCCTGACTCATACATGGTCCTGGCATTCCATGTGCCGATAGTGGTTTTCCTGGTTGTCAGAAGGGTAGTCGGCTTTGTGGCTTCCTTTCGGCTTTCACCACAACTAAGCTTCATGAGTCTTCGTGATGAAGAACCTTCTTCTCCCAGGACTGAAATATCTGTTTTTTCTTTAGTTCGTGTTTCTGTAGCAAAGGGTTTTTTAACAGGGTGGGGTTGCTAGCCGCACGCCCAACCCTCCTCCTTTTTCAGCCGGGCTTGGGACCGTCCTTGGCGGAGTTAGCTTAGCTATAAATAAACTTTATTATTGTTGTTTTTTTTTATTTTATTTTATGATATTTGTTTGAACTGTATGATTTAATTGTTACGCAGTGAAAGGGTTCCGACTAAACAGACTCAGTATTTTTTTGGGTTCTGTCTATAGATGCGCGACAATCGCAATTGTTTGTTTTTGGGTCCGAGCTAAGTGCATATTTGCCACGGGTCAGAATAGCAATCAGACTTTATTGGGACCCAGGTCCAAATAACAATCAGACTTTTTTGGGACCCGGGTCAGAATAGCAGCAGCCATAAATTTATATTAGTTTAAACTATATTAGCACCCCCCCACACACACACACACTCTTGGTTCGACCCATCTGTCAAATAGAAAAAACCAACCTATAGATGTCACACTATAGTATAGGCCTACATAAAGATTGAATGCAGCTTTCATTAACCTCATGTATAAACCATCCCTGGTTTATAGTATTTAAATATGATTGCCAATTTTCAATTTGCGTGAGAATAAAAACTTAATGTCGTAATAATAATAAGCACAAAGTTTTTTTTATCAATTATGCTATGTCTTATTTCCTATTATTCTAGAGTCTTAATATTAAATTTTAGACTATTGGCTTAATAATAGGCTGGGCTGGCAGAGACCACAAAAGTACTGAAGAAAGCCATAAGGATGAATTTGTGATTTATTTATAACAACTTTCTGCTGTCATTTTTTAGAATTTTTTCAGGCTCTTGTTACAAGCTAGTACTTTATAAATGGTTCTTATTTACATATTGCACTGAAATTTAAAAAAAAATGTAAATATGTAAGAATTTTTTATGTATAACATGAGAAAAGAAATTGTGTATACCATACAATGAGATTACACATGCATTTAAAAGCAATCTTACAATTTTATGGGTCATTTATAAATAATTAAAATGGTTGAACTATGAGAAATCGAGTTTTAGCTTTTGGAAAAAAAAATAACAGAATTACTTATTCCTCATATAGAGAATTTTTTTTTAATTAGGCCAGATATTGCATGTCAGATTTCCAAGAGACTTATTTGAATCTAATTTTATGAAAGAGTTTAAGAAACAAAAGTTGGTTATGGTAATTAAAGACACGTTTTCACACTATGTATAATTAAATTAATATAGCATTAATTAAAAAAAAAATGTAAAAACTGCAACAATGTTATCTAAAAACTTATCGCTCTTAAGTTCTGTTTGCTGACATTTTATTTTCGCCCAAGTACGTATAGTCTTTTTTTTTAATGTTCCCTATTGAGAGACCGTTTTACTCAATATTAAGTTGAATTCTCCATCTTGCAGACAGTTAAGAGACTGTAAACATAATTTATTTTCTTCATTTCAGAATCTTAAGCTATTCATGTGACATTCTACAAATTATTTTTTTTCCCCCAGATGCTCTGGCTGGGGATGAAGGCATTAGGATTACCCCATCACTTAGAAGCAAAAAAGGTATTTTTCACAAATACTTAAATTACTGATGCCTTTAATTCAAATATGATAAAAAATACCAACTAATAGTAATTGCTATAAAAAAAAAAATTTCAAACTTTACGAATGTTAAGATTTATTTTCTTTTTAGGCTCTGTTTGGTCAAAGAACAAACTTGAAAGTAAAGGCTGGGAAATAGAAGCTGGTGTCCGAGTTACAGGCAGAGGCAGGATTGGTGCCGATGGATTAGTATGATGATTATTGGCATTTATTTAAACAAGCTTTGATTTGAAGGGGGAAAAAAATATCAATCTTATCACACTTTTTTTTTTTGTCTGATGCAAATATTATTGCTATTATAATACATTGGCAGCTTGTACCTTTTTTTTTTAAATTTATTTTTCAGGCCATTTGGTTTACTGAGGGCCGTGGTGCAGCCTCCGACAACCCTACTGACAATGTTGTGTTTGGCGCTGCTGATAAATGGAAGGGCCTTGGTCTGGACTCTTTCGATAACGACGGACAGGTGAGATATCAACAGAAAATTGTTCAACCATTCAGTAATATTATGCAGATTTATAGAACAATGGATAGTATAGACAAATACCCTAGCATTAGCTTTTTTTTTTTTTTAAAGCCTTTAATCAGCTTCACTTTTTGTGGGTAATTGTGTTCGTCTGTATATAATGTAACTAAATTTTGGATCAGTTCTAATTGAGTGAAATGGCTACTATTTGGCACACACAAGTATATTCTGCATGACAATATACTATTTTAATAATTTCCATAAATTAAGATTTTGTTGAATTTCAAAGCTGATTATTTTTTGTAATGGCATGGGGGGGGCATGGACAGTAGGATATCAAAATATATACGGTAGTATAGCACTAGTGTGCTAAATAGTGAATCCTTTTTTTTTTTTTTAGCCTTATATAGACGAGCGAAATTAGGCTTAAGCGTGCAGCAGGTTTAATTCTTTTAGAACTGAAAAGTAAATACTAAAATATATGCTAAATACAGTAAATAAACAATTAATTATCTGTAGATTTAGATAGGACACACGCTTATATTTTTATTAATAATATGATAATTTATGTAAATATTTGAATGACCGAAGGAATTTATTTTTCCCATTTTAGTGCATTTTAATACAAGCTTATTTAAAAAAAAAAATTTTTTTTTCTTTTTTTTTAATTATTTTTTTAAATGACACATTTTTAGTTTCATTGCCTTATTTTTTTCTTCTAGCATAATAATCCATACATTATGGCAGTTGTCAATGATGGAACAGTTGCTTATGATCATCAAAAGTAAGTAGAGCTTTTTTTTTTTTTTGTTTCGTAAAGAACATATTAATGCAATTTTTTAATATTTTAACCTAACCAAATACCAGTATTGAAAAGTAAACCAAAGAGTCTTGTTCCATGACCGACTGTTGGGGTTCTATTCTCAGTTTATTGAGATTCTTCCTAAATTTTTTAAATTAATTTTTGCTAGATCCATGTTTTTCATCTTGACAGCTATATATTACATTTACATATTTAAGCATGTCATTACGTTACAAATTTTCGAGCATGATGATAAAATTTATTTTCGCAAATCAGAAGTGTGAATGTTTGGTTTTGAGTAGCGGTTATTCAAAGTATTTGTCTTTTTACTTAGATTTAATCTTTTGACAGTAAAATTAGTATTTCACAAATATATAAATTCAACATGTTAATTTTCTCCAAATAATGTTTTCTTTAATTTCTGAAAAATCTGAATGTTATTTCTTGTGTATAATTTCCTTTCGGTGCATCTTCCATCAGTAGTTTTCTTTTTACAATAAGTTCCTATGTGACTAATCTAGTTGGTTTGTTTGTTATTTGTTTTAAAGCCGTTTTAGAAAATGTAGTGTGTAACTGAAGTTATCCACATGTTTATTTTGAAATTGAATGCTAACTATATTTTTTTTAGAACCTGCCTGTTAGCCCGCCCTTTTTTTTATTCCCGTCTCTCTTTTTTTTTTTTTGGGAATGCAGAATATAAACAGGATAACACAGCCTGTGTTATTGTTTGAGCTAAGCTCATAATTTATGTGCACATATATTTAATGGCTTTTCTTTTTACTTATTAGTTATTTTATTGTCACGCAGTCTCATAGCTTAAAACATTTAGATGCTAACACTTAAATGGTGATCATTTGTGAGATATATTTATCTCAAATTGGATTTTTACTTCTTATATAATGGCTAATGAAGTTTTTGTGAGGCTATATTAAAATTAGAAGAAAACAGAAATATGTGCCTCTCCAAATGTGGGCTGTATTTTTATTTTCGGTGCATGAATTTTTAATTTGTGATTTCTCTTGAAATTTTAATATTTTGCATTAAAATTAGCAGCATCAGCTGAAGGATATTTTTTGTATTCATGTCTCAAATTACTTAGCCACAAACGGCGTTGTCTCTATAAGCTTTTGTTTTGTACCAATAAATAAGAAATTCATTTTTGGTGTAAGGAAAAAAAAAAAAATTAAAGACATTAACTTGTAAAATTGTTTTCGTAAGCTTGGAGCGCACCATGGGGTAAGTTTATCCTTTCAATTTTTTTTTTAATTTTCTCAGCAAAAAAGAAAAATGTTGGATCTGTAGTAGTTTTTCTTTTTTTTTAACTTACTCTAACATTGATATTTATATGCTACAAATATTGGTGACGTTCTTTTATTTACAATTCAATCAAAGTTGTTGTCTAATATACTTCTGTGTGCTTTCTGTTGTTTTTTTTTTGTTTTGGGTTTCTTTTTTTTCATCCAAACTAAATGAGCCAATAGATATGAGTATTTGTTGTACTTAGCCTATTTATGTAGTGATTTTTTTCTCTTCGTTGAACTTTTTTTTTCCTTTCATCTGATACTGTTAACTTGGTCGCACAAAATTATTTCACTCTTCTTTAAAGATAACTAAAATCTAACAATTTTATCAAAAAAGAAAAAATAATAATTCCGAAATAATGAAAGAGTAAAATGTTGTGTGGCTGGCTGAGATTTCAGTGATACTTTCTCATAAATTTCAGTGATACTTTCTCATAAATTTCAGTGATACTTTCTCATAAATTTCAGTGATACTTTTTCATAAATTTTAACTTTATTTCTATAATACATCTTTACAAAATCTTTAAGTTTAGCAGCATCTTACTCAAAAGTAAGCATGCTTATTAGCATGTGCTCCTTTTTATGCGGACACATGATTTCACTTCAGAGTTAAGACTAGGTCTCCGATATCATATCTCTCTCTCTGATACTAAGTAACATTTTTCTCTTGGCTTTGAGCTTTCTTTTTAACATATCATTGTGCAACATTATATATAAAAAAAAAAGCTATGATGCTATAAGAATGTTGATGCTTTACATTAACTCACATTATTCCTGTGGTAATTAATCATTGTACTTCTCTGGGTTTTTTTTTCGTTCAAAACTTTTTATAGAGGAGAGGGCCTAGATTTGTTTCCCCTTAGTATTAATTCAACAACTGCACTAACCAATAATATTTTGCTTATAATAGTCGTCGGTTATTGTGTACATAATTTACTTGCTAATGTGTATTTCTATAACTCAAATATTTCTTTACACACTAATTTACACAGCCTAGATTTTTTTTAATATCAAACTTACTGTATTCTGTTGTTGTGTAGTAAAAATGATTTTCCCTGGCATAGGTAAAGCATGTCACACAGCTCTTTAAATATTTGAAGCTTAAAGCAAAATGCTTTATTGATGTAATATTTGAAATGAGATGCTGCGAGCTCTCTTGTTAGGACTGCTAGTACGATTCTCTAGTGTCAATTCTAAAGTCAACCAAAATAATTATGGAGACAAATCTTACGTCTCCAACTTTCTAACATCTTCACAAGTGGTAAACCTGCTTGTACTTCAACCATTATAATGATGACCATTCTGAATTTAAAAAATCTCCAATAACAAACAAGAATTCTTGCTTCATTGTCTAGCATTCATTATTTTGTTCTTGTATTATGATGGTAATTTTTTTCGTGAAGTTTTGTCGCCAAAGCATGTTTATTTATGACTGCGTAAAAAAAAAGTACTTTATGTTAATTATCTTGATAATGCCATCTTTGAGTATCACGTTGGTCATGGAACCATTTCCTTTTTTAAAGTAAAAGGCCCAGCCTTGACAGCTTTCAAAAGGTCTTGAAATTAATTACAGAATGTTCAAATATTTATGCTCAAAGTTATCATTTTACTTACAGAATTTCTGTAAAGCTTTCAGCTTTATGTGCATGGAAAAAAAATAATTTATTATATAAATAGTTTTTGAAAAACGCACATATTATTCATTACTAGCTGTACCCTGCACAAATCTTTTCATGGAGATGGACCATAGTACAGCTTTGAGGTTATCATGAATAGGTCGTGGTGATTATATGGGTCTGTTTATGTAAATGAGCGAAATTGACAAACACATTTCTCTTTTTTTTTTTTAAATATATTTTAACAACCTAAAGGATAAATTGTAAAAAAAAAAAAAATAACTGAAGGGCAAAAAAAAGAAGTTATTGAAACCCGGTAGCTAGATTCTTTCTAACACCTGTTCGTTAATTATACAGCCATTGAAGCAGGTAGACTAACAATAGCTTTAGATAGATTCATACAATTTTAGAACCACTGGTTTAGTTGGGTGGTCAACATTGAAAGTTCATGGGCCAAGGACACAGGCAGAGATTTTGATAATTAGAATTCCAGCGTGTTATCTTTGTTTTGGGTGGAATAAATCTGTCAATGAGCGTCGATGACACCGGATGTACGTGATAAGACATAATTAGGGAGACAAAGAAATACTAGCCCAAAGTGAGTTTTAGCCGCACCAATCCCTAGGCTGGAATAAGAGTCATTAATATGTAGATGAGCTAGAAAGGGTGTTAGGGAGCCAATCAGAAGTTCTGGGCGTTTGGGGCACGTGATAATTAACCATCACATAAAAAGAGATGTAGCGGAAATTTCGAGGGACCGACGAGATACATTCAGACTGACGATAGACGTCGAGACCTACCGATCGACAGAACGACTATAGAGATAGAGACATCAGGACACCATATTAGATATACGTACTCTTGCCTGTAAGACAGTATACATATTAGATATACGTACTCTTACCGCAAGACAGTATACATACTAGATATACGTACTCTTACCGCAAGACAGTATACAGATATTGACAAGTTATTAAGTATACGTACTCTTATACGATAAGACAGTATACAGGTGTTCAGAGAGAAATCAAGTTACTAAATATACGTACTCTTACTCATACGAGAAGACAGTATACATTCAGAGATAAGTTGAAGTTTAACAGTACACAGTCAACGTTTATTCTGCTAAAGCATATTTGTGAATATTTCGGCACTTGAGTGCATTTATATGTGTTTTATTATTATTTAAATAAATGTTATTGAATCTTGGAACTTGGCTTTATGTGATTATATGGGTCTGTTTATGTAAATGAGCGAAATTGACAAACACATTTCTCTTTTTTTTTTTTAAATATATTTTAACAACCTAAAGGATAAATTGTAAAAAAAAAAAAAAATAACTGAAGGGCAAAAAAAAGAAGTTATTGAAACCCGGTAGCTAGATTCTTTCTAACACCTGTTCGTTAATTATACAGCCATTGAAGCAGGTAGACAAAGCGAAGTTTTTTACAATTGTATTAAAAATTGCTTCATTAATTTTTAACTTTCACTTAATCTAAGTTTTAAGTCTTAGTAATATAGTCTTACTTTGTAATTTTGTTTTTTAATGAAAGCAGTATTTAATAAAAAAAAATAATAATATAATGATAACTGAGAACATTATTTGTATATCATACATTTTTTTTTCAGAAGTTGAATAATTTTTTTATAAGATTTAAAAAAAAAAAATTTATTGAATCGAGGTGCAGGCAAGAAGCCATTAATATTGAAACAAGAAACAGTATTCTTACTTCTGATATACACCAGGCCAGGTCTCGATTTACCGCCAGGGATATCCCAGGCACTGAGAACTGTCATCCCTGGCTCTGCTTTAGCTCATTTATTCCCAGCCGGGATGAAACCATAGACATTTATTCCAGGCTCTGCAGAATTTTTTTTCATCCCCTTGGCACTGGTTTTTTTTTAAATCGAGCACTGCACCAGACATACATGAGACATAAAATATTGATATAGGTATTTAATTATGGACTTGATTAATTCATACATTTAACAGATGCCAGACCTGCATCTAAGGAAGGTCATTGATAGCTTGATGGCTATTTCTCTAGAAGCACAAACAAATGCATTTATTGAAAATATATTGATCTTCATATAAACTTAAATGTACAGCATGAATTGAAATATTTAGTATGATGTTGCATAACAGTTGCAGTCATACCCACTGTGTATTTTAAAATCTGGGGGGAGGGTCTTGTCGACTAATGCAGATAAAATTGTCAAACACCTGCTAGGTGGCTGCTTTTTCTCATGTTATAGACGAAAGCTCATGACGTTTGCTGTTCAGAAATAAAGCAATAAAATAACATGGTGAAAGATTTACAGCTTTCCATATGGTAGTGGATTTCCATTAATCCCTGTGGTGTTGACTGTTTTATTTATGGCAGATATAGGCCAGTCACATTAATTCACACGGTCATTTTGTTGTTGTTTGGTTTCTTGTAAATACTAGATGTAAATACTAAATGTAATTGTGATGCTACATAGTGGGCCAGCCAATCATTTTATGGCCAACAAGTTAAATAGTGCATAGGCTTAGAATTTTCTAGTTTTAACCACTGTTGAGAAAAGAATGTTTTACAGAATGATTAAGTGTCCTGCAACCCATTAAATTAATTTTTTTAAAGTCTCTTTACTGATACATGTAGTTGATTCCATTGCTAAATGTATATTTAGTTGTTTATATTGGAATAAGAATAATTTACTGAAATAAGATAATTTTAATGCTGTTGACACTTATGAACTTTTCAATAATTGATTTTTTTTTTATTTGTTCACTGTAGATTTCTGCATTAATTTTTTTCTTTTACGTCTTTTCAAAGTTAAATTCAGCTCCTCTCCTCACTTGTGAAAATAATTCTGTAATAATTTTTTTTTCACATGTGGCAATGTAGTGGGTCCGATGGAAATGCTTTACAAAACATTGTTACAAGTAAACATTGCAACATAAAAGGGTGTACTGTAGAGTCGTTTTCTGCAACAAATCTATTTATTCGCCCTAAAATATAAATAAAAAATTCTGATTTTGGAAAGGTTTGAACATTTTTGTACAGTAATTGAAATAAATATTTTTTTTTTTTTAAAAGAGGTGTAAATTTAATAAACCTCGACATTTTTTTTCATTTTTCTTTTTTCCGTTTGCAATTTATTAAATGTATTTGTTTTTTCCTTTTGAATGTTGTTTCTTATTGAATGTTTAAAGAAGAGGCACACCCTGCACTTTTTTATCATATTGGTTTAATAATTAAAATCTCTGGCTAATTTTTTTTTGTTCTTATCTCACGAAGAAATTAGATGTGAGCAGAATTAAGAATTTTGCTTGTATTGTGTTTTGTTGTTGTAATATTTCATTTTTACATTTTTCATCACACAAAATTATATATTCTTTTAAACTGTTCTTTTTCTAATTTTATTAATAATGATTTTTTTAAATTAAATCTTTTTTTAACCTCGTTGATATTTTAACAATGAATTTTTTTTTTATTTTGTGAAATTATAATTGAAATACCTCAGATGCTCATGTCGGGCAAGCTTGATATGGATACAAATATTTTAAACTTGACATTTATTTTTGTAATGATCAAATTCTCATTGATCCCATAACTGTAAGTTCCTTTTTTTTTTATTCTAACAGTGATGGCAGTCAGCAAAATCTGGGTGGCTGCCTGAGAGATTTCCGCAACAAACCCTTCCCTGTCAGAGTCAAGATTGAATATTATAATCAACTTTTGACAGTTAGTTTTCTTTTACTATTTTGAGGATTCAGTACAGATACTCTAAGATATTGCTTTCCAAATTTACTTTCCATTTATTGTAACTGTAAAAATGCTATACTTTAAACGCCTATAGCGTGATCATGTATGATTAAATCAATAATAAAGGAAGGAAGCTATTATTTTTTTTTAATTTAGATGATTTATAAATACTGAAATTTTTTTCCTTTAAAGGCGTAATGTCATTTTTATGGCATCTATGTAATAAAAAAAAGTTCCCTTAACCCTTGTGGGCCATTGGGGAAGATGAAGTGTAGAATTCATCTGTTTCTTTAACCTCTGCATATAAAGGGATTGTGTGGTTAGCACAATGCCCAGCCTCCTTTGCTTCCCCAACTTAAGTCAGTTAACCCTTTAAAGCTGTTTGGACCTGTGGGACGACTTTGAATCTAATGTCACCTGGAAAATTTGCCGTGGTTTCCCACCGAGGATCGAACCCAGGACTCTCAGGTCGACAGTGGAGTATCTACACCACTAGGCCCTCCGTCCCACCTCCGTCTGTGTAAAGCTGTTGTTTATTATGAGTTTCCTGCATCTGTATTGTGTTTATTTGCTTATGCACTACTTACTTAATCTCGTTTTAAAAACTGCTTTGGGTTTATATTGTGATCATCAAATAGTCCATTTTTTTTTTTTTTGGTATATAAAATGTTAAAAATTGTTCACTCTTTTTTTTTTTCTATTACGCTAGGTCAGAGTTCACAATGGTTTGACCAACAACCAAAATGATTTTGAAATATGTATGAGTGCATCCAATGTCGTGCTGCCCACTTCTGGCTACATTGGCATTTCCGCTGCCACAGGGGGTTTGGCAGGTAAATAGCACTTTTAAGAGATTTTTTTGTGTTCTTTTTTTTTTTTTTTTTTTGTTAAATTTGGTTGTAGCCTATTGGCCACCTAAAATTTCATGTGAACATTGATTATATGTGGATAGAAATGTATTTATGTCTTCAGATGACCACGATGTCCTTTACCTGTTGACCCACACACTTCACGATCCAACTGTTGACACCAGTCATGTGTCTGAAGAGGAAAGGTTAAAGTTCGAGAAAGAGTTCCAGCAGTATCAAGACGAGTTGGACAAAGCAAAACAAGAGTGAGGGATTAATAAAAACAACTCATGATCTGGTCATTTTTATTATGGTCCATTTACGCGTGAAATGTAAAGCTCATGATCTGGTCATTTTTTCTTATGGTCCATTTACGCATGTAATGCTCCATGATATCATTAAAATCCCTGCAAGGATTAAATGTTTAACTCTTCATCATGTGAACCACTAATTAGATAATTTTTGTAGTGCCTTATCTAATCCCCCATATCTTAGCACAGTTTTGCAAGTGCTGTGGGGGGCACCAAAAAGAAGACACAGTGGGTGACACTTGCAGGGATTTGAGCCCATAACTTAAAGCATGTAGGTTAGGCTTTCAGCTTAAAGTATTGCAGAGTCATTTTCCCCACCTGCTGGTCATAGATAGATTGAAATGGACAGTATTGTTTTATTGCTGAAATGTTTATCAAATTTGACACCACACATGAAAGCTTGCTTAATTTTTTTTTTTTTTTTTTAATTATAATGGTCGTAATACATGAAAAACATGGTAGTGAAATCATGGGATAATACATGAAATATAGATGCTTCATGTTTTTGTGAAGTACATGTTTCTGGAAATCTTTTGAAAAACATAAGTCACTGTGCAGATGATCCACTCTTCAACAGTCTTCATGCCTTGGGTGTGAATTATTTGCAGCATTTTCTTTCAGCTTGTAAAAGCTTAAGCTAATCACTCTTATACATGTATCAGTATAACCAGGCACGCCGAGAGGTGGAGCAGGGGGGGGGGTCGTTGCCAGGGGGCCCGCATCTGTAAGGGGGCCCGGCCGCCCCGGCCATGTCAATTTTTTTCACGACTCATTGTTTATTAAGGGGCCCGCAATGATGTCCTGCCCTGGGGCCCTTGTTGGCTCTCGGCGCCCCTGAGTATAACTGTTTATATGATTTCACATTATTGAGACAACTATATAAGGTTCAGTTGAATGTGTATCTGTTTTGAAATAGTCATCAGCATCTTCCTCTTATTATGACCCTCGCATTTCGATGGTTACCTCAGATTGAAATAAGTCTTTAAAAGCTTTTAATCCATAAACATTTTTTGTACATATTGCTGATGATGTGCAAATGATCAAAGATCACAATAAATCGTTCATTATTGATTTTTTAAATTACTTTTTTTTTTCTTTCTCTTACACATTATTTCTTGCTGTTTGCTTTTAGTTACCAGAAGGAGCATCCTGATCAAAAGTACGAAGATGGAGAAGATGACCAATGGGTAAGTCGACACACTTTTTAAGTTTGTCATGACATCACTGCTTTATATTAATTGTATTCCGAAGATTATAATGTGCAGAAATAAATCATGTTATATGTAGCTTTTAAAAGATGTTTGCAACAAATTATAAAAAAATAAATTACAATTTTATTTTATTTAATTTACTGGATGTCTTTAAAATGGATATGCCCTTTGAGATGATATATATGTTATACTGATCTATTTGAGAATTGCCAAATTTTGAGTTTCAAAGTTAACATAATAATAGTGGAACAGAATAAGAAATATAGATAATAAATTGCTTCTTCACAATACATCTAAAAATAAATGACAAATTATGGTTATTACATATTGTAGACATCTTTTTACGAGCATAGTTCGACTGATATGTTCCACTAATTATAAATGAACTAAATATACACACTGATGGTTGGTTCCACTAATTTAAATGCTGAGGTTATAGAAATAGATGAATTCTACACTTCATCTGCCCTGAAGTCCCGTTTGGGCTAAGGGAACTTAACTTACAGTAGTAATTACAGAAAGCTTATCAGAAAAGGTAGCTTATGTATAGTATACTCATATCACAAGATCTTGCTAGCATAACCAGTTAGAATTTATTTTTTAAAAACGTACTCATTTTGTGATACATTTCTTGTAAATCAAGGAAAATTTTAGTAAGTAGTTTGGCTAGTCTTAAAAAAAACACTCAAATATCGATGTACTGAAGTGTCCTGAACATGTTTATTATTTTGGCATGGGTTGTATTTTTTTTTATAAAATACTGGATAAAAATACATTTGTCTTCTTTTTGTCATGTCTATTCCGTCCAGTTCCAGTCACAGAATGAGAAAGAAATGAAGCAGATTTTTGATGGTCAGAACATGATCAACAATGTATTGAGGGAGGTCAACAGAAAACTGGATGAGCTGATGGGTCGTCAAGAGATGATCATTTCCAGAGTGAACTCCATGCCAGTTGGGCAAGGGCAGCAAGGCCAGGTACAGGTAAGTCATATCTCATACTTATGGATCTTTAAAAAGTGTTAATTATCTACATAAATTACCTTTTATTATCATTTATATAACATAAAATTATTCATCACTAATATTATATATTTTCATTAATCATTTATGTAATACATTATTTTGTGTCTTGATCATAATCATCAATAATTGTAATACATGTCGTTACAAAAGTAAAGTCAGTGTAAGATTAATTATTTTTTTTACTTTTTCTGCTACTCATCTGATTAAAATACATTATTATCAGCAGGTTTTAAGAGTTATGGAACTTAGTGTTAGTATTTCATGTGTCTAATGGATCTGTGACATTTTGTTTTACGATTGTTCGACTGTCTGATTTTAGGGAGGTGGACAGCAACAGATTTCTGCAGGGGCAATTCAGAGACACGAAGTGGACAGAATTTTAAACAACCAGAACTCTCTCATACAACAGATTAGCGACTTGAAGTAACTCGCTTTTATTTTTATTTCCTAATACTTTTTATATGTGATTGCTTCCCCTAACCAACTTGAGTTCAAGGATGATTTAAATTAATGTTTTAAGCCAGACTAGCCAAACCCACACCGATTGTTAAGCTACAATGGCTTCCAATTGTAAAGTAAGTAAAGTTCCCTTATCCATTGAGGAAATATGGAATGTTTCAATAGCCATGACATTAACCCACAGGGTTGTGTGGCTAGCACAATGCCCAAATGGCTTCATATATTTATATATATATATTTATACCCGAAGCGTTATATTCCAAACTAGCCCAACTGAAGACGTGAATTCTTGTAGCCTGGCTGAAGAAGTTTCAAATAACCTTCAACCTAATAGTAAATTTTCTACTCTAAAGTGTTAACAAGATGAAAAAGACCACAGATGCTTGAATCTGATATCAATTTTTATTTTGTCTTGAAATATTTTGGACTATTTTAATAAGCAGTATAATCTTACTTCATTGCCTGTATATTTGGATATAACTGTGGGAAGCCAGATTGATAGAAATAATATAATTCAGAAGGATAATTAACATGTGAACAAATCTGGTTGACCATGAAAAAATGATTGTAAGAGAATTTTTTTGTTTTTTAAATTTTTTTTTGGGGGGTTATTATATTTTTTTTTTTTTTTTTTTTATTGTTCCTAAAAATTATATAAATGGAATGAATGAGTTTCTATTAAAAGTTATAATAAATTTTTTAATACGTATCATTAACATATTCACCGCTTACAACTCTGGTGGACAACATAATTTTTAATTTTTCCTTCTCCTACCAGGTATGTTGTCAATGACATCCAGCATAAAGCAAATACAATTCAGAACCAGGCCAGTGGTGGCGGAGGCGGCGGCAGCGTGCAGGACAAAATGGTTCTGCATGAGCTTAAAGACAAGATGTCTGGTGTGAGCAGTGATGTCAGGGAGATACTGAATCGGCCTCAGGTACTTTGATAGACACCTGCGCGCGACATGATTGTAAGATTTGTATGCAGCGGTTTAAGTCGCTCCACTACCATGTAGACATGTACACTGTCTGCCCACCTCTTATGGCCAAATAATAATATTGCCTCTTGTTAGTGAAATGATGATGAAATTCAGAATCAAATCGATATCAAAAGTGGTTACAAAATTCAATAGTATTTTCACTCCAAAATAAATTATCGAATCAAATTGTATAAAGATCCTTAAAAAAAAAAAATATTTTAATACTCTATTTGTGTAATGATAGCTTTATTGCTTAGAACTATACATGTCATGTTTTTACTTTGTGTAATAGCTTGATTGCTTAGAACCGTACATGTCATGTTTTTACTTTGTGATCTACTTTCAGGCCAATCTACAGTGCCCCCCACCATCATCATCTCAGGGCTGCCTATCATCAACTGTGTTCTTCTTTGCCTTAGTCGTCCAATTTATACTTACCATAGGATATATGGTCTATAGGTAATTCATTCTTTTGTTGATGTTTCTTATGCTACCCGAGAAAATTGTTTTTTTTAATGTCAACTCATACACTGTACATGTATTGTTTGTTTCTTAACTTATAGAAAAAAAAAAAAGAAACCTAAATAAAATTCTCTTATCTTGTCACTAGTTTTTTTTGTGAAGATTCAGTTGTGGTTGTATACTGCATGTATATATATAAAATACTGTTGTTTCACCACAAAATGTTTAATGTTCTAGAGAAATTTTAGCTGTCATCTGGAGATGGTCTTTGTTGCTAGAGTTTTTTTTCTCCTCAATGTACCTTGCTGCATATTATACTCACTGTCTCCACTTTAGTTTGTCACTCAGTAGAGGCTAGGAAGTTGATATTTTTTTTTGTTTAAATAATTGTTCACTTAAAAGCTTTCTTAAATTGTCCGTCTTACGTGCACAGGATTAGTTTGGTCAACCCATTTAAAGCATTATATAATTTGCTTTGAGGTTCCAGTTTTCTTAATCCATCTAGCTGCTGACCAGAAATCACTGCTAGTCCCAATATATATATATATGTCAGAGATAAAAGACATTTTTGTGGGCCACTTTTGTGGTATGATGGCTAGCGCTTCTTTTTTTCTGGCCCGGATAACATTATATTCACTTGCTAAAATATCAGCTTGTAGAGGGTTAAACTGTCAAACGATAAAAATGTATTAAAAAAAATGAAAATTGTTGTTTTCTGTATGTTTCTTCATCATTTAAACACCTTTTTTTTTTTCAGGTCAAATAAAGAAGCACAAGCTAAGAAGTTTTATTAAATTAGCCATTTTAAAATGTCGTGAGCCTTGAGGAATGGACTGGATTGACAACTTGGCAAGCTTGAGATGATTTCATTCAAGGGTTGAGAGTTTTTATTATAACTGGAGCAGAACGATTCTTCCAACTCTGTCCCTTCCACTCTGCATGCATCTCCATAAAAAATAAAAAACAAACAAAATTATTTATTTATTGCTCTAATGAATGGTACTTGATTCTCCTCATGGGTCCCTTTAACGTATACATTTATGACAAAATATTTATTTGAGATGCTAATGATGCTTGACTTAGTGATTTGTTTGGATAGCTTGAAAGAAATAATAGGCCCACTTATGGATGTTGTTACATTTTACGAGCATGCTCCAGCATTGTATACTCTGATTGAAAAAATATACTTAATTCAAGTCTCAGAAGTGTGTGTGATATTGAATGTTGTGTGCGTTGACTCTGGCTGACCTGTATCCAATGTGACCTTACTGGGCTTTACATAATTAGTTTATACATAGTCATTCCTGGATGTTGTCTGTGTAGTTTTGAGTCTGAAATGTTGCCGTGACCTCTAGGATCTTTGGGCCTTGGTCTGTTTGTTGTAATGTACATTACTTTTATTGGGGGAAAAAAGTTAGCTGACGAATATATCTCCTTGTGCGGAGGTCTGAATAATTCATTTTGAAACCATTTTTTTTTTGTTTTGCTTAGTTATTTATCAAATACATTTGTCTTGATGGAAGACACGGTTAAGCACATTCAATAGATGTCATATGTTATTTATATACTGTATATTATCTATATCAAAAGATTATCCACTTATACAAATTGCCTTTCATCAAAATTTTTATCTCATTTAAATAAATACAAAAAAAGCTAAAATTAGTTGACAAAAGCCGGCAGCACCGTTGTTGAAAGCAGAGAATTTTTATCAACAATTTTCAATGTATTCATGTATATAATTGTTTTAATGTTATTTTTATTTGTATGGTGCGGGTGTGAATAGGATTTCTGTTGACTTTTTTCTCATTTGTTTTACAATTTCGTATCATTTCATTTTTGACTGATTGTTCAATTGTATTTATTACATTTTGAAATTATTTTTTTCTGCTCATACCTTCGTACTGTGTTTTAAATGAGAGTGGATTTTAGTTTATTGCTTTAATACTTAATTCTGTTGAAATGTTTTTTTAATTGGCAGTGAGAGAAAAAACAAATTATAGGCCTAGAATTAGTCAAAGAAAATTGAATCTATTTCAGTCCGTACTTGTAATTTATAATTTTTCTGGACTTCAGATAAAAAAGAGTAAAAAAAAAATTCATCAAAGCTTTAATACACTGTAGTTTATTTATGGAAATTTAGTTACTGATATATCTTTAAACATTTTGTATTTAAACAATCGTTTGGTTTTTGTTTATTCCATTTTAATTTCTTTTTCTTTCTTAAACTTTATATGCCAATCAACTACGTGTAGTACAATAAGTGTAACTCGATCCCAGATGATTCTATAAACCAATTTAACTCAAGCCGTCACGGTTGAATTTAAAGAAAAAATAAGACCGCCTTTTTTAAATATGTGTTTTTGGGTAACTCGTATACAATTTGTAGTTGCATATTTAAGTTGGCTATCACGTTACAGAAGAGTGACTGCATACAAGTTTTGTCTTACATAGGCAGGTGCAGAATATAACCTATATGAACTAGTCTCAACATTCACCTTTTTTTTTATTATATATGTATATTGAAAGAGTCAATATATAAATCTGTTAGTTTAAAAAAATACTGTTTTGCATTTCTGAACAATTTCTGTGATATGAGAGATTGTAAAAAAATCTTTTCAGTGTGAGATTAGGACGAGAACTATGTGCGTGTCCCAGGATATTTTCATCACATGCTGCTAGTGCTGATGGCCTCTCACCAACACATTTTAAGAGTTCAAATTGAAAAGCTTTAAGCATATTTTTTTTTTTTAATGTTGTGTTGCGCTTCAGGATGGATTTGTTTATCATTGAGATGTTTACCCATTTATTTTGTGCCTGTACATATATTTTTGAGGAGATTAATTGGTGCAGGAACTTGAATCTTATTCATTTGCCTGTTGTTGTTGTTTTTTTATTAACAATTCAAATCAGTACATTTTTTTTTTGTTTCCATGTTAGTTTATCAAACTTCTTAAATCAAAACATCGTTTTTGGCAGAGCCCTAATTTAAAAAAAATAAAAAATGACCGACCTATGATATTTTCTGAAATCGTTTTGTAATTTCAGTCAATCAAAAAACCGACAGCATATTAAGTCCAGTACAAAAGGTCTGTGTTTTAATGGTGGCCAGAATTTTCCTTTTTTTTTTCTGTATTTTTTTGTGGGTGTTGGGTCACAAGTACTGCTGTACTGAATAAATAAAATTCATTTGTTTTTTTTTTTAACCTGTCTTGATTTGTTTTATTTCAACTTGTGACTGAATGCTTCCACTTAGTTAGTTGTCTTTTTGTCCAAAAAAGTTTAAATAATAATAAATCAGTGAACCCTTATAGGATAAGGTGTGATAATTTAACGAGTTTTTTTTAAAAATCTTTTTAACTTTGTCTTGTAATCATGATTTGAGACCCGATCTATCAAGTTATAATACTGAAAGTTCAAACAATATATTTCTAATGTCGAAGTTCTAAGGAAATACATTATCAGTATTTAAAATGTAGTTTAATGTTTGCGCATAATTTACTAAATTTACTAGTTTACTTGAACTCTTGCTTCTGTTTTTAAAGGTTGAATAGATGCTATAAATGAAATGAAAAAAATTCATTTAAAAAAAAAAAGCTTTTATTGAAATGCTGATAATTGAAAATTAATTCCTCTGATCATACAAACATTGATAGAAATTATAATGGCGGAAAGATCTATATTAGCTCTGGTAGTATATGATCTGACCAAATTTGATCTTAATTATTAAGTAAATTTTACTGAAGTAATTTCTTTACACTACATTCATTGTTAAATTACTAAAAAAAAAAATCAATATTGGGACCCACACAATTTTAGCCATTTGTAATTTCACTTAATATTTGTACAATAAAAAAAATTCCCACCCCCACCCCCCACTTTTTAGTTTTTTTTTTAATAAAGGCATAATAATAAAAAAAAAAGGATTTCTATTGTCTGTTTATAATTTCACAAGTAAGTTAAAGCCACTAGAGGCATGGAAATACAAAAATGAGATATATTTTAAGAAATCTCCAGAAATTTACAAGTTACCAGGTAACATGTGGATCTAAAATCCCTTGCTGATGAGAGGAGGGAAGGTGGTGGTGTTACAATCTACTCAGGGCGAAAATAATTCATAGAAACCGATTAGGATCCATGGAAAATATGCAATTTAAAAAAAAAATTATTCACGATAAATATCATTATACTAATCTACACTACTAATCTACACGAATCACAAAATAAACATTTTAATAATGTGAATTAATGAACTTGAGAATTTACTGACCATAAAGTGTACGACGAAATACAAAATAATATAGGTTAATAATTTTTATTTCATTTTAAAAATAATTACCAAAAAAAATACACCAATAAGGTTTGATACTTGGACTAAAGACCAAGTTCATTAATAATGAAAGGACTGTTTATATGAACAGGCAAAAAGCATTCATCCATCAACACAATCATATCTTTGAAAAAAAAAAAAGCAAACTCCAATTTATAATGAGTGAAATTCCCTCACAGGACTTGTATTGAGAATCCACCCTCAGTGATGAATTCCAAGTTTTCTATCTGGACAATAATGTGTAGCGCCCAGGGCATGATGCCCCCTTGCCCCCCCCCCCCCGGTACACCACTGATACATTGTGCCCATGACGTTAAAATAAAATCAAAAGGGATGAAAATCAGAAAACAATTCACTAATGCCTAATAATACACTCAACATCTTCTGCAATTATTCAGTACAGTGTTGCCAGTAAAATAAAAAAAAAATTTTTTTGAACAGTAGAATGAAGAGAATAAAATATATTTACTAATGAATGGTACGGGAAGGAGGGTCATGTTGTAAAGCGCTCGGCCCGAGAGTCTCTGGTTCGATCTTCGGTGAGGACCAATGGATATTTCAGGTCACAGTTTAAGCCACCCGGCTATATCTCCCTTGGTACATCTATAGCCACTGCACTGTTGGCTATGGTGGGGGGATGAAAGAAGGGCACCATAAAAACCATCCCGTTATTGTTTTTTTTAGGATCTAAGAGATTTCACCTCATCCTTACAGAGACTTCACACAAATGAATAATACAATAGGTACATTTTCTCAAACTATTCAGAGCAAAGCAAAAAAAAAATAGAATAATGGAAAAAAAAAATTATTATAAACCGACGATCAAAAACTATACAATAATCATTCTCTGCAATTATTCAGTTCAGTGTTTTTTTTTTATTACAATAAAACTATATGACTTACTGTACATATCTAGTAGAGGTTTAAAAAAAATTTTTCCAGCATCAACAATATTAATAATATTTGATTCAATACAGTGGTGAAAACACGGAATATTTACACTAGCGAAGTCAAATAGGGCCATACTGAATGAAATATCATATTAGTTGCCATATTAATTAATTCATCAGACTTTATTCAGGGTGGCTCGGTGTCGTCACCCTGACCTGCGTTGCACAGGTAGAAATCCTACTAATTGGTGAAAAATGATTTATCCTTTGGGTTCTCACAAGATTGTGGCCTAGGGGGGGGGCAGCGGGTGGTGTTGGTGGTGGCTATATGCTTGCTTACTCAGCTTGATGTAGGAAAACAGCCATACGGTACACCTTAACCTTAGTGACAGTTTCAATACAGGACCGAGGTTAGTAGATTAATCTAACCATGACCAGGAAATGATCTTCATGGATTTCATCCATATTCAACATTTCAATTAATCACAACAATACTCCTGAAAAAAAATTGCAATAAAACAACAGTTCTTGTAAGGGCGCAATCAGTCACAAGAAAAGGAATCCACTTTCCAAATTTTGGAGGCAAATATCGCAGAATATCATATTACAATTTACATAAATCCATAGACAATAAATAAATATAAATAAATATTAAAGTCCTTCACCCAATCTATGATTATGTCAATTTTACAAATCAAATTCATTTCATGTGAAAAGAAACAAAAAAATCTACAGCGGTCATTTATTGTAAAAAAAAAATGTAGAGAGGAAAACATGGCAGAAAAAAAAACATTTATGTAAAAATCCCTCAATGCAATTACAAACAAACTTCAGGCATCATTCATGCATCTTACTCCCTCTTTTTGTGTGATGCGTTGAAAAGTGCAGAGGTCAACAGTTTTGACAGCAGAGGTATTATTAGCCAGTCATAGGAGTAAGAGAGGAAGGCAGAAAATGTTACAGGTCAGCCACTATCAACAGTAAAAAAAACATGTGGCACTTTACAATCAATAGATGACACAATTAAAATAACAGGAATATAAATAAATAGAGTTTTAAAATAAGAACACCTTTGTGATGTAACAATACAAGTAAAAAAAAACAACAAAAGTTAATTCATTTTTTTTCTAAATGTATGAACTGCTCTACACAAAATAAAACATGCCACACCAATTACATCATCTAAAGTCTGATACATAGTTCAGGGCTCCATCTGTGCAAGAGAGATTTATTTACCCCATGCAACTCTTGATATTTAATTAATGCTGGTTTTTTTTAAGATTCAGACAAACACAATGGTTTGATTGTCCGGTATCAATATTGGCAGATCTACAATTAAATATTTCAATTTACAATGAATGATTCTTTTTTTGCTGCAATTTACAATTTTTTTTAAAAAACCTATTTTTCTTTTTGGTGTATTAACGTGTGCCTCTTTAGGTGGGAACTTCTGAAAAATGCTTTGCTGCAAACGTCACAAACAAACGACTTCACACCTGAATGGATGTGCTTGTGCTCTTTCAAATGGTTACTCCTGATAAAAGATTTGGGGCACAGGTCACACTTGTAAGGCTTTTCACCTTTATGCTCAAACCTATGATCTCTTAAATTACTCATTTTAGTAAAAACTTTATTGCAAATCTCGCAGCTGAATCCACTCCCGCCCGACCCGTGCAAGGCGAGGTGCTTTTCTAGCCTTCCTTCGGAGGTGAAATTTCTACTGCAATGTGCGCAGTGGAAGACATCTTTCGTCAGATGGAGAGGTCCAAGACCCTCTGCAATGCCTAAATTACTCAGGGGAGCAGCGCTCCTTGGGTCGTACTGAAACGGCTTCTGCCCGGTGTGAATCAACAGGTGCCTCTTTAAGCCGTAGCTTTTAGAAAATCTTTTATTGCATATTTTACAGTCATAAGCCTTGACGCCAGACTCGAGCAAAACGCTGTGCTTGGCCAACACACGGCTCTGCAATATGGAGTTCTTGGTGTCAGTCATGTTGTGAGCCCCCCACTGGTGCTCCTTCAAGCTGGAGCGAGAAGAAAAAAATTTATTGCAGACGTCACAAGGGTAGGGCTTCTCACCAGTGTGAACCATGAAGTGCCGTTTCAAATGTGAGATTTTATAGAACGATTTGCTGCAGAACTCACAGACGTACGACTTCAGGCCGGTGTGAATTAATCTGTGCTGGTTCAAGTAGTTTTTCTTCAAAAAAGCTTTGCCGCACAGATCGCACATGAAAGTTTTTTCACCACAGTGAATAACCTGATGCTCTTTGATGGAGGAGAATTTAGCAAATGTTTTATTACACATGTCACATCTGAATGGCTTTACCTCATTATGAACTATCTTGTGGCTCTTTAGATTGTATTCACTTGAAAACATCTTCTGGCAAACATCACACTTGAAAGGTTTGTCCCCCGTGTGTGATTTAACGTGCCTTCTATAACGACGTCTATTAGGGAAACACTTTTCACAGTGTTCACACTTGAAGGACTTCACCTGATTTTCAACCTTTACCTGAAAAGAATTCTCAGGGGTTACCCCATAATCATGTCCATATAGACCGTTAATCGGGTCAGGGTCATCTATCTGGTTCTTAAAATCCATGAAATCCATGAAATTGCATTCTAATTTCGATAGATGAAGATTCAAATCAGACCAGGAAGGAAAAGGCACGCAGCATCTATAGCAACTGTACATAGCATTTGTATTCACTGTCGTTTGGCTTTTTGAAGACATGCTGCCACTAGGGTTTAAATTTTTGTTTTCATAGTGCCTCAACAGATGGCTTTTCACTCCCGCCAGCGACAAAAACGATTTGTTACACAAAACACAGAGATGCAACTTTCGCTCCTCCTTGGTTAAATTCTTTTTGGGCTTTCCATTCATGTGTATTTGTATGTGCTGATTTAATTTATCAAGACAGCTGAAAAACCTGTTACAGATGACACAGGCAAACGGCTTTTGTCTAGTGTGAGACAACTGATGTCTTTTCAAGTGTGAAAGCTTAAAAAAAGATTTTGAGCAAATGTCGCAAATGTATGGCTTCTCCCCGGTGTGAATCATATTGTGCTGATTCAAATAATTCCTCTTCAGGAATGCTTTGTTGCAAATTAAGCACTCAAAGGGTCGCTCTTTTCCATGAGTCAGTTTATGATCTTTGAGAGAGGAAAATTTGGCAAATGATTTGTTGCAGTCTGGACAGACAAAAGGTCGATCCTCGGAGTGGACAAACTGATGGTTCTTCAAATAAATTTCTTTGGAGAAGGTTTTGGTACATTTGTCACAGCTAAAAGGTTTAAAAACACTGTGCGTCTTCTGGTGCTTATTGTAAAGGTCCTCATTTAGAAATGATTTAGGACAAGAGTCACATTTCAAAATCTTCAGCCCTGGGTATATAGGAACCAAGGATTTAGCAGGGAACTTAATATTTTCAGATTTAGCAGCTTTCTGATTGATAATTTTTACTTTCATTTTAGCTGCACTATTCACCTGTTTTATTGGGGGTAAAGTTTGGGTTGGAAGTTTAACATGATCCCCTTGAATGGGTGCTCTTGTATTATCCAACAATTCCATTGTCGAAACAAAACCAAAAAATCTTCTTCACACCTTTTACATATCAGTTGTTGTTTTCAAAAGCATCAGATGAATGCAGTTAGATATGAAAGTCAGCACAATTTTTTTAACAGCCAGAGCAGAATTCCATTAATTTATCAAAGATGACAGTAAGTCTAGGGATTTTTCAAATGGTGACAGCCACATTACAGAAATGGAAACTGCTGTTTAGATGGTCACAATAAATGGTTGGAAGATAAATCACTTCAGTGCATGGCCCTTTTAGTCGAACCTGAAAAAAAGTGTAAAAAATGATAAAAATAAAGCAATTATGATCTTCAAGGCCAATAATTAAACAAAACTAACATACTATTGCTCATCTATTTTTTAATAAATTTATACAGAAATAAATAATATGAACAATTTAATGAAGTACTCTAGGGGGGACATCAGGCAAAGCGCACCAAACAGATGTACTTTTGACAAAAGCGAAAGCTTTAGTATGCCTTTATAAATATTTATGAAAATCACTAACTTTTAACTGTAAATTACCGGCATTTGGTGATAGGTTTAAAAATGATACAATAATTTAAGTCAGGGGTCAGCTACCTATGGCTTGCGAGTCGCATGCAGCTCTTTCGATGTCAAGTTGCGGATCTTTAAATGTCAAATTGTGGCGTGCCAGTTCCATGCACAAATAATAATAGTTATATTATTTTATATACCTAATCCCAATCAAATACCATAATATTGAAACAACAATTTTAGTGGCTCTTCAAAAATTGTAAATTATAACTTTTGGCTCTTCCGTCTCAAAAAGGTTGCCGACTCCTGATTTAAGTTATAAGACATATGGTGACCCGATTTTTCTGACATCAACCGGAAAAGAAGGAGTGAGATTCATGGAATTTTACTCTTGGACACCCTTTCCCAAAAGAGTTTAAACCCTAGTCTATTTTGTATACTACAGTACATGGTTGTGAGTAAAAAAAAGTACAAAAAGTGTTTTGTAAGTATTGTTCTGATAATTTAAGAGTCTCAAATCGAATATGTTTCCTTTTCAAAGTTCAAAAAGGTAAACTACTAACAATATTTTTTGTATTAAAACTTAGTGCAACAGAAATATGAAGGATCAATGTAGTAAATAGTTAACAGTACGGAGTACAAAAAAAAATGTAATTTTTTTGTAATCAAAATAAAAAAAAATTATATTACCAAGCTATGCATAGCACATAAAATATATAAATAATTAACAGTCATGACATTATATGGATAAAAAGTATGGCTCAAAATGAGTTTAGGAAGATCTACGTAAGTTGAAAAGACAGAAATAGAGGCAGGCCATTCTCATTACTCATTCTGATATATTTCCTGACCATTCAGGAATACCAGAACAAAATATGCACATTTGGAACATGTCCCAGGCAAACTGTGTTCTCTGGTCACCATAAATGACATCTCAGCTACATCTTTCATCCCCACATATTGTATTATATCAAAAACTGGACTTACCCACTCCCAGTGGCGCAACCAGGGGGGCTCAACCCCTCCCCCCCAGGCCAAATCGGAGTCTTTCTTTTTTATCATCAATACATAATTAAAGTTAAAAAAAAGACTGTCAAATTTATAATGATAATAATGTGAGCCCCCCCCCCCCAGCATATTTTGCTGGTTGTGCCACTGCCCACCCCCACCCTCAAGGGTTGAGAAGTTGAGTCAAGCTTTATAAAATGTGTGCTTCAGTACCAATCTGTCTAAACGATCCCTACAAACTAGATAAGCTACAACAACTCAGATGCCTGATTACCTAGTACATTCCATAACACTTTTAAAAGGGGCTTGAATTGTTAAAGGAGTAATAATAAATGAAATTACAGAGTGCATACAAGTGTGACAAAGGTATTCAGTTTCGACACTTAAGTTTTTAATTCTTTAGAATTTGACAGTAGCAGAAAAAGTGCATATATTACTTACCATTAATGCGTACCAATAATGAGGTTGAGCCTCGTCAAAGTCTAAGGATCATTTAATGTAACAATTTATAGTTTTAATATTAAAAAGCCATTATTTTGGATGGAAAAGAAGTGAAAAGGAAGATATACAGACAGGAAACTATTCCTACATTTTAAAATCTGAGGTACTTTTAATTACCAATCTTGAGTGGTTTTTCTCCAATAAAATTGAAAAAATTAAAGTAAATTTAACTTAATAAATTACTTTAATTATGTTAATACTATTAACTTAGTAATTTCATAAATATAACTACTATGATATTGATACCAATTAAAAGACAAGTAATTAAACAATGTAATTACCCAAAATTGTTTCATTGTAATTTTCTTTTTTAATTTTGCCGGTTAGCATCCGCTGTAGATTAAATTGCTACATTTCTATGTTAGAGTGCTAACAAAAATAAATAATAACAAAAAAGGTGTGTCTTTAAAGATAAAATGTTTAAATAAAACGTTCCAAAATAACCGAATAAACTGTAGCTTCTCTCTCTGTAGTTTATGTCGCTGGTGAATTAGCTACTGAAATAGGAATGAAAGATGGGATGAAATGTTTTTTGCTCAGTCCGTTCACAATGTGTGTGATGGGGAAAACAGTAGAATAAAAAACATACCCATCCCCATAATTTCTTTAGCTCAGAGTTAGAGACAATAATTTAGTCTGGTGGGGACTTAAAATTTTCATCATGTTGGCCTATAGAAGTTCAGTGCCTCCACAATTACTGAAAACTTGCTTGTGCTGCCAACTAAACATATGACAGGACAGCCAGAAATTATTCGCCCCCCTTCCCTGACAGCATCCCACACAGCTGTATATCTTCTTCGCTAGTCTCTCGCGTGACGAGAATGACTATTCTTTCTGTTCTAGTTAATTAAATGTTGGTTCTTATATTGCATATTAAGCCAAAATGCAGGAGGCAGAGACGACTGCAGATGGATGTGTTAGTGGTCGAGGAAGAAACCATGGATGCACTGTATCGTCTAGCTCTTGCAGACGGTGGTGGTGCTTTTCTTCTAGCGTGACAGTTTCTCGTTTTGTACGAGCTCGCCCATTGGACTCTGTGGGAGGCTGTAGCCTATAGCAACATTTGTTTCAGTTCGACCCATTGAATATGTTCCTTTTTCAGTGACGTAGCGAGGGTGGGAAAGGGAGGCATCATACTCCGGGCGCTACTCACAAAGGGGCGCCAAATTTTATATTTTACGTGTAATATTACAGGGTTTTTCGAATTGGGGGGGGGGGCGCTAAAGAGGTATTGTGCCCCGGGCGCGAGTTAAGCTCGCTACGCCACTGTCCTTTATATTATCTTTGAGCCTTCTCTTGGTCTCAAGCAAGAGGCAAGCTGTACGACACTTGGCTCGGCATTCTTGGAAGGTCCATACGAATAATTTAGTTGGACCATCTTCGCTGCCTCATCATGTGCAGCGTACATTTCTCACAGCCAATAAAAACATGTCATGTGAGGACGACTGACCAAAAGAAAGGGTGCTGTGATGACAACTGACCTTGACCTTGGTGGACAGACGGATGTAATTTCGGTTGCGGAATCTTCGCTCTTATTCTACCGAGATATATCAGGGCCGTCTCAAGTTTCAACAGTATAATGCCCCCCCTCCCCGGGACAGGCCACTTTGATGCCCCTCCCCCCCCCCCGTAGATAATCCGAGAATAACGCATTATAAATGTTTAATATATAGACGTTGGGTTGCTATATTCGCCCCACCCCCGGGGACAAGATCCCGGGTCGGCCCTGTGCATTTCGAAGCCTTTTCTATTTGTGCCTACCGAGTATCACCTGGAGGAGTGTGCATTGTTTATACAGGAGTGTGTGTGTGTGTGTGTGTGTGTGTGTGTGTGTGTACAGTGAACGTATTACAGGAGCATCAATACGTCATAGACCTCACTACGCCACTGATTGGTAAAGAATTAATTAAGTACAGTATCGAATATAATGAGGCATCTTCAAAGTCACGATGTCCCTGACAAGTCTATATAGGTACCACCCCTGGAGGCGCACCTGATGTAAGTGTTGCAGGCCGTCCCAAAAGGGGTGCAACCCAAACTCATGTCTGGGATCCCATGACCTACTGGGATATGTCGGGGGCAGAAATCTGCTATATACTGACTTAGCAATAATCCTGTGAGTGTAATGTTACATTGTTTACAAGCTTTCAGTTAAAAATAATAACAGACATAGAATGAAATAGTAAAAAGTTTATTGTATGAACTAGATACACTGAAATAATATATATATATATATATATATATATATATATATATATATATATATATATATACACCAAGGCCGTAGCCAGAATTTTGTTTGGGGGGGGGGGGAGCTGTGCGGTTTGGGGGGGGGGGGCTGTGCGGAGAGTTTTATATAAGAAAAAATTGGAACGCAATGATAAAGAAGTATATTTTATAATAGAATTTAAATTTTAGAATTAATTTGGGGGGGGGGGCTGCAGCCCCCCTCCCTGACTACGGCCTTGATACACACACACAAAGAGAAAGCTCGTATACACAGAGTCGGCTTTAGGTGAGTAAGAGTATGCGAACGAACATTACAATCAAGTGGGGGTGGGGGTAGGGTTATTAATAGTATATACTCGTCCGCTTGATGGAATCAAGGGGTGCAAAACGCCCTGGGGACAGGAAACCAGAGTCGAGGAGTATTATGATGCACAGAATATATGAGGGTGCAAAGGGGTGCAATATGCCCTGGGGACAGAAAACCAGAGTCGAGGAGTATTATGGTGCACATAATATATGAGGGTGCAAAGAGGTGCAATACGCCCTGGGGACAGAAAACCACAGTCGAGGAGTATTATGATGCACAGAATATATGAGGGTGCAAAGAGGTGCAATACGCCCTGAGGACAGGAAACCAGAGTCGCGGATTATTATGGTGCACAGAATATATGATGGTGCAAAGGGGTGCAATACGCCCTGGGGACAGAAAACCAGGGTCGCGGATTATTATGATGCACAGAATATATGATGGTGGAAAGGGGTGCAATACGCCCTGGGGACAGGAAACGAGGGGCGTGGAATATTTTGGTGCAAAGAATATATGATGGTGCAAAGGGGGGGATACGCCCATGGTAGCACCTGAGGGGCGGCAACAGCACAATTTTGTTATGAAGATAATTTTGAGCCCGGGCGGCAGAAAGGCTTAGTGCGGCCCTAACCAACAATGGAGGAAACAATGATCGCACAACAACAACAAAACTAATACCAGTACACTATTTGTAGTAAATAAATAAAGACAGTAATGGCCAACAGTTTCAATCAGGCATATCGAGTCAATAAACCTGTCTTATGTCCAGAGGCGGATTGAACGAAGGGTGCATCGGGCACCTACCATAAGCGCCGTCTTCGAAATCCACCTCCCCCCTTAAAGCACCAACTTTACATCTGCGCCATTATTTCCCTGTGAATCTTAGAAGTGCCCAAACAAAGGTTTCTGCCCCCGGGCGTCAACAGACATTAGTCTGCTTCTGGTGACGCCCACTGTCTTAGTTTGTTGTTTATGTAGATAAAACAACATACTACCAACTTACAAAACATTATAAATATGTAAACCAGTGGCGTCTCGTGTGGAGTTGCTGATCTTCCATCGAGCGCCTCCCCAGGTGGCGGATAGGGGAATGCCCACCAGATATGGTAGGTACCGGGGAAATCAAATACCCGGGGCGGACCAAAATCAGCAAAACCTGTTGCCTTACAGGAAGTGGAGGGATCCACAAAGGCTAGGGAACCTTGCCCGAAATGCAAGGCAGCTATCCAGAGAGCTGAAAGGGAATCATCCCAGATGGTTGTGCGCAGGGCCAACAATCCAGCCATGGAAAAAAAACTCGTTATAGAAACCAAAAGGAAAGACAAGCCAGAAAACACAGTCAGAGGAGAGAGCAGAGCCCCACAAAGGAGATTAATGAAGTCATGTGGGGAAATTCATCAGAATCCTACATGGCCGACTACTCTGCTCAAACCAATGAAAACAAAAGCCTTCCTAATCCAAAAGACACCATTCATACTGGGAACCTGGAATGTCCGAACTCTCTTAGAACCAGGGAGATGCGCCCAAGTTGCAAAAGAGATGTCCAGCTACAAACTACAAATACTGGGCTTAAGCGAAGTCAGGTGGAACACCTTCGGGGAAACTAGACTACAGTCAGGCGAAACAATGCTCTTCTCTGGGAAAGAAAATGAAGATGATAACCACGAAAATGGAGTGGCATTTCTGTTAAAGAAAGAGGCCTTTAATAGCCTCCTTGAATGGGAACCCGTTTCTGAAAGAATAATTAGAGCCAAGTTCCTGTCCAGGTTTAAAAACGTCCACATCATCATGTGCTATGCTCCAACAAATCCTTCACACGAAGAGGACAAGGCTACCTTCTACGAACAACTGCAGTGTACAGTCGACAAAATACCCAAAAGAGACATATTGATACTCATGGGAGATATGAATGCCAAAATTGGAAACAATAACAAGGGAAAAGAAAAGACAATGGGCATGCATGGAATGGGCAACCTAAATGAAAATGGAGAGTTGTTCACCAACTTCTGTACCAACAACGAACTGGTTATAGGTGGCAGCATTTTCCCTCACAAAAACTATCACAAGGCAACATGGATCTCACCAGACCAACAAACAGAGAATCAAATCGACCACATTGCGATACGTCGTACATGGAGGAGTACATTACAAGATGTAAGAGCCAAAAGAGGAGCAGACATTGGATCGGACCACCACCTGGTTGTAGCCAAGCTCAAAATAAAACTAGCCAAACAAAGGAGAAAAGCCAGTGGGAGAATAAGATTTGACTTAGAAAAACTTCAGCAAGAACAAAAGAGAAATGAATTTCAAGTCACACTCCAAAACAGATTTTCTGCCCTACAACCAGATGACACAGAGGATGACATAGACAAAACCTGGAACAACTTCAAAGACACCATCATAAGGACATGCAAAGAATTATTAAGTCCAACACAGAAAAAAAAAAGCACTGGATAAAAGAAGAGACATGGAAAAAAATCGAAGACAGGAAACGGGCAAAACAAATGGTAAACCAAGCAAAAACAAGGGGGCATAAACAGCTCACCCAACAAGAATGTTACAACACAACCTCAAAAGCAGTCCTCAAAAAATGCTCAGAAAGGATAAAAGAACCTTCTACAATAGAATGGCAGAACGAGCAGAAGAGGCAGCAGGGAAAAAATGACATGAAACAGCTGTACAAAATCACTAAAATCCTGGGCAAGAAATCAAATTATCACGTACCAGTACGAGACAAACAAGGCAAGCTCCTCTCTTCCATTGATGATCAACTTAAGAGATGGAAAGAATATTTCCAGGAAATGCTGAATAGACCAACCCCTCTGAATCCACCTGTCCTTATTACAGGTAAAACACTGAATATAAACATAGAAGAGATATCCAAAGAAGAAATATGGAAGGCACTACGTCAAATGACGACAGGTAAAAAGCAGCAGGCACCGACAATATACCACCCGAAGTCCTAAAAGAAGGAGGAACTGGAATTGTTAACCAACTTCATAATATATTTAATAAAATTTGGTCAACCGAAACTCCTCCTGCAGAATGGAAAAAAGGCCTACTGATCAAGATCCCAAAGAAAGGAGATCTATCACAATGTGATAATTGGCGAGGAATCACCCTACTCTCGGTGCCAAGCAAAGTTTTTAGCAGAATACTACTCACCAGAATAAAAGAAGCTTGCGACAGCCTCCTAAGAGAGGAACAGGCTGGGTTCAGAAGAGGAAGGTCATGCATTGACCAGATTGCCACTTCTACGTATCATCATTGAACAAACTATTGAATGGCAATGCCCTCTCTATGTCACATTTGTAGACTTTGAAAAGGCCTCGATAGTATTGACAGAGAGACAATGTGGACAATCATGAGGCACTATGGTATACCAACCAAGATAATAACCATCATTAAAAACCTCTACTTAAACTTCACATGCCAAGTAGTACACAATGGTAGAGTATCAGAGGAATTCAGCATTACAACTGGAGTCAAGCAGGGAAGCCTCCTCTCACCACTTCTGTTTCTTCTGGTTCTAGATCTTGCGTAACCAGAGAGGCTTATGCTGACTCTGGTAAAGGAATCCAGTGGAACCTGGTGAAGAGGATAGAAGACTTAGAGTTCGCAGACGACCTGGCCATACTGTCCCACAAATTACAAGACATGCAAGAGAAAGTCTCAGCCCTGGATAGTACTGGACAGAGAGTTAGTCTCAAGATAAACCAGCAAAACAAAGATTCTGAAAATCAATCAACAACAAGATGGCACAATAGAAGTAGGGAATCAAAGTCTACAACAGGTAGAAACTTTGTGCTACCTAGGGAGTGTGGTCAGTATAACAGGAGGAACAGACGAAGACATAGAACGTAGAATAAACCTGGCACGCCAAGCATT
>JAGDYQ010000005.1:5092712-5104828 GCA_021962125.1 Bulinus truncatus | reverse complement strand
TTCTGCTAAGTCTCAAGCAGACAAGAATGACTATTCTCTCGTTCTTGTTAATTAAATGTTGTTTCTTATTTTGCATATTAAGCCAAAATACAAGAGGCAGAGACGACTGCAGTGAGGTAAGTGGTCGAGGAAGAAACCATGGATGCTCTTGCAGACGGTGGTGCTGCTTTTCTTCCAGCGTGGCAGTTTCTCGTTTTGTACGAGCTCGCTCTGTAGGAGGCTGTGGCCTGATCAATATTTGAACAAGTTCGACATGAGTGGAAGGAGTTCTCGGACAGTAGCAACGAGGTGGGCCAAGGAGTCACCATACCCCGGGCCTACCCACAAAGGAGCGCCAAATTGTATATTTACATATAATATTATGTTTGAACAGCCAGAAGGTGCTGGTGCCTGGTAGCAGTTATCGCTGCTACATTGTCCATATGTTACATTATAAATTCCTTTATTCATGCAAAGAGGCAAGCTGTCCGTACAACACTTGGCTTGACATTCTTCGAAGGCCCATACGAATAATTTAGTCGGGCCATCTTAGCTGCCTCATCATGGCCGTTGATTCAACACATGCTGTGTGAATTATGTCAACGATCTCTTGGCCGCTGATTACTTTTGCCCTGCCAGCAAATCTTCATTACAGAGTGGAGAAAACAGCGTTGGAGATATTGCTCAAAAGTGGTTTCACCTGCTTCATGTACAGCATACATTTCTCATAGCCAATAGGGAATGTCATGTGAGGACGACTGACCAATAGAAAGGGTGCTGTGAGGACGACTGACTAATGGACCTTGACCTTGGTGGACAGACGGATGAAATTTCGGTTGCGGTATCTTCGCTCTTATTCTACCGATTGTAACAGGGCCGCCTCACGTTTCAACAGTATAATGCCCTCCCCCCCTCCCCGGGACAGGCCACTTTGATGTCCCCCCCCCGTAGATAATCCTAGAATAGCTAAATATAAATGTTAAATATATAGACGTTGGGTTTCTATATTCGCCCCACCCCCGGGGACAAGATTCCGGGTCGGCCCTGTGCATTACGAAGGCTTTTCTCTTTGTGCCCACCGAGTATCACCTGGAGGAGTGTGCATTGTTTATACAGGAGTTTGTGTGTGTGTGTGTGCGTGTGTGTGTGTAACATTCTCTCCTTGGTACAGTGAACGTATTACAGGAGCGTCATAGACCTCACTTCGCCACTGCTTGGGAAAAAATTGATTAAGTACAGTGTCGAATGTAATGAGACATAACTTACTTTTCTTAATTATTAATTAGTGCTATTACAAGCAGGGCCGCTGCCAGAAATTATGCCCCCCCATCCACCATCTACAAATTATCACAATAATGTCCCCCCCATCTATCACAATAATGTCCACCCCCCATCTATCACAATAATGTCCCCCCCATCTATCACAATAATGTCCCCCCCATCTATCACAATAATGTCCCCCCATCTATCACAATGATGTCCCCCCCATCTATCACAATAATGTCCCCCCCATCTATCACAATAATGTCCCCCCATCTATCACAATAATGTCCCCCCATCTATCACAATAATGTCCCCCCCATCTATCACAATGATGTCCCCCCCATCTATCACAATAATGTCCCCCCCATCTATCACAATAATGTCCCCCCATCTATCACCAATAATGTCCCCCATCTATCACAATAATGTCCCCCCCATCTATCACAATAATGTCCCCCCCATCTATCACAATAATGTCCCCCCCCATCTATCACAATAATGTCCACCCCCATCTATCACAATAATGTCCCCCCATCTATCACAATAATGTCCCCCCCCATCTATCAAAATAATGTCCCCCATCTATCACAATAATGTCCCCCCCCCCATCTATCACAATAATGTCCCCCATCATCCATCAATAATGTCCCCCATCTAATAAATAATGTCCCCCATCTGTCAATATCTTATCTATCACAATAATGTCCCCCCATCTATCACAATCATGTCCCCCAATCAATAATGTCCCCCATCTTCACAATTCCCCCATCTATCACAATAATGTCCCCCCATCTATCATCTATCAAATAATGTCCCCCCCCATCTATCACAATAATAATGCCCCCCCATCTATCACAATAATGTCCCCCCATCTATCACAATGATGTCCCCCATCTATCACAATAATGTCCCCCCATCTATCACAATAATGTCCCCCCCATCTATCACAATAATGTCCCCCCATCTATCACAATAATGTCCCCCATCTATCACAATAATGTCCCCCCCATCTATCACAATAATGTCCCCCCATCTATCACAATAATGTCCCCCATCTATCACAATGATGTCCCCCCCATCTATCACAATAATGTCCCCCCATCTATCACAATAATGTCCCCCCATCTATCACAATAATGTCCCCCCATCTATCACAATAATGTCCCCCCATCTATCACAATAATGTCCCCCCATCTATCACAAATAATGTCCCCCCCCATCTATCACAATAATGTCCCCCCATCTATCACAATAATGTCCCCCCCCATCTATCACAATAATGTCCCCCCATCTATCACAATAATGTCCCCCCATCTATCACAATAATGTCCCCCCCCATCTAGTCACAATAATGTCCCCCATCTATCACAATAATGTCCCCCCATCTATCACAAAATAATGTCCCCCCCATCTATCACAATAATGTCCCCCCATCTATCACAATAATGTCCCCCATCTATCACAATGATGTCCCCCCCATCTATCACAATAATGTCCCCCCCCCATCTATCACAATGATGTCCCCCCATCTATAATGTCCCCCCCATCTATCACAATAATGTCCCCCCATCTATCTATCATCTATCAATAATGTCCCCCCATCTATCACAATAATGTCCCCCCATCTATCACAATAATGTCCCCCATCTATCACAATAATGTCCCCCATCTATCAAATACGTCCCATCTATCTGCAATGATGTCCCCCATCTATCACAATGATGTCCCCCCCATCTATCACAATAATGTCCCCCCATCTATCACAATAATGTCCCCCATCTATCACAATAATGTCCCCCCCCATCTATCACAATAATGTCCCCCCATCTATCACAATAATGTCCCCCCATCTATCACAATAATGTCCCCCCATCTATCACAATAATGTCCCCCCATCTATCACAATAATGTCCCCCCATCTATCACAATAATGTCCCCCCCATCTATCACAATAATGTCCCCCCATCTATCACAATAATGTCCCCCCCATCTATCACAATAATGTCCCCCCATCTATCACAATGGAATGTCCCCCCATCTATCACAATAATGTCCCCCTATCTATCACAATAATGTCCCCCCATCTATCACAAATAATAAGTCCTTTCCCATCTATCATGCAATAATGTCCCCCCCATCTATCACAATAAGTGTCCCCCATCCATCTACCACAATAATGTCCCTCTCCATCTATCACAATAATGTCCCCATCTATCACAATAATGTCCCCATCTATCACAACACTGTCCCCCACCTATCACACAATAATGTCCTCCATCATCACAATAATGTCCCCCCCATCTATCACAATGATGTCCCCTATCTATCACAATAATGTCCCCTCCATCTATCACAATAATGTCCCCCCATCTATCACAATAATGTCCCCCCATCTATCACAATAATGTCCCTCCATCTATCCACACAATAATGTCCCCCCATCTATCACAATAATGTTCCCCCCATCTATCACAATGATGTCCCCCCATCTTGTCACAATACCAATGTCCCCCCCATCTATCACAACAATGCCCCCATTCTATCACACAATAATGTCCCCCCCCATCTATCACAATAATGTCCCCCCCCATCTATCACAATAATGTCCCCCCATCTATCAATAATAATGTCCCCTCATCTATCGCATAATAATGTCCCCCCTGACTATCACAATAATGCTCCCCATCCCCATTTCCCCAATTTTTCAAATAAAATAAAGCAACTCTATGCAGTGGTCCTCAAAAGTCACGAGGTCCCTGATAAGTGTAAAGGCAGCCACCCCTGGAGTGTACCCCTGATGTAGGTGATACAGGCCGTCCTAAAAGGTGCAAACCCAAAACCAGTCATGTCTGGGATTCTCATGACCTACTGGGCTATGGTCGTGAATAGAAATCTGTTACGAGGTACTGACTTAGCAATTATCATGTGAGTGTAATGTTACTCTGTTTACAAGCTTCTGTTAAAAATAATAAATAGATATAGAAAATGAAATAGTCAAAAAGTTTATTGTATGAACTAGAGAGACTGAAATTATTAATAATAATTATATATATATATATATATATATATATATATATATATATATATATATTTATATATATATATATATATACAGAGAGACAGTTCGTATACACAGAGTCGGCTTTAGGTGAGTAAGAGTATGCGAACGAACATTACAATCAAGTGGGGGGGGGGGCGATACGCCCATTGTAGCACCTGAGGGGCGGCAACAGCACAGTTTTGTTATGGAGACTATTTTGAGCCCGGGCGGCAGAAGGGGCTTAGTGCGGCCCTAACCAACAATGGAGGAAACAATAATCGCACAACAACAAACAAAACTAACACAAATGCACTATTTTTAGTACACATCTAAAGACAGTCAAGGCCAACAGTTTCAATCAGGCTTATTGAGTCAATAAACCTGTCTTATGTCCAGAGGCGAATTGAACGAAGGGTCAGGCCCGTAGCCAGAGGGGGGCTGGGGGGGGGGCTGAGCATGACCTGATTTGAGTTTTTTGACAAAATTTTGATAATAACGGCTATAAAACATCAATCATTTTGTTTAATAAATCAATAATAATAAAAACTTAAAAGTTTATATTTTGGCAATCATTCAGGCTATTTAAATATAATTACATATATAGCTTATCTAATTTTTGGGCATAAAGGATTGAATCTTATTGAAGTTCACTTTTGGGTATTTAGGGCAGCATTGGTATTTGGTGTTTCAACAACCGTGTGTGAGAGCAGTTTCTAAACCCTCACTCGAATGCTGACCCCATATCGCAGATCAATGTTACAAAAGCTTCTAAGCAATCTTTTCCTGCTTGCATTTGAAAAAGATTTAACAGACAATCTGAATGCTGAAGCATTTTTAGGTAAATTCAGTACTAAACCCAGGCCCGTAGCCAGGTCAAAGTAAGCAGGAAAGCATTCGATACCTAGCAAGGGGGCACCTTCATTTTTTCTTTATTTTTCCTCTTTTTTCTTCTTTTTTAGCAAGGGCACTCCATGCCCTAGCGGGGGCATTGAGCCCCCCCAGTGCCCCCTTGGCTACGGGGCTGGATAAACCACGCAGTTTGCAAATTTAAAACGCATAATAATATAAGTTCGCAACCAGTGCCGACGAGTGGGGGGGGGACAGTGGGGGCCAATGCCCAGGGACCCGGCGAGTTTTAGGGATCTGGACTGAGCTGGTCAATCAACTTTTTAAAATATTAATATCAGCACGGGGGCCCGTGTCACCCCTGCCCAGGGGCCCGAAATTTCTGTCGATGGGCCTGTTCGCAACTTTGTAATAGTTTTATATATTGATATCATCTGAGGACAACTAGCAACTTAAATAAGTTAATAAAATAACATTGACTTGTGACTTCATTTTTATACATATGTATAATAAAATAATAAAGTACAAACTCCCAGTGGTGTCACTAGGGCTGGTGTCACACAGTGCGGTAACTCATGGTGTCACCCCTCTCATGACACCCCATAGACATACAGCATTCTTAGCAAAATGTATAAATGAATTTACAACGACAATTGAAGAATAAATAATTCAAGGTCTATTTTTTTATTCTTTAAAAAAAATTTGTGATCTGTCAAAGAATTTAATTAATTAATAATAAAAAGTATGCAGTGTCTGTTAATAATCGGAGATATTTTTATATTGGACATTTTTTTCGAAGCCTTATAAAGTCATTTGCTGTTAATAATCGGAGATATTTTTATTTATTTTTAAAAATTAAATACGGCTTTGAATTATTTTAAATTACGAAATAAGAATATAGGCCTAAAACTAGATATTTTGCATTTTGGTGTCACCCCTTGTGAGGGTGTCACCCGGTGCGGTCCGCACCCCCCTAGTGACACCACTGCAAACTCCGTGATTTCTGAGTGATGTTATTTAATTTGCAAATTTATTTTTTAGCAGAATTATAATTTTTTTTTAAATTGAATAATTGCGACTGTTGTTGTTGATAGATCTGTTCTTTGTTTTCAATATTTTATAAGAAATAACACACAAATAGCTAAGCTATATTCGTACATCTTTGTCGTTCTTCCCGGGTTGTGCGTTAAACCAACAGTATAATAATATAAATCAGGTATCTATTATGTAACAGTTGTGTAGCAGAACAAATGGTCAATATATTTATAACAAGAATCAGATATTGCTCAGCTTCAATACATTTTTATCATTAAAACTCTTTACTATTTAAATTATTTTTAACAAAATTGCAACATGCCATGCATTATTGAAACGTAGTTAAAAGTATATATTTCTAATTAATAGCTAAACAATCGGTACTAAAATGCACCATTCCATATATAGAATTGCAAAAAATTTCTTGGGGAGGGGACTCACTGAGATCCCCACCCCAAACCCCTCCTCGCCGTTCGCAAGTTTTCGGCGATTCGCGCCTCCATTTTCGCCCCCCCCCGAACATTTATTCTACCCCACCAGGGACGGATTTAGGGGGAGGGGCCGGGGAGCACGCCCCCCCCCCCCGTTATCGCAAGTTTAGGAAATACATCATTAAATTATCGAAATATTTTTTGGTCTAAGACCAATTTTCAATAATGAAAACAGTTTGGCCCCCCCCCGGGGGTCAATGTTTTGCCCCCCCCCGTCAAAGTTGTCTAGATCCGCCCCGATCATTTCTTCGGCACCCCCCCATCCCCCGAAGAAAAATTTCTTCATCCCCCCCCCCCCAGAAAATGTCTTTGCCCCCCCCCCCAATCCAATATTCCTGGCTACGGGCTGCGAAGGGTGCATCAGTCGCCTCCCTTAAGCGCCGTCTTCGAAATCTTCCTAGCCTAGCCCCCCCCCCCACACACACACACAATAAACAAGAGTTGCGTCCGCTGGTGTATGACTTGTGTACAAAGAAGAAAAAAGTCAATGAAGATACTGCCAGCTATATTTTAAAAATATGTAAACAAAGCTTAGACTAACGGTTCACGCCCACCTTGACCTAACTATAAGGCCGCGAGCCAACTTCAGTTAGAGGAAAGACCCAAGCTAGCAGTTTCAATAACTTGCCCGCACAGTAAACAAGAGTCATGCCTACTGGTTAAGAAAGTGAATATTATCTGAACTACAAAATGTAAACAAAATACCCGTTATATGGTCTCATTCGGGCGAATCTCTATGGATTGTGTCTTTTTTTGGTGGATAGACATGTGAAATTATCAGTGATGGATTTCAATGAAGGTACAAGCGGCAAGCGCTGAGGGTACCGGGATTTCTGAAAAGTCCTGCTTTTCTTATTTGTTTTGTTTCAACAACAGAATTGGTTTCATATGTGAGATTTATAGCACAAGTTTTCAATTGTCGGTAAAACATAAAAGCAAGATTTGTTTAGTTTACGTTTATGATTGTCACTCTTACTTTGACCTGATATGTTATATTATTATCATCTTTTAATGTATAAGTGTTAACTTCTCTATACATGTATGTCTGTCTTTTTCCGTTAAAAGATTTTAGCCTATCGCAGCTATCCTAGTCTCCATCCCTAATGTTTGCAAACAACGCTTGTAACGTGCATTCGCTACAAAAAAATTATTATGGTCAAAGAAAGATAACTGTTGAATTATTTTGAAAGATTTAGCCTGTCGCGGTTATCCTAGTCCACATCCCAAATGTCTGCAAAAAACGCATGGAACGTGCACTCGCTACAAAAAATAAAATAAATGTAGTCAAAGAGAGATAGCCGTGGAATTATTTTGAAATATTTTTTCCTGTCGCAGTTATCCTAATCTCCAACCCAAACTGTTTGCAAACAACGCATGTAACGTGCATTCGCTACAAAAAAATAAATTATGGTCAAAGAGAGGTAACTGATGAATTATTTTGAAAGATTTAGCCTGTCGCAGTTATCCTAGTCTCCAACCCTAATGTTTGCAAATAACGCATGGAACGTGAACTCGCTACAAAAAAAAAAAAATAAATGTGGTCAAAGAGAGATAACCGTGGAATTATTTTGAAATATTTTTTCTGTCGCAGTTATCCTAGTCTCCAATCCAAATGTTCGCAAACAATACTTTAAGTCAAAATTTTGATTTAGGAAGTGCTTGTTTCCGTTGTTAGCCTGACCAAAATTAATTCCAATGACAAGTAAAAGTGGGTAGGTATTGTACTAGTGATACAATCACAAATAGAATATTGACTACCGCTAGTCCTAGTGAAATCATATATATCTTAATTTTTTTTGGTTATATTTTCTTTTGTTTTTCTATTTGTAATAACAAGTTCTATGGCATGACTATGGTAACAACACTGATAAACTCTTATGTCTTCTGCCTCAATTACTTTCTTTGCTGGTATACTATACTATAGTCTATAGTAAGAATGCATTAAACATATCCAGCAAATTATTTTCTTATATCTATTAGCAAGTATGTTCTCTCTAGACTATAATTAAAACTTCCAGCAGATGTAGGCCTATATAAATCGACTTCCCATGTGCAGCTCTGGCTAGACATTCTTCAAGCCAGTTATAACATTTTTAAGATATATCATATTAAATCTATTTTTTTCCTTTGCATCCATTTTGATTACACTGACAAAGTAATTTTTTAAAATTTATTTACATGAATTGGGAGTATGATGATATTCAGATATGAAATTATTGCTTATCTCCAGTTGTAAAAAAACAAATTGATATTTTACAGGCTGTAAGAGGATTTTTGTTACTGGATACATTGACTTCATTTGCTACTCCATGGATCTGCAAGAGTAAGTACATGTTTTTTTAACTCTATAACTGTTCAGTTCTGATACTCTTTTTTTTTTATTATTTTCATTAAATTTTGTTTTGAGTCATCATATTATTGATTTGAGTCATCAATTATTGATATTTTTTTCTGGTCACTATTTAATGCTGAACAAATTTTTATTTATGTACATTTTTGGAGAAGAATGGTTGAAAACTCCTCTTTGAATGAAATATTGATCCTGGAACTGGATCAAACTTGCACTTTTTTTTCCTTTTATTATAAATGACTTTTATATTTATCTTATATCTTAAATATTTATTTATTTTTATCATTATTATTTTTTAATTATATTTACATATCTCTGTACTTTATATAAAATAAGAGCTTGTAACATTATTAGAAAAATGATTAGGAAACATGGGAGAAGTAAAATAATGTCATTGACTTCATTCATGAGATATATGAATTGAAGATGGAATTTTTTTTTAATGTGGAACTATATTTTTTAAGTAAAAGAATTATAGATATTTTTTAAAATGAATTTCATTCAATCTAACCTGTACCCTTCACTATTAGGTGTTTACTTCAGGAATTTTATCTATCTCAACAAGTCAGACAAGTGTGCTGTGTAATTGCCATCTCTGATATGGACCCATCTTTGTTCCTGCTACTAAAAGAGCTGATGTAAAGTTGACAACATCTTTTTTATTTTATTGTTTGGCCATAAATCTTGTGCAGTATTAGATTTAGTTTGATAGCAATGTTTTATTTTATTTTAAAATCTGAAGCTTTAATTTTCTGTTTTAGTTGTTGGACTTTGCAAAAAAGAAAATCTTAACATTTAACAACTAAGCATGAATATTTTTTAAAATTATACTCATTTGAAAAGAGCCAAAAAAGCTTATTGATTAAATTTATGGTAGTGCATGATTTTTTGAAAGTTTTTAACAGTAAATTTGAACCATGACTATAATCTTCTAACAAATGTTGCACTTCTGGGAAATCATTTAAATTAATCATTTTGTAATAGCCAATTATTTTATATTATTTTGTTTCTTCATTTCAAATTACAAATAATTTTTTACCCTCTATAATTCTTGAGCAGAAAGGGAATGTTATTGCCTCATGTGATCTTTTGTGATGGAAGTTCTAAAGCTGTCAAGGCCACTGTTTGAGACTGCATGAAATTTTTTTGAAGCTGCCACATCTGAAGTTTACAGTACGGAAGCTTTTGTAATGTCTCAAAAGGAAAGAATATAAAAGGTGAGCTTACTTATCATTGGTCATCTTTATTTCAGATATAAATGCATTTGAGATGCTTACTTGTTTGTATCTTTTTCATTATACACAGCAAGAATGTTCTAAATGGTGAAATCAGAATTCAAATTTTTTAAAGATAACATGAGATAAATAAAGGAGAAAAGATTTCTTTGAATATTTAAAAAAAAAGTAACTTTAGAATGTTGAATTAACTGGCTGACTTTATGATTGAAAATTTGAAAAGAAACAATTGACAATACAGGCTAAATATTTTTTAAGCATTGATAAGACACTTGTCGCTACTTGTCAAATTAGTTTTTAATTTGTCTCAGTTTACTGTTATTTTTTAATGTGATGTTTTACTTCAAATAATTGAAGTAAAAAAAAAATATTTTTTTTATTAAGAATATTCTTGCAGCATCTTGTTAAACAAAATAAAATTTTTTTTTTAACTAGGATGAATAAAGAACTACAGAAGAAATGGAGCAAACCAAGAAATGAAACAACTTGAACTAAACTGCAGATGCTATCATCAACTTGTCAGGTAAGATATATCCTGTTTTCTGCATATTAATATTTTATCATTTAGATTTTTATAACTCAAATAGACTATCCCATGAACTTCAGTTAATAGACTACCCCATGAACTTCTGTTAATAGACTAACCCTTGAACTTCTGTTGTTTGATTAGGACACAGTGAACAAATTCCATAAGATGGTGGCCTCACTCCTGGAGGGTAGCTTGAGGTTGATTCCTGTGTTTCCGACTTGACTTCAATGAACATTAGAAAGCTTTGGAGCCCCAGGAAAGATTATCATACAAGCTAAATACAGATACAACTTACACAAGTAGACAGCCGTACAGTTTTCAGTTCTGTTTACATATAATGATTGTAAAAGTCTTCAACAATATTCTTATGTTTGTAAATTTACCTATAAAACTGACATTCATAAAATGGTGAATAGACTATGATAACTTAAAAAAGACGTGTTGTTGTTTTCTTTTCATATACATCTGTTTTAGCCTAATACAGTATGGATTATTTTTGGGTCTTTTAAAAACTCTATTACTTGGATAAGTTTGTTTATTATTATACAGTTTAACGTATAGATAATATCTTAGAACTGTCAATTTAACACTAAAATTCACTGAGGGAATAAAAAAAAATTGTAATTATGTTTAATTTGTTAGAGGTATCTGTAAACAGGGACTCTTAGAGAAAAAATGCATTGATGTTTTTATGCTATATACAAGACACAAACGAACTAAGATCTATATATCTGTATAAAGTATTGGACCAACAACATATACGATTTATATATAACTGATGTTATATAAATATTTTAACTTGTGTTTATTTTATTATGAATGATTATGCTAACTATATTCAATAAACACAGGACCATTTTATAGCCAGGTTGTTATTGCATTAAAGTCATTTCCTACCTCCATTGATTGTGCCGTTGATTAATGAGTTCATATCAACCCTCTCCTCCCCAAACTTTTAACATGTGGGTAGAGACGTAGCTGGTGCATTTTACCTTTTTAATACCTTTTTAGCGCTTCCCCCATTCGAAAACCATATAATATTATATGTAAAATATACAATTTGGCGCCAGGGGACATGTACCCCCCTCACCCCCCATAGCTACGCCACTGCATGTGGGCGCTCAACCGCTCACACAGTCACCAAATGTTGAAGCACCATTAACGCATCTTTGAGCCCTGGCTTCCACGCTCTCAGAAATTCAGTTTAATACAGTGTCATGACCGTTAGACAGGATTAGAGTGAATAGTTAATTAGCGCTTATATACTTTATGCACAAATTGAATACCACATAGTTATTGCATTGAAGTTATATGATAACTGTGTGCCAAAAAAAGGTCAATCTATATA
>JAGDYQ010000005.1:4935923-5092212 GCA_021962125.1 Bulinus truncatus | reverse complement strand
GGCGGCTCCATGGCTCACAAATGTTTTTTTTTACAGCAGAATTTTTTTTTTAGCTTTAAAATTGCAAATTTGTTTGATTGTTTGCCTCCTACAATTTGAAATGTTTTACGAACGCCACAACAGTAACACGCACATCACCACAAGAAATTTTTAATGGGGAATCGTTTTGTGTTCGTTTTTAAATCTTTTTTATCCTCCGAATTTTTTTTAATGGCATGTTATTTTGTTATATATATAAAGTTAAAACAGTTTTATTTCATAGAATAATTGTATCAATCATTTCAAAATAAATTTTTACTACAACGACAAATAGAACGCGTCATTTCGTGTATTATTTGACCGCGAATTTGTAAAAGACTAAAAACAAAATGGTCGCTTTCTGTATTTAACAATTTTATTATAAACAGAATATTTGAAATAGAGTAGATAAATTTATAAGGCTGTGGCTATTCGGACCCGGGTCCCAATAAAACCCGATTGTTATTCGGACCCGTGGCAAATATGCACTAAGCTTAGCTATATTTAAACTTTATTAGACGGAACCCAAAAAAATAATAATACAGAGTCCGCTTAGTGGAACCCTAGACACTGAGTAACGATTAAATCATACAATTCAAACAATTATAAAAAAATAAACAAAAAAACAATAATAAAGTTTATGTATAGCTAAGCTAAGTGCATATTTGCCACGGGTCCGAATAACAATCAGACTTTATTGGGACGGGGTCCGAATAAAAATCGGAGTTTATTGGTACCCGGGTTCAGGCCCGTAGCCACAGGGGGGGGCTAGGAGGGCTGAGCCCCCCGTTAATGACCTGAGACCCCCCCGTGCAGGATTTGAGCTTCTTGACAAATTTTAATAATAACGGCTATAAAACATCAATCATTTTGGTCAATTTTGTTTTAGGGGCCCGGACTGAGCTGGCCAATCAACTTTTGGGCCTGTTCGCAACCTTGTAATAGTTTTATATATTGATATCTTCTGAGGACAACTAGCAACTTAAATAAGTTAATAAAATAATATTGACTTCTGACCTCACTTTTATACATATATATAATAAAATAATAGGGTACAAACTCCGTGATTTCTAAGTGATGTTATTTAATTTGCAAATTTACTTTTTAGCAGAGTTAATTTTATTTTAAATTGAATAATTGCGACTGGTCAATTTGTTGTTGGTCAATTTGTTGTTGTACGTTAAACCAACAGTATAATAATATAAATCACGTATCTATTATGTAACAATTGTGTAGCAGAACAAATGGTCAATATATTTATAACAGGAATCAGAAACTGCTCAGCCTCAATAAATTATTTTTAACAAAACTGCAACATGCCATGCATTATTGAAACGTTGTTAAAATTATATATTTCTAATTAATAGCTATACAATCGGTACTAAAATTCACCATTCCAGATATGGAACTGCAAAAAAATTCTTGGGGTTCCCTTCCCAAACCCATCCTCTCCGTTCGCAAGTTTTCGGCGCTTCGCACCTCCATCTTCGCCCCCCCCCCCCCACACGAACATTTCTTCTACCCGACCAGGGCGGAATTAGGGGGAGGGGCCATTTCCTCTCCCCCCCCTCCCCTCCGGTTATCGCAAGTTTAGGTAATACATCATTAAATTATCGAAATATTTTTTGTTCAAAGACCAATTTTCAACAATGAAAATAGTTTCACCCCCCCTCGTCAAAGTTTTGCCCCCCCCCCCCCCCCCAGTCAAAGTTGTCTAGATCCGCCCCTTGACCCCAGGATCAATTCTTCGGCACCCCCCCCCCCCCCGGCCGAAAAAATTTCTACGCCCCCCCCCCCCCCCGCCGAAAATAATCCTGGCTACGGGCCTGCCCGGTTCCGAATAGTCACTTCGAATTGATAAATAATATATATAAATACTGAAGTCTATAAAATATTTTAAATAAGGTGTATATTTTTCAAGTTCCTGACTATGGGGGTGAACGCGGCAAAATTTGCATAACTTTTTATCAGCGGCATGTTAGCATGGACCAATTACAAAAAATTTTGTCTCGTGTGATACTATCTTAATAGGGAGCCGGAGCCGTCAAATTTGTGGGAGCCGGAGCCGGAAAAAATATGGCGGCTCCGCAAGCCTGGTGTTAGGATTTGGAAATATGGCTGTAGCATATTCTGTTTTTTGAAAGTATTAAAAAGTAGAAGAATTAGGCAAAGTCAATTAATGAATATTTATTTCTTGTTGAAAGCCTTTTATCATTTATATATAAATAAGCTGATAAGGAAAAAACTTTCCAACAATGCAGTTTTTATTAGAGATAATGAGAGAAAACGTAAGAATGCTATTTATAAGAACCCCCCCCCCCCTCCCCCAAAGTCTTTTAACTATTAGTTTGACCAGTGAGTTTCTTTTTTTTTTAAAGCTAATCAACCAGTATAAATGATATTTTATTTACCACTGCAAATGTTATTTACAAATATTGTTTCACTAAAAGGTACAACAGACGCTCCCTGGGAATTCATTTTATTCGTAAGATTATGGCCAGTCGAGGAAGTCGAGAGGGAAACAATGCTTTTATGAAGGTTGGTCTTCTTATTCTTTGTTATCTAAATTTCATACACACATTTAAAATTATACTTGTTCACTTATTGGAGAGTGATCAAATAAAAAAATGTTTTTTTTTTATAATTGGTTGATTTGTGAACTTTATGTACAATTTTCTTTTTTAGCTCCAAGTCTACATTCATAATAACAACAAATGATTTAGCTAATTCTCAAAAGACTAATTTGATTATTTAACTTTATACAATTATTATCTATAAGTTTAAACTTTATTAACTGCTTTTTTTTTAGGGTACAAATGAATGTACATGACTCTAAAGCTGTTTATATTTTTAATTTCGCATTATGTTTTCTAGCTGTATCAGTGATATCTCAGACACGGTTTACTAATAATTTAGTTTTAATTCCAAAAATAATTGTGGCATCAAAATAATCTTATAAATGTGGAAGAAATATTTATGCTCTGTTTCCTTTTGACTGTTGTTGTGTGTGTTATAAATGGTATTTTTGTCAACTGCTTATAACTTAATATAATATACAAATTTCAGACTGAGCATTCAGTTAGTTATGATGAAACTGAATTTATAGAAGATTTCTTAGAGTATAACTCAAATCCTGCCCTACTTGAAGCAATCGAGCAATTTTTTGAAAAAAAGAAACTAAACATTTATGTGAGTTGCTGTATTTTTTCGCTTCAAAAAATATTTAAAACTAATTAATTTTTAAAGCAGAATAGTAGTGGAAAAAGTAAATTACCTTCATTAAATTTTTTTCTTTGTAGGAAAATATATTTTCAGTTAAAAATGTGCACGATTTACTTATGAGTGGACATCCTGAAATTGCTGGCAAAGTAATTCAGGCTTGCCTCAAGAATGACAGCAGGGCATTGATCCCATTATTTAGAGATGTAAGATGTTTTTTTTTATTTGCCTCTTTTAGGACTAATATTCTATTTTAAATTAGGTACAAGTTAACCTACAGTATTGTTATGAAATTTTGCACTTTAACTAGTTTAATGATTAGCCAAAATATTTACAGTACAATATAATTACTGAGACTCTTACAAATGTCAAAATTTTATCACAGGTTTTGCTGTTTTCCAATGAAGAATTGACTGGATGCTCTCCTTCCAACTTGCGGTTTGTGAGCAGAACGGTTCACAAGGTAGATTATATGTAAATTATTTTAACTTTTTTAAAAAAAGTTGATCATTTTATTCTAAATATTAAGTGCAATTAAGATGATTCTAAATAAGAAAATTTAAAAAATGGAGGTTACATTTGGGGGGGTCTTCACCTATTTTTTTTATGCACTGCTTCCTTTTTAATATTTGCTTAACATGCTTTGTATTGCTTGCACTCATTTCTTAAAGTTACTTTCAAGTGACAGTAAAGCTGTGAGATTTTTTTTTGTATAAGGACAGTCTCACAACCTTCCATAGCCAAACATAATTTTTATTATATTCAGATGGCAAACTATTGTACTAATTTTAATAGTATTTTTAAGTTCTGGGACATAGCTCACAAAAATAGCCTAAAATAAAAAAATAATGTAAAAAAAATAGTTTTATGTTATTACACAAATGTAACTATGTTTTCATGTTTGATTAGAACTTTTTTATTCTGTTTATTTACCAGATTATTTAAAACTTTATATCAGTTAAAATAGTTATACAGATTGAAGTTGTATTAAGCCTGTAGTGATTGCTCACATGTACCCATTGAATTATATATGTATTGACTAAATATTTGCTCCTTTTTTCAGCTAAGTGTATTTCATTGTGCAGCTGCCAACAAAAATTCTAAATATTTAGAAAAGCTTTTGTCAATCCAACCTGAAGTACACATTGCAGACAGGAAAGGCAACAGACCCATACATTATGCAGCAGCATGCCAGTCGCCAGATAACTTGAAAGTACTTTTTGAAAAGTCAGTGCAGTCAAATAACATTAATTCTGATTTCGTCCTGTTTCATTGGTGCACTTTATAGAAATATATCATAAATAATGAGTTAGTTAAAAAGCACCAGTAAGTTCATTTGAAAAACAAATATGTAAAATAAAAAAAAAGATTTTGATTATTCTCAATGAACTTTAAAATAGGAAGCCAAATAAAAATTTTGTGCTAAGTAGGACTGATGTGATTTGTGCTATTTTTTAAGCTATTTTCAAAACACAATACAAGTGAAATTTACTTTAGAAATCATATTATTATAAAATAGCTTTTACAGCATGCTAAGTTCTTTGAATCTAATATTTATCATTACAGAGGAGCCAACCTGCATGACAAAAACAGCTCTCACAAACTGCCTCTTCACATTGCTATTAAAAATAACAGACCTCTCAATGTCGAATTTCTGCTTGACATGGCATCAAAAAGTTAATAAATTTCTCATTTTTTAAAACTTATGTCAACTTTAAAAAGGTGAAATTAGGTAGGTTGTGGACCACTGGAGCAGACAAATATATGTGGACCCTGAAAAGGAGTGAGAGACAGGGAAAAAATTACAAGTTAACCATATCTTTATAAAGAGATTTTTTTTTTATTTATATTCTAGGGTTAGCTGCACATGAGACTTATGAGAGCCAGATTCTGGTCTTTTCTAAAGTAAAAAAATACTCTGGAAAGCTTCACCAGTCATTGTATCAAGTTTTACTAAAAAAAATGTAATAAAATAATAGAAAAACTGACTTTTTGGGAGCCACAATATTAATGTTATTAAAACTTCACAAAAGTAGCATAACTTGGCTTCATTAGACTTAAGTCTAAACATGGGGATTTAGTGGGGCCCTTAGAACACAGAGCTCTGGGCACATGACCAATGTTCCCACCACTCAGTCTTCCCCTGGATACAATATAAAAAAGAACGTTGGAGAATAAAGCAGTCTCTAACTTTTAATTATCTTTTTTTTTTACATTTTTATAATGCCATGCGCTAATGTACCGAATTTTTCATCTAATAACCATTTGATTTCAAAGAAACTAAACTAAGCTTTCTGTTATTATTCAGATCCCAGCAGGGATCCACTTTCATCTAAGTATGGAGTTGGAAGTGTCAACTATAGAGATTATACTGGCAAGACCCCATTGCATCTTACAGCAGAGTATGGCTTTTTGGTAAGAAGTTCGTCTGGCTTAAAAAAAAATATTACTATTAACTACACAGTATAACCAAAATCTTATCTATTATCTATTAAAAAAATCTCATTTATTGAACAGATTTTTTTTTTACTTTAGGAAATAGCTGAAATACTTTTGAAATTCGGAGCCCAGGTCAACGCTCAATTGGGTGTTTCTGACAACAAGTTAACTCCCCTGATGTGTGCTGCTGGGCAAGGAAGTCTAAAAATGGTCCAACTCCTGGTTCAACATGGTGCGGATGTAGAACAAAAAGGTTTTTATCTTTAAGCTCCTTCTTCATAATTACAAAAAAAATATACAAAATGACTAAAACCCTCATATACATTTAAAAACAATACATACACCAAGATAATGTTCAACATATCCCTCTTTGTATGTCTAATTTATTTTTTGTGTCTAAAAAAAAAAAAAGTAACCAATACAAAGGTGAGAAATGACCATCTCTACGAACATCGAATGGTCATGTGGTTAAGCGCTTGACTATCGACCTGATGGTCGCTGGTTCGATCTCCGGACATATGGATTTTCTGTTCATGGTTCAAGTCCCCACTATAACCCCAAAGGTGCTTCCATGGCCATTGCACTATTGGTTTTGGTGGGCATCATAAAAACCGTCCCATTGGTGGTTTATAGTATCTAAGAGATTTCATCACATCCTTGCAGGCATTTCACACACACACACACAACCTTTAGTAGAGAATTATTTTTTATAGCTCTTTTGGAATTTTAAAGTATTGCATTATACATATGTACTTTCCTTCAACACTTTGTTGCAGGTCATTTTTTTCTTTGTGCCTTTTTAGAAAAAATGAATGACTATATTTTTTAGCCATACCTTACTCAAATTTACATTCAATACTCTTCAGATCGTATGGATCGCAGAGCTGTTATTCATGCCTGCATGAATGGCTCAACCAGTGTTCTGTCATATCTGCTGAATATTGGAGCAAGTGCTGAGGAGCCAGATAGCTCTGGCAATTCTCCTTTACATTACGCAGCTGCATATGGATGGTATTTTACTGTAAATCTACTTTTAGAAGCAGGAGTTGATCCAAATGCAAGTAACATGTGGAAGGTAATTATAATATTAGATTCTTTATTTTTTTTTAAAGATCTATTGCTATATTTCATTCTGCCTTGTATTAGAAATACTTTTTTTTGTAAATTAATTGATTAATACAATGGGGGACTCGGAGAGTTAATGGTTGTATAACATGATCTGCATCCTGAAAGTTATGGGTTAAAATCCCACCGGGTCAAGTCACATACCTATGTCTTACTTGGTGCCTTTTTAGCCATCGCATATTCTACTATGGAAAGTATGAAAGAAGATACAACAAAAATCATCCAATTAGTGCTTATAGGATGAAGAGATTAACATCTCGCCCTTAAATAGGACTTTAACATGCTTTCTAACAGATAATGAATTAACAACCAGATAATAAATAATGAATTAACAACCAGATAATAAACTAACAACCAGATAATGAATTAACAACCAGATAATAAATTAACAACCAGATAATAAATTAACAACCAGATAATGAATTAACAACCAGATAATGAATTATTAACAACCAGATAATGAATTAACAACCAGATAATGAATTAACAACCAGATGAAAAATGCACACTGATTGATTTCATTATCCACACACTTTTATTTTTAGTTGTCATAATTTTTCTAAATCTCTGTATGAATTAAAGATTTCTTTTTAATAATTTTTTTAAAAATTTGTTTGTTAATTTACCTTTGACCAGATAACTCCTGTGAGTGTTGCTTACCTGAAGTCACAAGTAGGCATTGTCCAGCTACTACTGAACCATGAAAAAGTGGACATCAATTTTTCAGATGATAATGGTGATTCATCATTTTTTTTACAATTATTGTTTGTTGTAGCTTAGATACACTAAAATAAAAGATGTAGAAGTATATATATATGTCATTGAAATTGAAAAAAGGTAGCAGAGAAATATCCAATATTTCTACATAAATCAGAAGTGAGTCAAAATGTAAATGTTAATAACTGTATTTCTTAAGGTTATCAGATTGGTCTCTTTTTTAAATTCAGGAAAAAATTTGATATTCCATGCCTGTGAAAGTGATCTGCTGCAACCTGACCTTGCAGAGCAGATTAAATACATCATTGAGAAAAAGGGAGCTCTATGCGACATAAAGGACAACAATGATCGTACCCCAGTATGTCATTAACAAAAAAAAACTCCACACCAAAAAATATTATACATCCATGGCAGAATAAGAAAATGAAAATATATATTAAAATTCTCTATGATGTAAATTTTTTTAACATGATTTACAAATTATTTAATCTTCTCTTTGATATCATCAGATTGTATAAAATCATTTTTTGAATTCTATTTCTTGAAGAACTACTGAGATAAGAAAAAAAACAGTGAAGAGTCGTTAAAAATATTTTATTTTCTCTCATGCTAGTGAGATTTATATATTGATTATAAAATATTTTCATCAAAGCTCCATTGCTTAGCCCTGAATCAAGTAAATGTTGACAATGCAGACAAGGCAACTAAAGAAACAGCAAATATACAGGTAAGTCTATTTTCTTTTAATCATGTTTTTTATCATACATCAGCATGTTCATTTTTTTTTTTTGCAGTATTTTGTTGAGTAAATGATGCAAAAAGTTTATACCTTTGCAATCAATGTGCAATGTAATTGTTGATCTGCACACTTCTTTATATTGTGTATTTCCACTTTTAATACAGTCTGAGGGATTTAAACAGAGTATTGCCATAGCTGAGCTATTGATAAAACATGGCTGTGACCCTAAGGCTGTTGACCAGAATAATAACACTGCTGCAATGTTGGCTATAAGTAATGTAAGCATGTTAGTTTATTTTTATGAGCTGTATTACTGTCATGCCTTTTGTAGGACATCTGTAGTGAGCATGTTTACTATTCAAGCAGTTGAAACCAAGCATTATGGCAGTAGTTTTCGGATGAATGATGATCATTTCTGAAATTCTTTTATGTCACACCAGAAGAGGTGTTGTAAACATGGGTCTCAATCACGATGCTGTTACTGCACAAGTTCCAGTGTTATTAAAAAATTGTGCAATCTAACTGCTTGTAATTTTAACTGGTGAATTAATTTTCAGCTTTAAACAAGAGCTTTGATTGAGCTATAATTTTCTGCGTGGTAATTTTTCTTATATACTAACAGGTAAAAAGTCCAACTATGATATAAATATGTATAGACAAAATAAATTTACATAAAATTTTATATTATTGAGTTTGTATTTCTCAAAAGGAAGTGAGGAACAGGCATATTAATCACTTTATATTAGCAAGCTGTAATAAGATAACATTAAATAAAATTAAAACTACCTTAAGACTAATATGATTTTTCTTTTAATCATTACTTAGGGACTTTTTTTAAACCTAAGGACTAAAACTTACTTTTTTTTTTAACTCTTAGGTTACTAATTTGCCACTATGTGAGTATTTGCTAAATAAAGGAAGCCCAGTGTTGTTTCCATCTGGATCAAAACCAACCACAACTGTGCTGCATGAGATAGCAGACTCCATATGGTCTGCACCTTTAAATCTAGAGAAATTGCTTCAGCTGCTTATCAAATATGTAAGCTATTCTGAAGCCAAACATTTGATGAAAAAAGCTCACACGTGCACAATATTCTTAAGAATTATATTGAACTATTTTTCTTTGAAATCTAATTTTATTGTACTATACTTGCAGAATTATCTTGATGATCTCAAGCTGATGGCGCGGTATGTCGACAGTCTTGGTTTCACACCACTACATACAGCTTGCTACACAGCCAAAGAAACAAAACATGTAAATCTTAGAGTGTCTATTTACCTATCAAAAAACATTCATTCTAAGGCTGCTATCGAAATTATTTGGATTATTATGTCATTTTTTTTAATATCTTTGTTTCTAAGTACTCTACAATTAAATTTTTCTGTCAACAAAAAAATTACATCAACTTTAAAAATGTAATCTTATTTCTCATTTTATTTTAATTTTTATTTTAAAGTAAGGTTTATTTTTTATCAACAGAGAAATCATGACAATATTGAAAATCGTAAGCTGCTGAAGGAAAACTGGGACCATATAAGAGGATTTATTAGGATCCTAGTGGATAAATTAGGATCTGATGTCAACGCAAAAGTAAATATCTTTTGTTACTGTTTAGATTGAAGAATCATATGTTTTAATTGAACTTTTTTTATTTCTGTGTTAAAACGTCATTCACTTCTCAATTTTTTTTTTTATTATTTGTACTGATAAATATTTTAGATTCAGAAAAAACATTTTGAAGAGGATGAAATGCCATCACCTAACTCTGACAGATGGTGGTTTCAGAAACAGATAGGTAAAACTCATAACCCTACACCTTCATCCAAAAAAGGTTTCAGTCTAATAATTTTAAAATTATTATAAAGTTTTTTTCATATTGTTACCGGCTTTTTCCCCTTAGACATAAATATCTAATTGGAAATTGTTCCAATGTAAATTTAAGCTCTCAGAGTTTGTGTTAAAAGAGTTTGAATTAAAAAAGAATATGTTGAATTAAAGAAACAATTGTGTAATTATTTTTTTTCCTTTTTTTCTAGGCATATTCCTCTTTATATTATTATATCTCATGGTCTCCCCTGACTTGGTTTCACACTAGAAATGATTTTCCAGGAACATATCTACCATATTGGAGGAGGGGTTACCTATATATAGTCAAATATTTGTATATTAATAATTGACAAAATATTGTTTTGAGAAATAATTTTTTTGCACCATAAAGAATTTCCAACAAATTACATGTATGTAATTACTGAACATATATTTATATAGGACTAAATAATTTTATCATTGCATATTTTAAAAACACTATTTATGATAATGAAATTTCACTTTTCACTTCAAAGCTGGCAGAACTGCTGCACACATTATCATGCTTGATAATGATCCTGCGTTTGATGATGAATTCAAAATAATTCCACCTGGCTGTTCTGGTCAAGTTTTTAAAGACTTAGTTCTTCGCGGTACTAATATAAATGTGTTGGATGAGAATGGCTGTTCTCCATTGGCCACTTGTATTTATGCAGACCGATCAGATCTGTTTGAGTTTATGGTAAATATATTTTTAAACAATACCCTAACCTGTTTTGTTTATTAACTCTTTCGCTATGTAGGGCTGATCCCAGTTCGGATGGAGGTGCTAATATTTCACTTCTTCTACCATCATTTAAATAAGTCCTTTCAGCTAAACATGACCCCATATTGGCCTTATGCAAAGGCTGCTCATACTAAGAAGGTTAATCTGTAATGAATGTTGTGATTCAAGAATAATTGTATGGAATAATTCTTTTTACATATTTTCTTCCATTCCTTTTCATTTGTTGTTTGGGTTAGGGTTTGGTATTTTATTTTACATGTAATGGATTAATTTAAAAATTAAATAATGGAAAGTGATGAAACTTTTAAAATCCTTTTATTATTGATTGATTATTGTGATACTTTTAAAATTATTACAAATCTAGTAATGTAGGACAAGCACTATATTTTAATAATTGTTGATTTAAATCCAAATAATTTTTTTTTATTCATCCTCTTAATGATTGCATTTTTTTTCTTAACATTTTAGGCAACTCAAGGTAAATGTGATTTTAATCAGAAAGTTAAAAGTGATAACCATATGATCAATCCTCTGATTATAGCTGCTAATAGGTAAACATTGTGTACTTTTTGGTACAATTTTCAAGTAATAGATTTAGGTTTTTTGCATTAGGATAATGTTATTTTATCTTTAAATTTTGAATTGCTTCATACATTTTTCTTTCTGTCTGCTAATTGTTAATTATTTATTTTATATTAATGCATTATTTTGACTTAAAAATGCTTTATTTCTTCCATACACCTAGCTTTTGTAACATTGCAAAATATGATAAGAAAAGTGCTACTGTCATCTGTAAACTCATGGACTTTGGCTGTGATATCAACTGTGAAACTGTTGACACCAAAAAAAAGATACTGCACTGTGTTGCAAATCAGCCAGACTCTGTAGTGAGAGAAGGTATTTAAAAAAAATAAATGATTTCTTCTAAGTTTTAGACAGTTTTTGGATTTAATCTTTTCTTGACATAATTGTCTGTTTCAGACTGATGCAATAGTTTTTCACCGTATGAGTTGTGTTGATTCTTTTTATGGCTGTTGTGTTTTTTAATTATTTTTTGTACCCTGTGAGTTCACTCTATCAGTAGCTTGTATAAGCACCTTTTTCTGCTAAATGTGCATGCCGCTTCAAGAATTGCGCTGGTTCAAGCCAATTTTGGTTCCTAAGTCTAACCAGCTTAAAAATGACATTAATTACTTTGAGAAAGGAAATGCAGCTCTGCAATTTTTTTATTCCTATACACTCAAATACTATGGCCACTAAAAAATTTAGGGAATCCGTGTCATGCATGATGGGCCTCTTTGGGGACTCTGTGAATATTTTTAAATTTTGGTTGGAAACATTAGTAGTTTGCTATGTTTTCCTTTGATACAAAGGTGACCTAATGTTTGAATACCATAATAAAACAACAGGAACGCAGTGTGGTCGATAGCTTGACTTCTGATTGAAATGTCTTGAGTTTGAGCTCTGATGAGTGTCTGGATTTTCCTCAGTCCTATTGATGTCCCAAGTCCACCCAGCTAACTAAATGGATACCCAACATTTGTTGGCAGCTGGGCATTGTACTAGCCACACAATCATGTAGAATAGCAGTGGCTACTCTACTTTATCAGGGATGGATGGTCGTGTGGTGAAGCGCTCGACTGTCAACCTTAGGGTCACTGGTTCGATCTCCAGTGATCTCTTCAGGTCATGGCTTAAGTTCCCACTATTTCTCCCGTGGTGCCTCCATGGCCATGGCACTATCGGTTATGGTGGGGATGAAAGAAGGGCACCATAAAACCCATCTCATTAGTGGTTTATAGGATCTTAGAGATTTAATCTCATCCTTACAGGGACTTCACACACACTCTACTTCATACTTCATCCGACCTCTGATTGTCTGTGTAGGCTTTATACATGACACTTTACTTTACAATAAAACAACTACATGCTACACTTCCTTAGATGTTATTTTATAAATTATACTTGGTTGTAGTTGGTTGTACAGATTGTCATTGTTACTTTCTTGTTTTCATGTTTTCAGAGGTCCTGAGAATTGTAACTAAATTAGCCGAAAAGGGATACAATTTTAACAGTCTGGATGGTAAGCAAAGAACAGGACTGCACTATGCTTTAAGGTGAGTTTCATTTGGGTTATCAGTTGGTAAATTCACAATTGCTTAATTTTTTTTTATTTAACAATGTTACCATCTACTACATGAAAGGCTTTAATTCCACTTCCCATGTTTCTGTCTGTCTGAACAGCTAAAAACAACTCATTAGTAATGAATGGAAATTGAAATTTGGTGTGAAAATATGTTAAATGGCTGAACAGGTTTTCTCATTATAGTTGATTGTTTTTAGTGCTTTTTTAACTCTTTTTTTTGTTGTCATATTTGAAGATTGTTTTACTGATATCAGTCAACTATTTAAATTCTTCTTTACTTTTTGTTCAGATATTTTGTTACTGTTTTTGCATGTTGTGCAGGCTGTTGGGATAACTAAATATAAAGCACCAATGTTATCACAATAATCATTTCTTTGTGTTTTGTGTAGGGCAAACAATGGTGGATTGAACCAAAGTTTTGAGTTGGAAGTCAGGTTGATTCAGCAGGGAACTAATCTTGGTTTGAAAGATAAACATGGCAGAACAGCCCTGCAATATATTTTTAACAAATCCAAGTTAGTATTAAATAACATTTTTACATTTTTATTTTTACTAACACATTAGAAAAAAGTTTTCTTTTTTAAATCAATTAGTGTGAAATAGTTCCGATCACTGATATTGTATTAGAATCTTTTTAAACATTTTAATGTCGGCTTTAGATTTAGCTACTGCGGTTAATGTTGAAATCACAATATTCTATTTTGAGATGGTCTTCGGGTAGAGCAAATGACTGTTGACCTGAAGGTCTGAGTCTTGTTGAATGCCAGGATTTCTCTTAATTCTGTACTGTGCCTCAAGTCTATTCAGCCTAAAATTGGGCCTGACATTTTTAAAAGTAGGGGGACGGGTGGTGTTGCGCTCAACTGTCGACCGGAGAGTCCTGGATTCGAACCTCATTGTAAGTCCCCAAGTCCACCCAGCTCAAACCTGACTTTTAAGTTGGGGGAGTAAAGGCGGCTGGGCATTGTGCTAACCACACAATCCCTTTAGATGGCAAGGTTATTGAAACAGATGAATTCTTCACTTCATCTGCCCCGATGAGCCCTCAGGGGCTTTTAAGGGAACTTTACTTTAGTTTTATTAAAAGTGGCGAGGTTTATGCTAGCCACACTCTCTGATTGTATGCCTAGGCTACTTGAAATAAATGCACTCAAAATTCTTCACCAATAGTCTATATTACTTTTAACTCTTTACTTTCTTTTTGTCATTGATCTTTTTTTTAGCTGGCCTATAAAACAACTTATCACATTACTTTTGGGAAATAAACTAAATAGTTTGTCCTTATTTGAACAGGAAAGTAAACAGAAATGCTTGTGTGGCTAACAACGATCCAGCAGAATTAACAAAACTAATAGGCAGGAACATGACTAAGCAACAGATTAATGGGAAAGACAAACATGGCCAGACTGTGCTACATCAAGCAGCCAGACAAGGAGCCACCGTCTGCTGCATGTATTTAACCTTGGTATGCATTGCTGACATTTGTCTGCTTATTTTCTCCAAAAAAAGAGAGGGACTGACTTGATATAAAAAAAAGAAACTAATGTAGGTATTTCATTATATGTTCAGGTTGGAGCTGATGTCAATTTAGAAGACAACAATGGAAATACAGCCTTATCATTGGCAGTACAAAATAAGCATGATGGGTAAGTGAGTCTACCTGGCTCTTGACCTTAATTTTTTTTACTAGAATAGATTGTTTGTTTTTATTTATACAATGTAATGGGATTGGGAATGAATGTCTCCCACATTTAAAGCAGGGCCAGACTAAGGCTACTGTTGGCCTGAGGCTGGTAGCCAAAAAAAGAGCAAAACTAATTTAAGATTGATTTTCAGAAATATATATAAATTTTTTTAAGAAATAAAAATTTTAATTCATCCATTACATAGGAAATGTATATGCCCCCACCATGTATTTCAGACATTAGTTAAATTATTTTAATATCATTAAACATTAGCCAATCTTTTTTTAAAAGCCAACATTTTTAAAAAAGGAGGTTAAAACTAATGTTTATTTTTACTACAGAAGTTAGTAATTAAAGTACATGTATTTGTTTTTTCAAACCTTTATATCAGGGACGAGGCATGAGTGTTGCCGGTCATAACTCTTAGAGAAAAATTTCATGATGCTTTTTAAGTTATATAAGGCACAAAGAAACATAAATTAATATATTTGTATAAATAATTAGGCTAACTTTATATTGTTAGCCTATAATGAATATATATTTAAACTTGTAGTCGTTTTATTATGAATGATTTTGATAACTATATTCAATAAACACAGTACCATAAAATAGTATTATCTATACATATGACTGTGACCGACTACACTCATGCCTCGTCCCTGCTTTATATGAAATAAAAACATTATCAGATTTGCTTTTCTTTTATATAATAACAAAATTTTGTGTTGCTAGTTGTGCAACAACTTTGATTCAGTCTGGAGCAAACTTAAAGTCAAAAATTGTGATCATTTCACCGAATGAAGTCATGAAAAGGAAAGTTGACAAACAAACTACCGAAGGTTTGTAAAGCTGACTCTTCAACTACAAATAATGCAAATTTAAAAAAAAAAAAAAAACCTGTTAAAACTATATGTTCCAGTGCTACATAGTTTCAGACATAATTTTAATATCTTCTCTTAATCACTCCCATAACTTAAACTCATATTTCAAATCACATATGTTTAACAATGAGTGTTGGTTAAAAAAATATGTGTCAAGATTTGTTTATAAAGAAGATTTAAGACTATGCAAATTTTTTTTAAAAAAGAAAGCTCTGTCTGAAAATTTTGTAACTTTGTCCTATTTGTTTTCAAAGAAATCTTAACCATATTTGTAGTATCCAGACTTAAAATGCAGACTGTATTGCTGTTTTTTTTTTTTGCACAGAAAGCAACAAGGAAGTCTGGCACTGGCAGCCAAACACCCTGGTGAAAGTGAATGAGCCTGTGAGAGTAATATCCCTTTATCAGGTACCTAGACCATTCACCTTTTTTATCATAAACAAATACTTACCTAGCGCCTGTGTTTATGTGTCCCTGGATATGATGAAAATTAAAATACATCGCTGAATGGATTTTAAAAAAATCTCTTTTACCAAGGCTGCTATTGAGTATGACCTTCCGGGTGTGGCTATGTTTGTAACAGAGGCTGAGCCTGCCAAATCTGGTCTTACACTGCAAGATGCCATTACAGTAATATGCTTTTAAAAAATGTTTCTAAATAATATTTGTTAAATAAAAAAGTAGTAAATCCTAAGGAATGTGTGATGATAATTTGATTGGTTTATCACTCTTATAATTAATGTTTAGTTGACATGGGTTTTTTTTTCTCATTAAGTAATATTTACTTACATATTATATACAACTGTTTATAATTTATTCTTCAGGTTGCACTGAAGTCTTGTAAGTACAATATTGCATTAAGGATACTCTGCTCCCTCTCTGATATTACACAGTTGCATGCAAAGAGAGAACATCGGCAAACGCTGCTACATATTTTAGCTCTAAGTGTACAAGAATATAAAGAAAAGTCAGATCAGATAATTGTGAAGGTTAGTAATCATACACTGTCTGTCCCATGGTACCGCCATGGCCATTGCAGACTTAGGGTGGGGATGAAGTTAAGGCAATAATAAGCTATTCTGATAGTAGTTACCGGTTTAATTTAGAAATCTCAAATTTTTTTTTCTGAGACATCTTTAGACCGTTCACAAGCACATGTGAAAACACCTTTTAAGTTCTCCATCAATGAATGTGGTGTCATGATATGTGGTGCTGTCCCCTGACACTTTAGGGCCCCTGATAGAGTAATTATTGTTTTAGGAGGGCTCTCCCTTTTTTTTGAAGTAGGCCCCCCCCCCCAAACCGCTCGTAACACAACTGATATTTCATCTTATTATACTCCTGTAAGATTGAAATATTAGCTCAAAATGTAGTAGCTATTTCATCAACCACCGCCTTAAATTAAGCAGCAATTGCAGTGAGAGCACCACTGTGTTGCTAGCATGCTGAAGCAGAGCTGTAGTTCATCAGTTCAGTGCCACCTCAAGGCACTTACTTTCTCGGGATGCACCTTAACAATTAGGGGCACAGTCTAATTTTTTTTCCATATAGAAAATTTATTTGAATATTTCTTTTGGGCGTCAGCAACTTTAGAGCCACCACTGCATCAGTTCATCACCAACCATCTGATCCAACTAATTAAAATATATTTCACTTTTAACTAAAATTTCATCATTTATTCAGATTGCAGATTTCTTATTGAAAGCAGGATTCTCTGCTACTGAAGGTGATGAATACAACTGTAACCCAATCATGTACACTGTTCTTAACCGATGTTTCTCACTGGCAGACTTTTTAGCAAGTATGTCTATAGCTGACAAAATATTTAATTTAAGAACTGAAATGTCAAACCTATTCTTTTTGTAACTTGATGTATAAGGGTAGTGGGTGGTTCTTTTTAGGGCTCCACAGAATGGAGCTTGATACATCCATGTATCACTGTCTTCATTATTACTATTGATGGGCAGGAAGGAAAAGATGAGAAGCCATTCTGCTGTGATCCATACATCTTTTTCATCTAACATCAACTTCCACTTCAAAAGTTATTAATTCCAACACTAGAAGCCATTAACATTGGTTGTCTGATCGACTCAGGTGTTGTTGATTTATACTGTACATGTATTTAGTTTTAAAATAGCAAAACTATATAAAATAGGAATCATTTGAGATGGCATTTAGTACAGAAGTTGATTAAGTTAGATTCACAAAATTTAAAAACCACAGTAAAATGGCTGGACATCTTTTTATTCCTATGTATATAGTTTAGTGCACTCCAGTTATATTAAGCTTAGTATATAACTGGAGTCTCATTTGATGAGAAAAGAATACATCAATTTCGTTTTAAGCTAAAAACATATGTTAGTCTTTAGTGGGAACTGGTGTAGAAACCTTGATCCTACAAAGTTGCTGGGGAGTTTAAAAGGTTTGGAATTAGGAGGGGAGGTGGAGTTTTTGATTCTAAAAAAAAAGTTTTTTTTGTTACTTGTCTTAAATATTAATTTGTTTTAAAATGTTTGTAACCTTAACCCACCTCTTTTAACCGTGTAAAATTCAATGTGGCAGAAAAAAGTGCAGGCTATGATGTGAAGTACACCGATAACTTCAATCGGTCCTACCTGGCAGCAGCTTTGTGGAGGTGTCACTCAGGTCGTATTGACATGGAATGCTGGTATGCTAGCTACCCTTGTGTTAAATGTAAAAAAATAAGGATTATTAAATGGATTTGAGAATCGTATATACGCATAATCAAAATGGATTTGAAAAATGTATAGAGATCCTCAAACTAAGTTGTTGTTTTTTTTTTAGTTTTCAAACTTCGATGAATTATTTTTTTAAACTTTCACCTTTCAGGAATTTCATTGCAAAGTTAGTTGAAGCCAAATTTAGTTTGAATCAATACTTTGATCTACCATTGAACCCTGATCTGGCCACTATTGTTAAAAGTAATCAGAAACAAGACCCTGATTATTGGCAAAGGTTTGTTTGTTTGTGTTTTAGATAATACACTATCAAATACAATATTATTTCATTACTGACAATCTGTTCATTTCTTTTCATAGTTGTTTACTTAACTGCAAGAAAATATGAATGTGTGTGATGTGAATAAAATGTGTTATTGCACATTATAATTACTATTTGAAAGTAATTAGTTGTTATGGTAAACTAATATTTTATTTAACGGGAGTACATACATGAAATTACTTTTTTTTTTAAAATCATCATCATATATTATTCTAGCTATCCCCAAGTTAAAACAACTGCTTTGTTTGCTGCTATCTGCTGTGCTGATTTCACCATTGCCCAAGAATTATTAGTCAAAGGCGCTAATCCAAATATAACAGATGAGAGTAATCTAACCCCTCTCATGTATGCAATAAAACTAGTAAGTGCTTATCTCAAGTCATCTGTTGAAACTTTGATTTTTTAAATATCTTAGTTGTCTTCTAATCTCAATTTTTCTTGTTATTTCAGGCTAATATAATATTGATTTTTTTTTTATTTTAAACAAATGATGAGTGAAGTATTTAAAAACTTTTTTCATCAGGGCCATACAAATCATGTTAGACTGCTACTGAACTATGATTATGATCCTAAAAAATCATACACCCCCAACAAAGAAGCTACAAACGTTACCAAGAAAATCTGGCCTAAAAAGCCCAGAACTATGTTCAACCTGACCGCTACTATAGGGGAAAGTGTTGAAAGCAGTGAGAGTTCTGATGAAGATTTGGAGTCTGAGGAAGAGGAGTCTGAAGATGACAGTGATGATGGTAAAAAAAAATTACAGATTATTATAACTTCATTTTTTTCACATAGGGTTCAATATGGATCTATGGCAAATTAAAATCTATTTATTTTTTTTTACTATCCTGTACTTTCAAAAAGATTTTTTTGATAGTATTAATTAAAAAGATCTGTAAAATTGAACTAATTAAGTGATATTGTGTTTTACTTTTGATTCATATTCTTATTTGACTAATGAAAAATGTAAGGCTATTTTAGTAAAAATAAATTTTCTTTAGATTTTATTCACCTGTTAATAGTTATTTTGACATAAAATCAAATACAGATTTTTTCACTATGGAAAAGACCAGCTCTGTTAATTTGCACGCCAAAGATGGAAATGGGTGCATAGCTCTTCATTATGTAGCGCAGACACATCCTAATGGGACATTTGATAATCCTGAAGCTGCTTTTGTTCTGGTGAGAGGAGGAGCTAAACTGAAAAAGGACAACTCTGGACTAAATCCATATCAACTAGCTTTGAAGTCAGGGGCACATAAAGTTGCTGAAGTGATTAGGAAACATTTTAAACTACCACAGGAACAGGTAAACATACAGTGCTAACTGTTCATTATAATGTGTGGGGTTTTATCGTACATTAATAGAAATAAGTTCTGATAATATCTTATGTCTTATGATTAGATTTTTGTGCCCTTTGTCATTAAAACTGTTGAATTATAATTTGAATGTATTTTAAATATTTTCATCCTTTTAAGCTACATTTTTATATTCTTTTCAATATGATATTTCATAAATACTAAATTAAATAATGATCACTCCATTGTTTGAAATTATATCATGGAATATTTTTTGAGATAAAATATATTTTTCTGATACGATCTTTCAATATGCATCATTAAAAAAAAATGGTTGAAACATATTATTTTCAGCCACCTGCTAGATTCATAGAGGAACAGGTAAATGATGGAGTACCTGAAGAATTTGAAAATTGGCCAGATTTTAAGGAACCTGCTGAAAAAGTTCTCAGGCGCTATGATTCCAGTTGTGTGTTAGAAGATGTCTACCTGCATGAAGTGGACTCAAATTGCAATATAAAAGATGGGTATGTGAAAAAAACTTGACATTTTTTTAAAGTCTCTTTTTGCATTATTTTGATTTCTTCTTCATAATTGTTCATAAGTTATTATTTATTATTTTTTAAATTAGAAAATAAGATGATTTTTTTTTATTCAACAGTGAATTATTAAAGGATGAAACACTAGATGTTTACTATGATGTGCTTATGACAAAAGTTGATGTTAAACAAGGCTTGTGGGGTCTCTATAACTTCTATCAAATGCAGGCAATGAATATTATTCTAACTTATATTGTTGTTTTTTTGTCCTTTGTTTAGCATACTATATTTCAGTTAAACTGACCTGTCTGGTCACTAAAACATTAGGCTGGTCACTTCCTTCATTGAGAAACTTTATCTTATATCTGTTGGGGTCAGTGTGTCTGTCCTTTTTACAGTTGACTTGTTCAGTTATGGCACGTTGTACTCATCGGAATATAAAAAGTTACAGGAATAAATTAAACCAGAAATAACAATACTAATAAATAAAAAAAAAACTATGAAAAAAACACCAAAGAAAAAAGTTGTTGAAGATTAAAGAATTTAATGAAACTATAAAACAAAAACAGATCTCAGTATTGATATTGATTGCCTGGCACCTTTTTTATGTGTTGGACAATTGAAAATTGGAATGAAGATGAAAGTAAACCAATTATTGAAAAAATGAGATTAAAAATAGAAATAAGAAATGAAACATTGGTGATAAACATTTAAAAAATGTTTCACTCTAATACTTTATTTTATCATTGTGATTAATATATCTAAAAGACAGTGTTGATCATGACTGTTAAAATATAAAGGACAGCATTTATTCATTTTGTCATGATCATAAATACTTATCTTAGTATTTGATTAATCATTATTTTTACTTTACTCTTGCTTAGTTAATTTTTTTTACTTTTTATTAGCTCTGAATATTCTTTTTTTTTTGGTACACAGATTGTTTCACAACCCAAGAAGTCATTGTTTATCCTGTTTACTCGCTGGGGTCGTATAGAAGATAACGGTCAGTTTCAACACACTCCTTATGTGACAAAGGAGGAAGCAGTCAAAGAGTTTATGAAAATTTTTAGACAGAAGAGTGGTAACAAGTGGTCAGATGTTAAAAAGTAAGAAAAAATTAACTTTGTGAGTTCTTATTTGAAATTTTACTATGATTTTACTCAACATCCACTGTTTGATTAATTGGTACAAAAAATTAACTTAATTAATATTTTGCTCCCTTAGTGTGATTCAATTTTTTATTAAATTTGCCTTACATTGTGTATAATAATTTTTATTCAAATTATCATTAGAACCACCTCAATTAGAACATGTCTTGCTACTGATATTTTAATTTGTGCAGATAGTTAGCTCATTTATAATTAGGATATGTATAATTTCTAATCAGACTCTCATAATTAAATAATTATTTCTTTAATAAAGTACACAAAAAAATTATTTTTTTATATTTCAAGCTTTGAGAAAAAAGACAATAGATATAGACTTATTGAAGATGCTGCCAGGAAAGCTCCACTGCCTCAGAAAGATGTTGATTTCAACCTTGAGAGTAATCTCCCTTCTAGAATGCCAAAACATTTGTACAAACTTGTTGAAACTTTGGTTAGTGCCATCTGAAACACTGTTTTTGAATAAATATGTCTAATTGAATCTTTTTGCTTAAACAAAATAAATAAGACCCCATAATGTCATTAGTGTTATACTTTTTGTGTTAAAATTTTTTTTTTTTGGCAGATCAATTTCTTATAAAATATTGATATAATATAGACCATATGAAACATGAAAACAATTATTTATAAACAGATGAACCCTAAAGCAATGGAGTTAACAGCTTCAAAACCAGGAGGTAAAAACTTTACTTTGGCTCTTGGCCAGCTAAACAAAGAATTATTAATTAAAGGCAAAGATCTGCTGGACCAGTTAGAGTAAGTGATACAAGAATATATTAGTTAAATAAATGTTGATATATTATTAATAATAAGATATTTACAAAATGTTCATAATTTTAAAATGTTTTTATCCAATAGTATAGCTGAATAAAATGGGGTTTTTTTTTTAGCAAAGTATCTCAGTACATGTACTTTGTGTATAAACTTTTGTCAAATAGAAGTGTATGAAAGATTTATTCATATGATAAATTTGTCTAGGCTTCATCATTAAAACCTTAAGAATTTTAGTAAGGGTAAATAAAGAATTTTTTTATATGAAATGTATGCATTTTTTATTTGCTATAATTTATGTTTAAAACAGAAAGTTAGTGGATGAGGTAGAAGCTTACAGAAAATTACCTAAAGATGACAGAGAAGACTCAGTAAACAAAAGTAAATACCAAAACAATTTGGAGAAGGTAAGCAATTATGAATCTTCATTTATAGTTAACATAGAAATAATCAAATATTTTAGTAATAAAAAAAACAAAACTTAATTCTTTACACAAGATGCTATTTTCTTTTCTTATTTGTTACGCTATTTTAGTTTCAAATTATATGGCACTGATATTAGAAAAGGACTGTTTAGTTTAATAATTTATAGTGAGTATTTATAAATAATTTGAGAGTAACCAAGGAAAATAGTTGGTTTTTATTTATATAATAGGTAGTCTCAAATTTACAGAATATGTACATTACTATAAATTAACTCAGTATTTGTATTAACTTGTTAATTGTTATTATTACTAATAAAAATGAAATAGAGAAATTTAAATAAATTAAATTATAGTAATTCTTTTTAACAATTATGAATTCTTTTAAATATTCTATCTCAAATGTATTGCATAATGTTTACAATAAGTTAATAAATAATATAAATATTTACAACTTCTATTACTACTGTATTTAATTCAGATTTCTGAACTAAGCAATGAATACTTCCATGTGATTCCCACAAAAAATTTCTCATGTGAGAAAATTCGTCCTCTAGATCAAAAAAAGAATCTTGTGGTTCAGATTAGCAATTTAAATAATATGCTCAATTATGAAATATCTTCAAAAATGCTTCTTGCATCCATGCACTATAAATCAGGTTAGTTTCCTTTTGTTGTTAACTTTGTTTCATTCAGACTCAATAATATGGTCTTGAAATATAAACCAATACTATAAGAGACATTGTCAAATTGAATTTTAATGAGTTTGTTTTAGATCTTCGTAGTTAAAATGAACTCAAGAGGTTGTCATGTTTAACTGTGTGCAGCTTGCCCTAAATAAATTTGTATCAATCCATCCTTACAATATATGCCTCTGTAGCATAGTTCACATGCCGCAGTAAAAAGCTAGCGAAATAACCAAACTAAATTACATTACTGTTAATTCTCCTGAAGCTGCGTTTATTTTTTCTTTCAAATGAAACTACTTAATTAAAATACAATATGTTCAGTTATGAGCAGTTGACTGAGATATTCCTGATGGTTATGCAAGAAACTCATACAACTTTTATAAAACCTAAATTTCATACCCTTTTTTATTTGCATGATTTGTTTTGACCCTGCTAGAGTGAATATGTGTTGCAAGAGGGAATGTTGATATTTTCTAAACAGGCAGCCCTGTTGTAGGAGGAATAGGTGTACTTCTTTTTTTTTTTTCAAATCCAATCTCTTATAAATACGTGTGAAAATAAAACTATAATAAATGCAGTTTAAAAAAAAATTTCATTCACATAAATGAGCATTGTTTAAACTTTTGTTTTGAATAATTATGTTATTTAAAAAAAAAATCTCCTTGACAGTTCTATACAATGTTTTATTAATATTTCTATGTACATAAACAAATAATTTGTACACAAAACAATATTTGTCTGCATCAATATCATGCAAATTAAGAAATTTAAAATTTCAGTCCACAGCTTCAGATAACACAATTACAAAACTAGAAATGTTATGGATTTTATAGAATGGGGATTATGCTAATATATTTCATTGTATAATTTGAATACAGAATACAACCCTGTTGACTATGTCTATCGGTCTGTTGGCTGCAAGATTGAACTGATGTCTCCGATTGATGAAATGTCACAGATGATCTTAAAGTATATCTCTATTGGTAGCTCAGGTATTTATCATCAAGATTTAAAATATTGATATAAAATAATTAAACAAACAAATCTTTTAAATGTCACTTCTTTTTTAATCAATCTTCATAAAAATCAATTTTGTCTTGTTACTTCTTTTAGTTGGTATCACAGAATATAAATTATTCAGAAAGCACATCCCTCATTGAATCACAATTTCCAACCTCTGCCATATTTTTTTTTTGCTCTCTAAAAATTAATTGTGATACTTTTCTGGATCATTTTTAGCAAGCATCTTCTCGTACTTAATAGGCAAAATAACTGAAAAGAATGTAATTTAGTTCCTAAGGTCGGACCGACATTTTATTAGAAATCTAGCATTCATTTTTTTACATGGTAGTTGTTTCAAAATTCTTAGTTTTTTACTTCAATATGTTAAAAGTACTTCTTTTTAATATAACTGCTATTGTATATCAATATTGAAGTTCTTGACTTTTAGTAATGGCGTCATTTTTTTTAGTCAATGGGTGAGGACTTTTTAAAAAGCTTTCTTTGTAAAAGATATTCTGAGGTTGGCACTAACTTTCATGAATAAAAGAAAAAGGTTTTTTTTTTCTTAACCTTTAAAATGTATAGAATCGCTAAATTATGTGTTTTATTTCTTTATAAACAATATTATAATCCATATTATTTATTCCATGAAACATTTTTCTTTTCTTATAAAAGTTTCATTTTATTAATTAATCATTAGACTGTAAAGTTCATGGCATCTACAAACTGAATCGTAAAGGAGAAAGCCAGAGACTGAAAGCCAATGGACTGGGTGATCACCGTCTTCTTTGGCATGGAACTAAGATTGGCAACCTGTTAAGTATCCTGAACCGTGGTTTGGTCATTTGTCCACCTGAAGCTGATAGGACTGGTTGGGCTTATGGCAAGGTAAATTCATCTTTCACCAGTTAGATAGTTAAGTTATCAAAATGAAATCTGTGAAAATAAAATGTCTTCTTAGCATTTTAATTTACACAGTCTTTAAATGTGTTTTGTGTATACAAATAAAAAAAAATAGGTAATGTTTTTATGCTGTAATACATGTATTTTTATTTATGTATGTTAATTATGTCTTCACTATTGCAGGGCATATATTTTTCTGATGCTTTTGGCACAAGTGCCAATTATATAACAACAAAGGGATTTTCTTCCTTCATGTTACTGTGTGAAGTAAGTCACAAAACCATTAACAAATTGAGATCTTATTTATTTTATTAATGAAACTGAAGATCATTTACTAAAGAGGAAGATCATAGGTTATTGTCTTTCTTTTTTCAATGATTTTTTAATTTTACTATCATTGTAATATAAACTTCACAATAAACCTAGTGTTATGACTATGGCTTGGATTCTGATGAAAAGTCTTTTTTTTTTTACTTTTATGGTACATTGAATTGTAAAGAACTTAGTCTGAGCACTGGCTGGGCATATTGCTAACCACACAATCCCCTTTTATGCCATGGTTACAGAAACAGATGAATTCTACACTTCATCTGCCTCGGTGGCCCGTCAGGTCAAAGGGAACTACTCTGATCTCAATATGATAATTTTTATTTGTCACATTAATGTATATTTTAACTCATTCTGGACGTTCAATCATGTTTCACCAAAAAAAAAAGTCAATAAACACATTTTTTAAGGTCACATTTGATATCACTTCGGGTTCATTTTAATACAAATATAACTTGTAATTTTAATAGAGATTTCTTACTTAATTTTGATCTATAGTGTGGGATGGGCTCATATAATAAAATATGACGGGGCGGGGGCCAGATACCTGGAGCAGTAAATCGCTAGCGGAAATGTTTGATGTACGTCACAAAAGATTTATACTATCATTCTCAAAGAATTGAGTCATCAATGCAACAGTCTGATTATTTAGGAGGGGGGGGGCTGTACACAAACACATACACATGCTTGTGCTGTTAAATAAAACTTGTTGGTTCATAAGCTGCCGAAGAATAGTTATTTGGTGGTGGTGCACAACTTTTATCTAGTGTTTTTTTTTTTTTTTGTAGTACCAAGAGAACACTGCTAGTGTAAATTTAGAACAATATTTATAACACTGGCGGTACATTCTTCCATGTTTAGGTGCTTGTGTTTTTTCTAATAAATGCTGTCCTGACCAAAAACATTTCTTTACAGCTATATACACATTTTTAAAAAAAAGTAAGAATATGGATAACATTGACTGATGTTCACATTATTATTTTCATTCTTTTTATTTATATTTTTCTAAATTTTAGTTTTTGTGCATTTAAAACCATATTAATCTTTATATGAATTCACTATGACAATTATTATTAGTCAAATAAATAATAAATTAATCATTCTTAAAAGTGTATATTAGAAGGTTTTTTCATTGAAACCTTGAAAAGTAACTGAAAAAAGAACTTTTTTGAAATGGTATTGTATTTTATCATTTAGGTAATATTTCTAGGGTAAATTTTTATGCTTTTTAGGGCATAAATGAATATTTCTATCATTAGGGTAGGGGACGGATGGTCGTGCGGTAACACGCTTGACTGTCGACCTGAAGGTACCTGGTTCGATCTCCGGTGAGGACCAAGGGAATTTTTCAGGTCTTGGCTCAAGTTCCCGATATATCTCCCGTGGTGCCTCCATGGCCATTGCACTATCGGCTATGGTGGGGATGAAAGAAGGGCACCATAAAACCGTCCCATTAGTGGTTTATAGGATCTAAGGGATTTCATCTCATCCTTACAGGGACTTAACACATCATTAGGTGGTGGGGATGAAAGAAGGGCACTGCAAAAACCATCCCATTATTGGTTTATAGGATCTAAGCGATTTCATCTCATCCTTACAGGGATTTTACACACCATTAGGTGGTCACCTACCTGAGCCCTAGTTTATGACCATTACCATTGCTTACAATATACAGAAGCTGAGCGTTTACTGAGCATAAATGCTTAATAAAATATATTTTCTGTCATTTACTGACAAAAATCAGTCTAGCTGTGTGGCATGAGCACTGTCACTTAAAAGTGAAAGTGTCAAGGGTGTTTTATCACCATAAGAATTTGTGTCACAGACAGAGAGTTAAAATTTTGCTCACCAGTATTTTTTTTTTAAAAACATATTTATGATTAAATAAAGGTTAATGCAGAAGAATAATGTTTCAGGTGGCATTGGGAGAAAAATTATATTACAACACTACTGAGAAAGAAGATATGGATCAACCTCATAATTCTGTGGTAGTGCAGAATTATTCTGCATTCTTTTATTCTTCAGAATGGTTTCATTTACCATCAGGTGTGCAAACTTTTTTTTTCGCATTAGCCTAAGTTTTGTTGAAATAATTTTTGGAACGATTTTAGTTTTATTTTTAAAATAATTTTAAATAGTGCATTCTACTTTGTACTGAAAATAACTGTGTTTAAAATATCTTACAGGTATCTGCTTGCCACAGAACTGTTTGAAAAGTATCAGTACATATAATTATAACACACAGTATGTAATTCTAGATCCTGCACAAGTCTGTCTTCGTTATCTAGTAGAGTTTTCTAAATAGTTCACATTTTCTTCACAGAAAATATGATGGTATAGTTATTAAAGGGAAATTAAGTATTTATATTAAATAATTTTGTCCAACTGTTAATATAAAAATGATACCAAATAATAATTTTCATCTCATAATATAAATAATTTAAAATTGATTACTTGTATGAGTGATGAATGTTTGGAGACAAAAAGGGTTCCACTTTTTACAACTGCAATTGTACAGGGTGGGATTGTGTACTGTGCATGACTTTGATCTCACAAATTGATAATGGAGATATTTTTTATCAGGTCTGAATTAAGTCCGCTTGAAAATGCCTCGGCATTGTGCTACCAAACATTAATTTGTTATGTTATGGTACTCTTTTTTTTTATAACTTCAACGTTGTTTGTTTTTGGATATTAATTAGTGATTAGATATTTTCTATTTTTAAAAATTAGTCATTGTGTTTGAGATTTCTTTATTTTATTTGTTTTAATATATATATTTCGAAAGTGTATGCAAGTTAACGTTTGTATACAAACTAAATCTGTGATAATTTTTTTAACACAGTACACGTATTATTTATTTAATGTATTTTCTTTCTTTACACACTTTTTACATTGTTCATAAATGAATTGTGATGTTCATTCCTTATAATTATACTGTGATCTACACTACATTCCATATAAATAAGCTGTGACCTACACTCCCTATATATCTACATTTCATATAAATAAGCTGTGATCTACATTCCATATAGATAAGCTGTGGTCTACATTCCATATAAATAAGCTGTGATCTACATTCCATATAAATAAGCTGTGGTCTACATTCCATATAAATAAGCTGTGATCTACATTCCATATAATCTATAATCCAGATAGTTAAAATGTTCACCATGGTTGCAAAAGTTTAAGATGTAATTTTTTACATGTGATATTCTTGGCACTTTATATTTTCATCAAATTTTTGCTCAAATTGACCAGACTTGATTCCAGTCACTTCTTTGTCTTTTGTATTGTAGCAGCCTCTACAGTAGTTACAGAAAATAATAAAAATATTTTCTTCACGAAATATTTTTTTTAATATTTATATGCATTGTGTTTGTTTGCCCTTTTCATTTACAAAATATTTTCATTGTATGTCTTGCCTAAAAAACAGGTAAGGGAGAAGAAATTATTCATTCAGTTAACTGAGCGTTTTTTAAGGTAACCAGTAGTTTTCTTCATGGTAGACAAAATTATTCTATTTAGCAGAACTGAATATCAAATGTCCTAATGACTAAGAATAGTACGGTAGTACCAATGACCTATTGTGTCATTTGCCAGGCCTAAAGGGGTGTTGAGTGCGGGGCCTTGAATAAACATTAGGTTTTGTGAAAGTCATGTGACAAACCTGGAAAGTACAAGCGCGGCTCCCCACTCGAGGCGGGGAACCTAACATCAGTTGCCGCCCCTTAAGGCCGCTACTGTCATTGACAAAGAATAATATAGACAAGCATTTTCATATTGAAGCGATTCTTACACGGTATTTTTCAGGCGGGCACACTGAAAGAAGAGATAAAATGAAAAGGACAATGAATATAACAAAACATTTCGCGGACCAATGAATCTGGCATTTCAACCTTTTTTTTTAAGTGCTGCGGTATACAAGTGAAATAAAACAACATGATGTAAACAATTACTTAAGTAAGGATGAGATGAGTTTCTCTTGAGCATATAAACCACTAAAATGGGACGGTTGTTTTTGTAGTGCCCCCCCCCCGCCCTTTTTTTTAATCTTTGGCGAAGAGTGAAATGGCCATGGAGGTACCACGTGATACATCGGACCCTAGCCGATCGGACTCACAACTAAAGCAACACCGAAACAATAAATGTGGCGTTCCATCCTCAACTCTTTGACTCACACGGCAGATATTTTTGTATTTTTGGCTCAAAGGCGTACGCACACACAGTGCCGCCAAGACGAGGGGGGGGGGGCAAATGCCCAGGGGCCCGGACTGAGCTGACCCAATCAACTTTTGAAAATATTATCAGCACGGGGGGGCCGTGAGAGCCCTACCCAGGGGCCCGAAATTTCTGTCGGTGGGCCTGCGCACACATATTGATCAGAGATGAGCGGACAGCGGACGCGTCCGCTTGCGGACGCAGATCCGCAGACTTTTCCGAATCCGCGGACTGACAGCGGACGCTTCGTATGGTTAAGTTGCGGACTGACGCGGATCTTCTTAAGCGTTACCATAAAAAATTTCAAGTCATTTCAACAGCTAAATTTCAGCAATGCGGACGCGCAGACTGACTGCGGACCAATGTTGTAAGATTCTGCGGACGCGGATCATTGATAGAAATCCGCGGACGGACGCGGACGCTAAATTTCAAGATCCGCACACCTCTGATACGGATATATTCTAGGCCTTACACGGCTTAAAGCGCTGCTCTTAAAAAGTATTTTTTTTTTACAATCTGAAATACCCGAGTGCAGCTCACATCAACTCTAAGCCTGGCCAACCCTGCTGTGTACCAGGGTGTGGCCAACCCTGATGTGTTGCTTTTCTTTTAGCCTCAACCAGAAAGTGGGAAATTCTTTTAAAAGGCATATAAAAAAATGAAAGAAATATTTCTCCGATACAAATTATCAAGCACATGTATAGACGGCTTTAACGGAGTGATCACCGGGCGCCTTCTCTGGGCCTCTACTTCGGAAGGGCCCTGCAAAAAAAAGTTAACTTTACACTTGTATTATTATTTTTCCTGTCTATTTTTTTAAAAAAAAGGAAGCCCGAATTTTGTTTCTAAGCCTGAAGCCTAAAATAACCAGAATCCGATTATGGGTACAAGCGATGGCGTCAACAGGAATAGTGAAACATTTCTTTTAAACTAGACACACATTTGGGTTTCAGGAAGAACACAAATAGCAGATATTCAGTGCTCGATTTAAGAAAAAAAACAGTGCCGGGGCCGAAAAAAAAAAATTCTGCAGAGCCGGGGATAAATGTCTATGATTTCAAACCCAACTGGGATAAATTTGCTAAAGCAGAGCAGGTAGACCCCTCAGCCGGCGCCGCGCGCCGGCTACGCCGCCGAATTTTCGTCCGCCGTAAATCCGCCGAAAAATATGCGGTGCGCCTCATTAGCCGCCGTATTTCGTTCGCCGTTATATTAACTGTCGCATTACTTAATATTGTTGCAGATGACCTTGCTGACCATATCAGCTCTGTCTTGAAAAGTTTTTCTGTTGATCACAAAATACTAGCTGCCATGATGGTGCTGCAATTATGATAAAGACTTCAAAGCTTTTGAAGGTTGACTCTTATCAGCACTTTACAGCACACGTATTGCACCTTAATACTACCGACAGCATCAATAAAAATGAAGAATTTCAAGACCGCAATTATAGAAGACGAGGCAGCATTCACAGAGGATAAAGAAATGATAAAGACCCTGAAAGAAGGCATGTCTTAAGTGTGTGAATTGCTTCTTGTAGATGATCAGCTCAGTGCATCAATAATGGATGCCTCTGAGAGCAGCACTAACGCCATCAATGACAGTCATAGCCTCTGATAAGTCAATGAAGGCATCATGTCCAACGCGTTGGAATTCAACATTGATGATGATTCAGTCTATACTTGACTTTAAAATATGATGATGATGACAAAATACGAATGATCAAGCTGTCAACTCTCAACCAGCTTGACCATCGATTTCCTGTAAATGATCACATTAAGCTGCATCAGCTGCTTGATCCAAATTTCAAATCATTGATTCCACGGTCAGAAGCAACCACAATTCTGGAGAACGCATTACATGTATCGCATTCGCAGCTAGTTAGTGAACATGTTTCTGAAGAAAGCTGATGAACTACATCGCGTTTGTTTTATTCAAGACAATTATAAACTGATATTTTAAGTGCTTATTAAGGTATTGTGTGACAGAAAATGAATGTGTGGAATGTATTCGTGTACTGTATTAGTAGGACAGCACATAGGCCTACAACTGTTTATTTCTGTTGTTTTAAATAATAAAACTTTTCTCCAAGTATTGTAAAATTGTTTTATTGCTGAAGTTTTATCAATTCAATATTTTCTAGGCGTCAGCCGAATTTTAGCCAAATATTTCGTAATCTGCCAAAAATCAGCCGAAAATCAGCCGCAAATGTCAATTTATTCAATTTATGGTCAAATTCGGCTACGCCGGCTATCAGCCAAAAAATTATGTCAGCCAGCCGAAACTTAAAAAAACATTCGGCTGGCAGGTCTAAGAGCAGGGGATGACAGTTCTCAGTGCCGGGGGATATCCCCGACGGGAAATCGAGCCCTGAAATACGCACACGACAGAAATTATTTTATGTTCAATTTTCAGAATGAGAGACTTGGCAGAATTTGTACAGAGAAAGCAAAAATGATACAAATTGGGGATGTGAGCTTCAAAACATGCGCAGATATGTGTGTGTGTGTGTGTGTGTGTGTGTGTGTGTGTGTTTTGGGCTGACCAACTTTTTATTTTCAGATAATATCAAAAAATATATAAAGAAATGTTACCAACAGCTACAACTAGTCACTGTATTGTACTATGGTCCTGTAAGGATCAGATGTCTATCTCTGGAGCCTACCTCCCCTACAGGGACATTATATTTTCAGGTCTTGGCTTAAGTCCCCGCTATGGCCATCACAGTCCCGGCTGTGGTGGGGGATGAAAGAAGGGCACTACAAAACCTAAAAATTGTCCCATTTAGGTGGGCGATTTTTTTTTGAGGGGACGGATGGTCGTGCGGTAAAGCGCTTGACAGTCGACCTGAATGTACCTGGTTCGATCTCCGGTGAGGACCAAGGAAATTTTTTCAGGTCTTGGCTCAAGTTCCCGATATATCTCCCGTGGTGTATCCATGGCTATTGCACTATCGGTATTAGTGGTTTATAGGATCTGAGAGATTTCATCTCATCCTTACAGGAACTTCACACACACAGAGCCCCCGTTCACAGCCAAAGAACCTCAGAATCACACAGCGAACAAATCGGAAAGAGGATGGAGGTAAACCAATTCAGAAATATATTTGAATGGCAGAGATACATTTTGTATCAGCAACTTTTGCACAACCTTTTTAACGAAACTATTACTTTCAAACGGAGAAGCAAATATACGTTTTTTTTTTTTTCTGATGACGGTTTGAATCCCTTGATAGAAAACCCTGTGGCTATTATTACAATTATAATTTAGATCAGAAGCTAATAATAAATAAAGATTATTGCAAACATGAAATTTTTTTAATCAGTGATAATACTGGGGATATATAATATAACATTATTTTATTTTAAAAATATAGCCAAATATAAATCCTAATAGTCATGTAATTGGTCATGCATGTCAACGACAAACTAGGTCATTTACCTGAAAACAAGCCTCGCTTTCATGACAGAGACAGCGGACACAGGGGGATACGAAAGAAAAATGGCTCCCAAAATCATGGGAGTTGGTGTACGGTTATTAGCCGTTTTATTATTTATAGTCTTTCAGCTCCACAAGGCTCAAGGTAATTTTCTCTATTGTGTCATATCATGCTTGTATTTTTAAAGAGATAAAAAATAAATTGGAGCATCATACAGTTTGTTATAAAGAATTGTGTTAGTGTCCTATGTTAGTGACAACCCGGAAATGTCACCGTGCTTTCGAAACACAATGTGAATGATGTGCATTTACATTACATCAATTAGTATGATCATGTTAGTACTCTTGTGTAGCACAACAAATAGCACTTTACCCACTTCTGAATCAGTGCAATATTTATTTTATTTTGATTGCAATGAAATAAAGTTTAACAAGTTTTAAAAAATGTACATGGAGTTCTATACAAAAATAATATTCAACCATACAATCATACAATGAAACATACACAAACCAGTAATAAAAAATAATTTCTGGAATAGAAGTTATGAACATAAATAAAAACAATGATTGAAACCCTCTTAATGAGTATATTCATTAATTTCAAAAAGAAACTCAGATTTTAAGATCATTTACATTTAACAGAGACAAATTTTACATTGTCAATGGATACACCAGTCTACTTGCTACTATCTGGGACCCTGTCAGCTCAACTCTATACTCAAATACTTAATTACTACAGATTGACCATTTATGAAAAGAATTGACAAAAAGAGTACAAGTGAAACTGTTGGATAGTTCCTATATTAATCTTTCCACATACTGGTATATAAAATGAATGGAAAAGATACACCCATTCCCATCTAGTAGCCTAATTAGATTTGATTTAACCATCCACCATAAGTTAGAAAATTATGCCCAACACAACATGCAGCTATCTCTTTGAATATGACCAATGTGACAAACAACCTTTTTTTCAAAATTATTATACAAAATTTAACTACTTTTTCAATCCCAAACAAATCCACAGTAATAGAAAAAAAAATATGATTCAAACACTCTGAATTATTGGTTGTTATTAGGCATACCAGTTTATAAGCATTGAAGATGTTATCGATAGGTGGTCCTTTTTACATTAAAAAAACAATTTACACATTTATATAGGTATCAAACTGGGGGGGGGGGGGGGGGGGGGGGGGGGGGGTTGGTTGTAAGAGAGAGAAAGGAGGAGGGAGGGAGGGGGAGGGAAGGGGAGGGAGAGAAGAAGAGGGAGGGAGGGAAAGAGGAAGGAGAGAGAGAGGGAGGGAGGGGAAAGAGAGAGGGAGGGGGAGGGGAGGGAGGGGGAGGGAAGGAGGAGAGAAGGGGAGAGGGAGGAGGAAAGAGGAAGAGAGAGAGAGGGAGGGGGGGGGAGGAGAGAGGGGGGGGGGGGGGGGGGGGGGGCGGGGGGGGCGGGGGGGGGCGGCGGGGGGGGGGGGCCGGGGGGGGGGGGGGGGGGGGGGGGGGGGGGGGGGGGGGGGCGGCCGGGGGGCGGGGCTATTAAGAAATACTTGCTATATACCAGTAAAGTAAAACAGTCAGGATTTGAAGGGTTGACTTGAAGACTAGATATTGGAGCATATGTCATGATCTTGAGATAAACCCTCTCAACATAAGCTCCTAATGACGCAAAAGCTGAAAAACAAAAAGAAAGATGCGTTAATTTTTTTTATAAGGAAATGAATCCAGTAAATTAATTACAATAAAATGTTATTTATGAATATAAATCATTTATTCTACATATCTGTTATTATGACTTTTGTTATCAACTTGAACATTGCAGGCCAAGTAGTCCAAGGCTGCAAGATTCATAAATCGTTTGCAGGAGATTGGTATTCCATGGAAATTGGGCGAGATATTTTTACAATTGTTTCAGAAGACAGATGGGATAAGATGGTTTGTATTGAGAGATATGATCACATAGTAGAAGATGAATTTGTTGAAGGTATAAATAGCACCATGCTGATGAGGAAAGAAGAGTAAGTCTTTTTGGTCACTTTGTCCAGTAATTTCTTCATTTACAGTCTATTTCAAGTAGTATGCCACAAAACATTCCATTTTAAAACGTTTAGTTGCTCAGGTTTACATTTTTATTAATAAAACTTTTTTTATTATTTGAATGAATTTAGTGTTCACGGTTACTAATATGAACGGATGTCTATAAATACTAGTATGAATATTTATAAATTAGTTTACTGTTATGGAAACATTCATTTTTTTTTAGCCATATTTGACTTTTTAAATTTCAGTGGCAATGACAACTGTTTCTTCTGCATGGATATATTGTGGAGGACATTAAATATTCTCCAGTACAGGCAAAGTATGTTGATTATAAAAAAATTGGAGTTAGCTAACTCTTTCTCTACCTTACCATTTTCCTCACTCGACATCTGAAGCGTACTTTCCCTGATGCACCCACTAGCCAATTGCAACTAGATACATGACTTTGAAGTTTAAAAAAAACTTAATTAATATTATATCATCTTAAACAGAAATGTTACTTTACAGTGATTTTTTTTTTTTTTAATTAAAAGTAAAAGTGCATGTATTATAATAATCTTAGATTTAATTGTTACTATTATATTTGAAAACAAAATGTGGATTGAGGTAGGGATAGAGTTAACTCAAACCATTGTAACTTATTCCATTGAAGTTTTTAAGACCTTTATGGCAATGGCTAATATTTTTATATTCTTTTTAGGAATAAGTGGCACAAAGGCTATATAATAAAGAAAACATTTATCATTCTTAAAAATACATTTTTGTTTGCAATATCGCCAATGTGTCTTATTTAGGTAGCTGTTTTACCACAAATACTGGGCTTGACAGAATGTGCAAAGGGAAACAAAATTTACCATCACAAGATCAGGTCATAACATTATTTCGTAAGTTTCCTTTTTTTATATTATAAAAATAACAAAATTTGAAGAAATAGTTATACGACTTTGAAACAGTGATAATACCTTGTTATGTTTAACATCTTCAGATTTTAAACTTATTCATTGCTAAATCTACTTTCTATGTTGAAAAATTTCTGTCTCACATGATTCTAGTACAATTATCTTCAAATAAATGTAAAATAAAAATGACTTATATAATCAAGAGAAAATATGATCACAATAAATGTTGTCTGTTAGTGAAGTGACTGACTTAAAGTGTTTTATATTAATAATGAGTGATTTAAATCTGACATTTGTATTTGTTCATCAGGTCAGACGCTTAGGACCGTGAACTGTATCTCCACTTGGGAAGGTGTCTACCAATTTACATATGAAGTCAACTGGGGAGGTGGAGGTATCTGTGATAATCCCGACAGCATTGTTAAAGCTTGCCAAGATCCAGGCTCAGCTTACGTAGATAACCAAGTTTTTCTTATTACCTATGCACGGTGCCCAGGTGTACAGACTTCCAAATCTCAAAGTGAGTTCAGGTTTTGTTTGTTTTTTTTTTTACAAGATTTTTTATAACTTTTGTATAAATTTGTCAGAATTGTTTGTAGCTGTTAAAACATTTTTTTATTTGCAGCTATTCGTTACCAGTGTATGGGCAATTGGTTTGCAGTGGTGGGTGGTATTGGTTATTCTTTTGCAGCAGTGGCAGACACTGTACAGAAGGACACTAGGGAGAAATATAAATGTATGGTAAGTTGAACATTTCTAAAAATTTAATCTATTGCATTTTGAAATACATCGATTTGATGCCATTATGAAACTGGATGTTGCTGTAAGAAAAAAACTTTTGAGACATTTTATGCAGATTTACTTAATGGAAATTCACTAAATCGGTGGCATAAATTATACATTGACAGATGACCCTGAAAAACCAAAAGCAGGCAGATAACTCTATTCGCTGGGTCATGTCTCGATTTGCTGATTGTAGTGGTCTTAACAGTATGTATGAAGCTCCAGTTAGAATTGTACTCAGGAGAAGTAAGTTACATTAAATCTTTTGCTTTAGTACATTTTGCTGTTTTATATATTTATATCTTTATATATCCCCCCCTCCTATTGTAAGTTAATGAATATTTATAATGGGATAGTTATTTACAAATTATATTTTTATATTTATTTTGTTGTGTATATATTATTTTGTGAATATTGTATTCGATACAATTTTAATGTGAATTAATTTATATATTATATAATATAGTCAAAAGCTTTCACAACAGTGATGAAAAAGAAAACAAAAAGTAATGAACAACATAATAGTTGAATTCAAATTAATATTAATGCTGTTCAAGAAGACTCAAAATAATAAAAGTCTTAAACAGAGTCATTCACAATTGGAATTAAAGATAGTAAACAAATATTAGGTTAAATCATTTAATCAATAATTTTGTCTAAATTTGATGATGTGTACCTACTTTGTTCTTATTTCCTGAAGTAGTCTATTTTTTTATTTACATTATTTTATAAGTGCTAGTGAGCGTAAACAAAATGACATATCTATTGAGATCTTCAATTCGTACTTTAAAATTCTTGCATCTCTTTTAGCAAGTTGAATTTTTAATATAAAATTGTTGTATTGTGTTTTTTTCCCCCTGAAGAATCTAAGGATACATTTTATTAAAGGTTTTCATTATGCAATAACTAAACATATAGGGTTTACCATTTTGTACAAATGCAGGAATTTGATTCATGCTATAATAAGTTAAATTACTTGGATTGAAATTAAAAAAAAAAAATTTTTTTCTGCAGTTCCACCTCAGACACCATATATCACCCCACAGTGTAACATGCCAAGAAACATATCAGGTGAATGGTTCACGCAGGGAATGCAGTATAAATCTAAAGTAATTATCAATGACACCCACATTCACTACTACACCACAAAGAATGAGTTTGAGTTTGAGGAAACATACCTGTCATGTCAGCAGACATTGGGAACCAGATATCTCATGACCAAATATATTGTCGGCAAATGGTGAGATAACATTGACTATTGATTTTCATGTGATAATTATTTAAAAACCATATTTCAAAAAAAAGTAAATGTTATTCTGTTTTATGTCAGTCAAACCTCAGTTTTTGAGCGTAATTCAATCCAAAGAGTTGCTTATGATCCAAAGGACTCATGTATCAAAGCAGAATTCTTTATCATAAATAATAAAAACTCCAATAATTGATTCAAAAAAAAAAATTACAGTAATAGAATTAAATCATCATGTAGCGTGTCTTTCTATGAAACAGATGGAATCTTGGCTATATTTTTGCTCACCATAATCTTTTTTTTTTTTTTTTTGGGGAAGTTTTTGTATGCTTTTCTAGGGAATGTGGCATAGCATTCTTAAACAGATTCATCATACACACTGCAAATTTTTTTACTTTTGAGATGTGTACCATATTTTATGCGCCTAATTTCTTTTGAAGTTAGGGTACTCTCATTCTTTTTTTTTTTACTGGGGTTATGGTTGCAGTTACTACACAGTTACAACACTTCAGTAAAAAATAATATATGCTCAGAAGTTGACTTTACAAGTGAAGCTCACTTAGTGACACCTCGGATGGGAGAAAAGAACCTTCTTCTCAGTAGAGATGACATAGAACTTTGCAGAAAAAGCAGGAAAATGTATTTCTCATATTAGTGAATAAGAGCATGACCTCCCTAGTATATTCAGTTTGAATTTCTTTTTAAAATTTCACTCGTCTTTTAAGACATAGATATATCAAAGCAAATTTTTTCTCTTGAGCTAAACTTGCAACTTTTCAAACAAGCTACTCATACACCAAGTATTTGACTTATTTTTTCAAAAGTTGAGCATAACTAACTTAGTATTATGATCTTTTTTTTATTAAAAATATAAAGATGTTTTTTTTTTGTACATTTTCAGTGAAGTGGACTTTGTATGCTATGATATTCTTCCTAGACATCATGGTGTTGTGCGGTACAGAGTAGGTAAGAACACAGTATGCTTACCATAAATTGTTGTTTTTTTTTTTGTTTATACTTAAGTATGTTTAATCAAATAATTTTTTTAACTAAACTTACCTGTCATAAAATTTTTAATGTTTCTGTCTTGTGCAGGTAAACCTTCTCGCCTCACGCCTGAAGAGCTTTCAGATCCTCAATTTATGACAAAGAAATTCCGTGAAGTTTGCAGCTGGCAGTTTTTCACCTTCAATCGTAATGATACAGACTGGAAATATGAAGTTTTAATTTGTAAGTGGTTTTATTTTATCAGAATGAAACATTTTTGCAATTAGACATCTCTCCATTTACTTATTACCCAAACATTTTTTGCCGTTGAGATTCTTAAAGTACAGCAACAATTGTTTTACGCGTTATCACAACAATTTTAAAAAAAATATATTTTAGGTGATGACAACTGAAAATAACATTTTGCATCTCTAATAAATATCATATTTCATTGAAATTTATTTATTCCAAAATTTTATACAGAGAAAAAAAACCTTTTTGACTTGCTGATAAAACAAACTTTTCAATAACATTTACAGCTTATGAGCTATAATTATATATTTCTAGTGAACCCACCATCTCCTGTTGCATGCCCATTGGGAGGCCGTTACAGCTTTTCCCAGAATGCTAATGGTGAGCTGGAGAAGTACTCTACTAGGATTCGGGGTGTTACTGACAAGCCACGTCACTCAATTAACTGTAGGCTTGTAGTGTCAGAGTTCAAATCATGCAGCTATGACAGATCAAAGATAGAGGTGGATGCTGAATATTGTGAAAGTGTGGACTACAGAGGAAGACCACTGGGAGAATATGGTCAGTCTTTTTTGTTGTCATTTTATATCGCCTTGGATAATTTATATAAAAAAAATATTATTACACATAAATGTCTTTATAATTTTAAAAAAGTGGGATTGCAATTATTTAAAGCAAGCATAGATTTTGTTAGTTTAAAAAAATCTTTTTATCAATTTTTTAATGACACTTAAATAAAATATATCTTTCACTGCTAAATTTAAAGACATGATAATGTGATAGTTATTTAATCTCATAAGTCATTTTGATGATATATATTTTTCTTTGTCACTTCAGATGAGCCTGACCATATTTTGACTTGTGTGGGATTCTGGATGGAGGATATGAAATCTTACCTGATAACTTATGATGAAGAAGATGCAATTTCACAGTTCCGCTGCTGGGTATGTTGATTTGTGCTAGAATCTTAATTCCCTATTCTACTTTAAAAAGTTTTTTTGTCAAATTTACTTATATAAATTACAATTAATATGATGCAGGGGGGAAATGGGTCACCGGACCAAAGTGCAGCTAGATTATTTGTTCTGGCCTGTGCTGTGTTACCCCTGCTCATTTACATTATTGGCATTTACATTTTATTTATATCAGTTCATACAAATACTTAATACTGCTCTTAGATTGACCATTCTGTCAAATTTAATAACCTATTGTGCATTGTGGCCTGCTATTCCAAGAGGTTTGCCCATACCTGGTCTAGTTAATGCAGTCTGACACATTTTAGATTTAAAATTTCAATTTTTACATAATGTCTCCATCAAAAGGTGTATGAACGTATCAGCTGGACAGATTTTTCATTGTCAAGGAGCCAGACTGCCCGCTGCCGTCGTGAGCAGAACTCCAGGAGCTACATGATTGAAGGCACAGGACTCAGTCTGAAGATAACAGATTCAGAAAGACTGTGTAAGTAAATCAGTCATTTATTTTATTGAATCAGTCAGTCATTTTATATAGCTATTTGTTTGTCCCAACTTTTTAAAATATGTAAAACATTTGACTCAGACAATCATTTAGACATTAAACAAACTCAAGTACATTTTAATTCAGACTAAACTTTTTTAATTTTAAGTCATGATTTACACCAGGTTTTGAGTTGCATTATTTTTACAAAATCTTATTAAAAAACAGTTAAAATTTCAAGATTCATTTATTCACAGGAAATATTTTAACAAACATTACTTTTAATTATATTTTCAAAAATTCTATTAGGTTATAATGTGGGATAGATTTATATTAGCTTTGAATACAATAGTTTTTATGTGTTTCAAATTACGGACTCTTTTAGCCTGTTTTAGACTGTTAAAAAAATTGAAAATCTCCAATATTAGGAAAGGATTCGCTTGTAATTCCTCTAACCAGAATCTATTCATCTTAGTTGACTTTGGTGGTTGCCTTTCAATTTTAAGTTTGTCTTTTTAAATCAGTTAACTGAAAACTGCTACAGCTTGTGACTCATTATTGAAATTGAAGAGTTGTATATGCCGTTTCTAAGTACATTTTTTTTTGCTACAACTGATCAATAATTTCCCGGTCAATACTTTCAATGAAATGATACATTTTTTTCCCATTGAACATATCTGAGAAGCCACCATTTGACCAATTCATGTTTTTAAAAAGTCTACTAAACAAAGATGATGATAAAAGGATTTTAGAAAGCTGAAACATAATATTTTTAATGTATTAACAATAGATTCGAATATTTAAACAAAAATTCTTACATGGCAGTAGTACTCATAATTTTATGCTTCTTAACCCACTTGCACAATAGTTATGGTTTTGTAATCCACCATTGAAACAATTGTGTTTTCCTGACCCGCCTGCAAATGAAAACTGAAGTAAAAGGAAGAGAAAAAAATGCGTTAGTAACTGTATAAATAGATTTCCCCTTGTACTTTGCATATTTACAAACTTTTCTTTTTAACAAATATAGAAAGAGTTGTAATAATGTTAATGTAGATTATTAATACTTTAATTATAAATTGATCCTTGTGAAGGGGGGGGGGGGTCTTGACCCTTTTTTTGAGAGCCACTGTTATATGGTTTCTTTATTACCGTCGATGTAATTTGATTTATTGTTGTTCTTATCTTTCAGATGATGACTGTCCTCAGAGGTTTGATCCTGGTTTGAACCCTTACTTAAAACCAACTGTTATCTACGTGCTGAGTTCTTCTACTCAGCTGTCTATGTCTTTGTGGACAGTTTTTATTTTGTTGTGTGTCAGTGTAAAAAAAATGGTCTTGTAAACTAAGCAAGTAAGGTCAAAAAATTTTTTTGTGAAAGATGAGTGAATCTACAAGGGAAGAAATGTGAATAATTTGAAGTGATTCACATATTTTAATAATGTTTATTATACTCTCTCAAATAGAGTTTTAAAAAGTTAAAAATCTGTGTACAAAATTTATATTTTCATGAAACTTGTACACTTTTGTTTAAGACTCAAATTTTATATTTCTATCATAGTTGTGAATTACCAATATCTAAACGATCATTCCATTTTTATGTCAATACGTTGTGTAAATATAAGCTTGTAAAATGAAATTTTAAGAAAAATGCTGGATTCGGATCTGATTATGTAACATAACACTTCATAATATTATATAGGCTCATGGCGTTTGTCTATCATTTTCATTTTTTGTCCTGTTGTGTTGAAAATTTACATTTTATTCAATACTCTCGTAATCATTTTATGTTGCTGTTTCCTGTGATGAATCTATCACATCTTTTGTCTGAGTGCTATCGACATGACTTGGCATCATAAATGACTTGTGGTGGTCATCGGTCAGTACCAATAGATACTCATTAGTCACACTTTCATTTCCTTTTTCTCCATCTTTTAGTTGTCGAAGCTCAACTTGTCTGTTTCATTAATCATGTGAAGTTAATTTTTTCTCTTTTAAATGATTTTTTTTTATAAATCAAAACTAAAATTTTTGACCGTGATAGTTCAGTAAATCATTTATAAGTACATGTATATGTGTGGGAAAATAGAAAAAAAAAGATATTTGAAAATAATATACATGTAATTCATGGATGCCACACTGAATACACATGTATGCATACATATTATTTAACAAAAACAAATGACACGTGCAGAAATCGTTTTGCATTATTATTGTTCTTGGTACATTCAGTCAAGTTTTTGTTATTTAAACATGTTGGCATATTTTTTATTTTTAATTGTCCATTGAATGAATTAGTGCCTTTACTTTTTTTTTCCCTTGTAAATATTTTTTTTTTGAGATCTGTGAAATAAGGGTTTCGAAGTTGACTGTTTTGGGTGAATGCGTCTGGGTGGTTTTTCGGACAGTTTATGTAGCATGTTTTGTAACATGTGTAAATAAAGCGTGTATGTTTAAAGAATTTTTTTTTTCCTTTTTTTAACTTTACGATTTTAGTGAATCATCTTACAAAGAGTTTTAACTTTTCTTAATAAGTTCTTTATCTTCAATTTAGTCTATGAGTTCGTCTATTCCATTTCATAAATATGTATTCACCACAATACTTTGTTACCTTGCTCTATGCTCAGAAATTTTTAATTAAACACAAATATTGGTAATATTTTAGGGGAAAAAAAATTTCATACTGTTACTTAAGATTTTTCTTACTATTTTTGTTAGTTAAACATTCATGAACAATAAAAGGTTTATATTAGTTGCAATTCATAACTTTTTTTTTTACAGTTATAAAACTTAGGTGGTCATTTATTTTAGTCATTACTAGAGTACTACAAAAAATTTGAAATATCTGAGGGTTTAGTACTAAAATACTGTGCGTGGTGATTTTCTTATAATGGAATTCACTTTAAGTTCTGTTGTGTCATTTTTTTGTTTATTAATATTTGTTCAGCTTCATATTGCTGTAGCAATATTTTTAGATGATGTGTCAAATAACATTCCTACATTTTTTATGTATAAACTGTTCATACTTTATTTTGTTAATATTGACATTTTTATAATAAATTTTATGATAAATAACCCAAATTTTATTTATTTATTTTTTTTACAAATAAATATTACATATAAATCAAACTATACATGTATTGAATGGTATTACCTGGAACAATTGTGATAATGTTTGTTTGAATTCATTGTCCAGAACGTTTGATCTTTCTCCAACAACAGGCAACCAGTAATTCTAATTGCACACTACTGTTACTTTATTCTTAGTCTTACAGTGAAACTAAATTATATCTTTAGGGGGAAAAAATAAATGTTGATAATTATCCATAAACAGTACATCCATTAGTGATTATTTCTTTCAATGCATTTGCTTTCAGGTCACTTTATCTCTAAACTTGAGTAGGAAACGATAGTACTTGACCTAAAAAAAGAAACCTAAACATGAAGGTTTGTCTGCAGATAACATTTTTCATAAAATAGTAATCTTCCATATGCTATAGTAAAAAAAAAATATTTGAAAACAATGAATATTTGGGTAAAAATAAAATAATTTTTTTTTCTGAACTACAGCTACAAATATTTCTGATGCTGAATTATTCTCGAAAGATGTTGCTCAACATAATCTAAGTATAGCCACCGTAGTACCTAAGTTCTTATGTTTTCGGGTCCCTCAATGCAGTGTTATAAACCAGCAGATTGATCCCGATGGGAACATATGCTGGGGGGGGGTACATAATCTCTATTCTTGTCAAGTACACACATCGAGATATTTGGGACAATAAAAGTAAATTTCCTGTAAGCCTCAAAGGGCTCATCGGGGCAGATGAAGCGTAGAATTAATCTGTTTCAGTAACCTATAGGCATATAAAGTGGTTGTGTGGGTATCACAACGCATTTGGGAGAATAGCTCTTCTAAATACACTTTAAGGTTCCGAATCGGGCCTCGCACACCCGTCAACTGGCCCTGATGGGTGCCCGCCTGATATAACAATTTTACGTCGAGCAAAGATGTTTAATTTACGCTGTAGGTTTTGTTATAGCCTCCCCTTTTTTTAAAATATAACCTACATAGGAGCCAGAGGCGTAGCGAGGGGTGGGCAAGGCAACTCGCGCCCGGGGCATTTTACCTTTTTAATACCTTTTTAGCGCCCCCCCCATTCGAAAACTATATAATGTTATATGTAAAATATACCATTTGGCGCCCCTGAACCTCGGGGCCCGGGGACATATGTATTCCCTAGCTATGCCTATAATAGTAGCTCATTTACAATATATACGGCCATATGGGCAAAGTAAGCGACCCCCCGCTTAGGGCCCCAACTGCCCAAGGCTCTTCTGTCATTTCTTTTGTCTTCAAGTGCCCGAGTATATTGGCATTGGACTTTGTCTTAAACAGTTTTTCCCATTACTACTTACCTGTGCAGCCCGTGGGAAAATGGAATGCCCCGCTAATGAGTTCTGTCAAAATGTAAATTTTACTGACAAGAATTTCTCTGTATAGTGAATATTTCTGATTATTAAAACAGAGGGGCTTGGATGGTCAAGCGTTGTAGCCAATGTTCCCTCTAATTTTTGGCGGCGCTGCGCGGTGAAAAGATTTCTTGTGCAATTTTTTAGAACCTCGAAAAAATTTGGGCGCCAATTTGGAAAATAATATTATAAGCAGTTTAAGTAATATTTTCATCAGATTGTATTCTATGCGCGGGGAATAATTTTTTTCTGCGCGGAGGTTCTCTAAAAATTGCGCGCAAGCGCAAGCGCGCAGCTTAGAGGGAACATTGGTTGTAGCCTATATCACGCGACTGTCGATCTGAGCCTAATCTGAGGGTCCCGGTCACTCCCAGATTCTCTCTCCTGAGAATCAAATGGATTTTAAGATCGTGGTGGATTTTTCCCCTCTATTTCTTCCGCATTGCTTTCATGACCATTGCATGATCGGGTATGGTGGGGATGAAAGAAAGGCACTACACAAAATATTTTCCATTAGTTGTTTATATGATCGAAGAGATAAACATCTCATATTTAAAAGACTTTCAGCTATCAGTCCTATGGACTGATCCATCATCTCACAGCACCCACCAAAAGTAACACCCCTGCCTCTTTATGAGTATCGCAGAGGCTCGACATCCTATCAAAGTTAAAATAGTCAATGACTGTTGAAACAAAAAGATAGTAACTGTTTTTATCAGAACCCGGCGGTTACATTGTTATCTTTGTTTTCAAACCTAGGTCACAGAAAACAATATGGCGAAACAGTTCAGGAAGTGTCGCCATTAATATACAATACTTCTAACTTGAAATTTTTTTTTTTTTTCATTTTTGGATTTTGTAATTAAAGGTTTTAGTGTAGATGTTAACATATTAATATCTTTCTGATGTGAGGGTCAAAGTAACAGTTTGCATTTAACATTGCTAACATAGTTGGCTGACATCGAAAAAGAAGAAGACAGACCAAAAGCATCAACTAAAATCAATAAAATGAAGCTGTGAATAAACTCATGTGATAATTTTGAATTGTGACAATTCAGAGCCAGCAAAACATGATGGAGTTCGGTCGCAGACTATTGTTTGTTGTTTGTTTGTGTCTTATGGCATGTCTATCAGGTGAGTATATCAGATGACATGTTCTATATTGTGCTGTTTGAATCAAGTGAGTACATAGATGGCATGTTCTCTATTTTGTTGTTAGAATCAGGTGAGTACATAGGTGACATGCTCTCTATTGTGTTTTTAGAATCAGGTGAGTACATAGGTGACATGCTCTCTATTGTGTTTTTAGAATCAGGTGAGTACATCAAAAACGTAATAAATTGGGTTATTAACGCTCTATATATTAAATTGCTAGAATATGGTCAGTAAATAGATGCCTTATCTTAGTAGGTCTATACATTCCGAATTCTAATCAAATTTATTACTAAATTTCGGATAAAAAAAATCAATCGAGATTGGCCGCCTAACCAGGCCCGTAGCCAGGTCAAAGTAAGCAGGGGGGGCACCAATACCCAGCAAGGGGGCAGTTTTTCTCATTTTAGTTACTTTTTCTTTATTTTCTCCTCTTTTTCTTTTTTAAACGGGGCTGCGCCTAACCCCTCCCACCCCCAGCCATTTTCGTTTAAAAAGGTCTTTTAAATTACACTTGGTAATCTGAAAGTAGACCATATTCATGTATTTATTCATGAAAAGGGGGGGGGTAAATAATTTTAACCAGAGGCAGCAGATAGAACTGCTCTCAGAATTAAATACATATGTAAACTACAAATATTTACAAATTTACACCCTCTCTTGTTATAGGCCAGTCGGTTACATTGATGATACTAACACAGAGTGGCTAAACATTAACAATACAGACATCCAGCAATTTTTTTTTTTTTAAAAAAAAGATGTATTTGAAGACATCCAGCTATGTTTAAGATGCCTGTCATCATTATTCCATTCCCAGCCGTGACTGCTGCATGCCAGTTTCCCAGCTACTACGACGGCAGCTGGTATCACAGAGAGTCCGGCTCGGACACGAACCTCATCATCAGTTCAGAAAGAGGAACATGGACCGCCAACAGAGAATGTTACCAACTTTATCTTCACCCAAAATCGATCGCAGTTGACGGGGAGAACGCCACACTGCTGCTCAAAACGTGAGTACACTGCTGCTCAAAACGTGAGTACACTGCTGCTCAAAACGTGAGTACACTGCTGTTCAAAACGTGAGTACACTGCTGCTCAAAACGTGAGTACACTGCTGTTCAAAACGTGAGTACATTGCTGCTCAAAACGTGAGTACACTGCTGCTCAAAACGTGAGTACACTGCTGCTCAAAACGTAAGTACACTGCTGTTCAAAACGTGAGTACATTGCTGCTCAAAACGTGAGTACACTGCTGCTCAAAACGTGAGTACACTGCTGCTCAAAACGTGAGTACATTTTTTTAATAGGTTAGGACATTCTGAAAGCGCTTAAAAATACTTTGTGATAAAATAATTTGACTTGAGATTTATTTTTTTTAGAGCAGAGCAAAAATTTTATGAATTGGGGTGCCTACAAGTCAAGCTATGATATACAGTAAAATATTAGCATGAATGCATTATGTAGGTGATATATTTTGTGAGAGACATGTTACAGTATAATATTCAACATAAAAGTATGGTCATGCCAAATGACAGTGATCCTTCCAACAGAGCCGTAGCTAGCTATTGTGGTGCCCTGTGTGAGTTACAATTTTTTTGGCGCCCTCCTTCCAATCTGAAAAGCGCACATGGCGCGCACCCTGGGCTCCGACTTCTATCTGTAAGGGTGAGTGTCTGTGTGTTTGTATGAAGTATGTTTACCAGGCCGTAGCGTGCCTGGTCCCTCCTGTAGAATTTTCACGCTACGGGGCTGATGTTCACTTTCTTTTGACTCAATAAGGGGGGGGGGGCATTCACTTATTACGTCCACCCACCCCCGCCCCTTTTCCAAGACGTTACAAATGAGTAAAAGTTCCCTTAGCCCTAACGGGCCATTGGGCAGATGAAGTGTAGAATTCATCTGTTTCTATAAACTCGGCATATGAAGGGATTGTGTGGTTAGCACAACGCCCAGCCGCCTTTACTTCCCCAACTTAAAGTCAGGTACCCATTTAAAGCTGGGTGGACTTGTGGGACGACTTTGCACCAAATTTCACCTGGAAAAATTCTCATGGTTCTCACCGAGGATCGAACCCAGGACTCTCAGGTTGACAGTCGAGTATCTACACCACTCGGCCACCCGTCCCACATGTGCATGTGTGTTTGTATGAAATCCTTGCAAGGATGAGATGCTATCTTGTAAATCGTATAAACCACTAATGGGACGGTTTTTATGTTGCCCTTCTTTCTTCCCCCACCATAGCCGATAGTGCAATGGACATGGAGGCACAACAAGAGATATGGCTGGAACATTCACCATGACCTGAAATAGCCATTGGTCCTCACCGGACATTGAACCAGGGATCTTCAGGTCGACAGCTGAAGTTTTACCTAAATGGGACAATTTGTAGGTTTTTGTAATGCCCTTCTATCATCCCCACCACAGCTGTCAGTGTAATTAATGGCCCTGGATGCACCACAGGAGATATGGCGGGAACTTTTACCATGACCTGAAAATTTTCCTTGGTCCCCACAGGAAATCGAACCAGGTCGAAAGCTGAGCGCTTTACTGAACGACCATCCATCCCCTTGACGCCAACAGACCACGCCATAACATTTGACGGCAAAACAATGAAAACAAAACCCTTGGGCTATACATGTAATATAATGTGCAGATTTCTATTCACTCGAAAGATAATTATTAAGTTAAGACAGTCAGCAGAAATAGGGAGATTTCTATACCTTCATAATGCGTGCAGGATTTGTAAGGATCTCAAAATTAGGTTCTGGTTCTTTCTCTTTTTTCTCTAATGACGTATCGGTCAGCAGTGACTCAGTAGAAACATCTTCTCCAGCATTTTTATTTTTATCTGATGTTGAAGCTTCCTGAGAGAAAAAATAATATTATTCTTAAACTAGCGGTACTCTGCGAAACCTTTGCACCATTGTTTATGTTTCTTTAAATCCAACTGTTGAACATTGAAGAAATATTCGGCAGTGACTTTGCGATTAGTGTACAATACTTTGTCAGGTACCCATTTAAAGCTGGGTGAACTTGTGGGACGACTTTGCACCAAATTTAACCTGGAAAAATACCTTGGGCCTCACCAAGGATCGAACCCAGGACTCTCAGGTTGTCAGTCGAGTATCTACACCACTCGGCCACCCGTCCCACTACAAATGAGTGAACGATCCATATTCAAGCTAGGATCAATAAATTGTCAATACTTTGCTGTACATTTACTTTGTAAGATAAATGGTATATGGTAAGAGCATTATAATGTAAACAAAAAAAAAAGTGTGTCATTTGTTAACTGAAATGTCTTGTGATCTCTCTAGAGTCAATGCCAACTGCTATATTTGCATGGATGTCATCTTTCGATCAATTTACATCATGCAGTACAGAAGAAGTAGGTGCCAACTATTCCATTGGTTTAAAATTAAATCTTTATGTCTTGTACTGTTTTTATACAAATTATTTCTTTTTTTTTTTAAATCTTTTTGTAATTTACTTATGTTCTAATTAATGTTGTGCAAAGTATAATTTATTAACGAGAATGATATGACCATTCTTGTATTCTGATATTACATTACACACAAAGCAGGTCATATGAAGTCATATGTTGGAGGGGGGGGGAACTTGGCACAAGTAGATTTGAGGGCCCTAGTGAAAGGTACATATGTGGGCCCTAAGTAAAATAACGTTTGGGGCCCTCAGGTAAAAAAAAACGCAGTCAATGTTCCGATTCTAGTTTCCCGATTCGTTTTTGAGGGAACGGTGTAGAGCGATTGACTGTCAAGACGAGAGGCCCGGGTTCGATTCTCGGTGAGAACAAAGTGATTTTTTCCCGGCCCTGGTGAAACAGCTTTAAATGGGTGCCTGATTTTATTTCGAGAAGTTAAGACGGCTGGGCGTTGTATTAACAACGCCATCCCTTGATATGCCTTGGCTACTAAAAAAAAAGTAATGCCACACTTCTCTAAGGAGACTTTTTTAAGTATCTTATCCAGTGCTTTTTTTTTTGTAAAAAAAAAATTGGTGCCGGTACTCAGTGATGGATTGCCTAAATTTTAGCTAAAATCCCAACGTCTAGTTTAGTTCTTATTGCACACAATTTTAAAATAATTAAATTTTAACAAATTAAAAATATAATAGATTAATAAAAAACGTTAAAAATACAAGAAAAGTAATAATTTTTTACCCACATTGAAAAAAAGTGCCTTTACGCCGTACCGGTGCGTACCGTCACAAAAAAACAACAACTGATCTTATCTCTAGGGGGCTATTCTACCCTTTCCCCTCCCCAACAATTTAAAGTCACGTTAGAGATTTTAGATAGCGGCTAAATTAAAGCCCATTCAGGGGCGGTCTTATCAGTGGGGATAACAGGCAGCCTCCTAGTTTTCCTATACTTAACAACGGCCCTGACTAGACTTATCACTTTTACATATCACTTTTACATATCACTTTTACATATCACTTTTACACGGAGCAAGAGGCTAACAATTGTCTGAATGTATTTCTCGATATTCAGGTGAATGCATTACAACATCAGATATCAACTTGTGTCCAGGGATGACCAGTCTACCAGAACACAATGAAGTGGTCACAATGTTTAGTAAGAAAACTGTATTTTATTAGCGTTTACAACACATCTTAACACATCTGAGAAAACAAGGTTTCAGTGTTTTTTTTTAAAATTAGGTTATATTAGGAATAAAAAATACCAAGAATCTCAATTAAATTTCTCATGAAATAAAAAAAAAATAAAGTTGACAAAGAAAAATGTAAATTTAAGGAATTATCTACAAAAACTAATATTTTCAGAACAAGTGAGCCCAGTGATGGATTGTATAGCCAGTATTGAAGGTCTCTTCCAGTTTTCTTATGAGATCAACGAAAAAGGTAACCTTGATATCAAACTTTTCTTTTATAATGAATTTTAATTGAATTTTTTTTTTCCTTTTTCATGGACACTCTCCAGTTCTCCCCTCTTTACTTTTCATTTTGAGTAACTTGCTTACTGGCTTAATTCTTTGAACCCGGGCCGTCTGCTAATGGTCTTTGGTCGCTCGATCTTTATCTGGCCTTGGAGGGAGGGAGGGAGGGAGGGGGGGTCACTACAGGACCATTCTTGCAATATCTTTTGGTGGATTTCTGAGGGTGGGGGAGAGAGAGTGGGAGGGATAGAGAGAGAGGCAGGGAGCGAGAGACAGCGAGAGAAAGACAGGGAGACAGACAGGTAGAGAGAGAGAGAGAGAGAGATAGGGAGAGTGAGACGGATAGAGATGAGGGGGGGGAGAAAATCTTATTTGTTAATTTTTTTTTACAAAATTGTGTTTTTTTTTTATTTCTGTCGCTTCACTTTTTTTTAAATTTTGATACCTTCCATAAATTACCAAATATAATCCACGTTGATTATTGTGCACCCGCCGCCAATGTGAAGAAACAACGTAGACATGTACATTTTTAAAATTTAACCACCAGGTGGCGGTATCTGCAATAACTCGGAGAGCGTCTTGGAGGCGTGTCAGACACCAGGCTCCCCCAACTATGACAATAAAGATTTCACCATGAAGTTCAGACACTGTCCAGATGTGCAGACCAGTTTCAGACAAACCATCAGGTAAATGGCCAGTGGTCTTACTGTGGAATACATATCTTTACTGGAAGACTAGGCGTCGTTATGTTAAACACAAAAACTTTAAGAATCGTGAAGAAATCAAATGACCTCCATGTAGAAATATAGTTTTTTTTTAAATTGACTGGAAATATAAAAAAAAACCTGAATTAAAAAAAAACAATGGGAACAAAATTTCAAACAGTGTTTACATTTCTTCTGCATATGATAATCACCAAATAGGTAGCAAAACGAATTATTTATCATAGCGAATATATTGTTTAAAGTCATACACATGAAGAAACATCAAAAGTTTTTACGCTGCAGGCCTATCTCTTGTTTATTTTTCCCCACCAGGTACAAATGTATGGGTACATGGGTAGCTACCATGAACAATAGTACATATACCTTTGTTGGTCTGGTGCATGACGAGACAGGTGTAGTGCAGGATAAATACAAGTGTCTCATGACACTAAGGTAAGACAGGTATCATATATTATTTACTGGTCAGCCATGTTATGGCACTCGGGTGAGACATACACATGAGATGTACCTGGTTACTGGTCAACCATGTTATGACACTCGGGTGAGACAGACACATGAGATGTACCTGGCTATTGGTTAGCCATGTTATGACACTCGGGTGAGACAGACACATGAGATGTACCTGGTTACTGGTCAGCTATGTTATGACACTCGGGTGAGACAGACACATGTGATGTACCTGGTTACTGGTCAGCTATGTTATGACACTCGGGTGAGACAGACACATGAGATGTACCTGGTTACTGGTCAGCCATGTTATGACACTCGGGTGAGACAGACACATGAGATGTACCTGGCTATTGGTCAGCCATGTTATGACACTCGGGTGAGAAAGACACATGAGATGTACCTGGTTATTGGTCAGCCATGTTATGACACTCGGGTGAGACAGACACATGAGATGTACCTAGTTACTGGTCAGCTATGTTATGACACTCGGGTGAGACAGACACATGAGATGTACCTGCTATTGGTCAGCCATGTTATGACACTCGGGTGAGACAGATACATGAGATATACCTGGTTACTGGTCAGCTATGTTATGACAAAGTGTAGGGCGGGGCGAAACGCCCAGCGGACACCCCCACCCTACCCCAAATTAAAAAAATATAATTTATTATATGTATTATTGAAGCATAATGAACCATTTGTTCTAGGTGCTCTGTTCTAGGTGCATCTCTGTACCAGGGGCAGCTCTGTTCTAGGTGCATCTCTGTACCAGGGGCAGCTGTGTTTCAGGTGCATCTCTGTGCCAGGGGCAATTCTCTACCATGGGTAGTTCTGTAGTTACCTTTTCCCACGACAACAATTGATTCACAACGAAATTAGATTACATGTTTATGTTTTATAGATTTTGTGTTAGAAACTAAGTGGGCTCACACTGAGACTTTACGTACTCAGTAACAACTAATGCGTTTTAACTATTTTATGTTGTCATTTTGGAAAGCGTTAAGATAGTTCAATGCGAATTAGATAGTTTATAATAAGTGGTTCCATGTACTCACATAAAACGTTCCTTAGATCAAGTCACTGTTACTATTTGTGTTCCTAGCTATAAAAAATAAAATAATAAAAACAAACAAAATAGAAAAAAAATGTATGTTGAGCTCAAACATCAAATTGCTCCTATTTTGAAGTATTTTCATTAAAGCCCGTGAATAATACAAACCTTTTCAGTGTTATGTTTATTTGCTTTTACAGAACTGCTGTATCAATTAAGAGAGTAATATAATATAAGAAATGTTTATTGAATATGTTTCGATATCTAACGATATACATAGGAAAACAAATTTTAATAGACACACACACACACAAATCAAAATTTAAATTCGCACCGAACTTGTGTTGTTTGAATGAAGTATCTATGCGTAATAAACACTTTTTATTTTTGTGCACGACTTACACGTGTTTTATAATTGTACGCAATGTACATTTCAGAGACCAGCATTCAGAAGACAACACTATCAGATGGGGACTCAGTCGATTCGGAGATTGTAGAAATCTGAAGAGCCTGGAACAGTCCCCCATTAGGATACTGTTGAGGCGCGTGGCGCCCAAGACCAGCTTCATGATCCCCCAGTGCACTCTCCCGAGAAACTTAACCGGAACCTGGTTTACCCAAGGGATCCAGTTCGCATCCCACGTGTGGATCAACGACACTCACATCCACTACAAGACTATGCTCAGTCAGTTTGACTACGAGGAGACCTGGTTCTCATGCCAGGCCAACCTGGGTACCAGGTATCTCATGTCAAAGGTTGTGGTGGGCAGGTGCGAGATAAGTTTCGTCTGCTTCGACCTGGTGCCTCGCCACGACAGCATCGTTCGTTACCGAGTGGGACGCTCGGCCAAGCTGCCCTTTCTTCTGGATGAGAGGAACCGCGACAAGGAGTTTCTGGTGAACTCTTTCAAAGAGACCTGCAGCTGGCAGTGGCTGACCTTCTCCAGGGACAACGTGGATTGGAAATACGAGATTCTCATACAGAACCCACCGTCTCCGATGATCTGCCCAATTGGCGGCAGATACTCCTTCAGACAGTTATCTAACGACTTCTTTCAGCTGTACGACACGAGAATAAGAGGCATAACTCTCAGCCCTAGGAACCAAATCAACTGTCCAATGAACGTCTCCGAATTCAAGTCCTGTGAGGAAGATCTGAGCAAACTTCAAATAGACGCGTCTTACTGCGAGACCGTCGACTACAGAGGGCGCCCTATAGGGGAATACGATGAGCCGGACCATATACTGACCTGCGCCGGACACTGGCTAGAAGATATGAAGTCCTATCTCATCACATACGACGAGGAAGACGCCATCTCCAAATTCAGGTGCTGGGTTTACGAGAGAATCAGCTGGACCGACCTCGCCATGTCCAGGTCTGAAACGGCCAGGTGTCCAAAAAACCAGAACTCAAGGAGCTATGAGATCGATGGGGCCAGACTCTACCTGCAGCTGACAGAAACTGAGAGACTGTTTGATGACTGCCCACCAAGGTTTGACTCAGGGATAGAGAGAAACGCTAAACCAAGAAGCTTGTATGTCTTAAACAGTGGTTCTAACCGCGTGGTACAAAGAGGACTTAATATTCTGGTTTCACTTTTTATACTAAGTGCATATTACTTGTTTCTTTTAGAATTCTGAACAATAATGTCAATAATTCTCAAAATACGGTATTTTTACCAAATGCAAAAACTGCCATGTTGACAAAAACGTCCAGTGACTCTCACATTTCTTGAGTGGCAGTTAATCTAAAAAAAAGTAGCTAATTAAAAATTTGGTTAAGGCTACTTGAAAATAAAACACACACTTATTAAAAATAGTTTTTTTTAAAAAAAAACTTAATGCCAGCACATCGTGCAACACTAACAGAACTTGCAATTAAAAACAGATGGCCATCAATAAAGGTAATAATTGGTATCAAGTCAGGGCTCCAGGTGCACGCTAGTCCGTTAAAACTGCCCACAGGCTATCTATCCAGGTTCAAACAAATATATTTTTGACTATAATATATTTTTTTTATTATTGTAAAATAGTGTTTATAACTTGCATTACACACTCACACACATATTGATTACAATATTTCTAGAACTAAAGTAATACATCACATAATTAATTATCATAGGTACTCTTCTCAGTGTTCAGAAACAGGTACATGTAAAATACATGTATGTCTATCAGTTAATAAATCCCCCATTGACAGATATACAGTCGATTCCGCTTAATTGGGACACATCGTGACCGAGGCTTTTTGTCCCAATTAAGCGGCTGTCCCAAAATAAACATACAAATTTACTATTGGCTTCTTGGTTTGGTTTCTTTGAGATTTGTTCCATTTAAGCGGCTGTCCCAACTAAGTGGAATCCACTGTATATCTATGGACTCTTCTTTTGTGATAGATTTATCTTATAATTTCTATTTTGCAAATGTGGTCAAGTATGTGGCTCTCAAATTTGTACCCTCTCTAAAAACTGATTTATTATTGAAACCCACCAAAAAAAAAAGGATTATGTCACTTCCCATCAGTAAAAAAAAATTAACTGGTTTTTGAATTTTTTAAATAGCTATTTCCTCTTTTTACTTTGCGGATGGCCAGGCTTTCAGATTTGTACGTTAAAAAAATTGAGTTGTAATTATATATACATGAATTTTTAATCACATACTCAAATTTGTCGCAAAACACCTAAAATTTTTTCCACGAGCCATATTTTAAGAACCAAAGTATTAGGAAATGTGTTCCTCTGTTTTAATGATGGACTTAAGGGGCATTGGGGCAGACGATTATATGTGCTTAGCATTAAGCCAAAATAAATTTTAAGTCAGAGCCATGTAAAATACTGACCAGTCCATTAATTAGACATTTCAATACTGTACTGCATCCATGTTTTCCCCCAATTCAGAAACATTGCTAAGATAGTCAGGTGCAGCTATTGAGTAATAAATTTTGTTAACTTCAGAGTTATGTACTTAGAGAACACAATTATTCTTATTATAATTTTTTTAATTTGACAATGTTTCTGCTACATGTAAATACATGTATCTTGTATTCAGTTTAAATTTTTACAAAAATTCCTATTCAGATAACATTTATTTTTCTTCAAATTTCAAAATATTTAGTTACAATCATTTTTTTAAATACTATTTTGAAATTGAAAATACAATTTATTACTTGTGACATTAAACATTTAAAATGTATTTATCGTTTTGAAAAGTTTATTGCACACTGTCCACAGTTACTTACAATTAACAAAAAAACCTAAGCTGCGCTGTGTTTTTATTCATAACTATATAGCAAGTGAAAACAAAAACCTACCAGTGTTATATTTTTATTGAACAGTTTAACAGCCATACAAGTTGTCAGTGTAAGTCAAGTTCACTGATGTAGAAAAATATTGAATAAAGCTTCATCTTTACACAATTTATCTGCCCACTTACTGATCAAAGGAGCTGAAAGCAATGCCTACATTCTTCTCCTCTTCAACAACAAACAATTACAAACTTAACATCTGAATTAATCACAACAGTCATAGCAAGAAATGAAATTAATTTTTGGAAAAAAAAATTCATTGATTTTTTTTTCTTTACCTATAGGGAGTTTTCTTGCAAGACCGTCAACTTCTATAAAAACAAAAATAATAATGAATACTTCGAAAAAAAATCTTATGCTGTTAACATCATGTAAGTACCGATGAACAGGCCTGAGTCGTGGGTCATCACAAGTTATCATTTCAGACAAAACAATTTAAAACAGATTCAATTCACTTTAGAAAATTAATTTACCTGGTCTGAATGAATGAAATAAAACCAAAAAAAAAAAAATTTCAGATAGAAATTAAAGAAATGTGATGACTAACTTATAAATTAAATAAAATAAAGGAAACAAAACAATTTTTTTTGTATACAAAATTGCAGATAATGATAATTATATACATGTATCAAGAGTGCAGTACAGGGGCATTAATCATCGATATACTCAAAAGCCTCTGGGGGTTCAGGCTCTTCTTCCTCTTCTTCAGCCTTTGGTCCTCCGGCTTGAACCGTCTCCACTATGTCCTCCTGTTCCTCGGGTTTACTGTTCTTCAGCATGATGATACCCCCATGAGACAAGTCTTTCACTGGCGTGTACTTTGTCGTGTCTAGTGATATAACTTTAAGCTGGGCCTGGAAAAAAGAATATATATGTTACTTATACTCAGGAGATGCCAATGTGTGTGTGCGTGTGTGAAATCCCTGCAAGGATGAGAGATGGCAATGTGCATGTGTAAAAAAGTAAAGTTCCCTTCTTAGCCCTAACGGGCCATCGGGGCAGATGAAGTGTAGAATTCAACTGTTTCTATAACCTCGGCATATGAAGGGATTGTGTGGTTAGCACAACGCCCAGCCGCCTTTACTCCCCCAACTTAAAGTCAGGTACCCATTTAAAGCTGGGTGGACTTGTGGGACGACTTTGCACCAAATTTCACCTGGAAAAATTCTCATGGTTCTCACCGAGGATCGAACCCAGGACTCTCAGGTTGACAGTCGAGTATCTACACCACTCGGCCACCCGTCCCACATGTGCATGTGTGTTTTTATGAAATCCTTGCAAGGATGAGATGCTATCTTGTAAATCCTATAAACCACTAATGGGACGGTTTTTATGGTGCCCTTCTTTCTTCTCCCACCATAGCCGATAGTGCAATGGACATGTAAGCACCACAGGAGATATAGCTGGAACATTCACCATGACCTGAAATAGCCATTGGTCCTCACCGGAGACTGAACCAGGGATCTTCAGGTTGACAGCTGAACGTTTTACCTAAATGGGACAATTTTTAGGTTTTTGTAATGCCCTTCTATCATCCCCACCACAGCTGTCAGTGTAATTAATGGCCCTGGATGCACCACAGGAGATATGGCAGGAACTTTTACCATGACCTGAAAATTTTCCTTGGTCCTCACAGGAAATCAAACCAGGTCGAAAGCTGAGCGCTTTACTGAACGACCATCCATCCCCTTGACGCCAACAGACCACGCCATAACATTTGATGGCAAAACAATGAAAACAAAACCCTTGGGCTATACATGTAATATAATGTGCAGATTTCAATTCACTCGAAAGATAATTATTAAGTAAAGACAGTCAGCAGAAATAGGGAGATTTCTATACCTTCATAATGCGTGCAGGATTTGTAAGGATCTCAAAATTAGGTTCTGGTTCTTTCTCTTTTTTCTCTAATGACGTATCGGTCAGCAGTGACTCAGCAGAAACATCTTCTCCAGCATTTTTATTTTTATCTGAAGTTGAAGCTTCCTGAGAGAAAAAATAATATTATTCTTGAACTAGCGGTACTCTGTGAAACCTTTGCACCATTGTTTATGTTTCTTTAAATCCAACTGCTGAACATTGAAGAAATATTCGGCAGTGACTTTGCAAGTAGTGTATAACACTTTGTACCTTACAAATGAAGTCTATTAATTAAATACGGTTAAGTTCTCACTTGTCCTCTTATCAGTTCTCTAAAAATGTTTAATCCTTTTTTTACACACACACACATATATATACAGTCGATTCCGCTTAATTGGGACACATCGGGACAGAGGCTTTTTGTCCCAATTAAGCGGCTGTCCCAATTAAACATACACATTTACTATTGGCTTCTTGGTTTGGTTTCTTTGAGATTTTTCCCAAATAAGCGGCTGTCCCAACTAAGCAGTGTCCCAATTAAGTGGAATCCACTGTATATATAAAGCAGAGATATGGTTATAATATAATAATTATTATAAATATAAAACCTAAAAAAAAAAAAGAGGTTGGGGGTGTGGGTTTGAACCAGATTGTTAGCAAAAAGAACTAACACTCAAGTTATTTACCAGAGAAATACACAACACTGTGTTATTTTTTTTTTTTACACTGATAATTAGGTCAACCTTTACACTAATAATTAAGCTTCGCTATGAATTTTTAAAATCAAAAGACAAAGAACATTATCTAGATAGGTTAATATATTTAGAATTTTTTTTTTAAGTTGTATTTATCTAGAAGAGCATTATTTGTCTGCCATTATTTTTCTTTTGGTGACTTAATTCTGTCATAGGCGTGCACTATTATTAGTTTCTACCTTTAACTTCTAATCTGTCCAAAGATACTGGTATGACTTGTCTATATTTTTTGACAGGAAACAGAATTCTCTGAATACTTTAAATTGATTATGATTTGTAAAAAAAAAAAAGGGCCATGTTTCACATTGTCTGTGCATGGAGCAGAATGTAGATATTTAAATACAACTTGATTTGTGGTACTCCAACATGCTTATCTTCTAAATTCCACCAGATAAATGAAAGAAATTTCTTAAGAACCTCATAATGCAATTATGTAAAATTAGAAATTATACTTCACCAAAAGAATTTTTTTTTGAAAGTCTAATAGAATAATTTTTTTTGGAAGTCTAATAGAATAATTTTTTTTTGAAAGTCTAATAGAATAATTTTTTTTTGAAGTCTAATAGAATAATTTTTTTTGGAAGTCTAATAGAATAATTTTTTTTGGAAGTCTAATAGAATAATTTTTTTTGGAAGTCTAATAGAATAATTTTTTTTTTGGAAGTCTAATAGAATAATTTCTTTTTGGAAGTCTAATAGAATAATTTTTTTTGGAAGTCTAATAGAATAATTTTTTTTGAAAGTCTAATAGAATAATTTTTTTTTTGAAGTCTAATAGAATAATTTTTTTTTGGAAGTCTAATAGAATAATTTTTTTTTGGAAGTCTAATAGAATAATTTTTTTTTGGAAGTCTAATAGAATAATTTTTTTTTGGAAGTCTAATAGAATAATTTCTTTTTGGAAGTCTAATAGAATAATTTTTTTTTTGGAAGTCTAATAGAATAATTTTTTTTTTTGAAGTCTAATAGAATAATTTTTTTTTGGAAGTCTAATAGAATAATTTTTTTTTTGGAAGTCTAATAGAATAATTTTTTTTTGGAAGTCTAATAGAATAATTTTTTTTTTGGAAGTCTAATAGAATAATTTCTTTTTGGAAGTCTAATAGAATAATTTTTTTTGGAAGTCTAATAGAATAATTTTTTTTTGAAAGTCTAATAGAATAATTTTTTTTTTTGAAGTCTAATAGAATAATTTTTTTTTGGAAGTCTAATAGAATAATTTTTTTGGAAGTCTAATAGAATAATTTTTTTTTTGGAAGTCTAATAGAATAATTTTTTTTTTGGAAGTCTAATAGAATAATTTCTTTTTGGAAGTCTAATAGAATAATTTTTTTTGGAAGTCTAATAGAATAATTTTTTTTTTGAAGTCTAATAGAATAATTTTTTTTTGTATGAAATGAAAATAAAACCTTTTTCTTATCCTTTTTATCTTTGGCAGCTGCTTCTTTTTTTGAAGATGTTGATGTTTCATCAACTTCCATGGACTCAATAGTTGACTGTGAATCCTTTCTTTTCTCCAGGTCTTTCTTTTTTTGTTTGGCAGTGATTGAAAGAACTGCTGTCTCCACCTAATTAGAAAAAGAAAAGGTGTCATAACAAAAAAATAAAAATGATCCCGACATTCTGATACTCTTGCCAATATTTAAAATTAACAAGTAAAATTTAGTTACATCACCTTTTCTTTGGCTTTATCTTTTTTCTCTTCCAAAACGGGAGGATAGGCGAAGGTAGATGGCTTGGCATTAGATCTGAACTCAATTTTGGGCATCTTTAGGTCTACGTTTAACCCAATGATGCATGCAGGCTTAAATGCCAGTGACAAAAAGTGACTCAAGGGGTACCAGAACCAGTGCTGGCAGAAGACCAACATTCCTACAACAGCTTCCATGTTAGTATGACCAGTGCGAGAAAGCAAAGAGATTGTGCAATTACGGCCACCAGCATCAATGATTCCCTGTGCAAGGATGGATCCAAATTTGGCCATGACATCTTCATGCTTGTCAGCAATTACTTTAGCATAGAGTTGGCGGAAGTGAGTTACCTTCGGACAGGTAGACTCATTATGTTGTACAAGAATGAGTGCCGAAGCAATAAGAGCACCCTGGCGAACATAGTTGATTGGGTCATTGGTCATGGGTTCCAAGAGTGCTATGGCATCTTTAAGGCCAGTACCAGCACACGCTATACCCAAAGCCATTGCTGCACCAAAGCGAACATGGGGATTGTAACTCTCTGACAAGAGGGAAACAACACTAGGACACTGCTCTGGGGTTCTATACAAAAGGAATCCGAGACATGTCACAGCCACTCTGCGCACATCATCATTTACATCGCTGACAGCTACATGGAGAAGTCTTCGAATGGCTTGGTTGTTTCCTGTTCCACAATATGCCATGGCAAGAGTGTACATGCCAGACCAGCGCAGAATAGGATCTTTGTCCCGTATCAGAGTTTCAACCAGAGCATCGGCTTCTTCTAAACGGCCATACATAGTGAGAGCAATACCAACCGCAAGACCTCTGAGAATTTTTTCATGTTGAGTCTCCTGGGCATACTGCACCATGTCTTGAATGACCACCTGAGATTTTGTGCCCAACATTACTAACCCCATTGCAAGACCTGCAGCTTCTCCTGTGATGGCATCATCCTGGAACAAATTAAACTTCAACTGCTCATATATATCCTGTCTTGCAGAGCCCATAGCAGCCAGGCCTAAGCCTAGACATCCTCCATGTCGAACCATATCAGTGGAGGCTTCCTTCAATTGATTCAAAAGATAATCAGTAATTTCCCCACCATGGTTGGCATGAATCAAACCTAAAGCGTAGAGGCCACCACCCTCTGAATAGGAGGATCCGGGGCCCATGTCTTTAGGTAGATACTGAGACATGAGATTAAGTGCTTCTTTCTCATGACCTTTATGAATAACACCTAAACTAGCAGTAGCTGTAAACTTAGCCCAGTTTGTGGCCCTTGACAACCATTCTAGGTTGTCCCTGAGAAACTGATCAGAGGTTGTTCCGCAGTGCATGAAAGAGTTGGCAATAACAGTAGCAGTGTGGCACACTGAATTCCTGACACCATCCTTTGTATTTTTCAATATCAGCATGTCTGTTTTATTGTTCTTTATAAGAAATTGGAGGCGAAGGAATATGCTGGTTTCTCCTCCAAGGATTGTGTGCAAGCGCTCAATGCGCTCCTGCTGCTTTTTCTCATCTTCGCTTAAAATTATGCTTTCTTTAGCTGCCGGCTTTGACTCTGAATCATCTACTTCCATGGAGACATCCTTATCAGCCTCTACAGAAGCTGGTTTTTTTGTGTTCATGGCTGCGGGAGCTGAAATAGGGGCAGGGGCAGCTACCTTCAAGGCTGCCTGAACACGCTGGAGAAACTGCTGAGTGGCACTTTCATAGAGATCAAATCCTATCTGGTAAGCCATCAGAACAGAGTCATCATTGCCCTTGGTCAGCTGCACAAGAATATCTGCCACAGACTGAGCATCATCAAGGAAAATGTAACACTGGCATACATTAATGTAATCTGGTGTGCCAAGACCCATATACAATGCTGTAAGAACTCTCAAGATTGTGTTACGGAAATGTCGGCTCTGTATCAAAGACATACACACTTTGAAAGCATACGACAACATCCCCTGGACATCATCTGCATTTTTTATGGCCTTCTCAAAGATGTCAATTCTCCGCGTTTCCAGAGCTATGCCAACAGCTTGCTTGAACTGTCTGTCATCAAGGCAGCGCTGAAACATTCTGTTGACAACTTCCTCTAGCTTGGGATCAATAGTGACCTTGTCAGACTCGCTAGTCACATCAGCATTCTGGACTCTCAATTTTGTGTACTGGTCAATGCATTTGGCAATGATGGTTTCAACAAACTCTGATGTGTCGTTGACATTAAAAAGTGAGCCTGCCCCAAGAGCAAAGTTGACTGATTCCTCATAAGCACCAAGATGGTAATAAACTTTGGAGGCCACCAAAGCTGCCAGCTCTTTAGACTTGAAAGTAGCATCTTCATACAGCACTTCAAGTTTGCCTACATTTTCTGATATCTCTGCCCAGAAGACATCCACAATGCTGTCCAACTTGTTTAAAGCAAATGTTTTCAAATGTGGTTCTGGTTCATCTAGTAAAGAAATAACACCAGCTGAAAGAAAAAAAAAATTACATTATTGAAGCATTTCAGAGACTGTGGAGTATTTGACATTTTTATCTCCCAATTCTATTTTTTTTTTTTAAATGCCTTTACACATGCAATGAGCTAATCTTTTTCATTACCTGTACAGGTAAAATTGTAAAGTAAAACATAAAGCTTCAATTTAAAACAAAACTGTTCATGGTATTTGTTCACAGTATAAAAATTGAAAACAAATTATTAGTTATATTTTATGGTTAAGGTGCAATGTATTTACAATTTTTTTATATATATTTTTAATTCATGAATTTTAAAGAAACACAACTATATTAGAGTAAAAAAACAACAGACGTTTTTTTATGATTAAAAAAGGCTTATAGTGATTAATCAAAAACATAAGTATTACTGATAAGTATCAAAAGATACTGATAAAACATGATTTGAAATTTTATTATTGAGTTTCAAAGTATTTAGATTAATTTAAATTCTATTAAAAATGAATATGTAACATCAGTACTGTCATTTAATATTTCAATTTGACTTTAAAAAAATTAGGAAGATTTGTATTATAATATTGAATAAATTCAGAGTATGGAATATAAAAAAAAAGTTGCTTTTTCTATATTTATATAGTTTGCATTGGTAGTGAACTAAACAGTACCATAAACATAAGGGCAGTCTCTTCCAGCTGTTTTCTTTAGATTAGTGTATTTTATTTAGATAAAAGTTTATTTTTAATTCAAAAGTTATTTTAAGAATTTTTTTTCTAAATCTTTTAAAGACATAAGGCCTAAAAATAATTGTCAAATAATTATCATAATAACTATAGTTGATAGTCTGATAACTTATCAATCTAAACTGGGCTATAATATTAATTGTTAGGGCTCGGATTTTCATCGAAAATCATATTTCATTTTGTGGTATCTTTCATTCTTAAGCAATTTAAGCCATACTGCATTTACTCTGAGTGCTTTACGGGAATATTTATTTGACTGAATCATCTACTTCAAATCATATTTTAGCCACGTTATGATTTTGGGGCACATTTCACCAAAAAGCATATTTTTAAGGCATCTTTTATCACTTTTTTATGCAGTTTTAAGCACCATTTACAGAAAATTATATTTCTTATTACTAGTTTCATATTTTGTCAATGAGTTATAGAAATTTTAAAATCAGATGTCAAAACCAAAGTTTTTTGTTTGATTTACGTTGCAAACCATCCTTACTGACACAATAGGGAAGGTAGAGGATCTCATTTGTGAATGTTATTTTAACCCCAATGAATATATATATATAAATATGTTTTTACTTAATTTTATGTCATATTCTGGGTTATATTGGCTAATTTTCTGGGCATAAATACATGCATATTACTGGCTTTTTCAGGTCATAGAAATCAAGCATTTGTTTACACTATATCTATTTCGCACTGGCTCCGGTACCGTCATATGACGGTGCCGGTATCTTTTTTTTACCGCTTCCGTCAACAGAATGAACTCTTATGATGTAAAGTTATAAATGCAGTTTATATTATGATATTATTACTTACACAATGATGGTGCTCAAAATCGGCGATCGTTTTGACACATTTAAAGAGTAAACAGAATGAATGAGAACTCTTATTTACTGCAGACGTTGATGACGTTATTTACTGTTAAAAATCGGAGATATTTTTTTTTTCGGGGACCATAAATAGATATTGCTCCACACCCTAACCCTATCCCTAATCCTAACCCTAATCCTATCCCTAACCCTAATCCTATCCCTAACCCAAATCCTATCCCTAATCCTATCCCTAACCCTATCCCTAACCCTAATCCTGAAAAAAAATCTGGAAAAAAAAAATTATGATTTATTAAAAAATGACCATCAATATATATTGCTCCACACCCTAACCCTATCCCCCTATCCCTAACCCTGATCCTGAAAAATAAAATCTGAACAAAAAAATGTATGTCTCTATCAGGAATCGAACCCGCACATAGCTAGCCAAACTGGGTCTCAGCCAAGCGAACAACCTACATTACGAACGCGCCACTCAAACTAACCTCTCATTTTAATGTATAATTGCTCGGTTATGCAATTCTTGACGGAAGCGGTAAAAAAAAGATACCGGCACCGCCATATGACGGTACCGGAGCCAGTGAGTATCTATTTAGCGAAATTCATAATTCAATATATAATATGTCAACTATAAAACAGGTTTAATTTTCAACTTTTAAGTCATTATATTGAGTTTAACGTGGTTTACTTTACATCTAGATCCAACTTCGTTTATCATCAGCCTTTCCAATTATATATTAGTATTACTATTACTAGCCTAGCCATTTCTTCACCGGCTACGCCAAACAATTGAATTGTTCATTTGTAATACGCCCCAAAATTCATTAATATATCATTTTATTTCTAAATACCTGCTGATGTTATGCTCATAGCTGTTGCCATTTTAACAAGAAATAACTATATACTGCAGGTGTTTGTTTTTCTTTTTATTGTATAAACCAGGAGTGTAAATGATAAAGCATTTCAGCTTTAGTACGGTAACTTCCGTTATTGATAATCTAAAAAAAAGATGAAAAGCCAAACGAAAAATAACAGAACAAATCTATTTTTTTCTTAACCTTTATTAGACGTTGACTTGATAAAGCTTACTTTTATAACTGGTCTAAGCATTTCAAGTAAGATTTATACAATTGATACATTTTTTGTTTTTTTTTTAAAAAAAAACAATGGATTAATTGTATTATTCATTTTATCATTCTTAAAAAAAAACAACAACTTTCATTAGCCTTTTTAACAGGAAAAAGTTATTTTGTAGCAGTTTTAGGTTAATAACAAATATGGAGCCATCGGACGATTGGGGAATATATGGACACACATAATAACTCTCTCACATACACACTCACACACATATCCAAGCAAACATTTAAAGCACGCACGCTCAGTCACCAACGTACACACTGTGGGAGTATGCCTACGTTCGGTGCTCTCACTTGTAAGAAGCACAAAAAGACCAACTTCATATAAAATCAATATCCTATTTGATGTCAATTCTTTTTAAGGATCCAATATTTTCTTTTGCGCCCTGGGCCTCACCCAACCTTAGTCCGTCTCTGCATACAGTAGAGTAAGTAGCGTTAGTGGCACATAGGGCTGAAGGAAAGGTCGTCATTTGCAAGGATGGTGCACTCGCCCCTTATCAAGTATCCAGACTCCATTATAGACCCTTTACACGTAGGTCCTGTGGACTCCATTATAGGCCCTTTACACGTAGATCCTGTAGAATCCATTATAGACCCTTTACACGTAGGTCCTGTAGACTCCATTATAGACCCTTTACACGTAGGTCCTGTAGACTCCATTATAGACCCTTTACACGTAGGTCCTGTAGACTCCATTATAGACCCTTTACACGTAGGTCCTGTAGATTCCATTATAGACCCTTTACACGTAGCTCCTGTAGATTCCATTATAGACCCTTTACACGTAGGTCCTGTAGACTCCATTGCAGACTCACACTCATCGTAACTTTTGCGTCGCTAACGGAGATGGTTCGGGGAGAGCGTGCCGGAAAACGCATACAGGTTAACGGCTGGGATGTTATTAAATTATTAGACAAACAGCATAATGTATGGGTACGTGCGCAAAGGGGTTAGATCGCAACTGGGCCGACCCTCAGTGGCGGCATATGTGGATTGCGATCAAAGCAAATATCTCTGGCACCTCGCTTGAAAAAAAAAGTCTCGCCATATGGAGCGTTTAGTTATAGAGCAGGGTAGCCGATTCATAGGAGCGTTTTGTCAGAGAGCAGGGCAGCCGCGTCATAGGAGCGTTTTGTTATAGAGTTTGGTATAGAGCAGGGTAGCTGCATCATAGGAGAGCTTTGTCAGAGAGCAGGGTAGCCGCATCATAGGAGAGCTTTGTCAGAGAGCAGGGTAGCCGCATCATAGGAGAGCTTTGTCAGAGAGCAGGGTAGCCGCATTATAGGAGAGCTTTGATACAGTTCTAGTCGCCGCATCCGATACTCACTCTAGCCCGCGCCCTCAACAGGAAGGCTAAGCCGGACTCGTAGACCGCCACAGTCCAACACCTTGAAGGTCCCCCTCGCTTGGCGATTTCGTCAACTAACTGAGACAATTTAAAACGTTTGCTAAATTGGAGGGGAAAAACCCATGTCAATAGACAACTAAAACAGTGGAAATTTTACATCTATCTTACAATGTGTGCTGTCATTAGACAAACGGACAACGCGATACATACAGAATCAGGACCTGCCTTAGGCCGATTTGACCGATCGCTCCGAATTGGGCCCCGCGGCCGGCGGGGGCCCGGCAATTTAGATTTAGCATTAATAGTAACAGTTTTTATTGTAAAAAAATAGAAGAAGGGCCTCGCAAGCATCCGTTAAATTGGGCCCCGCAATTCGTAAGGCCGGCCCTGTACAGAAGGGCCCCTCAAAACTTAAAATCTACAATTTTGTAAATGATAAATCAATCAATTGATATAGTATCTATTTATTACCATGGCACACTAAATAGACGATGTATTACTATATATATATATATATATATATATATATATATATATATATATATATATCTTTTATTGCTCTCGGCATAGGACACTCGCCATAGGTACTAACGGTCTTTGTGTGTGGGGGGGGGTGGCAACCACCATAGGCCCCGATCTTAAGGCGGGCTTTGCGATTTGAGATTTTGTGATAAGTGTATAGGTAACACTAACGTCTTTCTGTCCAGCATATGCAATTCTCACTTGGATCCGCATACTGGTATGTACTTTTAAAATACATAATCGCCTCTGACCAATGTTCATAGACTACGTTGTTTTTTTTTTTATCTTTCTCGGCTTCTTCTTATGACGAATTACTTTCCCATTTTGCGCCTTAACGGAGATGATAAGGGGGGAGGGGGGTAACTTTGTAGGTTACACATACAGGTTTAAAGGATGGGATGGTATTAAACTATTTGACAAAGACAAACAAAATGAGAGACAGATTCAATTTTTAAAAAAAAAGTATTAATAAATACTTCACATAGACTTCTTAAACATGCGATGGGTGGGCAAGGGGGCATCATGCCCCGGGCGCTACTCACAAAGGGGCGCCAAATGGTATATTTTACATATAATTTTATGGTTTTCGAATGGGGAGGGGGGTGGCGCTAAAAAGGTATTTTGCCCCGGGCGCGAGTTAAGCTCGTTACGGCACTGTACAATTAATTTGAAATTCGAGTACAAAGAGTTTTCTAGATAATAATTAGATAATAACCCTATAGCTGCTTTTAATTAGATATTGCGTTTATTGATAAGACGATGCATGGGGTTATATGTTCAAAGCAGATAGTGTAATTGGAACTTTTTGACCATTTCCATGTAACTGTCAAGCTTGATAGACATACATAGTTAATTCAATTTGCTAAAACTACTACTGCTCAAGAAAGGTTTGAATGTGCAGCAAATTTTCTTTACTGGATAACAAACAATGTTATTTAATATGTATAGGACGCTGTGTAAATAGAATGAAAACATTAAGTGAAAATTTATTTTTATTTATGTCAAATGATACAAACACATAAACAAAGAGAGGGAGAGAGAGAGAGAGAGAGAGAGAGAGAGAGAGAAAGAGAGAGAGAGAGAGAGAGAGAGAGAGAGAGAGAGAGAGAGCACTACTATGTAGTTTAACCACACCAACATTCGCAATCTACACCACACCCAGAGAGAATCCCCACTAAAAGTTCGGTAGTTAGTCAATAGTCAAACAAACGTTGCCTCCCATTTTGTCGCCTATTAGTCCTGCACACCGCCACCCCCACTCCCTCTCCCAAACTCCCATACTTTCACCTTATGCCGCCCCTCCCCCCACCCCCGTACTAATCAAACATATGACCTATTTGACTTGAAACTTTTAGATATATGCATGTGTGCATTCTTTTGTAGGTGAATGAAATTCCTATTAAATTACACAACTGACATCATAAGCAAATGGCTGGTCACTCCAATGTAAATATTATACGAATGTATTATGATAGAGTTTTAAAATGAAAATATAAGCCATTAGACCAGCCCTGGAATATCTATCTATCTATCTATCTATCTATCTATCTATCTATCTATCTATCTATCTATCTATCTATCTATCTATCTATCTATCTATCTATCTATCTATCTATCTATCTATCTATCTATCTATCTATCTATCTATCTATCTATCTATCTATCTATCTATCTATCTATCTATCTATCTATCTATCTATCTATCTATCTATCTATCTATCTATCTATCTATCTATCTATCTATCTATCTATCTATCTATCTATCTATCTATCTATCTATCTATCTATCTATCTATCCTATCTATCTATCTATCTATCTATCTATCTATCTATCTATCTATCTATCTATCTATCTATCTATCTATCTATCTATCTATCTATCTATCTATCTGTCTGTCTGTCTGTCTGTCTGCCTGTCTGTCTGTGTCTGTCTGTCTGTCTGTCTATGTTGACAGATGTATGGCTGAACGCTACTGGGTGTATATCACGTAAAAATGGTCTCTGGTCTCTTCAACATCATCATCATCATTGCCCTTCACCCATGGCAGGGTATAGGCCACCAACAACAGATCTCCAGAGTCCTCTGTCCTTTGACATCTTCTCCAGCTGGTTCCAGTTGTGTCCCATCTTAATGGTGTCCACTTCCAGGTCTCGATGCCAGGTATTTCTTGGGCGACCTCTTTTCCGTTTACCTTGGGGGTTCCACCTCAGTGCCTGCCTTGTGACACTGGCTGCTGGTTTGCGTAAGGTGTGTCCTATCCAGCCCCATCGCCTCTTTCTGATATCTTCTTCAGCTGAGAGTTGGCAGGTCTTTTCCAACAGCTCGTGCCCTGAACGCCATTACAAAAATGCTTTTGACAGTCCGATTCTTTATCCAGGGCCTTAGAGAAAGGGAACCCTTGCACTAGTCAAGGACCTCCCTGGCATCAGGGGCATCGGCGCTTTCCACAGTCTACCATAAAATGACCCTACAGCTGAAGGAAGGGGGCCACAAATAATCATCGAGTGTCAGCGGCGTGTCATTGGTTGAAGACTATCTGGCAGGTACTCTGCTTCCCCCTCCTAAACCAGATGTGACTATCTGGCAGGTACTCTGCTCCCCCCTCCTAAACCAGATGTGACTATCTGGCAGGTACTCTGCTTCCCCCTCCTAAACCAGATGTGACTATCTGGCAGGTACTCTGCTTCCCACCTCATAAACCAGATGTGACTATCTGGCAGCTCCTCTGCTCCCCCTTCCTCCTAAAGCACATGTAGCTGTCAATCAATAAATTAAATATCTAAGATCAGTGATTGTTAGCAATATTCTCCAAATCATCAGAAACTGAATGTACGATTGAAGCTGAGTTGAAAGGGTAAAGTTCAATTTGTTTCACAAGCTTGTGTAGGTCAGTGGAGATCAAGACATTATTTAAAGAATGATATACAAAAAGTCTAACAAAAAGACTAAGGGTGAAGGTCAGGTGACATACATATTTCTATTTTTAGAAAATGTATTTTGTTTGCCATGTGACGTCGATGTATTTTTTTTTTTTTGAAGTTTTCCTTCAAAGAAGTGTTCTTCCTTGAAACATGGATTGTGTCTGCAGGTGAACGCGTTTAGTACGTTCAACAATCAATTGAGACCTAGGAATAAAATTAAAATAAAGTCATAGCAATAGACTCATACAGAGAAAAAAAAAGAAGGAATAGGGACAGTGAGGGAGAGATACTGGGCTAGAGAGTATCACATTTGGGCAAACATTTATGTATTTAGATTGAAATAAATCCTTTAAACTTTAAACAAACAAAATCTTTTTATAGATTTGTCTATTTCATCCCACCCGTGATCACCTTCCTAATTTTTATTCCGGTTATATGTTCAATTCGAATGTTTCCGATTACTCCGTTGAAGCTAAAAAAAAAATGAAACTAAGTGAAATATTCTCTCTTTAACTCGCTTTTAAAATGCTTCAAATATATACCAATAGAGGAGCTGGGATACTAATACGTGATCAATCACAGCAGTATAAGATCAGTTACACCCGTAGAAGATCAGATATATTATAAGAAGATCAGATATACCAAAAGAAAATCAATATATATCAATAGAAGATCAAATATATATTATAAGAAGATCAGATATACCAAAAAAAATCAAATATACCAATAGAAAATCAAATATACCAAAAGAAAATCAAATATACCAATAGAAGATGAAATAAACCAATAGAAAAACAGATATACCAAAAGAAAATCAAATATACCAATAGAAGATCAATTACACCAATAGAAGATCAATTACGCCAATAGAAGATCAATTACACCAATAGAAGATCAATTGCACCAATAGAAGATCAATTACACCAATATAGAAAATAGCATCAATTGAGGGAATCAATTGCTCCATTTGAGGATCAATTATATTCATAGAAAATCAATGACACAAATTGAGGATCAATAACAACAATTGAGTATCAATCACACAAATAGCAAACCAATAACAAAAAGATCAATTACACCAAAAGAGTCAAATACCCGAACAGAGGATCAATTACATCAATAGACGATCAATAAATCAATCACACAATCCTTTATAGAAAAAACAAGCAATCTAAGCCTGTTCCATTCTGGACACAGGACGTGTTAGCGCATTTTCATGTTATGTATCAGTACGTTTGTTAGCTTTCAGTAAATATTCGTAAATTTTGGAAATGTTTATAAATTCAATTGTGTAATGCATATATTTGTAAAAAAAAATATTATAAAGACGTTTCTTTATATTTGAAAAAAAAATATTTTCTCTTAAATCTAACTACAAGTGGTTTGTGTTTTTGTAGTTACTGAAATAGGACTCATAATTGAAAACATTCGAAATTGTAGTCATTTAATCGTCCGAAAACTCCGTCAATTGTTGCATAGCTCTGATACTTTCAATTAAACTCAGAACACAAGCTTACTATTTCATTTGATGAGTTTCTTAATAAATCTTGGTGAAACTACGTGCTGCAGTATTTCGCACCAAATGAATGGGTTATTGAACGTACAAGGTGTAAAATGGGGCCCTCAGAGGTCCTATCGCGAAATGAACTTTTGATGTACACATGGCAGGCCAAGACCTACAAAATGATATATACATCATGGGTCTAGGACTTATGGTTGCTGAGATATAGAGCGCTCCTTTGTTAATATAGCTTATATAGTAAAAAAAACGGTACTTTATAAGCCCCCTTTTACGGCCCTCAGAGATCAGATCGCGAAATGAACTTTTGCTGCACACATGGCAGGCCAAGACCTACAAAATGATATATACATCATGGGTCTAGGACTTATGGTTGTTGAGATCTAGGGTGATGACAGACAGACAAAACGGGAACAAAAAATCACTAGGCTATCCCAGCATAACAGTGTCACTGGTGTAGGTGTGAAAGAGTTGTCAGTCCCTGAATCTGCCTGGGGATGGACCATGTAATTGGTGGGGAAGCTTGGGGGAAAAAAAAAAGCATCAGTCAAATAGTTCAAACTGCATATATAAAATGGTGGCTATTGCTCCGAGTACGCGAATGATTTTAAACGTACCCAGCCCTTAAACACACACTCTGCATACACATTACGTATACCGAGGCAGGAATAGCTAGCAAAGGGAGACAAGCCTTACGGAGACAAGAGAAACGAAAAAAAAAATACCGGGCTGAAATAAAACGTTTCATTATTTTGTGATTGTTTTCTGCATTGAATTCTACCGTTAGGGGGGCGGAGCTGTAGTAGTAAAATAGTTGAACTAGTCAATTATTTCGTGACTGTTTGTGTTGACTCAGGAATTAGGTACATACAAAAAAAAAGTCTAGACATCGGTTGGTCGAATCATTTGATTTAGGAGCGCGAACATCCAGGTATAAAAAGACACCTGGCTAAATTAGTTACAGCGCATTAAAAATCTCCTCGGCCAATTCAAGCAAGCCGATAGAAAAAAAATATGAAAAAGTAGGATTTTAAAGTCGATTTTGATAACAAAATTAATGAAGTGTAACTTTAGACAAAGTAGTCAATATATATTGCAAAACTTTCTTGGTATCTGTAGAAGTGGTGATCATTTATATTTTTATTCAATGCCAGATTGGATTTTTATAACTGAAAAGTTTAGAAATACATAACAGTATAATGGAGATTCACAACAAGAGCTGGAAACAAAAACATTTTAGGAACTTTAGAATATGGATAAATTATTTCATTGTAATATTTGTTTTGGTAAGTGGCATGGGCCCTTTTTAATTTTTCCTTTTTTTTTAAAAAAAAAATAATTATTATTTTATATCGTTTTGAAATTATGTCGTTGATTACCGTGATATATTTAAAAAAAAAGGAAACATACTCCATAAAACTATCTCTAGGTGATGCGAATCTATGTTGACTTTGTTACCGGGCGTAGAAAGAAAGTATTTGATCCCCAGTAGCAAAGTAGGGTACCACGGGTTGGGCGGTCACACAGGGCGTTGAATTAGGAAGGGGCGCCAAAAAAGTCGCTGTTAAATGTTTTTAGCATTTTTTTTTTCAGATTGGGAGGAGGGCGCCACAATGTGCTACTCGCACAGGGCGCCACAATGTGCTACTCTCACAGGGCGCCACAATGTGCTACTCGCACAGGGCGCCACAATGTGCTACTTGCAAGGGCGCCACAATGCGCTATTCGCACAGGGCGCCGCAATATCTAGTTTCGGCTTTGTTAGTCTTCTAAACAAAAAAAAAAGAGACTCATTAAAAAGGGTATACATTTTGGCTCTGTGGCGCCCTGTTAAGTCAGTTACCTAGGCGCGCGACCTATGCAGACACATGGACGTGACGCAGATTATTTAAATATGTACTGTTATCATACTATTTAGTTTATATTATTATTGTTTAAAGGTTTGGACATAGGAACTATTTATGACCTTGTAAAATATACAGGCCACTTGCAGCTAACGTCTTTTATCTAATACGCAGCGAACGATGACATAAAGACAAAAACTCTCATTGATACCTATATAAAATTATCCACACAATACCTCCAGTGGCGTAGTGAAAGGGGGCATCATGACCCGGGCGCTTCTCACAAAGGGGCGCCAAATGATATTTTTTACACATAATATTATATGTTTTTCGAATTGGGGGGGGGCGCTAAAAAGGTATTGTGCCCCGGGCTCGCCGCCATCGTCATAGTGTTTTCGAAGGCATAGGGCTTTCTACTCCACTGAATACCTCATTCAAAAAATAAAAGACCAAATTAAAATCACTATCTACTTGTGGGTATGTTTAGTTGAATATCTCTACTTTATGATCTGGATTGAATTTAGAGTTCTGAAGGCTATATAATTAGCATTTTACAAAAATACAGAGATGGCATTTTCGTAATAGTGTGTGTATAATCTATAAAAAATGCAAATGGACCAATATTAACGAAGGTATATTAAAAATTATAACCCGAAACAGTACATTTTATGGAAATAACTAGAAGTTATAACAATGTTTTATTTCTATAGTTCACATTTGGTTAATGTTTAATTTTTTATAGCCCTTATTTCACGTTATTTTAGTGTCAACTTAATATTACTACAATGACGGTTCGATATTTTGCACCAAATACTAATTTACTAGCAGGTCAGGACAACACATATAAAACAAAGAGGAGAAATTCTTTTAAAAATGGATACATGTAGGGAGTAGTTTTAATGTGGTCTTATATTTTTATAAATCGATGTTACAGAGACAGTTCAACGTGGCATTTATAGGAGTTTTCGTTTTCTGGCACCATTTATAGTGGTTTCCATGGAGATGACATTAGCTCCAAGTCATCTATTCGCAAACAATTATATCTGTTCTGTTTACATTTCTGAAAATATTTCTCATTATCATGTAGTACATCTTTCTTTGATCTGTCTGACAACGGACGTGTTCTCACAAAGAACGATGTATATATTATATAGTGAACTATCTACTGTTTCTATTTTCAGTCTAGTCACAAAGTCCAGGGCACATCAAAAGTGATTCTCAAACTGGAACAGTACCAGAATCCTAGCAGTATACAGTTTGACGGAACATGTTGTGATGGGGAGGTTAGAGGCTCAGTTTGTACTTCTGGGTGTGACTACTCAATGGTCATTTGCCTGGGGGACAGGTAAGTTTACTTCTCACACTCTCCATCTCCCATGTACTGCCAATCGCACACAATTTATACAATAGAGTATTACAAACGTTGATCACAGTGTATACAACAGATTATTATAATCATTGATCAGAGTGTATACAACAGAGTATTACAATCATTGATCACAGTGTATACAACAGAGTATTACTATCATTGATCACAGTGTATATATATATATATATATATATATATATATATATATATATATATATATACAACGGTTCACATCATGATGGGTTAATTTGTGAAGGTTGTTGGCTAGGGATGAGGGTGGGGAGAACAGGACCACTCCTGCAAAATGACCCACTTTAAGTAAAGTCTATTAAATCTGAAGCTTAGAGCTACTCGACAGCTCATTTTGCCCAAAGGCTCCGAACATCTCTGGAAGTCTCTGCCCTAGGAACACAAAGAACTATGGAAGTCTCGGGCTCAGAATACATCAGAAAGGTTGTGTTGAGGCTACCTGATGCAGCTAGCTGGTTGAAATCATAATGCAGAGGTGGCCTTAGCGGGCCCGGGGGGGAGGGTGGGTTAAAGCCCATAGCCCCTGGTGCGTATCGTATGTGGGGGGGGGGGAAGGGAATAGAGCTTAGTAAATTTTTTTTACAGCTATGTGATAATCGAATATCTGAATGTGACCTGACACCCCCCCCCCCACCATTCCGGCCTGGGGACTTGGGACTACCAACTCCCTAGTTGCACAAAGGCAGCAACAGCCTACGGCATCCGTGCTGTCCTCATTGACCATCGCAGCCTCTCTATGGTGGGGCAGTAGGCTGAACGTTATGCACTACACACCTGTCTTCATTTTGACTGCGGGTTAGGATTAGTACCAAGAGATATCATGTTATCCGTTAACGGACCACATTGAGCAGCTAACTAAAAAAAAATATTTATCTGCTTGGTTGATCTGACAATGTTTAATTTCTTTTTCAAAAGTTCTCATATTTTAATATCTAGTCAGAATAATTGTTCTTGGGTTAACTGTAATGTCACCTCGTTCTAGTAACAAGAAGTTGATTTTTGTTGTGACATCATATATCGAGTGGAGGGAGGGGACTTAAAGCAACAATACATGTCATACTGTTGTTGTATACATGCCATACTGTTGTTGTATACATGTCATATTGTTGTTGTATACATGTCATACTGTTGTTGTATGTATGTCATATTGTTGTTGTATACATGTCATACTGTTGTTGTATACATGTCATACTGTTGTTGTATACATGCCATACTGTTGTTGTATGCATGTCATATTGTTGTTGTATACATGCCATACTGTTGTTGTATGCATGTCATATTGTTGTTGTATACATGCCATACTGTTGTTGTATGCATGCCGAACTGTTTTTTTATACATGTCATATTGTTGTTGTTGTATGCATGCCGAACTGTCTTTGTATACATGTCATATTGTTGTTGTATGCATGCCATACTGTTGTTGTATACATGCCATATTGTTGTTGTATGCATGCCGAACTGTTTTTGTATACATGTCATATTGTTGTTGTATGCATGCCATACTGTTGTTGTATACATGCCATACTGTTGTTGTATGCATGCCGAACTGTTTTTGTATACATGTCATATTGTTGTTGTTGTATGCATGCCGAACTGTTTTTGTATACATGTCATATTGTTGTTGTATGCATGCCATACTGTTGTTGTATACATGCCATATTGTTGTTGTATGCATGCCGAACTGTTTTTGTATACATGTCATATTGTTGTTGTATGCATGCCGAACTGTTTTTGCATACATGTCATATTGTTGTTGTATGCATGCAATACTGTTGTTGTATACATGCCATATTGTTGTTGTATGCATGCCGTACTGTTGTTGTATACATGCCATGCTGTTGTTGTATACATGCAATACTGTTGTTGCTTTCTTTTTCAAAATTATGATTTTTATATTCGCCAACAAATATCATCATGGTATGATTCAGATAGTAGCTCCATACACCCAGCCTTGGGTTACTTCATCACGGTACGATTCAGATAGTAGCTCCATACACCCAGCCTTGGATTACTTCATCACGGTATGATTCAGATAGTAGCTCCATACACCCAGCCTTGGATTACTTCATCACGGTACGATTCAGATAGTAGCTCCATACACCCAGCCTTGGGTTACTTCACTGCCGCACACACTGTGGGTTTGGCAAAAAGGGGGTGAGGAGGGTCGTTGTGAGGGGACTATAAGGGTCCTAGATGAAGTAAAACTAAACAAAAAAAAATGGCGGTTAATTCAGTGCATCAAGAGACACACACGCTCCATCTCCCCCCAACTCTCGTCTCTCACTCCCCCAATCGCTAGGTAAAAATCTTTCAGGATGGGCCCAATGTGTACACTCAACTGTTTGTTCTACATGTACGCGAAGAAATTAGTGGATGGGTGACAGGAGCGGATATATGTTGGGTTCATTCTAACGAATTAGTGAAACAAAACAAAAACGTTTATTTCTTATTCCACTTTTTTTAAATTGGATATTTGTCACTTATTTTAAGGGTATCTGCCACTCATCTAACATGTTTTTGACCTGGACATATTAGAATGACGGTATCTGTAAGATTCCAGAAACAGCTTAGCTATTATAATCGAAACATAAAAAAACGGAATCTTTCACTAATTCCGAATGCGCCGCCCATTTGCGGGCTAATAAAACTGCCACCCCTAGGGCAGGCCCGTAGCCAGGTCAAAGTAAGCAGGAAGGCACCGATACCCAGCAAGGGGGCACCTTCTAATTTTAGTTACTTTTTCTTTATTTTTTCCTCTTTTTCTTCTTTTTTAAGCGGGGGGGGGGGGGCGGCACTCCACACCTAGCGGGGGGGGCACGCCCCCCAGTGCCCCCCCCTGACTACGGGGCTGCCCTAGAGGACTTATAAAACTACATTCAAAATAATCAACCTCGAAATCCACGTAATAGCTTTAAAAAGTAAAAAAAAAATAATTCACCGTTAATGTACTTTACTTCAATAATATAATATTTTTTAACATTATATGTCGACCGAATCGGCCATACTTCACTGATACTTATAAGCCTTTTTAAATACATAATCGTCTAACCCGTGTGTCTCCATCAGGTAGTTTTCATATCGTGCGGTGTATGTGTTGTAACACTGTCTCCCTCGCAGGTAGTTTTCGTATCGTGCGTTGTATGTGTTGTATTTCATACATTTCTTTGTTCATATCGTATTCTGTTCATGGCAATAAAGGCCACATGTTCTTTTCTATTGCAGTACATGTATTTCGTATATTTCTTTGTTATCCTTTCTGTCAGATTTCGTTTAGCCAGCTTAAGCAGGCTTTTCCACTAGTTTAACATAATTCGACATACTCTTAGAAAAAAAAAACTTGGCAAATTATGGGATAGTGAAATGAGCGAAATGAAAACAACAACAAACACTAGAATACAATATAGAAACATAATGTAAGATGTCATTCGTTTGAAGCGAAATTAAGAATAAGAAATGGGAAAAAAATTAAACTGATAATAGAAAATAAAAAACGCACCATTTACTATCAAAACACACCATTTACTATCAAAACACACCATTTACTATCAACACGCAACGTTTATTATCAAAACACACCATTTACTATCAAAACGCACCATTTACTATCAAAACGCACCATTTAGCCTACTATCGAAACACACCGTTTATTATCAAAACACACCGTTAAATATCAAAACACACCATTTACTATCAACACGCACCGTTTATTATCAAAACACACCATTTACTATCAAAACGCACCATTTACTATCAAAACGCACCATTTACTATCGAAACACACCGTTTATTATCAAAACACACCATTTATCATACAAAAAATCATCCACTATTAAAACTAACCTAATCACTAATCAAATCAGAGTCGTTATTATAATTATTCCTTATTTCACTGCTTGATATATTCCAATTCAAAATGAAGTTTTTATGAAATATAATTCCTAAAATTTCTTTCACTATCGATTTGTTTTTATAGGCCTACCTATATTTTTATTTCTTTCAATAAAGCTTTTCACAGTTGGAACCATAATTTAAATGCCCTTTTTCATCAATACACATCTTTCCCATCACAAAAATTAAATAATAACATAAATAACAATTAAAACACACACATAAAAAACAAAACAAGCAAAAATAAAATAAAACATAAACCAATAAAACATAAACCAATAAAACATAAATCAATAAATCATAAACCAATAAAACATAAACCAATAAAACATAAACCAATAAAAAACCCACATATAAAATTAATAAAATGATTTTAAACGATATTAAACGTTGTGCACTTTGTGAGTTCTATGTTTTAATTATGACTTTGTTCTATGTTGTGTCATAGTAACCCAGCGTGTTTGTTCTTTTTGAAAAATGAGTTCACTATCAGGGCATTGATTTGAGCTACTTCACATTCTTTTATGTCTGAATGAATGGACGCAGTCATTGTATTTAGTCACTTAGAAAGTATCATGCGCAATCAGTTCAGTTGTTTTAAAAATTTTAATGTCACGACAACCTAGTGAACTATGACATTGACGATGAAGTCATTCTTAACGTAAGGAAAGGTGGGGGGGAGGGGGTTGAAGGCAGACCACCCAGATGAATTATGGGTAAACAATAGCATGTGAATAATCTATAATTAATTTGATGACGGGAGAGGGGACAAACAGCTGTGTGGGCGAGGGGGACAAACAACTTTACAACACCTGTAATACAATGGCTACCTATCCACCCATTACATGGTCATGGTGTTGGATATCATTTTTCCACTTGGACTGAACCACGTGACAATGACGTCAGCTGACAGAAGTGGACACTTATCGTGAATAGCCGTTGGTATGTGATGCTTCTAAATAAATAGGCCGTCCCCTGGTCAGTTTATTGGTTTTAAATTTGTAACTGTTTGTGATTTCATTTTAAATTTTAATCTCGAGGGGAAATTTCATATTTTGTAACAGTAATGTATATACAAATAACAAATTTATTTTTAAAAAAATCTTCAATCATTTTAAACTATTTTTATTCAATCTGTATTCTTTGAATAAAACGTAGACCACATTTTATAACTGCACGTCTTCTAGAATAGTTCAAGATGACAGCAGAACTCGGACCAAACGTTATAACTGCACGTCTTCTAGAATAGTTCAAGATGACAGCAGAACTCGGACCAAACGTTATAACTGCACGTCTTCTAGAATAGTTCAAGATGACAGCAGAACTCGGACCAAACGTTATAACTGCACGTCTTCTAGAGTAGTTCAAGATGACAGCAGAACTGATTTAAACACCTTTGTAAATAGACACGTCTGGTTGGTGAAGGGCCACAACCCGAGCAGAAGAAACATGTGACGTAATACAATTTAAACTCCTGGGGGGTACGGACTGTGTTCAAACCCAGGGACAGAGCAGCGCTTAACATATCTGCCGACTGGATATCTGCAAACAGGATTTTCCCTACCCCACCCTACACTACCCCACCCCACCCCACCAAAGTAAACGAAAGGAATTGATCCAATGACTTCCTTATTCTTACATAAAATACATTATAGTTACTAAAAGGGCTTGTCTACAGTGCATACTTTCTAAGAAGACATTTTGAATTGTCAGTATGTGAATCACTAGCTTTAAAGATGTTTTCAACACCATTCCCCCCCCCCCTCAACAAACACAAACAAACAAGCAAATAGACTCTGCGATATGAAGGTTTAATTAATAAGAACCACAAACTATTCATCTATAAGATACAGACGACATTAAAAAGAAGTTGAAAAAGACAGAATGACATTCAATATTAGAAATATTTTTTTTCCCTTAGAAATTTCGTAATTGAATATTCCGTTACTGTTTTGTCGAAAATTAACCAATCAGAGCGTCATTCTTTTTTTTACTGTGATCCAGATCCAGTGGTTCTCAGATTTTGACGCGACCCACTATGAAAACCATTTTGTTCTTGTGAGTGTGACCCACCTGTAGAGAAAAAAAAATACGAAAGAGAAAAATTAAAGATGTCAATTCGACAATGTTATAAATCTTCTCAATAAAATTACAACTGACCCGAAGAACTTTGTGAGAATGAAGGCCATGGTCCTTGATGTGAATTTTTTGATGTGCATCTCGGCAGTGTGTGTGTGGGTGAGTGGGTGGGTGTGTTGGAGGGTGAGTGGGTGGGTATACCTATACTGAACCTGAATGGCGTTGTACAGGCTGCAAGTTCGAGCCGGTTAAATGTGACCTTTGTCTTAACTACTACAGCCGTTCTAATGGGTGGGCAAATTAGGCCTTTATCTAGAGGCTACTCTGTTAGAACCCCCCCCCCCCCTTGCAACTCCCTTCCAGAACAAAGTCTTATACAATCTAATGCTACAGAAACTTCGAGAGGGAAATTTTGGTTAGGGTCCCTAAACATCTTAACAATTATCTGCCCACTGCCATGAAAACGATCCTGTCTTAGTAGCCATGGCTATAGTGATGGTTGAAATGGAACATACTGAACTAACTCAGCAGTGATTACATGTTCAACTTAGGATGAACGGTTCATCGTTTCAGCAAGGGGCATCATGTGACCATGTTATGATCGTTGGCTCTTGTTTACGCTGTGTGCTGTAGTACCTGGGCATACTGTACATAAAAAACAAAACCAGTCACACAGAATACTGTTGGAAGTGAGTTTTTGAATGGTTGGACAAACAAACTGTGTCCAGAATGATAGGTCGGGTGGGGTGGGACGATGAATGAATGTATGGAGGTCAGGAGGATATTTTGACACCGTGTTGCGTGTTGTATATGTAAAATTGTCACCGGAATCTTCTCGACTGTAATTCTTTACTCATTTTTTTTAGACATTATGAAGGGTAATTCTAGAGTTTAAGTTTCGTTCGCTGTATTTAACTTTGCTGTAAACTTGCTGTAAACCTCATGTAAACTTGCTGTAAACCTGCTGTAAACTTGCTGTAAATCTGCTGTAGTCAACATTTTTAACCGAATTCGGTAACGTCTTAGATGAATGTTAACAACGGCTGTACTATCTTCATGGAACATGATGTCAATCCGGCCTAATTCTATATGTGTATATTTACATTTAAACCGACATAGTTTTATACACGTATGTTTATTTTAACACAGTGTGCCTTCTCAGTGTAACATTGCAAACAGCAGCATCAGTGCCCTGGGCACGACGGAACCAATCAACACTTTCGGCAGCTACTTTCGAGACAGGACCGGCAACCCCCTGGTTTTCCCATTGACTTCCTGGAAGGTAAGTTACATTTCGACATTCCATTAAACTATGCAACACAGCGATGTTTGAATTCAAGCCAAACCAAAAATAAATAAATTGTCATTGATAAATTGTGCATGGTCATCTTAACGCATTACTTTAGACACGACCTGATACCTGCCTGGGGGAGGGGGCACGACTTTTGGGGCCCTGAACTAATTGAAAATGTATATTTCATTCTCTGAAGAGGTGTTCTTAGGGGGCCCCCACCACACTGGTTCTACCCGGGGCCCACACTTCTTTAATTATATGTATACATAGACTCATCATTACTAACATGCTACTTGTGGAGAAATAGTAAAGCCTAAGCTTGATGACGCAATTCGGTAGGCTCCGTCCACCGCAGTATCTATGGCATCATTCCGCCATCTTGAGTGTAAATATTGGGAGCTTTAGTGTATACGTCATTTGGTACAAATGACGTATATTATACCGACAGTTGGGAGCACATGCTTTGTTTTATAGTGAGTCTAGCTTTGGGCATCTATGTAGATGGATGCATATTTACAGTTTGCTAATGTACTCCTCCTGATTTCACCTTTATGTCAGTTCATGTTCAAGAATTAAATGATTGTTTGATGTTACTTCACTGGAGTTAACTTCGTGATTAGTGTTGTCTGATTTATTACACCTTCTACAAGTATCTTCAATATAAGGACCCGTAACACTACTAAATATTAAAGATCAATGTTTTCCCTGTAATGAAAGAATTTTACTGAAACATGTTTCCCAGAGATTGACGTTCAATGTTTTCTGTATCTAGGAATCTGTGCTGGTGACAATGAACGTGTATGATGTCGACACCAGAGGGCGACAGCTGATTGACATTCTTCAGTTTCGTTACAATCTGACGTCACCCACCAGAAGTGAATCGCTGAATGCGAGCGTGACGTCACTGCCCGTGGTAGGCAATAGGAGACAGACCCCATCAACGTAAGACTGTCAAAACATAGTGTCACCAAGACATTTCATTCTTAACTATAATAATAAAGTTTTGTAATTCAGGGAACGGGTGGTCGTGTGTTGTAGACCAGTGGTCCACAACCTTTTTCTCGCCACGGACCGGTCAGCGTTTGATAATTTCACTGGAAAGGGGTGTGGGGTGGGGGGCGTTGACTATTTCTCGTTCATAGAAAGTCGCCACAATCACCAGATAAATAACAAGGAAATAATTTAACATTTCTTGGGCGGTCAAGTAACATTCGTTCGACGGACCGGTACCTGTCTGCGGACCGGGGGGGGGGGAGACCACTGTTGTAGACTATCGACCGGAGGGCTCCCGGATGGTCCGAACCTCAGGCCCTGGTGAACTCCACCCAGCTTTAAATAGCTATCTGACGTTAAGCTGTGAGAGTAAAGGCAGCCGATAAAGGCACGTAATCCCTCGATATGCCCCGGCTAACGAAACAGATGAATTCTACTTTTCATCTGCCCGGATGAATCGAACAGGTAGTTAAAAAAAAAGACAAGACACGATAAAAAGAAAGTTTTCAAAACAAATCGTTTTCTAATATATATGTATATCTTTAATTTGCAAATTTTAAAAATATTTTAATGATTAATCAAGCAAGTGTTCACCAACCCCCCCCCCCCATTTAACTCTATTAAAGCTTAAAACAAGCAGTTTTGTTTACATGCGCTCTGAGGCGTCACTATATTGGTGTCAACCTCTCGAATTCCACCATGTCATGATATATATTTCAAATTTTCCTGCATTAGACCCAAGAGAATTTACTTTAAAATTCTTTAGCGATATAAACTATAGTATTTACTGACTGAATATCAGAAAGTTGTATATTACTTTCGTTCAACTGAGTTTGTAAACTACGTCTCCAATTTCATAAAACCACGTGACTACATGCGTCCTTATTTTTTTAGCGCGTTTGCCAATAACTCCAGATTGATCCGAGCAGCTTTGAATTGTATTCATTTACCTAAACTGACGCTCTGCATGGTGACACCCTGTGTTACTGCTCATGTTATTAACGATGATCTGATATAAAACCTATTATACCGAGTTATTTCTGCTATGAAATTTGAAATGGTCATTATGGTGTCCCCCCCCCCCCCATTTATTGTTGTCACCCTGAGGGATTCGCACCCCCCCTACCCCGGCGACGTATACATGCAAGCGTGTGTACCGCTGCTTTGACCTTCCAATTTAAATGCAAGGGAAGCGACCCATTTATTATTGTCGTTCGTCATATATAAACACGGTTATATCCCTTAGAATATGTATGCGAAAATTTCAAGAAAATCTATATACACTAAAAAGTGCATCAATGATCGATTTAAAAACAGGTAGTTAATTAAAAGCAAAACTCGACCGACCTGTTGAGTGCTGATAACTGGATCGTACAGATACGGGCAAGATTCACACCTATGACGCTTACATTTATTTTTTTCCCCGTTTCAATTGGACCCATCAGCCAATAATGTCTTAATCTAGCCCCTCCTGTCAAATTTAAAACCCGTTGTGGCCCGCGGCTAAAAAAGTTCGCACACCCCAGAGATAAAGTAAAATGATGCACTATGTGTCACGCACCCCCCCCTCTCTCTCTCTGAGATAAAGTAAAATGATGCACTATGTGGCTCACACCCCCTGTGATAAAGTAAAATGATGCACTATGTGTTGCACACCCCCCCCCCCCGAGATAAAGTAAAATAATGCACTATATGTCGCACACACCCCTGAGATAAAGTAAAATGATGCACCATATGTCGCACACACCCCTGAGATAAAGTAAAATGATGCACTATGTGTTGCACACCCCTGGGATAAAGTAAAATGATGCACTATGTGGCTCACACCCCCTGAGATAAAGTAAAATGATGCCTCAATGTCAGTCTGACCTGAATTTTCTTTTCTCCTCCAGGTTGCGACTTCAAGTAACTACAGAGTGTGAAGTCCACTATTATGGTGACACGTGTAGTGTCCGCTGTGTGCCATCTGACGACTGCAGTGGACACTACTACTGTAATCAGGTCACAGGGGAGAGAATCTGTGACGTAGGATGGGGAGGATCCTTGTGTGATCAGCCGATAGAAGCCAATCTTACATGTCCAGGTAAATCAACAATCAATCATTTGTTTATATCATCTTTTCTGTCCGCTCGATTAACTATAACCTTGGCATATGAAGGGATTGTGTGGTTAGCACAAAAACCCAGTCGCCATTACTTTCCCAGCTTAAGTCAGGTGTATATATGTATATATATATATATATATATATATATATATATATATATATATATATATATGGTGGGCCAAAAAACGTGAGAACATCATATAACATACGAATTATTTTGAAATATAATTTAATTAATTGTATTGTTTCATGTAATTTTGTTTGCAAAGTATTTAGCCAACAGAAATTCTGTTCAATGTGTCCTCCCTGCTTACAACAATTTTTTCTAAGCGTACAGCTAAACAAACTTTGATATAATTATATTACCATCTACGCAATGTTCTCATTTTTTTGGCCCACTCTGCATATATAGTATATATATATATATATATATATATATATATATATATATATATATATATGTATATATAATTTTATCAATCTATCTCTATCTGTCAATCGGTCTGCCCGCAAGACGGGAATATAATTACGGCATTTAGCAATGATGTCGCTAAAAACCTAGTAACCTATATATACAAGAGGACGGCCTCATACAACATTAAATCTCCATTTAAGGCCCATGAATTCCCTATTTTGGACCCCACCACGACCCTCTAATTACCACACAAGAAAAACGTCCCTGGCCCAGCGACTCATACAAGTTCGCCACTGGCATTCATATGCAATGCACCATTCCCCTGTATATATGGATGAATGTAATCACAGTAAACTAAACGAGTTTTGACTGGGTGTGTGTTTCTCTACAGCCAGTTCATGCTCCAACCATGGGACCTGTGTGACAACGAGTGCCTCCAATTACTGCTGTTGTAACGAGGGGTACGAGGGAGATAGCTGTGAGAAGGATGTGAACGAATGCGCCAGCAACCCGTGCCACTACGGGGCAACCTGCGTCCAGGAAAAAGCTCCCGGTTATCGATGTGATTGTTCGGGCAGGTAAGGTGATATCATCTTCAAAAATAAAAATCTATGTCACTGATAAAAAACAAACTCAGATGGTTTTATGTTAACAAAATTGATTTTTCTCTAGTTTTTTGTGGATTCTTCCTTCGTATTAAATAAATCAATCTTATAATAGCATAAGAACATATTATAACAAGTGAATCTAATATACATTTTTGTTTATCATACTGTAATAAGTTTGAAAGAGACTTTTTCAAATGTATTGACGGTAAGAATACAAAAGAATCGAAACACAGTGTTTAAACCGTAAAGGGAGAAGGGGGGGGGGAGGGCATCGGCAGAGGAAGGCCTTAGACATTCAGGGCCCCTGAATGCTTCTCCATTAGGACGGCACTGCAGGGCCGTTTCCTATTCCATACATCGGACAAATAATTTATGTGAACCATAGTACGAAGAAGAGAAATAAACGAATCAGTTGTTTATTAACTGAGATTTTATGAGAAGGTGTCACAAGGCACACCTGTAAATGAACTGTTTTTTTCACATTTTTAGATTTTTTTTTTTTTTTGAAAATCTCCATTCTGTCTAGATACAAAGGTAAACAGTGTGACCAACTCAAGACATGTGAAGACCGACCCTGTTTAAATGGTGGAAAGTGTTTGAACTATACACAGTAAGTCAGTTTGAACTATACGCAGTAAGTCAGTTTGAACTATACGCAGTAAGTCAGTTTGAACTATACACAGTAAGTCAGTTTGAACTATACACAGTAAGTCAGTTTGACAGTAAGATGATCTGTAATCTAATTAATAATGGAGCACAGAAAATAAGCTTCACAATTGATGGGTGACCCACTTAGTTCTCCTAATGAACATCTGGAGCCAACAACTTGCAAACTTATCTTAATACACTTGTCTTGCCTCATATTTATTTAAAACAAATGTTGTGTCATTTTAAGATGTTTAGCGAAAACAGTGAGTGTGGAGGTTGGAGGTAGAGATCTATATTGACTAGGGATGGGGAAATGCATGGCACGCGTGACCAAGTTACTGGGGCTACTAACAGCAGTTCCCCAGCGACTACTATCCTGATCCATCCTCTCTAGCTACTCACAGCTGAACCCCATTCTGGCGATGTCGGCTTCCAGATCTCGACTCCAGGTGTTTCTTGGTCGATCTCTCTTTCTTCTTTCCTGTGGATTCCACCTCAACACTTACCTTGTGATATAACTCACTGCCAAACTTGGTATGCCGAAATATATACGTTATCAAAATACATACATTATTTTTTTTATAAAACCTACCATAAAATCATAAGCCATTGGCAGGCGCAAAAATGTTCACAATTTCATTTATTTTTGTCACTTTCTTAAAATCTTTCTCTATATTCTTTAAACAGACAGTGGATATGTTTCTCTTTTGTTTTTGAACTGTAGAAATATATTGTTGTGAAGGAAAAAAAATGCATATTATGTTATGAAAGTAATGAAGTCGACAAGGAAATCTTACTTAATCTTATTTTTGTGTCATTCACATCTTGATAACTTTATTAAACCTCATTTTTTTTAAAAGGCTGTTTCAATGCGACTGCGAGATGACGACGTTCCGTGGGGAATTTTGTGAGATACCGACATCAACAGCACCTTCGAAGACACCTGGTTCTGGGAAGAAATGTCACGGGAACTATTACGGTCCTGACTGTCTGACGTTCTGTAGAGATGCCGATGACTGCTCCGGTCACTACACATGTAACCTGGACACTGGCCGCAAGGTTTGTCTTCCAGGCTGGACTCAGGAGTCTGGGTGCACCATTCGGGACGCCGTTGGTGCACCGTCGTGCGGCTGCGAAAACGGAGGTCAATATTTTAACGGAACGTGCTGTTGTCCGACTGAATATACGGGAAAGCGATGCCAGGATAAGTCCTTGTATTGTATCTCCAGTCCATGCAAGAACGGTGGAACCTGCTTCGAGAAGGATTCGGAGTTTTGGTGCGAATGTCCGGACATGTTCGCAGGAGAGGTGTGCGAGGCGTTGCTGTACCCGAACAGGAACTGCAAGACGGATTTCTACGGCCCTAACTGCGACAAGTATTGCAAACCCAGCTTCCAGTGCGGGTCCACCGCGGGGCAGTACCTCTGCGACGAGATGACGGGCGAGAAAATATGCATGTTCGGCTGGCTGGGCCCGCAGTGCGACCAGAGGGACCCCAACGCCAACCACGCGGTGCCCTGCCCGAGGAGCACCTGTCGCAACGGTGGCTCCTGCTTCAACAGCACCTGCTGCTGCACGCCTGGCTACACCGGCTCCCTGTGCCACATCGAGATTCTGGAGTGCGAGAGCAGCCCGTGCCTGAACAACGGGATCTGCACGGATCTCATCAACGGCTACCAGTGCACATGCAAGGAGGGGTTCACCGGGCCCAACTGCGAGGAGAGGATAGTGAACCCGAGGCCCAAAAACGACACATATGAAGAAGGAGACCCTTGTGATGACGTCGGCTGTCTAAACGGAGGGCAGTGTTTAAATGTTGGTAAAACTGAATTCTTCTGCTATTGCAAGGACCGGTTCATTGGTCAGTACTGTGAAAGAGAAGTGTCACCTCGGTCACCGAACCCTTACTGCCCGATGCATTACTACGGGAACAGCTGTTCGGCCAATTGCGTAGAAGAAAACTCAGAGAAAGGACATTATTACTGCGATCCAAATAACGGCAGGAAACTGTGTAGATGCGGGTGGTCAGGGGTCAACTGTGACATAAGAACAGTACCTGTGTCGATTGACCCTGAGTGCCCGCTTCCTGGAACGGCCTGTAAGCATGACGGGGCCTGCTTCAACAGCAGTTGCCTGTGTCCATATCCGTACCATGGAAAATATTGTGAAGAGGAAAAACTAGCCTGCAGCGCATTTCCTTGTGGTCAGTTTGGACTTTGTCTGGACGTTCAGTCTGGATATATATGTCAGTGCCTCCCCGGCTACTCGGGCAAAAACTGTGAGCTTTTAGATGACAGAACAGGGGTGGAGCTATCTTGGTCAGTTCCGCTGTCGTCAAAGACAGATGAATTAACAATCCCAACGGAGTCGTCGCGGTCAGCTGCTTATGGTTCCACCTTTGAGACAATCTTGGTATCAGTTCCGGCCATCACTTCGACACCTCCCATAATATCAGCAACCGCTGCGCCCGCTGGGATGATCTGGTCAACTCTGTCCGAGTATCTCGCATCGCGTACAGAGAATGTTGCAAGTCAAATCAGATCGACTATAGCATCAGATACACATATATTACATACAGATGGAACACTGAGTTCCATACATCCTTCACCTTCATCATTTATCTTAGGGACACAGCTTAGCCAGAAAGAGTCTTCAGACCAATTAGTAGCTTCAGCGTCTATGACCGCATCGCCTTACTCATACGCAATTCCAATTGCGTCACTCACAGCGTCACAAGATATACGATACGTCATGGGAGATCCGACACACTCTCTCACCCAGATCTCTTCCACCCCAAGTTTGATTTATTCAGGAAGTACAGGCAGTTTGACAGAACCAAAGACTCAAAGTATGTATGTTCCTGGTAGTCCATCAACAGAGTCCATCCACGTCCTCATTAATCCAAGCGAGTTTAAGGATAATCCAAGCATATCGAGAACTCCTGACAGCTTACATTTCTCAGGTACACCGTCTGCTACAGCATTGACAACTCCAGACTTTGGAACAGCTGTGCTGAACACTGCCGATCCCTTTGCAAGCATTGTGGGGGCAATGAGTGGGGCCTCGGAGATGAAGATCTCAAAAACAGATTCAGCAGTTGCCTCTCAGTGGGTGACTCCCGCCTCGTCTGTCTCTATGTTTTCACAAACAACAGACGGTATCACCAGATGTGGCGCTTTTGTCTGCTTGAACGGAGGCGTCTGCGAGTCGTCTCCCATCGGCAACACCTGCAGGTGTCCCCGGCAAAATATGGGTCAATATTGTGAGATAGTGGACTCCATTACTGGCTCCACAACAACTACATTTTCATACCCATTTCAAACAACTTTATATGGTCAAATATCACAAGATGGTTTTCTAATGAGGAGCGCTGAATACAGCGTACATACTCAGAGCACAACAGCAGGGGTGGACAGCTCAAAATCTGTTCAAGGTATTAGTCCGTCAGATTTAATGTTTTCTATGCGCAGTGCTGACTCCAGCTTACATACTCAGAGCACAACAGCCGGGCTGGATAGCTCTAAATCTGTTCAAGGTATTAGTCCAACAGATTTATTGTTTTCTATGCGCAGTGCTGACTCCAGCTTACATACTCAGAGCACAACAGCCGGGCTGGATAGCTCTAAATCTGTTCAAGGTATTGGTCCAACAGATTCAATGTTTTCGGCTGATATGCAAGTATCCGCTGGTCCCAGGTCAACGGCCGATCTACGTTTTTTGACCGTGTCTAACACAGTGTCAATCTACACCGTCCATATGACCGGCAGTGTGATGCCACATGACAGCCACACGCTGTCAGACCTCCACGCGTCCAGCATTGAACAGAGTTATCTTAAGATCGCTACACTGTCCACATACGACGGGGCATTTTTAGCCCCATCTGTTTCTGCCTCACTGCACACGTCAGGAGACGTTCAGACCGATTCTTTGGGCCACCCGCTCTCAGTATCTGGTGGATACTCAACATCAGCACATGCACAGATTAGATCTAGCGGTGAGATTGCACCATCTTCTTCAGTGACTTACTTCGCCACTGATTCAGTGCTACCCCCTGACGGATCCTCACATTCTAGAGAAATACTCACCGGGTCAGATATTGCACCATCAATGACCGCAACAGTATCTGCTCATTCTTCTATAACTGCGACTCATACCGCTTCTATGGACTCTATGGCCGGTAGGAGTCTAAATGTCCACCCAACTGATAGTATGTCACGGGGCGCAACTTCTGGTCATCTGTCAACATCGTCTTTGTCTACAGGCAGTGCTTTAGATCACCACACTGGCAGTACATCTGGTGACACCTCACCTCTGCCGGTAACTGTAACACATGGCAGCGTGTACGAATCCAATGGCCACACAGCACTTTCTTCCATCGCACAGCCAACAAGTTCCGTTGGACATTCATACAATTCCATGGCCACTGACCTACATGGCACAGCTGTATCCCCTCTTGCAGTGTCAAACGTACCCAAATACCTGTCATCCTCAGAGTTGTCAGTCAGACCGACTGTCAGTGGCACAGTTGGCTCAGCCAGTGACCAGATGACCATACGCGAAACACCATATCATTCATCGGACATCAGCCACGTCATGTCAGTTGCAGTCAACGTCCAAGATAAACCTTTTTACATGGACAGCCTGGCCAATTTTTTTACTAACCATCTTTCATCATCCATGATTATGGCTACGAACTTATTTCAACAGACAACAACTGTCCATCCATCAGATAACCTTGTCACCCAATCAGTTCCTTCTTCCATTGTCCGAGACAATCTATCTCAAATTTATTCCATACCACCGTCCGACCATCCACAGCAAACTCCTTTTCAACCACTGTCGAGCAGTGTTCCTTCTTCTGGTTATGTGGCGAATGTTGACCCCGGGCGCACACAGACCATGAGCTCGCAGCATTCAGCCACACCCCTCACCGACCTATCACCCACAGCAGTCCCCCACCAGTCCGTTGCCACCACATTACTTTCATCAGTACCAGCAGAATATTATTCTCTTCATTCAATTAACCCATCGCTGTCCAAATCTTACACTGAGGTTTTGTCAACAATGTCCCATGATTCATCGATGTCTTTAATGAATGCCCAAAGACAATCAACTATTGAATCATCAGCTAGCTCATTATATGAACATAATACAATGTCTAATGCACATGTCCTAAGACCTTCAACAATACTAGAAGAATCAACCATGTCCATTGGATATGTCCAGAGACCTTCAACAGTGCTATTGGATTCAACCTTGTCCACTGCATATGTCCAGAGATCGTCAACAATATCAGTAGATTCAACCTTGTCCACTGCATATATCCAGAAGCCATCAACAATATCAGCAAATTCAACCATGTCCACTGCATATGTCCAGAAGCCATCAACAATATCAGCAGATTCAACCTTGTCCACTGCACATGTCCAGCGGCCTTCAACAGAGCTAGTAGATTCAACCATGTCCACCCCATACACCCAGAGGTTTTCAACAGGTGTTATTGAATCTTCCACCACAGCCCTGCCTACATTTGATCCCGATAGAGCTTATACCTGGTCAGTTTCCCCATCATCATCTAACAGTTTGAAACAATCCTCACCTGGTTCAACCTTGCTGCAAGCCTCATCAGCTTCATTCAGACTGACCGCCACATCACTGCCCTCCACCACACTCATCTCTTCAACACAATCGTCTTCCTACACCGCATTGCCATCTGCAGCAGTCACACCCAGATCGGGAGCTATAACCCCGAGACCCCCAAGACCAATTAATGGTAATAAAAAAAACAAATATTATTTTTCTTTCCTTAACTTGAATACAATCTCTTTAACTTTAATGTATAAAGAAATATTGATGTTTGAATACCTGTATTCTGCATATATAAAATGTGTATTGTGCTGTTTATATAAAATGTGTATTGTGCTGTTTATATAAAATGTGTATTGCAAGGTTGTTTATATTACATCATACTCCACAGGTGAGCTGTATATTATCAACCTAATCAATGACTACCAACTTATCATACAGTTCATTCAATCAGCATTCATTTCAGTTTTTCAGACAGGTGAATATCTCGTTTAATCTTTTTGGTTAAAGTTTACAACAGACTCTTTTAGCAAGCTATTAATTGCACTTAGCATGCATTAATATAAATGCAGATTATATTATACTTTAGTGCACTAGTTGAACATTTCTTTGGCTTTATTACATGTTTGTGCAGTGAGCAATATGTTATTAATGGTCTCCCCCGCACGCTACGGGCCTGCTTCGGATGTATTCACGTCTTTTTTTTATATTCCTTACCAGGTAAACCCTGCTGTTTTACAATTAAAATTGATGAAAGTGACAAATATTTTGATGATGTCTGGTAAGTTGTTATATATATATATATTACATTTTACCCATCAACGTTATTAATTATTTGGGATAAATTATGAAATTGACTGTTTTTATCATTTTATAATCAAAACAGTGGCGTACCTGGGGGGGGGGGGGCGGTGGGTGCGGTCCGCACCAGGCGGCACTTTTTATTACTTTTTAGGGGTGGGCGGCAAAAGTGTATAGATTAAATTGAAATACCTAAATGAGAGGGCGGCAAAAACGTCTTCCGCCCTGGGCGGCCGATACCCACGCTACGCCGCTGAATCAAAAACAGTGATTTATAAAGATAAAATAATGGGAAATGTTTGAAAAAAATAGTTGAATAAGTTGTTTGATCATTAATTGTCTGGGTATAGTGGTGCGCATCTTCACGGAGCGGGGTCTATTTTTAGTACTCTGATTTATAAAAAGAAAAAAAAGTTGTTTTTATTAATAGAAAGACAGACAGGCAGACAGACAGCATGTATCCAGAGGTTTATGTTCATAAATACATAGATCTAGTAGGTGTAATGTGATCATAATTGTATGGTCTTTGAGCTCGTAATGTCAGTGGCTGAAACTAACGGGAGGGGGGGGGAGGGAGGGAGGCAGTGCGCCCCGGGCGACTTTTGCCTGACCGGCTAACCAGGGGCGGCATTTAAACTACTTTAGTGCTTTTTTATTTTTAGTACGGGCGTGGGGTGGCATTTGAGAGTCATCCACGGGCCCCACGATCGCTAGCTCCGTCTCTGCAATCTGTTTTTTCCGTTGTCTTTAAAATCCTCGCTAATACATTTCATAATATGGACTTGTTTTTTTTTTCTTTCTTTCTTTCTTTCTAGGAACCCGTTAGTTCGAATAGAGTACACATTTACCCCTCCTGCTGGTGACGTAGATATCGCCATTATTCGTGGGTTCATGCTGACCGAGCTGGACAACATCCTGTCAGTCACGGACGTCTTCTCGCCAAAGGCAACAGGGTCTACAGAGGCCGACCCCACGGGCCAGAGGTCATCTTCAGCCTGGACATCACCGGGGAGATCACCATGACTGCGTACACCAAGATAGGCGGTGTCATCACTGAAACATGGCAGAACACCAACCCTAGTCAGTAAACGGATATGCAGAACATTATATTATTTTATGTTTTAAACTATATTCATGGATGGTCAATTGGTTATGAAATCTGTACAAGGAATTATGATGACGACTCAGGAAATTGTTGTTCCTTATTTTTTTTTTTTATTTAATTTATTTATTTCTATTTTGCATATCTAAGAGCAGAACAGTTCTTATTCATTGTGGGGGAGGGGTGTGTGCTCTAGACAAAGATTTCAAGGGATGTTTAGAGGCCCGAGTGAAAAAGTATTATTCAGGGCCAAAAGTACAATCAGTCCCCCCTCCTCCCCATCGAGCATCATATTTAATAGTAATTAATATTTTGAATGAGCTTCGTCTGTACTGAAGGACCCCCAGGCTAGGGGGTGGGGCACACTTTCAGAGCCGGATGTTTGCCCGCGGGGTGTAGTTTGCCCATGGCTATCCACGTTTACGAGACGGATGGTCGTGCTCCTAAGCGCTCGACTGTCGACCTGAGGGTCCCTGGTTCGATCTCTGGTGATGACCAATGGATTTTTCAGGTCATGGCAAAAGTTCCCTCTATATCTCCCGTGGAGCCTCCATGGCCATTGCACTATCGGTTAGGGTGGAAGAACTCTCTCATTACCGTTTAGTTTATTAGGATCCCAGATAACACATATTATTCCTGGTTAAAAATAGATCGAGTTATTATTTTTTTCTTTCTTTTTAACAGAATGTGGCTGCACGTACAGAAGTCAGGTGGTGTACGGACAGAGGTCTGCAGGAAGATATGGGTAAGTATAAATATTTCACTTAAGACCTAAACTAGCTGGAGATGCCACATAACAATAAAAAAAAATCAGTGATGGACTAGGTCTTAACAGCTAGACAGTATACAACATTGGCTCCACCATATGACGCCATAACTTGATTTGGTTAGCCATTAACCAATAAAAACTTAATGGGCCAGTATAAAACGTAAATTTTTTGCATAATTATGTATAACCGGAAGTAGAATTAAAAAAACAATCAAACTTGTAAATACTAAATCAACAAGGTAAACTTTTTTTTAGGCTGCACTTTTGAATGTGTTTTATCTTTTACAGAACTTACGTCACACGAATCTACTACGTCATCTACAAAAATGACCTCCTTCAGCTGACGAAGACGCCAGAAGCGCCATCCGCCGCGTACATCGTGTCGTCATTCAACGCTCGCCGTGACGTCTACGGGATCTACCGCCACAATCAAGTGATGTCATTCAATTACCGCTACGAGGCTGTCGCCAACGCGGCCATTAGGCTGACGTCACAAAAGGGGTCCACGGCCACATCGTTGCTGAGATCACAGTGGCAGAAATATCTGAACAGTGAGTGTCCAAGACAGATGGGGGTTGGGTGCGAGTTTGAGTTTTGGCATTACCCTAGGGAAGTGTTTTGGGACCGATCAACCCCAACTCACACACAATAGTTTAATTACATATTTGATCTAAATTATATTTCCATGTTTATATATATATAAGTAATTTAATATATAAATATACTACTTACAACCAATTATACAAATATGAAAACAAAATAGTAAACATTTCAAACACTTCTCCAGCCCGAGCATGCAACATTATTGCTACATGCATTTTTTTTACTGAGGGATGCAACTCCTACATATTAATGAATACATGTTTTATTGAACTACCTCCCTTGTATTACCATTTATCACAGACAGTCAATGCAGTAGGACTGCTGCTGGATGCAACGTGTCAGTAAGTTACGTACGTCCAGATGTGCTCTACTCAGATGTTAAGTAAGTAGTTTTGCTGACCTTCATCCTTTTATCTGACACTCTAAACTCATGTAGTCAACTATGTAGGTTCATTTATCAATGCGCACTGAATGGTTCAGCCATAAAATATTGCTATACAAGTGGGGCATTGTGAATGATATAGGAACTTTTGTAGCCCGTGGTGCTATTTTTAACATCCAATGACGATTGCGCACCTTGAAACGTTAAAAAATATCAAAGGTCTAACATCTATCATGAATTTATTTTGGGCCATGTGCATTACACATTACATTTTGATACTTAAGCATTTTTTGTGTGTGTATAATCCACTCCTTCCACACTTGTTTTCTCAAATATTTCGCTAGCAATAAATTCTGTTCAATACGTATTCAACTATACTAAACGGCTTTCGTTACATTTACAGCACGCTGTCAACAAGTGAATTATCAAAGTGCCCAAAATAAAGCAAATGAAAATGAATATTTTTTGAGAGTGCAAGTACCGTATATACATACGTACATACATATATCATAAGTATATATATTTCTATGGTTGTATTAAAATATAATTTACATTTGTTGATTCTTTAAATGTTAACGTGCCAGGAATATTATCTGCAATGCCAAGTTTGGCCCGCGTGTCGTGTATTTGTCAACCTTAATTTAGAGTTAAGAGTAATTCAAAATAATTTAAATGGCTCTCTATGTATGAGATTGGTGGATATAATACGTTAAGCTGTGAAATAAAAAAAAAACAAATTCCTACCACGAGACATAAAGTTTGGTGTATAGATGGTTTCATTAAAATTCAAGTCTATTTATAGATAAAGCTGACATTTCTTTTTTGCAGCCCAGATGTTTTCCTCTCAAGTATAAGCTACTTCATATTTCTGAACGGGAATTTGATAAAACCAGGCTTGATGAAGGGGCCCACTCAGACGGACATAGGGGGCCTGTTTAGCCCGTGTGGATGCAAGAGTAGACCGGCCAGTTCATTCTACGTGTATGGGGAGGTCCCTTACTTTGAACTGAACAAAATTGTCAATGAAATGATCCAAGGTTTGTCACAAGCTGTTTACATCTTCCCATTGTTTCACACGCTGTTTACATCTTCCCATTGTTGTCACACGCTGTTTACATCTTCCCATTGTTGTCACACGCTGTTTACATCTTCCCATTGTTTCACACGCTGTTTACATCTTCCCATTGTTTCACACGCTGTTTACATCTTCCCATTGTTTCACACGCTGTTTACATCTTCCCATTGTTTCACACGCTATTTACATCTTCACATTGTTGTCACACGCTGTTTACATCTTCACATTGTTGCACACGCTGTTTACATCTTCACATTGTTGCACACACTGTTTACATCTTCCCATTGTTGCACACGCTTTTTACATCTTCCCATTGTTCCATCGTTGAGTCTACAATGTTGAAGTTATATAAACTTAATCCTTGTTGAAGTTTTGCCTTAATGTAATTCACCATGTAAATAAAATCCTAAATATTCTGTGTTCAATGGCAGGTGAGAAAAATTCAACGATAATCTCAAGAGAGTTCTACTATATGGGTAAGTCTGGCTGGACCTGTGATGGCTGTCAATAGAGTTATAAAAATTGAATAAATTATTATTATTTTTTTGTAATGTAATGAAGCTTACTAAAGCCTAGGTCAGTGGTGTCGAACCTGCGACATGCAGAGCCTCAACAGTCGGCACGCAGAGCCTCAACAGTCGGCACGCAGAGCCTCATCAGTCGGCACGCGACTAAAATATCATTTTCTTTTATTTTAATTGGAGAGTTGGCACTTATCTATAAAAAAAAATGTTTTTTTTTTAGTTGAATTGAAAAGGTTCACTGCCACTGGCCTAAATGGGTTTTTTATTTTAAAGATAAAAAGGTAGAATATATTTTAACTACATTTAGGCTATTATGTTATGTCACGTGGCATATGTTTTATGTATGGGTCTGTAAATATTTTGTTTTTTATTGTATAATTATCTGTTTAATTATTTAAAGATATTAGTTTTATTTTTTTTTAAGTATCATTCATCAATGAGATCTGTTCGTATGTGATACATACCTATATAAGTATTAGATCTGTTTTTATGTGATACATACCTATATAAGTATTAGATCTGTTTTTATGTGATACATACCTATATAAGCGTTAGATCTGTTTTTATGTGATATATACCTATATAAGCATTAGATATGTTTTTATGTGATACATACCTATATAAGCATTATATATGTTTTTATGTGATACATACCTATATAAGCGTCTAAGTTAAAGTTTATTTCACTTCAACTCTTATTCTTTAAACCTTTTTTGAGCTTGCCTCTCTACTTGCTGTTAATATGGACATTCGTGCAGTGGCATCGTCGTAAACAAAATGGGGGCCCTGCCGCAAAATATTTTAGCTCAGTGGTCCCCAGATCATATGGCATTGGGCCGTCCAAGAAAATTATTTCCTTTCTATTTACTGTGGTGTGTTTCTCTCGGGGTTGGGCGACTTGCCATGGGCGAGAGGAGGTGAGCCTCTGTGAGCGGCAGTAGCATTGTAAATCAAAACAATCTAAAATATAAATAATCAACGTCTTCCCCTTGCCCCCCCTCCCCGGGGCCGCTATAAAATTATCAAACGTTGACCTGTCCGTGGCGAGAAAAACGTTCGGGAATACTATTTCAGGGAGACCCTCTTAACAAATGTATGACGTGTTCTCACCATTTTGGGCCCTCCTCTGCCCCATTAGCCGCCGGCTTCAAATGGCTCAGTATCGGCGCCAATGTATTTATTCACCTATCATTACATAGTACCAGTGGCGTACCTACGGGGGGGGGGGGCGGTGGGTGCGGTCCGCACCAGGCGGCACTTTTTATTACTTTTTGGGGGGGCGGCAAAAATGTATAGATTAAATTGAAATACCTAAATGAGAGGGCGGCAAAATCGTCTTCCGCCCTGGGCGGCCGATACCCACGCTACGCCGCTGCATAGTACACATGACTAATGTAAAGTTTTATTGTCTTTCAGGAGCATTCTGACCAAGGTCAGCTTTAGACCATCTGCTTTCAACTCCTGGATCCCGCCCAAGGCAAACAACAGTTTTAAGAACGTGTTTGCCTTCCGTAACCTGAAGGTCCTGGAGGACGGCCTTCCCATCAAACAACAGTACAGGATTGTTTTACATGGGTCAGTGACGAACCAGAGCGTTGAGGCTGTACAGAAAACTCTGAAGGAGGCTTGGGGCACCAACAATAAAGGTACGATGAAAAGCTTTATGGGAAGTCATGCCTCACAGTTGATTTAGTAGCTCTGTCTCAATCAACATCATTGTAATCAGCCTATCAAGGCATTCAACACGTTCGTTCAATCTTTTCTAAGCCTTAGTCAAACAAAAGTAGCTGTCGTGGGGGGGAGGAGGGGAAGGGGAGGTGGAGGGGGGGCAACTCATTGCCAGAGGCAATTCAAGTACGATTGGGCCCCGGGCAGAGAAGTCAATACAGAGCCTTTAAAGTAAAGAGAGACATCAAATATGGGTTTATAAAGTTAGGGTCTGCTGGGCATGCTCACCAGTTGAGGCCGTGAGCACGCATGTAGATAGCCTCTACAATCTGTGGAGACTGAATGGGGGGGGGAGGGGGCATTTGCTGCTCCGATAGGTTGCCTATGCATTTAGGCTAGCCCTGCATTGGGTCTGTGAATAGATTACATATCACTCACCTGCATATATAACACTATTGGAGGATAAGTTGGCTCAATGGCTGTGGAGCTACTACATGTATTTTATTCTGTGCGCGCCTTCATGGACTTCTAAACCAGGGCTGTCAATATGGTTTTTTTCTTTTTTTTTAATCAAGTCATAGATAATTTTGGAGATATCTAGATGTGATAAAATACTATCAAACAATAAATCTGGTACATTTTATTTTTGTGTCATTTATATATACAATTTTGATTATTTGCCATATATTCAGTATAGTGTAGATATTGTTTGATATATTTCATGGATAACTCTTCAAGATCATAGTTGGCAGCCCTGATCATACCTCTCGATTATGGTAATGGGTTAACAAAAACACTGCAAATATTGTTCATATAATGATTAAAGAAATGTGATTAGGTATGAATCATGTACTTTTAGTCAGTGGCGTGGTGAGGGGGGCGCTACTCACAAATGGTATATATTTACATATAATATTATATCGTTTTCGAATGGGGGGGCGCTAAAAAGGTATTGTGCCCCGGGCGCGAGTTAAGTTCGCTACGCCACTGCTTTTAGTAGCAAAATCTTACACAAATAACAGTGCTACTGATGACACTCGACCAGTCGTATCTATGTCTTTGTCGGAATATCTTCTCTTTCATATCTATTGATTAATCTGACCACCCACGCTTCACAAACACATTGACATTCAGTAGTTCAACGTTCGTATCATCTGTTTCTTCATTCAATTGTTTCAGTAGTTCAACGTTCGTATCATCTGTTTCTTCATTCAATTGTTTCAGTAGTTCAACGTTCGTATCATCTGTTTCTTCATTCAATTGTTTCAGTAGTTCAACGTTCGTATCATCTGTTTCTTCATTCAATTGTTTCAGATATTGAACCTGAGGATCTGTCAGTTTTCGTCATCAAAATGGACTCTGAGAACTTTATTATCACCAAGTAGGTAGTGCAAACTTAAAACTGTTGTTTTTTTCCAAGTTTAGTTGGGGAAGTAAAATGGCGGATGGGCGTTGTGCTAACCACACAATCCCTTTATATGCCTTGGTTACAGAGAACAGATGAACTCTACACTTCATCTGACCCGACGTCCCCATAGGGCTGAGGGAACTTTACTACTTTTTTTTACCCAGCTACTACAGTCCAGGCCCGTAGCCAGGTAAAAGTAAGCAGGGGGGCACCAATACCCAGCAAGGGGGTACTTTCTCATTTTAGTTACTTTTCTTTATTTTTTCCTCTTTTTCTTCTTTTTAAGCGCCCACCTTGGCTACGGGGCTGCTCCAGTCTCCTATGTACCGCCATGGTCATTGAGGTTTCGGTTATCGTGTGGTTGAAAGAAGGTCACTGCAAGTCTGCAACCCCAATAGTGGGTTGTGAGATTAGGAGTAAGGCATCTCAACCTTTCGCGGAATATTAAAGATTGACTTCTGAAACTATACGTTTTTTTTCAAACGTATGATAAGTCAAATGTATTTTTATTAAATTTACATTTATTCCCTATCAGTAGCCTCGTATTTGAATACATCATGATTTATCCTCATTCTGTTTCCACAAGCGGAAGTCGAGTGACCATCGTCTACTACGTGGTCGTGGTTGACCAGGCTGACGCCAGTCTGACCATAGCTGAGGAACCACCAGTGGACAGCATCGTGACGGCGTTTAACAAAATGTCCGGCGGAAAATTCGCCGTGTGCACCTGCGCCGTTTCCAGACAACAGAACATTACCACAGTTGGCAACCTGAATGCTGCCAACTCTACACATTTAGAGGCTGTGAAGAAGGCGCTGGAGGATGCTTGGCGAGACGCTAACAAAGGTAACCAGATACGTAGGAATACAATCCCTTACCCTGAATACCACCCATTCGCCCCCTTACCCTGAATACCACCCATTCGCCCCCCCTTACCCTGAATACCACCCATTCGCCCTCCCTCTACCCTGAATACCACCCATTTGCCCTCCCCCTACCCTGAATACCACCCATTTGCCCCCCCCCCCTTACCCTGAATACCACCCATTCGCCCCCACATTTAGCTCATTTTATTTTTAGCATCTTGATTACATTTTCAAACTTTGGTGTGTATGGGAATGTATCTTAATGGTGGTGAGGAAACGTTTTTAAATAAACAATTGTGGGTTTTCTGTGATCGTTAAACATCCATTTTGAAAATGATTTATCTTTTTTTTTGTTCTTTCTCTCCAGACTTCACAGGTAACATAACTGTCAACGTTCACCAGGTGGCCAAAAATGAATCCAGGTAAACACAGTTTCTTTATTCAAGTTTTCATTCATCGGACATAATATAGGTTTGGTTTCTTTGAGATTTGTCCCAAATAAGCGCTGTCCCAATTAAGCGGAATTCACTGTATATATACCTATATATATATATAAAACTACACCCTGGCATGTTGTCAGAATATTCATGACTTCACAGATTACTCAGTGTTTATTTTTATATAAGTGAAATAATGTGTTGAAGGGCCGCTTACGTTTTTTAAATCAATGTTTAGTTGTCATGCGACTACAGAAAAGATATGAATGTAGCTTAGGAACGATTGACTTCAGAATATATTGACTACAGTATATATTAACTTTAGTATGTATTGCGTCCAGTATATATTGCGTCCAGTATATATTGCCTTCAGTTAACATCTTTTGCCACACACATCCTTCGGAGTTTCAAAGGGCGTGCAATACCTGTAACCCTGTATGGTGATCTTGTGTGTGTTGTCCACTTTGATTATGTCCCTCTATCAATAGTCAAGCATTTCGACAGATAATCGAGTTTCCATGTAATAACATAATCTGTGTTTACATTTTGTTTTTAAATCCACAATATCCACAATCATTTATATTGTTTAAAATCCATCTGACTGTAGAGAGAATGAACAGACCCTCACATTCAGCATCAATCCAGTGGGCGGTCAGTCAGGGGTCACGGACGCAGACTTCAAGCGCCCCAGTGGCAGCATGCTCCAGACACGATTCTCTGGTGCCGACACTCTGGTCACGTTGGTGCAGGACGGCGAGACCGAAACCAGGACTGGTCAAACGGAAGAGTTTGTAAGTACATCTTCCTCCCAATAGTGTTTGTATCTGTGTAGACATCTTAACAAGACCTTGTCTCTTTTTTTTGGAAAATTAATTAATACAAAATGTTGCTGTCAATCATCGCTATAAGTATAAGCTAAATAAATATTATCAGTGTATTAAAATAATGTATAATTATGAATAGTAAGCTTAAAATTCGTTGTATAATTATAAATTCATAACTATCTTTATAAACACTTGTATATATATGAATTACAGTTACAATAGTAATAATTTCAACGCTGTGGGATTTGTCTCTCAGAGTGGTGTTGTCAAGAACCTCTAGGAAGAGGTGACTGACATTCTTAGATGTTTAGCTGGCTGATGTTTGTGGCTTTTTTACATTTTTGTTTGTATGTTAGTAAACGTAGAAATACAAACTTAGATCTATTTAAAATCATGTGAATCAAATGGGCGTCGTGACCCCATCAAATCATGGTGGTTGTGACCCCATTATTAGCTATTGATGTGGACCCCACTACTAGCTGTTGATGTGACCCCATTTAAACCTGGTGATGTGACGTCTTTAAAACCCTGGTAACGTGAACCCATCATTACCTCGTAATATGACCCCAATGCTTACTTGTCACATGGCCCCATTACAACCGTTTTTTTCTGCTTTGCAACACGATTAGATGATTGAAATAAGACGATGTCAACCACAGATTAGATATTATACAGATTGCACACGTCTCGTTTTGAAACAATGTTATCATCTCCGCCATTAATGATATTTACTCTCATCAGTCCATTCATTGAATAGAAATGTTATAATGTTATATATATATATATATATATATATATATATATATATATATATATATATATATATAAAGCTCCTAAAACCCATGAACTCATGAATTAAATAATATCGCTTTTTTATATTAATAAATCAAACTGAAAGCATTTTTATTCATATTTCATGTCTTTAAAAAACAAAAAAATAGGTAAATAGGTTTTTATAAATGGAAAGCGTCATTGGAAACAAAAGTGAATAACAACAATGGCGCGAGAGTTTTTAACACAAAACCGAGGACTATTTATATAGCAATGGGCTATCTGTATTATATACAGTGGATTCCGCTTAATTGGGACACCGCTTAATTGGGACAGCCGCTTATTTGGGACAAAAAGCCTCGGTCCCGATGTGTCCCAATTAAGCGGAATCGACTGTATAATCTGTGATGTCAACTAGCGATGATAAACACAGAACGGCTATATATTTAAAATTTCCATAAACGCAGAATATTTTTGTTTAACCAAAAGCAGTCATTTCACGCTCTGTGATTGTTTTGGCACATTTTAAATGAAACACAGTAATCAAAAGCATGTTTAGGAAATTAGGATCAACTATTAACGTAAAACTAAAATATTAACACCACTTGCATTTTGGATTTAGCGAATGTTTGAAATGTCTCATTCTCTTGCACCAGTCTGTTTAGTAGAAATGTGATGAGGGGTATTTAGTAAGTAGTATGTTCCAAATAAATGCAGAAAAAAAGATAGTTTCATTACGTTTTCTTTCCCTCTTTAAAATAAAGTTTGTTATCGATCTCTGAAAAAAACATTATTTCCTATCTGCTTGTACTTACTAAACACCCCTATGAATAAAAAGTGGATTCGTCCTGCAATGACGTTTTGAAATGCATGATGTGATGTTTTGCATGTTTTTTTGTTATTTTCAGCCGTGGTACATTCCCGTAGGTGTAATACTAGCACTACTACTTATATTTGTCATTATCTTCGTCTTCATCTGCATATTTAGGGACAGGTAGGTTGAACATTATGGACAGTTGTATCTTGCATGTCAATTAGAATCTGACATTTTTTATTGGTCATGCCGATTTTTTGTTTGTTGTTATTGCATGCTGTGTTATGTGCGTTGTATCTCGTGTTCATATGTTTGCAGTAGATTTAGGAAGTATTGTAATGTATTACTGTGACACTTAACAGCACATATAAACACAGATACATGCATCTAATTATGGATAGGAAAAGTTACTAAGGTGCCTTCTCCCCAAATCCCCCCCCCCCCCACCATTCCCCAGGTCGGGACTTTGTGATTTTTGCTTTAAACCATATAAGCAGTTTTAATAGTGTATAATTTAAAAAGAAGAAATTTTATGCATCATTTTCCTAATGAGAACTTGTCAGATACCCCCGGGCTAAAATGAGCCATCGGTAGGCGGGGTGGGGTGATGGGGGTGTCAGAAAGACCCAGTTGAGAAAGATTTTAAGGGCCCAAACTTTACAAGCATTTTGACTCAGGGCCCTCTAAATGAGTTATATATATATATATATATATATATATATATATATATATATATAACCGTAACAAACCAAATATACTTGCATACGATTATAATTATATCTAAGTAATCGCTCACTTGCACGCCAGCTTCGTTCTTGTAAATAGACGCACAACTTGACTATGTGAGTGGCCAAGTTCGCTAACTCTGTTATATTTTACCTAAAACTCAGTACAGGTGCATGTTGAGACAAATTAAACCATTGACTAACTAAGTATTTTTTTTTTTTTCTAGTTTCGAAAATTTGTCCAAACCAATTTAAACTGAACATTACTTCATATTTTTCACTCATATGAAAACAAACTAATTGTGTTTACTTGTATATTTAAAAACAAATATTTCTTAATCCATCCCTCACTAATCTAAAATAAAATAAAAAAAAACCCACTCATCCAAGGATTATTACAATGTTAATTTTCAGAAGAAAAGTCTCCAAAGAAATCGACAATAATCCTGACGATTTCCGGGACGACAATTACGATAAAGAACACTTCACGATGGAACCAGTGGCCTTCGATAACGAGGCTTTCCGACATCTTGAGATGACGTCACAGTCATACGTAGTGAACCCCGACGACCCAGACAATGGTCCATTTTGATTGGATGTTATATAAATAGATTTATATTTAAGTGAGTGTATGCGTGTGACGTGCTAATCACAAGTTGGAAAATGTGAAATGTGGAGTATCTAATACGAATGTACATAAAAAAATAATTTGTTGACCCGGAAATACTGGTTTTTTTTTAAATCTATAATAATTACACGTGTTATTATAACTTTATTGCATGAATTATCTATATTGTACATAGTTTGCTGTTCATGATACCAGCATGTTTCAAAAAGGGCCGGTGATACGTTGCTCTGTTGTATGGTCATCACGAAACAGGTAGACAGAAATGCGAGTTATCTTTGTGGCCAGATCACACCCTTATTTGAAGGTGATGGGGTGTCCAAGGAAACAATTTAGTCTGCAGACCTTCTTGACAGGTTACAGACAAGATTAAAGTGAATTACACATGAGTTAAGAATTTCCCCTCCCAACCCCTACCAACTTCCACCTCTGTTCGGTGATTCATTGTGAGCAACCGGTCCAACAGACCTACGCCTGTCCTCGTGTGAGACCATACTATAAATTAACAGATTAACAAAAATATCTTGCTGATCCAATGCTCTACCCAACTTTCGTGAATACATGTACGAAAATAATGAAGTCGATGGACAATGTAATTAAAAAAATATGACCACAAGATTATGGACATTTCTTTCGTTAATTGTGTGAATATAATTCATGCTTTTAAATACGCATTTAAAAAAAATTAAAACTGAAGCAATTTTTTCTTAAATCTAGTCAACTTATGAAGTTTCTAAATTATAACATTTTAGATTTGCTTGCAGAATTTCATAAGAGAAAATAATTAAATTGTGGGATATATTTTTTATCATTATTTTATATTTTATTTTTCTATGAAATAAAAATAAACCGCACGAGCTAAACATGTTTTGATTTCAAATGATTTTCATTTTATAATTATATATTTGAAGTAAATGTAAATAGCTTGTCACTTTCTTAGCAACACAGATTCAATCTATTAATGATGTTTTTTTTCTTGAGTGTGTGCTATTTACATCAGTTCAACTGACAAGGGAGTTAACAATGAAGAGCACTATTTATTTAATTATTTGACAGTCAATAAAAAGACACTAAGACAATTGTAGTTTTTTTTTATTATTTCATTTTTCTACTCACCTGTCCTTCCATTGGATGTCATTTAAACTTGTTATGGCATGTCTGAGACTCAAACCTCTTCTCTTATCATTGGCCAGATGAGCTTACGAGCTGCATACCATCAAACTATTAGCTAAGCGTTGTACAACATATATCAACTACTAACACACTACTACCACCAAACTCCCAGTTCACAGCTGGCGGTGGTGACGGATGTGGTCGGCACACAACACCCTTCCACTCTGTCCCACTCAAGCACACCTACGCAGCCTGTCATTTCGGGCTGTGGGTTCAGGCACATTACACCCTCCCCCCTGTGGCAGGAAAAAACCTATTGTCTTGCCATTCTGGCCGATCAGCAGTACACACACACACCTAGCTGGTCTGGCCATTTTGGGCAAATCTTAAAACCCTCTTTTCTGCCATCCCAGCAGATGATAGTGGGAACATTCACACCGCCGCTCTGTAGGCATGGCAGACATGCATCAGCGCCACCAACAATGCTGGTGTGGTAGGCACACTACACCCTACCATGCTGGCAATGGCGGCGTAAAAAAAAAATTCCAATCTTCTATATATATAGTGGATTCCGCTTAATTGGGACACCGCTTAATTGGGACAAACTTCAAAGAAACCAAACCAAGAAGCCAATAGGAAATTTGTATGTTTAATTGGGACAGCCGCTTAATTGGGACAAAAAGCCTCGGTCCCAATGTGTCCCAATATAAACAAAAATGTAAACAGGATTCACGCTATTCATCGTAACTCTGAAAGTACATAAGCACTGCATTAATAAACATAATACATTTAGAAACTCTTGTTTTCCCAACAGATATCATTTTCTTTTGTTTATATTTTTAAATTATTGATAATTATTTCTCTAAAATTTGTCTGTTTTATTTTTTTAATAAACAGAATTAGAAACAAGGCATTTCTCAATACTTACTATTACATTACATAGGGCTTAGCCACGGCAACGCATGGCCGGGTACGGCTAGACTTACATACATCAGCTACCAACATATTCCCAATATAACAGATATCAACTGCCAACCCATTCCTAATATAACAGATATCAACTATCAACAAACTCCCAATGCAACAGATATCATATTTACATATTTAAATCCAGTTAGAGTTCAAATAATTTAAATCAATCATATCTGTAACCGTATATAAATATTTAAATCGAGTTAGAATTTGAACCACTTAAATGGGCATGTTGTTGACAAATGAAAAGTCATATGGGGGGGGGGGGAAAGGTCACCAGAACCATGAGAAGATAACTCTTATTGGCAGGTTTATACTTCCTGGAGGTATGGAGTGAGAAAATCCAGACTTCACTGATAACCTGTAACTCTGTACACAGATTTAGTGGGGGGAACGTCATAGTCCAGATAGTGGCGGTAAATATTTATCCAGTCTTGTGGATTGCCAGACGTAGACACAGCGCTGGGCTCAACGAACGACAACTCTCTTTTCAATGTTTGTTGTCTCCGTTAAGTTTTTAAAAAAAAAAATATTTTACACTGAGTTCCGTGTGCTTAATTAAGATGTTTCGATGTATTGCTCTGGCACAGGGCCGTTGTAAGGTTATCGTAGGCCCTAGGCACTTTCAAAGTCGTAGGCCCTCCCCAATTTCATTTTTTAATATTTTTCAAGAAAGCACCGGCGCTTATTTGCCATTCTGGCTTTCGTAGGCCCTTGAAAAGTCCATAGGCCCTAGGCCTATGATAAAGCGGCCCTGCTCTGGCATATGTGTTGATTAAAACCCCCATATCTAAGTCTGGCTCTTTTAAATTTTCGTCGAAGTTTTGGTTTAACCGGTTATGAATAATTTAAGAGCGGAGCAGTGAATATGATTTTCCGCGCTTTAAATTTTAAGTCAATCTTAAATTAAAATTAGTTCATTTTAATACACTGTCCAACTTCTCTTGGTCCGTCCTCTCCGTCAAAGTTCTTGCTTTTCGCAAGCTACCGTCTGACATATTTAAGAATCCAATGTGGGCCGCGAATCAAAAGTTTCGCCCACCCTGAGACATAGAGCTTCATCTGGGCAATGAAGAAGTATTTGAATATTTGAATATATATATATATATATATATATATATATATATATATATATATATATATATATATATATATTAAAGTAAAGTTCTCCTAGCCCTAAAGGGCCATCGGGGCTGATTAAGTGTAGAATTTATCTGTTTCTGTAACCTTTTGCATATGAAGGGATTGTGTAGTGAAAACAAAGCCTAGTCGCCTTTACCTCCCCAACCTTAGTCAGGTACCCATTTAAAGCTTTGTGGACTTAAACATACTTTAACCAGGACATAGGAGTCTCATGTCGACACTCGAGTAGAATATACATCACTCGGCCATCCATTGCACACCTGACCAAGGGAACTTAACTTGTGCAATTTCACTTTGACGCCTCTACCCCACCCCCCTCCTCCATACACATTGCAACTTGTCCCCAGTGTACCTTTTTAATCACCAATCCTATTATTTTTTTTTTTTGAATAATGATTTTGGCATTTCAATGTCAATAGAATTGTAAAAAAAAACTGAACTTTCTAAAACAAAACAAAAAACTGAACTTTCTAAAACAAAACAAAAAACTGAACTTTATAAAACAAAACAAAAAACTGAACTTCATAAAACAAAACAAAAAACTGAACTTCATAAAACAAAACAAAAAACTGAACTTTATAAAACAAAACAAAAAACTGAACTTCATAAAACAAAAAAAAATCTGAACTTTATAAAACAAAACAAAAAAATGAACTTTATAAAACAAAACAAAAAGCTGAACTTCATAAAACAAAACAAAAAACTGAACTTTATAAAACAAAACAAAAAAATGAACTTTATAAAACAGAACAAAAAGCTGAACTTTATAAAACAAAACAAAAAACTGAACTTCATAAAACAAAACAAAAAACTGAACTTTATAAGACGACACAAAAAACTGAACTTTATAAAACAAAACAGAAAACTGAACTTTATAAGACGACACAAAAAACTGAACTTTATAAGACGACACTAAAAACTGAACTTTATAAAACAAAACAAAAACTGAACTTTATAAGACGACACAAAAAACTGAACTTTATAAGACGACACAAAAAACTGAACTTTATAAAACAAAACAAAAAACTGAACTTTCTAAAACAAAACAAAAAACTGAACTTTATAAGACGACACAAAAAACTGAACTTTATAAAATAAAACAAAAAACTGAACTTTCTAAAACAAAACAAAAAACTGAACTTTATAAAAACAAAACAAAGAATCAGTTCTCAACTTTATACCAAAACAGCTGACGGGAGCACTTGTTGTTAAACAGCTGTCTAAAAATAGCATCATCTGATCCAATCACATTTAGCTGTAACCTGCCAGTGTGTCAAATTTAGACTGTTTGTCACTTTCACAGATTACGAGATGAGGTAAAAAAAAAAACACAACAAAAAGATGTCAGTGATGTAATCGCAGGCTTGGGATTCTACCGGAACTAGACGGCAGACGAGAGGGTAGCTGATCTCCAGACGACAGGAGGCGTTCTTGTCTGCGGGATGGAAGAGAAAGAAGAATAAAAAAAAACAGCTTTGACGTCATTAATTTTCCTCTCACAAAACCTCATTCTTCTACTTAACATGTAAACAAAAACTGCAAAACAACAAAAAACATCATTAAAAAGTCGTAAATGTTATTTGAAGCTTGAATAAAACTTAATTCTTTTTTTTTAAACTAAAAAGAAACATAATGTTAAAAGTTTCAATAGTGTAAACAATTTTTTTTACAGACTCCCGCCAAAATGTAAAGTTCATTGGCCCTCAATGTTAAGTCGATGAAGATGTTATGGCTAATATGAGCTTCGTACGATTCAAATATGACAGATAAAGGCAGTGCCTAAACACAAGATAGGATCCAACTATGTATAAAAAGAAATGATAAACATTTCATAGTTGGTATATTTCCCTTGTTGTATTTTTTTTTATTATGTTACACAGAAAGAAGCAAATATTTTAAAAATGGAAAGAAAAAAAAAACCTTTACAAATATCAGTTAATAATTTATTATTTTTTTAACATCAAAGTAAGCTTTGAGACAGAAAGAGGGAGGGGTTTTACTTTGTAAACAACATATAGAGCAAAAACAACAGCTTTCTGAATAAATTTGATAAATAAACATTTCACTTCAACATGCTTAGTGTATCTGTGTGGTGTATCTGTGTGGTGTATCTGTGTGGTGTATCTGTGTGGTGTTTCTGTGTGGTGTATCTGTGTGGTGTATCTGTGTGGTGTATCTTTGTGGTGTATCTGTGTGGTGTATTTGTGTGGTGTATATGTGTGGTGTATCTGTGTTATGTTTATATGTGTATTTTTTAACGTACAATTTGTACTATATAAAAATTAGCCGAGACTGCAACTGTAGCCCCGTAGCGTGAAAATTCTACAGCAGGGGCCAGGTCAATAGCGGGGGGAGGGGGGGCAGGAAATAAATGTTACTAAGTAGAGCAAACAAGCAGATAGGGCCAGACAAAACGCGGAGGGGGTGACCCCCCAGCCCAGCCCCCCCGCACGTTACGGGCCTGTGCAACTGTTAATGGAAGTACCTGAGCTACTATCATCACCGGATTAGAACCCGTCACATCCATCACACCGGACGTGGCGAAGCGTGCACCGCCACCGAGTGAGGCCATAACTATCTACCAGATTGATGGACAATCGTGTGTAAAGATAGTGGTTGCTGACTCCATGGAGGCATCACGGGAGGACTTAGGTATCAGGCGTTACGGTGGCTTGAAATCGTAACATTACACACACTAAACGTGTTCATAATATGGCCAGCACCTTACACTACAAAGTTACTCACTAGACCACAGTACCCCCAAAAGTGACTCTAAAATCTGCACCCACCTGTCTGAGTTATTATAAACCATAAACTGATATCACCAACCTCATCCGGCTCTTTAAAACCTCATCCGTCTCTCATTGACCTTATGTGTTGCCAGCCATCCATGCTCTATATTCTATATGACTGAATACATGGAGAAATGCCACCAGCTGCGATTGTCCAATGTGTTTTTCTGAGTTTTCAACGAATTTCAGTTTTTCATTTAAACATTTCACTTTGTTGTTCACTTTCTGACACAGGTACTGATCATATGTAGGCCAAGGTCATCTAAGGGGGGGAGGGAGGAGAAGGTCGCTCAAAAGTCAAGAGGGCCATAATATGAAACACAAACATAAGCTCCCCCACCTACTACTCTCCCTCCCTCGTGATATATCTTTCACTTTCTTGTTTACAATAAATCTATTGTCTATTGGTAGGGAATCTATTCCTAAGATCACTTTCTATCGAGCTACTTGTCCTCTGTGGTGATCTCCCATTCAACTGGCGGTACACCTTGTAGATAGATACTGGGGAGTCGGGGGTGAGTGCGTGGTTGGGAACTTGGCACCGTTCTTGTGGTGAAATGACGCTGGTAGACTAAGAGTAAATAAAAAACCTTTTCTCTACTCTTCTGTTCTCTCCATTCTCTTGACAATCCACTCTCTCTCTATAGACTTTTTTTTATTTGTGCGTGTGTGTTTGTTTTATTTTATTAAAACATTTCCAGGGACAGCTGACCAAATGACACGACCCCTTCATATTATTATACTTCTCTGTGTCTCTTTCTTAGTTGATTCTCATCCAGGTGTTAATGCTGATGATTGATTTCTCTATACAGAAGCGTGACACAGGTAAAGGAAAAAAAAAGTGTTGAGGAAGTCGTGAGGTAAGGGTAATGTTGGGTAGGAACACAGGCTGTAAACATTGGGGGGAAACAGTTTGTGTCGAATGATATACATATATATATATATTAATTCTGGTTTAAAGATTATAAGATCAGTAAGTCAAGTTGGCTAAATTATCTCCACGACGTCATCGGCCAAGTTTTTTTTTATAAAAAAAATCAAAACTGACAAACTTTTTTGCTTTGGTTGCATACTCAGTACCCCCAAAAGTGACTCTAAAATCTGCACCCACCTGTCTGAGTTATTATAAACCATAAACTGATATCACCAACCTCATCCGGCTCTTTAAACCCTCATCCGGCTCTCATTGACCTTATGTGTTGCCAGCCATGTAAACATAAGCTAGTACAACTTTAACTTCTTTTAAAAGGATATATATATATAGATATATATATATATATATATATATATATATATATATATATATATATATATCGCAGGGCTGGAGCTAGCTTATCTTGGGTCTTTGATAATCTACACCTCTGAACTATTTTCAACTATTTTCTTGAAGAATTATCCAGAAAATATATTAACAATATCTAGATTATATTTTAAAATATATATAGCTGTTGAGGACCCCTATGAGGGTGCCCTTGGCTTGTCGCTAAGAGTATGAGGGCTGACTCAATGGTGACCCGTATTTGTATTTGTGTTTCTACCACACACAGTCTCAACAACAATTAAACGTACAACGAGTGACGATGATCAATTCAACAAGTGCGTACAGCAACAAAATATGTTTATTTACAGAGCCACCAGTCCGTAACAGAGATCTGGTGGTCTTTAAAATCATAAGCAAAAGTAATCCTAAAATGCCAAATATTAATCCAGTATCAATGAATAGCATCAAAGGGACGTTATCTCGATAGATCACCCTTCTCTCTCTCTATCTCTCTCTCTCACTCAGAGATCACTCAGTCCAATTGCGACTAGACACGACCCGGCTCACCGGTCGAATGTCGTTAAAACTATCTTACATTCCTCACATCACTTTTTCCACGTGACCCCTAGCCAATCAATTATGATATCTGTTTGTGTCAAATCAGGGGGTGGAGCTTAGATGGGGGGGGGAGAAGTACGTCATACCGACAAAGACAGAAGTAACTGGACATCCGTCCCTTTGTCGGCTTTGAACAGGAGCCCAGTGACCAGGGAGAATCCCGCGAGGAATGTAACGTATTTCTGTCAACTGCTGCCCTGTTCACCGAGGGAAGTTATTCTTCCCCTTTCCGCTGACCACCTGTGGTGTGACGTAATTACGGGGGTGGGGTAAAAAGGGTGGAGAACTTGAGAGCGGGAACGTATATTGCTATACATGGTATAATATACGTCTTAATGTTATTAATATTATGTAGTTAAGGGTTGGAGTAAAGGAGATGGTTTCGACAGATTAGTCACAACCCGTGACAATAGCCATCAATCAAAATTTCATATCTGAATGACAAAATAAAATTATCCAGATCCATTGTTTTATAACATTTATTTTTCATATCTAAATTTTATCTAAATTTCTCCCAACAAATATCTAAATCTGGATACAAACTATCCAATATATCGAAGACCTGTTTTCGATCACATGACGCACTCATTTCAAAGTCAATTTATACTCAATAGGATGCACTCCTCCTCCACTTATGGCGTCACTGGCAGTGCCATAGCGAGCTTAACTCGCGCCCGGGGCATAATACCTTTTTAATACCTTTTAATCGCCCCCCCCCATTCAAAAACCATAAAATATTATATGTAAAATATGAGTAGCGCCCGGAGCATAATGCCCCCTTGCTCACCCCTCGTTACGCCTCTGGGCATTGGAAACTGCAATGGATAGTACTGGGCATGCTATTGCTAAGAAAATATTAAAATGACTAAAATGACTTATTATCGAGGAATAGTTACAAAGACGAAGTCCGCCAACCAAGGAAACAAGCACGTCCAAGTACATTTACCTATAACTTTATGTAGCCCTTTTTCCCTTTAGAACGAGCCTGCGCAATCATCAATCCTCTTACCATTCCCTCTATTGAGAGCAACGCCTGTATGTAGTGTATACACAATCATCAATCCTCGTCCCATCTCTCCATTGAGCAATGCCTGTATATAGTGTATGCACAATCATCATTCCTTGTCCCATCTCTCTATTTAGATCAACGCAGAATGTAGTGTATGCACAATCATCAATCCTCTTACCCATTCCCTCCATTGAGCAACGCATGTGTGTAGTGTATACACAATCATCATTCCTCTTACAATCCATTTATTGAGAAACGCCTGTATGTAGTGTATACACAATCATCATTCCTCTTACCAATCCCTCTATTGAGTAAAGCCTGTATGTAGTGTATACCCAGCCACACGTGCAGTGGGCCAATGCAAACTTTATGCACAAGTAAACAATGCCGGGATTGTTAAGTATAAGTTTTAACTTCCTAGAAGCAGTGGCGCAACCGGAGGGGGGGGGCAGGGCAGGCTTGAGCCCCCCCCCCCTCCGAGACCAAATCATCAATACATATTTGACTATATAAAGTTACTAAAAAGACTGTCAAACTGTCTTTTTTCTATATGTGAGCCCCCCCCCCCCAGAACTTTTTGCTTGTTGCGCCACTGCCTAGAAGTATTGCGCCATTTTTTTAAAGCCAGTAGACGTCCGTTGAATACAATAGAATGAGATCAATTGTTGTGTGTGTGTGGGGGGGGTGGGGGGTGGGGAGAAGGGTATCAGTTTCAGTATTGCATGTTAACAATATCCTGAAGACTGTCACTAGCATAAAAGGCCAGGAGATTTGAACCGGAGGGGGGGAGATATTATTAGTACGTTGAAGATGGGGTGGGGTGGGGTGGGGGGGAAGAGCAGTGGTGGCCTTGGCCGACTGTCAAGGGACGGGGGGCGGTAATAATACATCGTATCAAAACACTTCTGTCTCGCTCCCCTCCCCCACCACTAAGGCGCCCTAGCTGGGATGGTTAATCTGGTCGCCACCCCCCAGAGTAAAAGAGAGAGAGAGAAAGATAGATAGATAGATAGATAGATAGATAGAGAGAGAGAGAGAGAGAGAGAGAGAGAGAGAGAGCTAGCAGAGAAGCTCTTATTTAGGGCCTACAGGTACTTAAAGAGATTTTGTGGTGGGCCCAAGCAAAACATGGTCGTTGATTAAATAAGATTGTCTATTGGCGGGAGCTCTTTGGGATAAGGGGTTGTGGTGGGGGGGGATAGGCTAGGGCAGTGGTCCGCAAAGTGCGGCACCAGAGCCGCATGTGGCTCTTTGGCTCCTTAACTGCGACTCTCGCATTTAGTTTTATTTAGTGTACTACTCATTTAGTGTAATAAAATTTAGTGTAATAAAAGTTTACTAAACAAACAGATTTGGCTCCCAATTTTTTTTTTTAAATTGTTGTAATGTTCATATTTGACTCTTTGGCTGATAAGTTTGCCGACCACTGGGCTAGGGGATAAGTCGCCAACTAAGTCCATGAAAAAGTGAATGGTGTTAGATGGAAACAATAATTATATGAAAAAAAAATCTCTTTTCATCATTGAGTAAAAGAATAGGTGCTACTAAGCAATACAAGCACACACACACACACACTCACACACAAACACACACACACACACATACACATACACGAGCACACACAATGTTGACCAGAGGAACGGTTTAATTAAAATTACTCCCCAACGCGATCCATCAACGAAGACAAGAAATAATAAACAAACACACATACGCGCACACACACACACTCTCAATAATATAATAAAAAAAAACACAACAACACGCTTTGAGGTGGGAGGAGGACGGGGACTGGGGCCATGGAACTATCCGTGTTCAGTTCCTTCAGTTGTTGGTTTCTTTTAAAATACCCCACGGGAGCTAACTCCTGGATTACAAGCAAAAAAAAAAATCCCCCCCACTCAGCGCTAGTTTTTTTTTCCCCATTTCGCTCCAGTGTGAAAGCGAGGAGTTCCAACCGTATTCGATTTCTTTAATTACACCTGATCGAAGCGGTACCATCCTCTCTCCCTTTTATTTATTACCCCCCCCCCCCTTTTCCTCCCAACCCCACACAAGCCCGATATGTATTTCTATATTTTTAATATAGACAACTCTTGGTGTTGATGTCTACCGTAGTTAGCAAGAGTTACGTTCTCATGACAGGATTTGTTTACACCACACTTGGACATGGAAGTAGTTGTAGTACAGGTAAGAGTATAAAATAGCTATTGAAAGGTGTTTTGGGAGATTTTGACATAAAGAGCCTTAATATGTATATATTTCTGATCTATCTATCTATCTATCTATCTATCTATCTATCTATCTATCTATCTATCTATCTATCTATCTATCTATCTATCTATCTATCTATCTATCTATCTATCTATCTATCTATCTATCTATCTATCTATCTATCTATCTATCTATCTATCTATCTATCTATCTATCTATCTATCTATCTATCTATCTATCTATCTGTCTGTCTGTCTGTATGTATGTATGTCTATTTAACTATCTGTCTGTCTATCTATCTATCTGTATATCTATCCATACATCTATCCAACTATCCAACTATCTATCCATCCATCCATCCATCCAACTATCTATCAATCTGTCTATCGATCTATATATCTAACTATTTATCGTTCTATCTATCAATCTATGTTTCATCTATCTCAATATTTATGCTCTTCTATTTATCAATCTGTCTCTTTGTCTATCCGTCAATCTCTACACTCTACTATATGATTTAAATATAAGATGATGCATGCATATTTAAAAAATCTACAGCCTATTTGAACTTTGAAAAGATGGTAAAAATAAATTAGAGAAACCGGTGTACTTACTAAAAGTATTAAAATCCACACACCATAAAAGCAAGATGTTCTGAAATATTTTATTTTGCCTGGTCTTTCCGTGCTTTAATATGGTCAATTCCTCTTTTCCATTGAAAATGAGTCATTCCTATGTACTATGTACTAAATACATGCACGTTTTTTTTAAAAAAAACAAATAACATAGTAGTTTGGAATAGTTTTAACAAATTTGTGTCGGCAAGTATACAAACAACACTGACTTCATATAATGGCATATACAAACTCGGCGACTCGCTGTTGATTAAAATGAGTGTAATAAATGATAACAAATGAATATTTATTAAAAAAAATATAAATGAAGACACATATCCAATACTATTAGTTTGGCAAATAACTTAAGGGGGGGGGGGGAATTACACTTTTGGGTTTAGATATTCAATAGCTTGTAAGAAGGTTGCAACAATTAAGCTAAACAAATTAAAAAAACAAAACAAAAAGCAATCTAGTGTTGGGGTGGGCAAACTAATTGACTCGTGGGCCACATTTGACCGGCCGGTACGGACCAACAGTAGGTGGATGGAGTGATACCATCAGCTATTATACACTGAGGGTATGTGTCATAAACTGAGGGTATGTGTCATAAACTGTGGGTATGTGTCATAAACTGTTGGTATGTATAACACAAAATGCTAGTGCCGTACTTCACTCTGAAACGATTGGCGGGCCGGATAAAACAGTCCGTAGGGCCCGATTCGGCCCGCGGGCCGTATTCCCCCCTCCCCAAAGTGTGATCTTGTGGATCCGAGCCTCATTGGTTTACCCGATCGTGTAAACGACCGTCAATACAATGAATCAATCAGTTCAAAACATTATTTTTGTTTCATAGTTAGCTGTTACACAAGACGATTTCCATAAAGGTCACTAACACGAGGAGATGTTTATCTCTGTCGAACCTATAATCGAGTCCATGATCGATGTTAGTACAGTGTCTCACTGACTTTAACCCCACCCCTCTTTCTACACCCACCATGGAGGTGTCATTGCACCACGATAATATGATGTTACATACTGAATATAAGTATAAGTCACGTAGGCATGCACATCCTAAACATTAACCAATCACATAATTATATCAGGCATTTTGACAGAAGTTTACTTTTTTGTTATAGTCTGTTAAATAGTTAACGTAATTAACGTCTGCTATTACTGGTGTATGTACTACTGGTATATGAAATGTCTGTTACTACTGGTATATATAACGTCGTTAGTACTGATATATATATATAACGTTTGTTACTACTGGTATATAAAACGTCTGTTACTACTGGTATATAAAACACCAGTTGCTACTGGTATAGATAACGTCTGTTAATACTGGCATATATGATGTATGTTACCGGCACAAAAAAAGCACTGAATATATATATATATATATATATATATATATATATATATATATATATATATATACAAGTGTAAGTACCCGGCTTTTGCCCGGGTTTAAAATAAGGTTTTCTGTTTACCTTGTGTTTTCTCTCCCTACCCCCTCTCTCCTTCCTCTCTCTCTCTCTCCTCCCTCCCTACCCCTCTCTCCCTTTCCCTCCCTCCCTCTCCCCCTCCCCTCCCCTCTCACCCATCTCTCTCCCATCTCCCTCTCTCTCCCCCTCTCCCCCCTCCTCCTTCTCTCGCAACGTCCATCCTCCCTCTCTCCTTCCCTCCCCTCTCTCCCTCTCTAACCCCCCTCTCTCCCTCCTTTCTCCCTCCCTCCCCTTTCCCACCTCTCTCTCCCTCCCCCTCTCTCCCCCTTCCTCCCTCCCTCATTCCCTCTCTCTCCTCCTCCTCTCGCCCCCTCACTCTTTATCTCTTCCCTCCCCCTCCCCCACCCCTCTATCTCTTTCTCCCTCCCCCTCCCCCCTCTCTCTCTCTCTCACCCTACCCGCTCTCTCTCCCTCCCCTTCCTTTCTCTCCATCTCCCCCTACCCCTCTCCCATCTCCCTCTCCCCTTTTCTCCTCCCCTCCCTCCTCCCTCCCCTTTCCACCTCTCTCTCCCCTCCCCCTCTCTCTCTCCCTTCCCTTCCCTCCCTCATTCCCTCTCTCTCCCTCCCTGCCCCTCACTCTTTATCTTCCTTCCCTCCCTCCTCCCACCCTCTCTCTCTCCCTCCCTCCCCCTCTCTCTCCCTCCCTACCCCCTCTCCTCCCTCCCTTCCTCTTCTCCATCTCCCTCCAACTCCCTCTCCCATCTCCCTCTCCCCCCATCTCCCTCTCTCCCCCTCCTCCTTTTCTCCCCCCTGTCCATCCCCCTCCCTCCTATCTCCCCCTCCTTCCCCTCCCTCCTACCCTCCTTCCTCCTCTCTCTCTCCTCCTGCCCCCCCCTCTCTCTCTCTTTTATCTCTCTCCCCCTCCCTATCCCTCTCTCTCTCTCTTCTCTCTCTCTCTCTCTCTCTGTATATATATATATATATATATATATATATATATATATATATATATACTTATTATTATGGCTTCACACTTCTTCTAAAATCCTTCTTCATTCCTTTATCTTCCTCAAACTGTACAAATCAGGGAGCATGAAAAAACAACAACAATTCTTTGCATCACAAAGGCACAATACAGCACCAGCGCGCAAGTTCTATTCGAATCGGGAAATGACGTCACAGAGGAATTTTATTTATGGCGCCGTCGAGATTACTTTAATATAGTAAAATACTAAAATTAAAAAAAAATAATTACAATTAAACTACCCATCGAGATGAAACGAAACCTGTCCTATAACCTTTCCCATGTAATTATGTGTATGTGTAACAAATTTCACATTATTTGGTTATCTGGATCTTGAGTTATAAGGGAACAGACAGACAGACAGACAGACAGACAGCAAATGCCTCTTATAGGTATAGAGATATATATATATACATAATATATATGTAGGAATGTATAACGCACATTTTCTTTCAATAATTTGTTTTAATTTTAACTCGTTAATTTATGTAACTGATTTTAAACCCAAAATGTTCAATAACGAAAAGTCATCATCTAGACCAGCATTGCCTGGTTCCTTTCATGATTCCTACGCTAATCTTTTCAATCTGCTGTGACGAGTTTCATCTCTGCGCATAAAAAGAAATTATCTTCCACGTACTCAGGGTGGCCGAGTGGTGTACAGCGCTCGACTGTCGACCTGAGAGTCCTGGGTTCGATCCCCGGTGAGAAATTAATGATTTATTATAGGTCTTAGTGAAAGGGTTGGTTCGAAGTCCCCCCCCCCAAGTCCACCCAGCTCTAAATGGGTCAACCTGACTTTTGTTGGGGAAGTAAATGCGTCTGGGCGTTGTGCTAAACACACAATCCTTGTCGATGCCGAGGTTGTAGAAACAGATGACCCTTTACACTTCAACTGGACCCGACGCATCTTTTCTCGCTTGTTACTAAGGCAAACAGGAAGTTAACGCCCTGTGCTATGTTCTCATAATTCAAATAATGATGCTGACCAACTAGTTAAAAAACAGTAAATCCCGAGTGTAAAAAAAACAACCCTAGACAATCATTTAATATACTTGTACATATTGCCGTATTAATGTAATGTTATGACAAACTCTGTGAAGCGTCATCTTAATAAAATAGCTCTGACGTCATGAAGTAATTAACTCTCGAGCTAATTATCAGGGGCAATAAATCTACTTGACTAGGGGGTGGGAGGGTGGGTAGAGGGGTGACTCTAGGCATACATAGCTAAAGATCGGACCGATCAATAATCATACATCGATTTAGTGTACGCCTTTAAACAACTTTATTGTATAGAGTTCATGGTATAAACAAATTACACAGTTTATTCAGTTTACTGCTACTTAAATGGTAAACTTTTATCTTGTGTAAGATAGACAATGACTAATCAAGTGACTAATGTATATATATATATATATATATATATATATATATATATATATATATATATATATTAATTTACTTGGGTAATATTTGATACAGTAAGTTACTTGAGTAATATATACTACCGTAATTTTACTTGAGTAATATATAATACAGTAATTTACTTGATACTTTATAATACAGTAATTTACTTGAGTAATATATACTACCGTAATTTTACTCAAGTAATATATACTACAGTAATTTACTTGATAATTTATAATACAGTAATTTACTTGAGTAATATATAATACAGTAATTTAGTTGAGTAATTTATAATACAGTAATTTACTTGAGTAATTTATAATACAGTAGTTTATTTGAGTAATTTATAATACAGTAATTTACTTGAGTAATATTTACTACAGTAATTTACTTGAGTAATATATGATACAGTATTCTACTTCAGTCATTACTGTATAGCTAGCCTAACCCATATAATCAACCAATGTTTGCTCAGACATAAAGAATACGGTAGAATGTAAACTTTGGAAAAACGTATCTCCTTTGTATAAAGTTATCCTCCATTAGTTGGATAGTAGATTAAGATTTCCCAAATCTTATTGTTTTGTAAAATGTAGTGGAACCAGCAAACACTCCCATAACATAAAGATCACATTCAATATAAATAAAAGGCCAACATTGAGACAACGCGTAGAAAAAAAAACAATGAAAAAGCCCAATAAATGACGTCATAGAAACATAGTTTCATTGAGAGATGTTTATACAAACTCTCAAATATCAGGTGATTTTTTTTTCTTCGCTTTAAAAAACCTGGCCATCATTTCAGAAACAAGTGAGATAAATTTACCATCCGATCCCACGAAGGAAACGTTAAACTTTTTTTTAGATTAACCGACTGCAGACAGTGTTTACCCACATCATAATGAAATTTTTTCTCAATTAATATATTAATTAACCTTCATGTTTTTTTGTATTTGTCTAATTATGAACTTAGCTAATGATTGCAACAGTCTATGTAGATTACTAGTGCGAACAATGTACAAGTATAAAAAAGAATAACTTCGTTGGGAAGGAGTTTCTTTTATAATTTAAGTCCATTAGAGCTGTGGTCCCCCCAACCTCCAGGCCGCGGACCGGTACCGGTCCATGGATCAGCTGGTACTGGGCCGCCCAAGAAACGTTAAATTATTCTCTTTTCATTTACTGCGGTGAATTTCTCTTGGACTAGTGCGACTTTCCATGGACGAGAGGTTAACCGGAAGCTGGCTGAGCGGCTGTGAGTGGCATTGACATTATAAATCAAAACAATCTTCAATATAAATAATCAACATCCCCTCTCCCCCTCTCCTCCCCCCCCCCAACCGGGCCGCGGTGAAATGATCAAACGTCGACCGGTCCATGGAGAGAAAAAAGGTTGGGGACCACTGCAGTACAGAATTAAGAAATGTAAGAATTTCTTTCCATAGACGAGGGCTAGTGATTCCATAAATAAACATTTTACCATTTTGGTAAGTTCTGCCCCGACTCATAATAGATTTATAATTTAAACCTGATTTTTTTTAGTTGTTGTTAATTTAGAAGACTAATGGTCTAATTACAACTAATACCAAAAAAAAAAAACAACAAACAATGTAATTAAACTTTTTGTAACATTATCCAACCTTTTTTTTTAATAATTTAATTTTCTTAGAAAAAAATTTCAGAACATTTATTAAATGTAATATCAGTCGGTGAAATCAGTTAACGTTAAACAGGTTTATTTTGAGACTAATAAAAAGTTATGTCTAAGAAATCAGAATGTGTATTCATAAAACATAATGTACATTGTCAATGTAGTCGACAGTAGATTTATACAATGAAAATATCTGATCTAAAGTTAATTTTAATCTAGATCAAAGAACTGTTAGCATATGGATTGTTTCGTCAGTCATAGTGATAGTTTCACCAGTCATATTGATAGTTTTATTAGTGATAGTTTTATCAGTGATATTGATAGTTTCATCAGTCATATTGATAGTTTTATCAGTGATAGTTTCATCAGTCATATTGATAGTTTCATCAGTCATATTGATAGTTTCGCCAGTCATATTGATAGTTTCGCCAGTCATATTGATAGTTTTATTAGTGATAGTTTTATCAGTGATAGTTTAATCAGTCATTGAAAGTTTAATCATTCACATTGATAGTTTCACCCGTCATATTGATAATTTCATCAGTCATTGATACTTTCATCAGTCATATTGATAGTTGTATCAGTAACAGTTTTATCAGTCATTTTATACTCCTGAGATACGGCATAAATTCTTGCAGAACCTGGAGCTGTTTACTCTTTATCAAATACTTCAGAGAATTAAGTGAATGATATAAAGCCCCCTACTCCATGACAACTTCAAATAACTTAACACCGCGGGGAAAACTGTCCTCGCACCTATGGGCGAAAATCATTTGCCAATGACTAGTATCATAGATCTTAATCTATCAATATGGAGATATTTTTCACTTAGAAAATGAAACCAACATGTACAATTTTGTATTTTTAACAAAAAAAAATATTCGGAAAGGGACCAAATATTTTTTAACAAACATTTTAGTTCGTAACTGACAATAATTAATTATACTACACTTTGAACTAAACATGGTTAAACTTTACTTGTAGCTTTCAATACTTTTGTTAGACTTATAGGTACTAACTTTTTTAGTTAGCTTCCCCCCCCCACCCCACCACCCCATCACTGGTAAGAAAGTAAATATGAAAATACCAATTTTGTTTTGGAACCCTGGTACAAGGAGAGAGAGGGGGTATAGAGTGTGATGATAAGACCAGAACTTAGAGGCAAAGTCAAATGCAGTTCATTACTTCAAAAGGTATGACTTGTTTACAGTTCTCTTTGAACTATATTTCTGTTTAGGAAAAAAAAATTGCTGTTAATTTTTAATCAGCGCAGCTTTTTTTTTGAATTTTACTCCAACATGCTCTCATTTCCTTTGTGTAGGTTGGAGGGGAAAAGAAATAAATAGGTACATTTTCAAATATATAACTGTACGTAAATTGAATACGAATTCGGTTTAAAAAACAACAACAAAGATTTCAAAATTATTAAAGCATAGATGAAATTTTGAAATAATTTAAATAATCAATAATCTTTTTATGGAAATCATTCTCGTTGTTTGTAAAAGAAAACAGTATTGTTTTGTAAGGAAAACAGTTTTGTAGTGTGTAAAGGAAAACAGTATTGTTGTTTGTAAAGGAAAACAATATTGTTGTTTGTAAAGGAAAACAGTATTGTTGTGTGTAAGGGAAAACAGTATTGTTATTTGTAAAGGAAAACAGTATTGTTGTTTGTAAAGGAAAACAGTATTGTTGTTTATAATTAATTACATAATGTTGCTCAGAAGTAAATTATTATTATTTTATCTTAAGGATGCGATTTAAAAAAAAAATCATTTTTATTCTGCTGTGCTATTGTTAGCAAAAAGCGATAAGGCACTAAGGTTTGTCTATTAAAAATCATAATCACGCGAAGCCATAAATTGTGCTGGTGTTTAAAAATAAATTGCTTCCCTGTTTAGATAATTGGACCCCATAATTAAGGTGAATCGCACGTTATCAGCGTCTGATTATATTTAGTATGACTGAACAACGGAATAATACAAAAGTTCACTGAATGACAAAACTCTGTTCATATTTAGAATTGCAGAATGTATGTCACGAGAGCTCGAATTATCAAGTTTCTAATTAGCTCATTATTAAAATAAAATAAAACTCAAGTTATGGTTGAGGCATGTGTACCTTGAAGCATGTGTACCTTGAGGCATGTGTACCTTTAGGCATGTGTACCTTGAGGCATATGTACCTTGAGGCATGTGTTCCTTGAGACCGTTTATTATTTCTTGTAGAGCATTTCAAGTTCAGCGCGAATGTAATGTGTCTGTCTCTATATTTCTGTCTTATACTTCTGTCTTATATTTCTGTCTGTATGTCTGCATATTTCTGTCTTATATTTCTGTCTTATATTTCTGTCTTATATTTCTGTCTTATATTTCTGTCTTAATTTCTGTCTCTATATTTCTGTCTTGATTTCTGTCTCTATATTTCTGTCTTATTTTCTGTCTCTATATTTCTGTCTCTATATTTCTGTCTTAATTTCTGTCTCTATATTTCTGTCTCTATATTTCTGTCTTTATTTCTGTCTCATATTTCTGTCTCATATTTCTGTCTTTATTTCTGTCTCTATATTTCTGTTTTATATTTCTGTCTTATACTTCTGTCTTATATTTCTGTTTTATATTTCTGTTTTATATTTCTGTCTTATACTTCTGTTTTATATTTCTGTTTTATATTTCTGTTTTATATTTCTGTCTTATACTTCTGTCTTATATTTCTGTCTGTATGTCTGCATATTTCTGTCTTAATTTCTGTCTCTATATTTCTGTCTCATATTTCTGTCTTAATTTCTGTCTCTATATTTCTGTCTCTATATTTCTGTCTTAATTTCTGTCTCTATATTTCTGTCTCTATATTTATGTATACTGTGTATATTTATGTCTTATATTTATGTGTATATTACTGTCTTATATTTCATTCTTATATCTATGTTATATTTCTGTCTCTATATTTCTGTCTCCATATTTCTGTCTCTATATTTCTGTCTTTATATTTATACGTTTGTTTGTTTTAATATTTTATTATCTCAATATTTAAGTCTGTCAGTTGTAATTGTTCAGTAAAAGGTTGTAATGTCAGTTGTAATTGATCAGTTAAAGGTTGTAATGTCAGTTGTAATTGATCAGTTAAAGGTTGTAATGTCAGTTGTAATTGTTCATTGAAAGGTTGTAATGTTAGTTGTAATTGTTCAGTAAAAGGTTGTAATGTCAGTTGTAATTGTTAAGTAAAAGGTTGTAATACACGTCAACGATTGTCCATACGTGTATTATTTTGCTCTTTTAACTCATTTATACAGGTCTAGGAGTTCACAATGCCTCCACAAGGAAATTGTTCAGCTCCATACTTTTGTTCTGTTCTATCATTCTAGTTCACTTATAGCCTGTTATTCCGGCATACTATTTAACCAGTCCCAATGTTTGTGTGTGTGTGTGTGTGTGTGGATATCCGTGTACAGTACATTTATTGTTTCTTTGTTCTGTGACACCCTGCTACAGACGTCATTACCAAAGTAGTTTACTGTTGACACTGAGAGACACAGAACAACTAAGACTAATTCAGGAGAGAATTATACAATGAATCAAAAATGGGAGTGGTTAGAATAAAATTAGGCGAATTGATGATGGTCGTGCGTTATTGGCTTGCGGCTGGTAAGCTGAAGGCATCAGGTTCGATACCCACTAGGAATTTTTTTCCCCCAGATACCCATGCAAGTTTCAAAGTACCCCCCTCCCCCCTTTAGGTTAACCTGGTTACCCTGACATTAGTTGGAATAACGTCGACATTGTCCTAGCCATCTACCTATGTCCTCCGTGGTGCCTCCGTAGCCATTGCACTATCGGCAATGGTTGTCATGAAAGAAGGGCACAAGAAAAAACCGTCCCATTATGGGTGTCTACGTTCTTAGAGATAAAAAAAAATATTTACGGATGATTGTTTGATAGATGATTGTTTGATAGATGATTGTTTGATATATGATTTTTGATAGGTGATTGTTTGATAGATGATTGTTTGATATATGATTTTTGATATATGATTGTTTAATAGATGATTGTTTGATATATGATTTTTGAATGATGATGTTTGATAGATGATTGTTTGATATAAGATTTTTGATAGTTGATTGTTTGATATATGATTTTCGTTAGATGATCGAAAATTACAACAAAACAACAACAACATAAAAATATATATTTTTCAAATTTCTTGATACAAGTGATACAAGTAATGAATCAATGCCATTATCGTCAAGCTAATTAAACAGATCATAAATCTAAGTGTAATAGCTCTTTTTTTATCTAGAGGAAGGTAATAAGTTAAGGATATGAGGTAAATATTAGCTATTAGAGAGAGATAAAGGATAAAAAAATATTGCTCTGACGTTAGTGAAGTCGTCCCACGTTACTTGAGAATAAATAATGAGATTTTCCTTTGGGCTACACGTGGGTACAGCCCCGTAGCCGGGGGGGGGGGCACTGGGGGACCCGCCCCCCGCTTAAAAAAAAAGAAAAAGAGGAAAACATAAAGAAAAAGTAAAGGTGCCCCCTTGCTGGGTATTGGTGCCTCCCTGCTTACTTTGACCTGGCTACGGGCCTGCGTGGGTATTTAGTATATATCACCGGTGAGAAGGCCACCTGTTATTCCCGTATTACTGTCCCTTATTGTTGAGAGGTTAGAGTAGTGCCCCTTTCACACGCCCACACAGTGACCACTATTGCATTACGGACTACCACCACTTCCACAGAAGTAGCAGATTGTTTCAGAGAAGTGGTTCTCAAAGTGTGGCTCGCGACCCACTGATGGATCGCGAGATAATTTCAATTGGGTCGCCGACAATGTTCTGACTACTTTATCGATAATGCGTACTGTTTATTTTAGTTGTTTTTTTTTTCTTTCTTTTGTCGTCGTGGGTTGTCCAAAACAAAAAGACGTCTTAGTGGGTATTGATTCACAAAACGTCCGAGAACCACTGTCTTAGGAAATCAAGCCCTTTACATCCTTCACAGCTAATAGGTAAGGCAGATACTAACCGCCCCTTAAGAAGACCAATCAAACGAGATCCCGCGTCCCATGAGAATTATATGATGACGCCCTATCTTACACGGGCATTTATTGAGTTACCTTCCTACATACAATACCATAGCCTAGGGCAGGGGGTCGGCAACCTTTTGAGACGTTATAATTTACAATTTTCTCAGTTTTTTAAAAGAGCCACCAAAATTGTTGTTTCAATATTATGGTATTTGATTAGGGTTAGGTATATAAAATAATATAATTATTATTATTTGCACATGGAGCTAGAAGGCCGCAATTTGACATCGAAGGAGCGGCAACTTGACACCGAAAGAGCCGCATGCGGCTCGCGAGCCGTAGGTTGCCGACCCCTGGCCTAGGGTCTAGGTCTTTGAGACCACCGGGAGGGTGGTGTTAGAAGTGAATGGTGTCACTGGAACACCTCGTATTACTTCAGCCGAGTCACCCTACAGACATATAATTTGATAAAACCATTCAGTATGTATTGATAGCGTATTATGTATTGTATATAGAATGATAATGTATTAACAGGATGGTGTATTATATATTGTATATAGAATGAGAGTGTATTTAACAGGATGGTGTATTATGTATTGTATATAGAATGAGAGTGTATTTAACAGGATGGTGTATTATGTATTGTATATAGAATGAGAGTGTATTTAACAGGATGGTGTATTATACATTGTATACAGAATGAGAGTTTATTTAACAGGATGGTGCAGGTACTCATAATGTAAAAAAAAGTTGTAAAATGAGGTAGAAAAAAAGGTAAGCGCATTGAAACAAGGCTAGTTTACTAAAAGGTGTGTGAAGTATTTTAAATCACCCAATGTATTAAGTTTATTAAAAGGTGTGTGTGATGTATGTTAAATCACCCAATGTATTAAGTTTATTAAAAGGTGTGTGAAGTATGTTAAATCACCCAATGTATTAAGTTTATTAAAAGGTGTGTGAAGTATGTTAAATCACCCAATGTATTAAGTTTATTTCAAGGTGTGTGTGATGTATGTTAAATCACCCAATGTATTAAGTTTATTAAAAGGTGTGTGTGATGTATGTTAAATCACCCAATGTATTAAGTTTATTAAAAGGTGTGTGTGATGTATGTTAAATCACCCAATGTATTAAGTTTATTAAAAGGTGAGTGTGATGCATGTTAAATCACCCAATGTATTAAAAATAAACTAGCTCAAAGAATCCGTAGCTGTGGTAAACATATACAAACAAACAACAACAACACAATAACAACCTAAGTGAACAAGGTGATTCAAATAAGTTCAATTTAGAAATGTGATGCTACACATATAGGTTGTATCCAGAAAGGTGTTTTGAAATGAGTTCGATCCAGAAATGTGTGTTGAATAAAATAGAAAATAAAAAAAAGTCTGACAGGAAATTTGGTTTTATCTTTGCGAGTCCCAACAACAACAACAAAAACAACAACATAAGAAGAAAGCTGTAAAATAATTAGCCGCACCATGAACAGCTCTCCAGGAGCTCTTCAGTTGATAGGTCGGATTGAGATGTACGTGAAGTGTAGATAACACCAATCTGTAGAGACACCCACACACACCCTGGACATGTACACATACACATACACACTCATACCTTTTGACATACACACACACACACACACACATATATATACAGAAATTAAGACACACACACACACACACACAAAAACAACTGTTTATTGTACTATATTACCCGGATGTAGGGTGGTTAGAAAGTGTGTGTGTGGTGGGGGGTTGGAGTGGGAGGGGAGGAATCAAAACTGTAAACAGTAGACAGTCGTGCTTGGCTCTAGATTCTTTTCTGGAAGCGGTAAACAATGAAGACGTGAATGTAGCATTAGGTCGACTGCGTTTATACAGAGGTAATGTATTTAAAGTAGGTAGAATAATGTTGGATCTGTCAGATTAATGCTGGCGTACTCAGGTAAGATATTGTTGGTAGGCATGCTGATTTGTTGGATCTGTCAGATGAATGTTGGCGTAGTTACGTAAAATATTCTTGGTAGGCATGCTAATTTGTTGGATCTGTCAGATGAATGTTGGCGTAGTTACGTAAAATATTGTTGGTAGGCATGCTAATTTGTTGGATCTGTCAGATGAATGTTGGCGTAGTTACGTAAAATATTGTTGGTAGGCATGCTAATTTGTTGGATCTGTCAGATGAATGTTGGCGTAGTTACGTAAGATATTGTTGGTAGGCATGCTGATTTGTTGGATCTGTCAGATGAATGTTGGCGTAGTTACGTAAGATATTGTTGGTAGGCATGTTAATTTGTTGGATCTGTCAGATTAATGCTGGCGTACTCACGTAACACATTGTTGGTTGGCATGCTGATTTGTTGGATCTGTCAGACTGAGCTTATTTACTTATGTAAGATATTTTTTTTGTAAATAAGTCTTGTAATGTTTTTTTGTATATAAGTCTTGTAATGTGTTAACAGAAGACATGGACTACTTGTACATAAGTCATGTAAAGTGTGTATATTAAGTCAGATAATGCTTGTACATAAATCATGTAAAGTGTGTATATAAGTCAAGTAATGTTTGTACATAGGCTTTGTAAAGTTATTAAATGTTTGTAGATAAGCAGCACCATAATTTTACTTAGGGTAATTAAAAGTATCTTCCCAAAATAATATTTGTACATAGGTTTTTTAATGTGAGTATATATGCGATTGATTGTTTGTGGCTTGCACAAAAGTCATTAATTATTTTTAGACAGCTCATTAAATATAAATTTAGTACACTGATAATAAAATGTACACATAAAGGTAATTAAATGTTCTGGCTGACTACATGTCTTTCAATAACCGTAGCTTTCTCATTAAATAATGGAACTTAGGAAATTTAATGTTTATACTGTACATTGGTCATTAAATGTTTGTACGTCGGTCGTTTAAATTGTGCATGTAAATCAGAGCCATAGATAGCTATTGTGGCGCCACTCAGAGCCGTAGCTAGCTATTGTGGCGCCACTCAGAGCCATAGCTAGCTATTGTGGCGCCACTCAGAGCCGTAGCTAGCTATTGTGGCGCCACTCAGAGCCGTAGCTAGCTATTGTGGCGCCACTCAGAGTCGTAGCTAGCTATTGTGGCGCCACTCAGAGCCATAGCTAGCTATTGTGGCGCCCTTTGCGAGGTACATTCTTGGCGCCCTCCTTCCAATCTGAAAAGTGTTAAAACATTTTACAGCGCCCTCTCTCATAAAAACCTGTGCGGTCGCACACAACCCGCAGTATCCTCCCTACGCCCCTGGTGCGATTACCTAAAATATGAAGGGGGATAATTAGAATGTAGTCCATATACCCCAGCCCCCCCCACCCCACCCCACCCCCAGCGGATCGCCATGACTTCTAGATCTTATTCTTACAATGATTCCTGTAGAAAAGTTTCATTTTACAATTTGTCTTAATTCTAGTAAGTAAGCTTGAACAGGAAAACGACCTATGCGAATTCAAACAAAGACATTCTCGAATGCCTTCACACATACATTTATACATACATATACATGCATATGCTTATATAATAACATACACACATTCACATGCAAATAAATACATGCACACATACATAATTTATTTGAAACCTACACAAATATACAATTATAAACATAAATACACACATACGTATTTACACTCATACATATATATACACATATACACATGCATACATAGACTAACTAATAAACAAACAAATGAACACACACTCACATATACATACAAACAAACATACATACATACAAACTCGCTGAGATTTACTGAACACATTCTGAAAATATTTCTTTGCATACTTGAAAAATGTCAAACACCACCAGTGCAACAACTAAACAAAACAAAAAAAAAACTACTCATATCTGTTTTACTGTTGGGCTGTTAAATCCACAGATCAAAACTTTTGCCAAATACATTCCAGATTTTTTTCTCTGAAGTTTTTACTTTGAATTATAGAAAAAAGTTTCGTTTTAAATTTCCCAACCAAAAATATTTTTTTTTTAGTCTGAACATTTGGATTTTGGATTTACACACTTTGGCTAATTATTCGGGTATATTTTGTTTTGAGTAAGTTAGTTTACTTTGTGTAATAATAAAGTAATTACAGAACCGGTTACTGAAAACATAAGTTGGACATTCTTTATCAATTTCTCGAACATCTGTCAATACAATGTGGCATGACCTTACACACACGTCATATGTGACATACTGGCCATGGGGATGATTTTTTGTACAGCAACTATCAAGTTCTTGCTAGATTCTTTAATTACATATTCTGGAACTAACTACATTATTTTTTTGATTGATACCATTCATTAGTTAATTTTTTGATTAAGCGGCAGTTTGAAAAGGTCATACTAGTAACAGGTTTTGGATTTTATGAAAACCGAATAAGCCAATGTGAATGCGATAAAAGCTGTCTTATCATCAGCCCCGTAGCGTGAAAATTCTACAGCAGGGGCCAGGCATTCTACAGCAGGGGCCAGGCAATAGCAGGGGGGCAGGTAATAGAATTTACTAAGTAGAACAAATAAGCAGAGGGGGGGCCAGACAAAACGCAGGAGGGCCCGGCCCCATGGCCCCCGCACGCTACGGGCCTGCTTATCACCTAGGTTTCTCTGCTCATTCAGCGTAGTGAAGGTCACGGCTCGAGTCCCAAACCCAATTGCCCTTCATGTTGCCTATATGACCATTACCCTTCATGTTGCCTATATGACCATTGCCCTTCATGTTGCCAGATGACCATTGCCCTTCATGTTGCCAGATGACCATTGCCCTTTATGTTGCCTATATGACCATTACCCTTCATGTTGCCTATATGACCATTACCCTTCATGTTGCCTATATGACCATTGCCCTACATGTTGCCTATATGACCATTACCCTTCATGTTGCCTATATGACCATTGCCCTTCATGTTGCCAGATGACCATTGCCCTTCATGTTGCCAGATGACCATTGCCCTTTATGTTGCCTATATGACCATTACCCTTCATGTTGCCTATATGACCATTACCCTTCATGTTGCCTATATGACCATTGCCCTTCATGTTGCCTATATGACCATTACCCTTCATGTTGCCTATATGACCATTGCCCTTCATGTTGCCTATATGACCATTGCCCTACATGTTGCCTATATGACCATTACCCTTCATGTTGCCTATATGACCATTGCCCTTCATGTTGCCAGATGACCATTGCCCTTCATGTTGCCAGATGACCATTGCCCTTTATGTTGCCTATATGACCATTACCCTTCATGTTGCCTATATGACCATTACCCTTCATGTTGCCTATATGACCATTACCCTTCATGTTGCCTATATGACCATTGCCCTTCATGTTGCCTATATGACCATTACCCTTCATGTTGCCTATATGACCATTGCTAATAGGTTATAATAATATATAGGAAGGACGTTACTAATATACAAATGTTCCACTATTGGTGATTAGTTTAGGATGTGTCTGTCATATGACACCCTTGTGTCGACACCATTTAGGATGTATTCCTTGATTTCTTGGATCTCTATAAGAATTAAAAACAGCTTGAATTATTAACTTCGACAGATAATTTAATTAAACCCCTTATATGAATACATTGTAAAACCATCAACTAACGTATCTGAGTATATGAGATTTATTATCAGCTTTCAACTAATATTTTAAAAAATGTATTCATTACAAGAAAAGCAACAAAGCAGGTGAACATTATGTATTACAAGTGTTCAAAGAACGTAACCTGCCAACATTTTAATTATCTATATTTAATGTACAAAAGTTAAAAGTTCTTATCTTATGTATTCCTGTACTTACATAAGTTAAATGTACTCATATTCTATATTCATTGTACGAATGTTAAGGGTTCTCATTTTAATTTTTCCTGTACATACGTTAAAGTTCTTTGGGCCTTGTCCCCATCACAACATTTTCGTAATTAGTAGATTTAGCAGGAAGTCTTGGAGATTTTTGAGGCCAACCAATCTGTGGTATGTTAATCTCCTGCACCTGTCTACATCACAGGAATAGCTATGACGTATTAGTGTGAAGGTAGAGAATGGATGGGGGTGTGATATTTTTTTAAAGTTTTACTTCAAAAGATTTCATTGGTTGAAAATGTCTAGCAGACACAAATTTCAATCATGTAAACGTCTATGGAATACAATCCTTCTATCATTTAATCACCTCGTCAAATTTTTGTCGATTGAAATTTTTATGTTCTGTTAGCTACGATTTCTGTCTTTCGTTTTTATTTACATTACGACCTTTGCCTCTTTACAGTTTTTCCTGACCTGACATTGTTTAAAATTTTCTTTCCCACCAAAATGTAATTCGTGACCCACGGGTTTTGTTCAAACACAAATTCTAGCTGTGTCGCGTAAAAGTAAATGATACTAGAATCGTCCGTAATTACAACTCTTTCACTGTATGGAACACTGAATTGTTCATAAATACAACTCTTTCACTGTATGGAACACTGAATCGTCCATAAATACAACTCTTTCACTGTATGGAACACTGAATCGTCCATAAATACAACTCTTTCACTGTATGGAATACTGAATCGTCCATAAATACAACTCTGTCACTCTATGGAATACTGAATCGTCCATAATTACAACTTTCACTGTATGGAACACTGAATCGTCCATAATTACAACTCTTTCACTGTATGGAACACTGAATCGTCCATAAATACAACTCTTTCACTGTATGGAACACTGAATCGTCCATAAATACAACTCTTTCACTGTATGGAGCACTGAATCGTCCATAAATACAACTCTTTCACTGTATGGAATACTGAATCGTCCATAAATACAACTCTTTCACTGTGTGGAACACTGAATCGTCCATAAATACAACTCTTTCACTGTATGGAACACTGAATCGTCCATAATTTCAACTCTTTAGCCGTCTGACACAAATTAAAAAAAAATTGTAAATGACAGATGAGTTGTGAAAGGAGAATCAAAACATGGGCATGAAGGGTCGTGAATAGTTTGAGAGCCCCTGATTTGTACAATTCTAATGTAAACAAATGAAATGTAGAATTCATTTTTGTCTATAACCACTGCACATGAAGTCACGTGACCATTCAAACCTGGGTGGACTTGGGGGACTTTTTAACCAACTTTCCCGAGGACCTCGGATAATTCCCTTGGCTCTCATCGAGGATCGAACTCGAGGCTCTCATTTCGACAGTCGAGCCCAATAGTAGCAAGTAACGTGCCGCTGGTAGCATCATTTGTAAGAACCATCGCACACACTTTTCATTTCATGAAGAGATCAATAACTACCTCGCGCGCCAATCACTGTCCCCTGACACAAATTTCATTAAACCAGTATCCCCCTTATCCGTTCCCGATGTTTCTCGCCGCGTCCATCTGTATCCATAGAAACAGCTGACAAACTCTCCGGGTTATCTCAAGTGGTTCAGCCTTCCATTCCAAAAAATGATAATAATGGGATAACTCTGTATTCAAAACTTCTTTCCATAAGGAACACAAACTCGGATTACGTGCTCCTGACAACACAGGATTAAAAAAATCTTTCATCCAACAAGTAAGGTGAAGCTTCTTTTGATTTGATTTTTTTAATGGTATCTGTAATACTTGCTTAGTGAATGAATATCTGGAAATGTTATTTGTTATTTTCCTTTTGATGTCTGTTTGCGTTGAAATGTAACTTGATCACACGCCGCGGTAATTCCGGTTGGAAAGTCTTTAAGTCCTTCGAAAGTCTAGTTGTTTTTTTCTGTCTTTTTCTAGTGGAAGTGTTTCAGCAAACATCGAACTCAATTGATTTACTTCGTATGGTATTCCTGTTGTAACTTTGTAACAGTAGTTACGCCTGGGTTGGTGTGTGTGTGGGGGAAGGGGGGTGGGTGGGGGGTCTTATCGATAAAGTCATCGTAACAACAGAATTAGACATTAAAAGTCAGTGCGTGGTAACGACCCCGGGCGACGGACGCACTCGCAGACACGACAAACGGTGCCAAGAATCAAGGGATTTCGACCGAGGGGATTATGGCTTGGAACGTAAGGACTCACTAACAAAAGTCAACTGACAATCAAAGGAGCGTCCCAGGGGGTGGGATATCTTTAGGACCTTACAGTGAGGGTTACAGTGAGGGTTAAATGTCTGGATATATTTCCACTTCCATTGTATGGATACATTAATAACTGGCTACAGTACCAGCTGAAAGAATTTTCCAATATCTGGCTGCAATACCAGCTGAATAAAACTTTCATTATCTGGCTACAATACCAGCTGAATAAAACTTTCATTATCCGGCTACAGTACCAGCTGAATAAAACTTTTATTATCCTGCTACAATACCAGCTGAATAAAACTTTCAGTATCCGGCTACAGTACCAGCTAAATAAAACTTTCATTATCCGGCTACAGTACCAGCTGAATGAAACTTTCATTATCTGGCTACCAGCTGAATGAAACTTTTATTATCTGGCTACAGTACCAGCTGAATGAAACTTTTATTATCTGGCTACAGTACCAGCTGAATGAAACTTTCATTATCCAGCTACAGTACCAGCTGAATGGATCTTTGAAACTCCCCTGAAACATTTGGATCTGTCTAACTAAACACCGCGTGGATTCACTTGTGGATTATGTTTCTAGTCCACTATAATCCAGTTGAATTTAACTGATCCCACTGTGTATTTATAATCCACTTTCAAGTCACGTGATCATCGTTTAGACGGGAGATTTCGGTCTCAAATGAAACCAGTTAGTGAGTTTGTCTGTACAAACGACTGATAAGTAACGGAGGGGACAAAATTTTAGTTTTTCTGGCGATTTTCGTCTTAAGTGCCATAAAAAAAGTTTACAGCAGGTTGTCTTTTTTTCATTGTGCTTTTTGATCTGTGGTGTTAAAAAAACAACATTTTGACACGTTCTAATTGTGCTTAATACCATAGGATCTATACATATTTTGTGTGTTTAATTAGGAAATAGAAAAGATGACTATTCAGACAATTAATAGTTAGACTAGAGAGAATGATTAGACATCGTTGTTGAATTTTATTCGTTTTTTTTTAAATATACATTTTGGAATTTGAAGAATCTAATAAAATAATAGCGATATGGGCTCTGCTTTAAATAGAAAGTAAATAATAAATACAACAGTTTTCCAGTTTAAAATACAATCATGAAAAAATCGGATCTGCCCGAAACCAAAAATAACTTAGCCTACCGATCAAGCCTAAGGGGATATAACTCTATGCAAAGGTTTTGCAGGGTACAGTTAGTAATAATTAATTGTGTTTGTCTTGATTACTAATAAGTTCGTTTCTAAGAATAGTTTATAAATCTTTACAATTATGTAAAACTGAAATCGTAATATCTTTACAATAGGTTAAACTCCTTTTGAATAATTTTATTCACGTCTCATAATTTAGACCAGCGGTGGTCCCTCCTAAGCTTTATCTCGGTCAACGTTTGATAATTTTACCGCGGCCCGATGTGGCGGGGGTGGGTGGACGGGGGTGGGTGGGGGGGGGTGATTAAAGGGAATACATAAAAAGGAAATTAGTTAATGTTTCTTGGGCGGCCCAGCACCATTTGACACACGGACAGGTACCGGTCCGGAGCCCAGGGAGGGGGGTGGTGGTTGGGGACCACTGATTTAGACGATTCTCATACACTTAGACCATTTTTGCACAATTAGATAATTCTCGCACATTTAGATGATTCTTATACATTTAGATGATCCTTACATATTTATACATTTCCGACATATTTATACAATTCTTACATATTTATACAATTCTTACATTTGTATACAATTCTTTCATATTTATACAATTCTTACATATTTATACAATTCTTACATATTTATACAATTCTTAGATATTTATACAATTCTTACATATTTATACAATTCTTACATATTTATACAATTCTCACACTTTCGGATTATTATATATTGTAAAGACAAAGATACATGTTCCTGATTATTGATTTATCGTTTGCTTTAACCTGGATGGTCTTTCTTCTTTTTATTTTACATCTAATATGAAAGTAAATTTTGATATTTCTTGCGTTCTAATTTAAATCTATAAATAATAGTATTCCCTTTTTAATTTTAGCTAGATGACCGTATAAATTATACTTTTTGTATGGGGACAAAAAATCAATGAGAAGTACGCTGAAAGAGAAAAAAAGAGTCAAGCGGAAAAGATCAATAAGAAATAAGTGAAAGGGAAAAAATCAAACGATAGAAAAAAATCAATAATTCAACTCAAAACGCTGACCATGAACGTATATTTAAACAAATATATACATATATATCCCCCAGGTTGGTGTGGGAATGTTAATGTCTAGTGTTTTAATTTCTGTTCACTTTTTTAACTTATCGTTGTATTTTCATTTAGGATCGTCGTCAACCGTTGTGTTCGTTATAAAGATGCCATTAGATCGTACACACATCTTACTTATCGTTGTATTTTCATTTAGGATCGTCGTCAACCGTTGTGTTCGTTATAAAGATGCCATTAGATTGTACACAAATCTTACTTATCGTTGTATTTTCATTTATGATCGTCGTCAGCAGTTGTGTTCGTTATAAAGATGTCATTAGATCGTACACACATCTTACTTATCGTTGTATTTTCATTTATGATCGTCGTCAGCAGTTGTGTTCGTTATAAAGATGCCATTAGATCGAACACACCATCTCCCCCACCTACACACAAATTGTTCTATTAAACATCTAGTTCTTAAATTCACAGCTAAAAGTTGAGATTATCACCCCAACAGTAAATCTAATTGATCCAGATTTTTAATCCAGTCGTGATTCAAGCTCGATTCATACGACATGTAGCAACGAAACAAAAAAAAAGTTTTAATTTCCCCCCTCGGGTGGTTCTTATAACGGATTTCATCTTTTAAGTAAATCCCTATAGATTGATATCTTTTTATTTTTCTTTCTCTGGATTCAGTTACTTAATTTACTGTGACAGATTGTAATATCCACATTGCCAACTGACTCAATGTGATGTTGACACCTTATAATGCCACATGTATTAAAGTTCCCTTAACCCTAACGGACCATCGGGGCAGATGAAGTGTAGAATTCATCTGTTTCCATAATCTCGGCATATGAAGGGATTGTGTGGTTAGCGCAACGCCCAGCCGCCTTTACTTCCCCAACTTAAAGTCAGGTACCCATTTAAAGTTGGGTGGACTTGTGGGACGACTTTGCTCCAAATTTAACCTGGAAAATTTCTATGAGTCTTACCGAGGATCGAACTCAGGAGTCTCAGGTCGACAGTCGAGTATCTACACCACTCGGCCATCCGTCCCACTGCCATATGTAGGATGAGATGTTTTTCCCCCTTCATCCCCAGACCCGCCGAGAGGGGGGGGAAAAAACCCAGGGGCCCGGTGAGTTTTAGGGGCCCGGACTGAGCTGGCCAATCAACTTTTGAAAATATTATTATCAGCACGGGGGGGGGGGCTACAGCCCTGCCCAAGGGCCCGAAATTTCTGTCGGCGGGCCTGTTCATCCCTATATTGAACCAGGGAATACTATTGGTACAATAATTGTGAACGCCACTGATACATAACTTATTCGGAATTTGTTTTTCTTTTATCATCAAGTTTGGTTTCAGTCAGTCTATATATATATTTTTTTAGAATTAAAGATGAATACACGAGATAACTTTCTTATGTTGACCTGAAATTGCGAGTTTATTTTACAAAAAAAAATATAAACAACCAATCGAGTGACACTGGTGGTGGGGGGGGGGGGGAGGGGTAAGGGTGTGTACCACAGGGGTAGTGAGGTGGTGGTGTCGAGAAATAGACCTGGCTCGACCAGATATCAGTATATGATTTGACCCAATCGCAAACATCCCCCCATACGGAACTGTGTCAATACACCATTATCATATCACCCGGTGCCTGGCTGGAGATAACGTCAGATGATGACATACATGGACGTGTCACAATTAGAGGATGACAATCATGGCTGTCATGTCATGTCAGTAGATGACAAATTTTTGTGGGTTGGTTGCGTGGGGGGGGGGGCGTGGGGGGGATAGCACCTGAATGAATGAAATACCCTTGTTTCACGGACGGGCTTTTTGGAGTTGCCGACCAATAGTTCAGTCCTAAATAAACTGACACGTTACGGTGCTGATGGTCTATCTTTTTTTATTTTCCCCAAGATGAAATTGAAGGTGGATTTTTTTTTTTGTCAATAGACGTAGTAAAGACGTCATTTAGTGTGACCTTTTGTCACGTGCCCCAAATCGTTAAAACTTGGTGCAAACAAAACGTGGAACTAAATTTTTCAGTTAATTTGATTTTTAGCCATACCTAAAAAAAGAATAACAATCGCCAAATACGGGGAAAAGCCTAATATACTCTTAGCAAACATTTATGAAATTATGATATACCTATGATATTTTTTTTTAAATTAGTATACTTATGAGATATTTCATAAAATCAGAAACTTTATAAAACTGTCTAAATCTATCAAGTTTCATTAACTTGTCATGTTTATGATATTACCTAAACTTGGCATGTTGATAATAGTTCCAAAGCTTGGCATGTTAATGTTTCCTAAATTTAACAATTTTTTTTATATTTTCTAATTTTATCATATTCCCTAAACTTTCCACGCAATGATCTTTCCTAAACTTATTATGTTTATGATATCTCCAAAACTTATCATGTTACGATATTGATGTGCAATTGTGGATGTGCAATTGTTGATGTGCAATTGTGGATGTGCAATTGTTGATGTGCGATTGTTGATGTGCAATTGTGGATGTGCAATTGTTGATGTGCAATAGTTGATGTGCAATTGTTGATGTGCGATTGTTGATGTGCGACAGTTGATGTGCAATTGTCAATGTGCAATTGTTGATGTGCGATTGTTGATATGCAATTGTTGATGTGCAATAGTTGATGTGCAATTGTTGATGTGGATGTGCAATTGATGATGTGCAATAGTTGATGTGAAACTGATGATGTGCGATTGCTGATGTGAAATTGGTGATGTGCAATTGTTGATGTGCAATTGTTGATTGCAACTGTTGATGTGCAATTGCTGATGTGCAATTGGCGATATGCGATTTGGTGATGTGTAATTGTTGATGTGCAATCGTTGATGTGCTATTGTTTTCACTTTTTTTCAGTGAAAGCGGAATAACTTGTGTGTCGTGTGAAGTCAGTGTATGCGCTTGTTTCTGTGTGTGTACATGGTCACAAATGTGTCAAATTTATGTGCGGGTCACTCCATCTGTGGAAATAGTTTTACGACAGTTACATTGTCTCCCAGTTGGGTGAAGTGCCTAAATCTCTGACAGTTATTGGGGAACTACTTTTTTTTCATAGGGTGTGAAGGTGTCTGTTTTTTTGTGCAGCGTAGAAATACTGAAAGTAGTTCAGGACTAAATATTATGGATAACTTTGGTAGAAAGGTGTCTTTGTTGTTGTTTTTTCTACGTGAATTATTTACATAAATTACCAGTAACTTGATCCGTTCGCGGTATAAGTTAACAGACACACATACATGTATATTAGAATATATATCATCAACAATACTTTGAATATCGAAGACTGAATTCAATTACGTTTTGGTTCTTTGTATTTTACAATATAAAGTAATTAAAACATTCGTCAACATCCGTGATTGCTATTGGCCTTTCTTTTTTATTTTGCTTCGGACTCTTATTGCAATGAATGATGGGCTCATGTTTTGAAGTTCTTGTATCGAACTAACTACATTAAACTTTGGAGAATAATCTTTATCATGTGAGGTATTTTTATTAGTGTGTATCGGTGGCGTAACCTGCGGGGGGAGAGGGCGCAGGGGAGGTCTATCGGGGGGCGGCAGTAATTTATGTAATTTTATGTACTTCTTGACACGAAAATGGGTCTCGGCTTTTTGAGAGTCTTCCCAGTGGCGCCACTCATTACGCCATAGGGCGCTAACGTTTATCACTAAAGCGAATCCCTTCTCAATTCCCGCTATTATATCCGCGGGGAGGGGGGGGGTGGGGCAAAAGGCACTTTAATATTTAGCAAGATCTGGCTCACGGTTGAATGTGGTAAATAATGAGGGTTGTGTTACCTGTAGTTACTTGTAGTTACCTGTAGTCAGTCACCTGTAGTTACATGTAATTACCTCAGATACCTGTAGTTATATGTAGTTGCCTGTAGTTACCTGTAGATACCTGTAGTTACTGTATATACCTGTAGATTTAGACTAAGCCAGATATTATGCACAGATAATCAAGGCGAAGACATAAGCCTGGTAGAGACTTTTCCAAAACCACTGCCCGCGGGTCAAGTACGGCCCTTCAGGCTGTTTGATCCGCCCACATTTCGTCTTGTCTATATAAGACTTAAAACATAAAAAAGTTTTAAAGTACAAATCTTTGAAGTTAGTGTAAACGTCCGTTACAGACGTCATGTTACAGACGTCATGTTACAGACGTCTCGTTACAGACGTCTCGTTACAAACGTCACGTTACGAGACGTCACGTTACAGACGTCCCATAACTGACTTCACGTTAGAGACGTCTCGTCATAGACGTCCCGTTATAGGCGTCCAAGTTACTGACGTCGCGTTACCCAGAAATCCCGTTACTGAAGTCCGTTATTTATCCGTTATTTATCCCTAATTTCCAATTGCTTAAAGGACATGTCTATAAATGGGCTTTCAAAAATAGAAAAAACAATTCTTTTTTGTTGTTTCACTTTTCACGCAAAGCTAAAAATAATTTAGAATAAATCGAAATTAGACTCCGGAGATCAGATGTCTTATGAAGAAATGTCACCTTGACCAGAGGTTTATAACGGTAATGATGTTCCCACAGCGTTTTTAAAAATAGAGTGCATTCCAAAGGTCTCAGAATTATCTCTTTTTGTGTTTTTTTTTATTTAGATCTGGGGTCACGTGCTACATTCTCAACCAATAGTCTTTGAGCTTTTTATTTTTAATCTGTCACAGACTTGTGGTTCTATATCTAGAAATAAAAAAAATCTCATTAATTAACCTCAGCTAATGACGTCAGTCAAACAAACTACTCACGTACTTGGCAGCACGTGTCTCCAGTCATGTGATATTTAAAAGTATGGAAGATTTTTGTTGGCAATCCTAATTTTTTTTTTTAAAATTAAAGAAGGGGAGAGTATATTTTTATGTTATTTTAAATGTTTTCCGTTGTAATTTGTAATTTTTTAAATCATAAATTGCATCCATCAGTTTTATACTGAATTCATAGAACGCCCTAACATAATCCTTACCCCCCCTTTCCCTGGGCAGACGACTCGCTGTTGTCTTCCCCTTACAAATCAATTAAAAGAATTGATATGCAGCATGTAACCCCTCCCCCTCCGTCTCTCTCTCTCTCTCCCCACCCCCATCCTTCCAAGCTCGGACAAACATTTCGTGGGTGTGCGATAATCCGTGTAAGTGAAGAGTTATAATCATGACGTCATTATTATTATTATTATTATCTGTGTACACAATACAGCTGCCATGCTATCTGTCTGTCCATCTAGACACAAAGCGTTGTTTCAGATATGATTACTACATGATCATCTTTATTATTATTATATTGGCTCTCTCTACGAATGCCATAACAATCTGTCTGTTCATCTATATTCAGAGCATTGCGGCAAAAGTGTTTAGAGGTTATGTTAACTTGTTAGAATATTAACTAGTTAAAAAATGTTAACTCGTAAAAATGTTAACCCCTTTTTATGAATTTTATACAGTTGTAACCATTAAGTGCTGTTACTCTTCATGTTTAAGATCATCTTCGTACAGTGCTTAGACGTCAATATAACTCATCTGTAGATGTTTACTATAGCACAGCCAGGGGGTGGGGAGGGGGTGATGCATAGATCAGCAGGCACGACCCAGCTCAGCCGTTATTTTAGTCACTCTTATATCCATTTTTCTCATTAAGGATGTTAAGATTACAGCTAGACCTGTTAACACATACCCACTCATTAACACACAAACACACACACACATACACAGTACACAACTAACTACACACACACACACACACACACAGTACACAACTAACTACACACACACACACACATACACAGTACACAACTAACTACACACACACACACACATACACAGTGCACAACTAGCTACACACACACACACAAACACAGTACACAACTAACTACACACACACACACACACACACACACACACACACTAGCTGATCTTTAAAAAAAATCAATTACTATTCATTTTTTTCCTGCAGTTACAAATGGAGTTGACAAAATGATTGAACACACATAACACTTTCATTCAGACACAGATAGAATCATTCAACACACATAACACTTTCATTTAGACACATGTAGATAAAATCATTCAACACACATAACACTTTCATTTAGACACATGTAGATAAAATCATTCAACAAACATAACACTTTTATTTAGACACACATAGACAAAATCATTCAACACACATAACACTTTCATTTAGACACACGTAGACAGAATCATTCAACACACATAACACTTTCATTTAGACACAGATAGAATCATTCAACACACATAACACTTTCATTCAGACACAGATAGAATCATTCAACACACATAACACTTTCATTCAGACACATATAGATAGAATCATTCAACACACATAACACTTTCATTTAGACACACGTAGACAGAATCATTCAACACACATAACACTTTCATTTAGACACACGTAGACAAAATCATTCAACACACATAACACTTTCATTTAGACACACGTAGACAGAATCATTCAACACACATAACACTTTCATTTAGACACAGATAGAATCATTCAACACACATAACACTTTCATTCAGACACACGTAGACAAAATCATTCAACACACATAACACTTTCATTTAGACACACGTAGACAGAATCATTCAACACACATAACACTTTCATTTAGACACACGTAGACAAAATCATTCAACACACATAACACTTTCATTTAGACACACGTAGACAGAATCATTCAACACACATAACACTTTCATTTAGACACACGTAGACAGAATCATTCAACACACATAACACTTTCATTTAGACACACGTAGACAGAATCATTCAACACACATAACACTTTCATTTAGACACACGTAGACAGAATCATTCAACACACATAACACTTTCATTTAGACACACGTAGACAGAATCATTCAACACACATAACACTTTCATTTAGACACACGTAGACAGAATCATTCAACACACATAACACTTTCATTTAGACACACGTAGACAAAATCATTCAACACACATAACACTTTCATTTAGACACACGTAGACAGAATCATTCAACACACATAACACTTTCATTTAGACACACGTAGACAGAATCATTCAACACACATAACACTTTCATTTAGACACACGTAGACAGAATCATTCAACATACATAACACTTTCATTCAGACACACTTGGATCTTAAAAATAAATAAATATTCTGATATTACAAACCTACATTGAATCGTACCCCTCCCCCCCCCACAATCTGACCATTAAAAGCTACGGCTATTTTATTTTTTTTTTAATAAAAGAAGAGAAAGGAGGAGGAGGGTGGGGTGTCTGTCAGCCAGAAGCTTTTATTCACTTGCTAATGACGGAATAGAATGGGGAGGGGGGTGGATAATAATTGTGAATTTAAAATAAGGGGGAGGGGTGGCTAAAAGTTGAACAGTAAAAAAAACACACATGATGTATTAGGTCGCGTTTCATTCAGTTTTTGTTATTTTTGTTCCCCTTACCACCACCACCACCACCAACACAACCTTTAACCCCGACACTGGTATATGATTTCTATCCAGTGACGTCCACAGTGGGTGGTGGTGTTGGTAGTTGATCGGTATTAATGACGTCTGGAGTCGTTGACGTAAGTCATTGTGTTGTTGTTGTTGTTGTTGTTTTTGGTACCGGGGGTCTATTGTTTGTTTGTGTGTTTGTTTGTTTGTTTGTTTGGTAGCTGGGTGAGAGACAAGAGATTGGTGGGGGGGGGGGGGTTGGTCTTGGTCTGGATGTGGCCGAATCCTGGTAGACAGGGGCAGGTCAGTTGAAAAAAAAAAGAACTGAAATGAAAGCAGTCGAAGTATTAATAAAAGATCAACTTTATTTTTTCATTTATTCCTTTGTTTATTTTTTTTAATTCATTGAGCAACATAAAACAAGCAATTAAGCCTGTTCCATTCTGGACACAGGACGTGTTAGCGCATTTTCATGTTATGTATCAGTACGTATGCTATCTTTCAGTAAATATTTGTAAATTTTGGAAATGTTTATAAATTCAATTGTGTAATGCATATATCTGTAAAAAAAAATAAATTATAAAGACGTTTCTTTATATTTGAAAAAAAAATATTTTCTCTTAAATCTAACTACAAGTGGTTTGTGGTCACTGAAATAGGACTCATAATTGAAAACATTCGAAATTATAGTCATTTAATCGTCAGAAAACTCCGTCAATTGTTGCATAGCTCTGATACTTTCAATTAAACTTACTATTTCATTTGATGAGTTTCTTAATAAATCTTGGTGAAACTACGTGCTGCAGTATTTCGCACCAAATGAACGGGATATTGAACGTACAAGGTGTATATCTCTATACTTATAAGACGCATTAGTTGTCTGTCTGTCTGTCTGTTCCCTTATAACTCAAGATCCAGAAAACCAAAAAAACGTGAAATTTGTTACACATACACATAATTACATGGGGAAGGTTATACGACAGGTTTCGTTTCATCTCGATGGGTAGTTTAATTGTAATTAATTATTTTTATTTTAGTATTTTACTATATTAAAGTAATCTCGACGGCGCCATAGATAAAATTCTCTGTGACGTCATTTCCCTATGACACATTTTTAAAAGAGGGGTAACTCCCGGAAACTCCAATTGTAAACATTGATGAAATCAATAGTCATATCTATTTACCTATCGTTTTATGTATTCGGAAGATTAAAATTAAAGGTGCACTTTAATAAACCGAAATACGTTAATTAAAATGTTTCTGTGACATTATTAACATTATTAATACAATCTCAATGCGTAGTTTAATTGTAATTAATTATTTTAGTATTTTACTATATTAAAGTATCCACGGTATGGGATCGCCTTCACTATAAATAAAAATCGCGCACCATGTGAATGTGTAATTGAACGGACGGTGAAGAAAGGGCTAGGGACGGGAAAAAAAAAATATTGTTGTTGTTTTTTTTCATGCTGCAAGTACCCGACTTTGCCCGGGATTAAAATAAGGTTTTCTGTTTATTTAAGAAGCGTAATTTGACGTTTAATTGTACAGAGAGAGGGGAGGGGGGGGGAGAGAGATAAAGAGAGAGGGGGCAGGGAGGGAGAGGGAAGGAGGGGGCAGAGAGGGGGGAGAGAAGGAGGGGAGGGAGGGAGAGGTGGTAGGTAGGGAGATTAATGGGGAGGGAGGGAGAGGGAGGGGTTGGAGAGAGAAAGGGAGGGAGGGAAAGAGAAAGGAAGGGAGGGAGTAGGGAGGGAGATAGAGGGGGGAGGAGAGAGAAAGGGGAGGGAAGGAGAGAGGGAGAGAGAGGATGGGAGGGAGTTAGAGATAAAGAGAGAGGGGGGCAGGGAGGGAGAGAGGGGGGGAGGAAGGGAAGAAGGTGGAGAGAGTGGTACGGGGGTGAGAGAAGGAGGGAGGGATATACGGAGAGAGAGGGAGAGAGAGAAAAAGAGAGAGAGAGGGGAGGGGCAGGGGGAGGGAGCAGGAGGAGAGGGAGAGAGAAAAGAAGAGAGGGAGTAGGGGAGGGAGATAGAGGGGAGGGAGGAAAAGAGAGGGTGGGAGAGAGGGAGAGAGAGAAAGAGTGAGGGGGCAGGGAGGGAGAGAGATGGGAGAGAGGGAGGGAGAGGGAGGGAGAAAGGGAGGGAAAGGGAGAGAGGGGGAGGGAGAGAGAGAGGAAGAGGGGGAGAGAGATGGGAGAGAGAGGGAGGGAGAAAGGAGGGAGGGAGGGAGAGAGGGGGTAGGGAGGGAGAGGATGGGAGAAATGGGAGGGAGTGAGAGATAAAGAGAGAGAGAGGGGGCAGGGAGGGAGAGAGAAGGGGGAGTAGAAAGGGAGGAAGGTGGAGAGACGGGGGACGGGAGTGAGAGAAGGAGGGAGGGAGATAGGGAGAGAGAGGGAGATGGGAGAGTTAGAGAGGGAAGGAGAGGGAGAGAGGGAGAAAGGGAGGGAGGGAAAGAGAAAGGGAGAGAGGGGTAAGGAGGGAGAGGGAGGGGGAAGGAGACAGGGGGAGGGAGAAAACAAAAGGTAAACAGAAAACCTTATTTTAAACCCGGGCAAAGCCGGGTACTTGCAACTAGTATAATATATAAGCCCCTTAGAAGCCCTGAAGCCCGGCCCTCAGAGGTCTTATCGCGAAATGAACTTTTGATGTACACATGGCAGGCCAAGACCTACAAAATGTTATACAGTGGGTATTCGGTTAACGAACTGTTCGGACAGCGAACAAATCAGACAACGAACACTTTCAGGAAAGATTTTTGTGTTCGGACAACGAACAAAATTCGGATAACGAACAAAAACTAATTCTAACGAACACGTCTCGGCTCTCGGAACACCCGACATCAGTCCTCAATTTGTCCTGAAAATGGATGTGCGCGTGCGCTGACAAGTCATCATTCATACTACGTAGCAGTTAGGCAGCACCATACGACGCGTAGGGTAGTGTGCGGCGACACATTGTCAATAGTGTACCATACATGTGTAGTTGGTTTATGTCCTTGTGGTTTTCGTGTGTGCTTCTCTAAACGCCTTATAAAAAACCCCTGTAAATTTGACAATATTATGGGACCTGAAAAGAGTAGAGTGTCAAGAACTGTGCTCACCATAAAAACCAAGCAAGAGATTATAACTAAAGTGGAGAGTGGACAAATAATGACTGATGTTACCAGGCAGTACTGTAGGCACAATCCTAGCTAAAAAAGATATCATCAAGAAGACTCAAGCCGCTAAAGGAGTAACGAAAATTACATCTGAGAAGCAAAAAAAAAAGTGTCATCCATGATAAAATCGAGAGTTTGCTTTTAGTTTGGATAAATGAACCGGAGGTGAAAAGAGATATAACTAGAATGGCCATCATTCAAGAGAAGGCTGGAGAAATTTTTGAGAAATTGAAAGAACAAACTCCAGGCTCGTCCTCCGAAAATCTAGAATTCAAGGCTACCACTGGCTGGTTTTACAAAATTTAAAATGAGATCTGGCATTAAACAAGCTGATGTCAATAGGGTTGCTGATCTTCACAACGACACAGCTATCAATCATTTCCTGAAAGTCCTGAAGGAGAAAAAAAAACAATCGACATTGGACATGTTCTTTAACGCCCAAATAAAAGAAAAAGAACTGATTAATAAGCAAGTCTACATGTATGTATCATATTTGTAATAAATAAACTTTCTAAGAAATTATTCTTGTGCATGACAATTTTTTTTATTTAAATTTTTAGAATCTGCAGAACGAATTAATCGAGTTTCCATTAACATATATGGTAAATCGATGATCGGTTAACGAACGATTCGGATAGCGAACAATTGTGGAACGGATTAAGTTCGTTAACCGAATACCCACTGTATACATCATGGGTCTAGGACTTATAGTTGCTGAGATATAGCGCTCCTTTATTAATATAGCTTATATAGTAAAAAACGGTACTAAGGCCCCTTTTACGGCCCTGAGAGGTCAGATCGCGAAATGGAAAAAAGTCATTTCTTGGCAGGCCAAGACCTACAAAATGATATATACATCATGGGTCTAGGACTTATGGTTGTTGAGATCTAGGGTGATGACGGACAGACAGACAGACAGACAGACAGACAAAACGGGGACAATAGAGCATTTTTTTTTTCTAAAAAAATACTACACACACACACACACAAAAGTAGGCGAGAAAATTGTTGTGCATCTAGCCAGGGCATGTCTTTTGGATAGGCAAATTAGGCCAACACAGTAGCCTTCAACGCAGGAAGTAACCCCTACGAGTGATTATTCTTGTCGCATCTGATGAGGGGGGTGTGTGTTACAGCGCCCGACTGTCAAAAAGTAAGCGTTCATGATTCGGATTTATCTCGGCGAGAACAAATTGAATTTTACCCTGTGTTGCCTCCATGGCCATTGCGCTATGGACTCTTTTTTCGGCTACATCATGTGAGGTGACGTCACCTGCCGCCTTCTGAGTCACTCTTTCATCAATCTATTTAACTACTATACATTGTTATTAAAACAAAAAAAAATATTTGCTAAAGTTAAATATTTACGAAACGCAATATAAAATTACTCGGTTAATGCCAAGAAAAACGATCCAGTTAAGGCTCGGCGATTTAGTATTCGTATGTGTTTGATATATGAACACTTCTGGCTAGATAACGAGCTGTGCATCTCACCATGGTCTGCATCACACTCCTTCTATTCTGTATTCTATCTCCTCCCACCCCCTCACACCACCACCTTTACATAACACTCCTAATACTCGTTTAGTACCCTTCACCTCTCTTCTACTTCCTTACTATTCATATACATTTTATTTATAACAGAAACACTATCTGTCCAATACAATTTTTTTTTCTTTTTTAAAGTATGTGTTCTTTTGTTTACTTAGTAAGGTGAATTTATAACTTCAAGTACTTAACACTGATGTTACTTAAACGAAATTAAGTCTCTGAGACGCTAATGGACCACAGAATACAAAATATACGGAGAGGTGCGCTTTGTTAATATAAATTGATTTCTTTTTGGTACGAAAGCCGCCATATTTGTGCTACTTGTTCCAACATTTTGGTGCTACATAATTTAAAAAAAAAACATAACTGGCGGAATTCTATATCAATCCATATACAGGGACGGACTTAAGTCCCTGGGCGCAGAAGAAATGTTGGGCCCTTTAGAAAAAGAGAGACATATCAATGACTTTAAAATTGTTGGGTCCGTCCTTAAATCAACCCCTGGAAACATATAATTTGTTCTAACAGACCAAGTTCTATTCATAAAATTAATGTCTTATTAATTCTTTTCCTCCCATCTTTCAATAAACAATTTTTTTGGAAGTTCAATGATGCGCAATTCTGATATACTCCCGACATGCTCCTATTTATAGTTTTTTTTTTTTAATTTTATTTCGGCCCGCTGCAAGTTCTTTTTGGTGACATCCTAGTGACGTAGCCTGTTACAAATATATAAATAAGTGGATATTTCATACCGTCTTATATAGTGCAGTGAGAAACACGTTTATCATGATGTTACAATTCTATCTCCATTTGTTTATTTGTATTGAAGTGCTCGACGTATTTCGTGGCAATGAATTAAATGATGATCACGTCCTGGCCAGGAACATCAATATCATAAACAGATGACATTAAATAATTGATATTCTAATGTTGAGCGGAAGTGAGTCAACATTATGATTGTGAACTGTCCACACGAGGAGTTGATTTTTTTTAAAAAAGAGAAGGAAAGAATGCATTATAACCGTACCTGCTTTATAAACAGTCTGTTGAAACTCATCACAGTGCTTCTAGTAATAGCTTTAAATGTTGTTTATGCGTTTAATCGGTTTGTTTTTGTGTGCATCAATTACACCGGGACGCTAACTAGGATAGTATCATTTCAAGTATTGTTTTGCCTTTTTGATTTTGAATGGACTTCATTATTTTTAGAGCATTTTCGAAAAAAAATGCTCTATTGTCCCCGTTTTGTCTGTCTGTCTGTCTGTCCGTCATCACACTAGATCTCAACAACCATAAGTCCTAGACCCATGATGTATATATCATTTTGTAGGTCTTGGCCTGCCATGCGTGCAGCAAAAGTTCATTTCGCGATCTGACCTCTGAGGGCCGTAAAAGGGGGCTTATAAAGTACCGTTTTTTTTACAATATAAGCTATATTAACAAAGGAGCGCCATATATCTCAGCAACCATAAGTCCTAGACCCATGATGTATATATCATTTTGTAGGTCTTGGCCTGCCATGTGTACATCAAAAGTTCATTTCGCGATAGGACCTCTAAGGGTCGGGCTTCAGGGATCCGAATGTGCTTATATATTATATATATAGCCCCATTCTACACCTTGTACGTTCAATAACCCATTCATTTGGTGCGAAATACTGCAGCACGTAGTTTCACCAAGATTTATTAAGAAACTCATCAAATGAAATAGTAAGCTTGTGTTCTGAGTTTAATTGAAAGTATCAGAGCTATGCAACAATTGACGGAGTTTTCGGACGATTAAATGACTACAATTTCGAATGTTTTCAATTATGAGTCCTATTTCAGTAACCACAAACCACTTGTAGTTAGATTTAAGAGAAAATAATTTTTTTTCAAATATAATATTTTTTTTACAGATATATGCATTACACAATTGAATTTATAAACATTTCCAAAATTTACAAATATTTACTGAAAGATAGCATACGTACTGATACATAACTTGAAAATGCGCTAACACGTCCTGTGTCCAGAATGGAACAGGCTTAATTGCTTGTTTTTTTAAATATGTGTGTTTAGCACCTCACAGAAATCTGGTCATAAATGACACTGCACTTTTCCAACAAATAACAGCTCAATGATTCAGCGAAAGAATTAAATCCAATAGAAACTGATCTTATTACCACATTTTAAATTATTTTTTTTGGGCTTAGGATATTGTAAAACTTGGGTGGGCAACATACGACACGAGGGCCACATTAGACCCGCTACAGCATTTTCCGTGGCCCAAGTAAGCATTTGGTAAAAAGTTGTTAAAACTGGGGAAAAGAAACTTACATTGATTTTTTGTATGTTGCTATTTAGTTACTTAAACATATTAACGTTAAAAATTATGAATCATGTACAAACTATAAACTAGGAAGTCTAGTAATAATAGTGGTACATTTGAATGGGTGGGGGGGGTGTCAGAAAACCAGCGCAGTTTTACATAAATTGACTGACATTCTCTACTGGACTAGAGGTGTCTCTAGTTGTGACACCTTTGATGTAGCGACAGGTAAATCTGGTCAGTTGTTATAAAATCACCTGTATAGTCCGATACATTGCGAAATTGTGGAGGGGGGGGAGGAGATGAGAGACTTGTAAATACCAACTGTTGATACACAGATACGTGCATAGGTACATTGGCGTAGCGAGGTTAACTTGCGCCCGGGGCAAAAATTTAGCGCCCTCCCCCATTCGAAAACCATAAAATATGTGTAAAATATACCATTCGGCGCCCCCTTGTGAGTAGCTCCAGGGGCTTGATGCCCCATTTGCCCACCCCTTGCTACGCTACTGCATCATACTAAGTCAACAGGAACGTATCGAAATGGAAATGTAGGTAATTTCATTGGATTGAAGCGAAAAGGATTTCACAAAATAACTTTAACTTATTAAGAAGAATGACCTGATTGATTATTATAGTTTTAACTGTACAATAATTAGTGCATTACTTTACTGCGGTTGGGAGGGGGGGTGTGGCAGGGAAGGGGGGGGGTTATGATCACTTATACGCAGCAGAATATGACCAACTAAATACTTAAGGAAGTTCGAAGGAAGGTTTAAGATTTTCTTTAACATATATATTCCCCAAGATGTATTTAGTTGAGAATGTTGCTTAGATGCGGTTAATATGGATGAAACAACAAGTTAGTAGATTGGACTAATAGTTTTAGTGAATGGATAAAAGAACAAAACCGTATTGCTCTGAAGGAAGTGCAATCTGTGTACATGTGAAGTTAGCTCTGCTGCAGTCTGTGAATATGTGGATATAGCTCTACTGCAGTCTGTGAATATGTGGATATAGATCTACTGCAGTCTGTGAATATGTGGAGATAGCTCTGCTGCAGTCTGTGCATATGTGAAGATGGCTCTACTACAGTTTGTGTTTGTGTGTTTGTGTGAAGATAGATCTACTACAGTCTGTATATGTGAAATGAGTATTATCAAAGTCTAGTTTGAGCGAATCTGTGAACAGGGATAGAGAAAACTTCGAGAATAAATTTTGTTTGCTTTACTTTGCAACACTTTGGCAATTACACGGCTCAATTATTTGTATTTATCTGTTTAATAAATGAAAATGTTTTCACCACAAGAGGAATTTTCTCGGTTTAGAATCGATGACCAATGCCACCTCTGGTCAGGGCATTTCTGAGTGTGTTTTGGATTGTGTAGAGACCAGTGGCTTGTCAATACTTGCCATGGCCATGGTATAAAATGGCCAGCATTACAAAGGATTGGACCAGAACATTTACTGGGAGAATGTATGTATAATTAAATTGATCGATATCAAGACAAAAGCTTAAACACTGACAAAGATGTTTTGTTATTTCATTGTATGTTGCAACCATGTTGTAATTATTGATCCTTTAGCGTACGCTAATTTATATAATTAAAAAAAACAAACATTTCTTATGTTACTGATGTTTCTCTTGTATGCATTAGACATTATGCTATTCATACAATAAATTAGATGAAGTGTTATTTAAACCAGATTCATTTGTTTATGATAAGACCCTACTCTCACCACGACCATCTCAATGTCGCCCCCGGTGTGCCAAACTAAAAGACCGAGAACCACTGCTGTAATTCATCTTCAGCGATGATTCCCGCCGCCCTCCCCCCCCCCCCAGTCTTTTTCAACTTTTGTGGTAGCAAAGTGAATCACGCAAGTGGACACGGTTTCGGGCAGTATTCTTAAGTTGGACCTCAGGGCAACCCTGTTTTTATTTATTCGACAGTTCTCCACTTTAGTTTTGACCTCTCTGCTCTTCTCCTGACCTGCTCTTGTCTTGACCTTCTCTTGACCTTCTCTTCTACTGAGCTGCTTTTCTATTTTAGCTGCTCTTCTCTT
>JAGDYQ010000005.1:4778158-4935423 GCA_021962125.1 Bulinus truncatus | reverse complement strand
ATAATGAAGTCCATTCAAAATCAAAAAGACAAAACAATACTTGAAATGATATTATCCTAGTTAGCATCCCGGTGTAATTGATGCACATAAAAACAAACCGATTAAACGCATAAACAACATTTAAAGCTATTACTAAAAGCACTATGATGAGTTTCAACAGACTGTTTATAAGCAAGGTTATAATGCATTGTTTCCATCTCTTTTTAAAAAAAAAATCAATTCCTCGTGTGGACAGTTCACAATCATAATGTTGACTCATTTCCGCTCAACATTAGAATATCAATTATTTAATGTCATCTGTTTATGATATTGATGTTCCTGGCCAGGACGTGGTCATCATTTAATTCATTGCCAGGAAATACGTCGAGCACTTCAATAAAAAATAAACAAATGGAGATTAGAATTGTAACACCATGATAAACGTGTTTCTCACTGCACTATATAAGACGGTATGAAATATCCATTTATTTATATATTTATAAGAGGATAAGTCAATAAAATGTCGCCGAATAAAACTTGCAGCGTGCCGAAAATAAAAGAAAAAAAATATATAAATAGGAGCATGTCGAGAGTATATCAGAATTGGGCATCATTGAACTTCCAAGAAAAAAATGTTTATTGAAAGATGGGAGGAAAAGATATTAATAAAAACATTAATTTTATGAATAGAACTTGGTCTGTTAGAACAAATTATATGTTTCCAGGGGTTAATTGAAGGACGGGCGCACAAATATTTAGGGGCCCAATACTGCCCAACATTTCTTCTGCGCCCAGGGACATAAGTCCGTCCCTGTATATGGATTGATATAGAATTACGCCATTTATGTTATTTTTTAAATTATGTAGCACCAAAATATTGGTGCAGGTAGCACCAAAATGTTGATACAAGTATAGCACAAATATGGCGGCTTTCGGACCAAAAAAAAAAACACTTTGTTTTAACAAAGAGCACCACTCCGTATATTTTGTATTCTGTGGTCCATTAGCGTCCCAGAGACTTAATTTCGTTTAAGTAACATCAGTGTTAAGTACTTGAAGTTATAAATTCGCCTTTCTAAATAAACAAAATAACACATACTTTAAAAAAGAAAAAAAATTCTATTAGACAGATAGTGTTTCCGTTTAAAATGTATATGAATAGTACGGAGGTAGAAGGGACGTGAAGGGTACTAAACGAGTATTAGGAGTAGTGTTGTTTTAGTCCCAGGTCATATTTTAGTTTCAGTTTTTATTTCGTTTTTTCTGTAATAATTTTAGTTTTCGTCTAGTTTTAGTCTTGCTTCTAATTTTAGTTTTAGTTTTAGTTCTCGTTGACGAAAAGTCAACATTTTCGTTAACGAAGGTTTTAGTTTTAGTTTTCGTGAACGAAAGCAACACTATATTTGAGTTTCAGTTTTTATTTCGTTTTTTCTGTAATAATTTCAGTTTTCGTCTAGTTTTAGTCTTGCTTCTAATTTTAGTTTTAAATTTAGTTCTCGTTGACGAAAAGTCAACATTTTCGTTAACGAAGGTTTTAGTTTTAGTTTTCGTGAACGAAAGCAACACTATATTTGAGTTTCAGTTTTTATTTCGTTTTTTCTGTAATAATTTCAGTTTTCGTCTAGTTTTAGTCTTGCTTCTAATTTTAGTTTTAGTTCTCGTTGACGAAAAGTCAACATTTTCGTCAACGAAGGTTTTAGTTTTAGTTTTCGTCTACGAAAACAACACTATTAGGAGTGTTATGTAAAGGTGGTGGTGTGAGGGGTTGGGAGGAGATAGAATACAGAATGGCAGGGGTGAGATGCAGAATTTGGTGAGATATGTACAGCTCGTTCTCTAGCTAGATATGCCCATATATCAAACACAGACGAATACTAAAATCGCCAAGCCTTAACTGGATCGTTTTTCATGGCATTAACCGAGTAATTTTATATTGCGTTTCGTAAATATTTAACTTTAGCAAATATTTTTTGTTTTAATAACAATGTATAGTAGTTAAATAGATTGATGAAAGAGTGACTCAGAAGGCGTCAGGTGACGTCACCTCATATGATGTAGCCGAAAGAAGAGCTGATAGCGCAAAGACCATGGAGGCAACACGGGGGAAATGGGGGGGGGGGGGTACATTTTATACTCAGCCTGAAGAATTCAATTTGTTCTCACCGAGATAGATTCGAACCATGAACGCTAACTTTTTGACAGTCGGGCGCTGTAACACACATCCCAATCATCAGATACGACAGGAATAATTATAATTACTCGCAGTAGTTACTTACTGCGTTGGAGAGACTACTGTGTCGGCCTTATTTGCATATCCAAAATATTCAGTCCCTGGCTAGATGTACAACAATTTTCTTGCCTATTTGTGTGTGTAGTATTTTTTTTTATGTTGCTCAATGTTTTTTTTTTTAAATAAACAAAGGAGTAAATGAAAAAATAAAGCTGATCTTTTATTAATACTTCGACTGATTTCATTTCAGTTCATTTTTTTTTTCAACTGATCTGCCCCTGTCTACCAGGATTCGGCCACATCCAGACCTAGACCCCCCCCCCCTACGAGTTCTCTTGTCTCTCACCCAGCTACCAAACAAACAAACACACAAACAATAGACCCCGGTACCAACAACAACAACAACACAATGACTTACGTCAACGACTCAAGACGTCATTAAACCGATCAACTACCAACACCACCACCACCCACTGTGGACGTCACTGGATAGAAATCATATACCAGTGTCGGGGTTAAAGGTGGTGGTGGTGGTAAGGGGAACAAAAATAACAGAAAAACTGAATGAAACGCATAGTGTGTTTTTACTGTTCAACTCTCAGTCACCTCTCCCCCTTATTTTAAATTCACAATTATTATCCCCCCCCCCTCCCTATTCTATTCCGTCATTAGCAAGTGAATAAAAGCTTCTGGCTGACAGACCCCTCCCCCCTCGTACTTTCTCTTCTTTTATTAAAAAATAAATAAAATAGCCGTAGCTTTTAATGGGAAGATTAAGTCAATGACGTATTAACGGTCTCTTTGGAGAGTTGTACCTGAGGGGGGGGGGAGTGTCCAGTAATTGTATGTGAGAGAGTGAGAATGGAGGGGGGGGGCGGTACATTTTAATGTAGGTTGCAATTGTTTGTAATATCAGAATATTTATTTATTTTTAAGATCCAAGTATGTCTGAATGAAAGTGTTATGTGTGTTGAATGATTCTGTCTACGTGTGTCTAGATGAAAGTGTTATGTGTGTTGAATGATTCTGTCTACGTGTGTCTAGATGAAAGTGTTATGTGTGTTGAATGATTCTGTCTACGTGTGTCTAGATGAAAGTGTTATGTGTGTTGAATGATTCTGTCTACGTGTGTCTAAATGAAAGTGTTATGTGTGTTGAATTGTTATGTCTACGTGTGTCTAAATGAAAGTGTTATGTGTGTTGAATGATTCTGTCTACGTGTGTCTAAATGAAAGTGTTATATGTGTTGAATGATTCTGTCTACGTGTGTCTAAATGAAATTGTTATATGTGTTGAATTGTTATGTCTACGTGTGTCTAAATGAAAGTGTTATGTGTGTTGAATCATTTTGTCTAACTCGATTTGTAACTGCTGCAGGGAAAAAAATCAATAGTAATTGATTTTTTTTTAAAGATCAGCTAGTGTGTAGTTAGTTGTGTATTGTGTATGTGTGTGTGTGTGTGTGTGCGTGTGTGTGTGTGTGTGTGTGTGTTAATGAGTGGGTATGTGTTAACAGGTCTAGCTTTAATCTTAACATCCTTAATGAGAAAAATGGATTTAACAGTGACTAAAATAACGGCTGGGCTGGGCCGTGCCTGCTGATCTATGCATCACACCCCCTCCCCACCCCCTGGCTGTGCGTATAGTAAACATCTACAGATGAGTTATGCTGACGTCTGAGCACTGTACGAAGATGATCTTAAACATGAAGAGTAACAGCACTTAATGGTTACAACTGTATAGAATTCATAAAAGGGGTTAACATTTTTACGAGTTAACATTTTTTATTAGTTGATATTCTAACCAGTGAGCATTACCTCTAAACACTTTTGCCGCAATGCTCTGAATATAGATGAACAGACAGATTATCATGGCATTTGTAGACAGGACCAATATAATAATAAAAATGATCACGTAGTAAACATTTCTGAAACAACGCTTGGTGTCTAGATCAGTGGTTCCCAAAGTGGTCCCTACGGACCCCCAGGGGTCCCCGGTATCATTCAAGGGGTCCGTGGAAGATACAAATTCATTTGGGGGTCCCTAAACAACTTCAGGGGGTCCGCGTAAGGTTTAATATAAAAAAATCGTATCAGCTGTAAGTGAGGTAACACATACCGCGTTGCACAAGCAAGCTTTAGACATTATAAAGAATTCCACTAAGTAATAATCCAGTACAATGAAGGATTGACGAAATCGCTCAGTTCATAGAAAATTCTTTATGCGAGAACTTAAAAACATCTGAATTTTCTTAACAGTTTGAGAATCCACTTTACCAGTAAACAAAGTTTTACTTTTAGCTTATGTAAGATTTGTAAAAGAATATTTTTTCTTCAAGAATTGTTATTTGCTAAATGTTTGGAAACCGATCCAAATTGTGAAATGTTATTTACTGAATTAAAAAGATTTTCGAATGTAAAAGTTATAATTGACTAATACCATATCTCTTGTAACTAACTTTGCTCCGCAATGGTATGAAGATACAGACGCTGTATCCAATGTTATTTCAGTACATTAAGTCATTCATCGACATCATTTTATTGCAAAAAAAAAATAAAATAAATGTTTGCATGGATCACTAGTTTATGTCACTAAAGCAGTTAATAAAATTAAAAGGAATGCCTTCAATAAGAGATTATTTGCTCAACGTTGTTTAAAAAATAACGAAGACTATAATCGTTCACTACTTCACACAGAAGAACGTTGGTTATCTAAAGGTGCATGTTTAAATCGATTTTATGCCCTCTTTAACCCAGTGTTGGAATTCCTGGAAAGCAAAGAAATGATTTGCGACACAATTTATTTAACTCAAAAAATGTCATACATATGGCTGATTTATTTGACAAACGAGGGGTGAGTTCTGCCGGTCATAGTCTTATTTATAGCAAATGCTATATAATGGTACTATGTTTATTGAATATAGTTTGTATAATCATTGCAAAATAGAGATGAAGATTTGCTTGCTTACTGTCAAAAACTAATGGCTCTTCATGCAGACCTGAACCAAAGATTTGAAGATATTCTTAATTTGGATATTCCAGACTGCGCGTTGAACTCTTTCGCTGCACTAATACAGGAGCAGCTTATAGAAATATTCACAAAATGAGGAAATCAAACCACTGTTTGAACAAGGACAAAAAATTCTGGTTACAAAAACATATCCCAATTTATATCCTGCATTATGGGTTATTGTACAGAAGTTGTTGACTGCCTTTCCTTCTTCTTGTGTGGTAGAACTTAGATTCAGTGCCGTTATAAACCTCATCACACACAAAAGAAACCGACCATAAATTAGTGCTCATGGGGATTTGTGGTTGCTACTTACACTAATAGAGCTGGACATCAATACACAAAAAACATCTCATCACAAAAATTATAATTTCAATAAATATTTTTTTTAATATGTAATTTTATACTATGTATTGTATGTAGCTTTTTAACTAGGGGGTCCGTGGGCAAGTTTTGACAGTAAAAAGGGGTCCATGGGTCAAAAATGTTTGGGAACCACTGGTCTAGATGAACAGACGGATAGCAATGGCAGTTGTACTATGTACACAGATAATAATGACGTCATAATTATAACCCCTCACTTACACGGATTATCGCACACCCACGAAATGTTTGTCCGAGTTTGGAAGGATGGGGGTGGGGAGAGAGAGAGAGAGACGAGGGGGGTGGGGGTTACATGCTGCATAATAATTCTTTTAATTGATTTGTGTAAGGGGAAGACAGCAGCGAGTCGTCTGCCCGGGGAAGGGGGGGGGGAAGGATTATGAATTCAGTATAAAAACTGATGGATGCAATTTATGATTTTAAAAAATTACAAATTACAACGGAAACATTTAAAATAACATAAAAAATATATCTCTCCTTCTTTAATTTAAAAAAAAAAATTAGGATTGCCAACAAAAATCTTCCATACTTTTAAATATCACGTGACCGGAGACACGTGCTGCCAAGCACGTGAGTAGTTTGTTTGACTGACGTCATTAGCTGAGGTTAATTAATGAGATCTTTTTTTTTATAATTTCTAAATATAAAACAAGTCTGTGACAGTTTAAAAATAAAAAGCTCAAAGATTATTGGTTGAGAATGTATCACGTGATCCCCACATCTAAAAAATCAAAAAAAAGAGATAATTCTCTGACCTTTGGAATGCACTCTATTTTTAAAACGCTGTGGGAACATCATTACCGTTATAAACCTCTGGTCAAGCTGACATTTCTGCATAAGATATCTGATCTCCGGAGTCTAATTTCGATTTATTCAAAATTATTTTTAGCTTTGCGTGAAAAGTGAAACAACAAAAAAAAATAATTGTTTTTTTTCTATTTTTGAAAGCCCATTGATAGGCATGTCCGTTGGCAATTTAAATTGAGTGATAAATAACGGATAAATAACGTGACGTCAGTAACGGGATTTCTGTAACGTGACGTCAGTAACTTGGACGCCTATAACGGGACGTCTATGACGAGACGTCTCTAACGTGAAGTCAGTAATGGGACGTCTGTAAAGAGACGTCTGTAACGTGACTCTGTAACAGAACGTCTGTAATGGGCCGGATCAAACAGCCTGAAGGGCCGTACTTGACCCGAGGGCAGTCGTTTTCAATGTCTCCGCTAGGCTTATGCCTTTCGCCTTGTTTATCTGTACATAATAACGGCTTAGTCTGAATCTACAGGTAACTACAGGTATCTACGGGTAACTACAGGTAACTACGGGTATCTACAGGTAACTACAGGTAACTACAGGTATCTGCAGGTAACTACAGGTAACTGAGGTAATTACATGTAACTACAGGTATCTACAGATAACTACAGTTATCTACAGGTATCTACAGGTAACTACAGGTAACTACGGGTATACACAGGTAACTACCGGTAACTACAGGTAACTACAGGTAACAATAGGTAACTGAGGTAATTACATGTAACTACAGGTGACTGACTACAGGTAACTACAAGTAACTACAGGTAACACAACCCTCATTATTTACCGCATTCAACCGTGAGCCAGATCTTGCTAAATATTAAAAGCCTTTGCCCTACCCCCCTCCCCGCAGATATAATAGCGAGAATTGAGAAGGGATTAGCTTTAGTGATAAACGTTAGCGCCCTGTGGCGTAGTGAGTGGCGCCACTGGGAAGACTCTCAAAAAGCCGACCCATTTCCGAGTCAAGAAGTACATAAAATTACATAAATTACTGCCGCCCCCCGATAGACCTACCCTGCGCCCTCTCCCCCCCCCCCGCAGGTTACGCCATCGATACACACTAATAAAAAGACCTCACATGATAAAGATTATTCTCCAAAGTTTTAATGTAGTTAGTTCATTACAAGAACTTCAAAACATGAGCCCATCATTCATTGCAATAAGAGTCGAAACAAAATTAAAAAAAAAGAAAGGCAAATAGCAATCACGGATGTTGACGAATGTTTTGAATTACTTTCTAGTGTAAAATACAAAGAACCGAAACGTAATTGTGTTCAGTCTTCGATATTCAAAGTATTGTTGATGACATATATTCTAATATACAGGTATGTGTGTCTGTTAACTTATACCGCGAACGGATCAAGTTACTGGTAATTTATGTAAATAATTCACGTAGAAAAAACAACAACAAAGACACCTTTCTACCAAAGTTATCCATAATATTTAGTCCTGAACTACTTTCAGTATTTCTACGCTGCACAAAAACAGACAGCTCCACACCCTATGAAAAAAAAGTAGTTCCCCAATAACTGTCAGAGATTTAGGGCACTTCACCCAACTGGAGGCAATTTAACTGTCGTAAAACTATTTCCACAGATGGAGTGACCCGCACATAAATTTGACACATTTGTGACCATGTGAACACACAGAAACAAGCGCATACACTGACTTCACACGACACACAAGTTATTCCGCATTCACTGAAAAAAAAAAAGTGAAAACAATAGCACATCGGCAATTGCACATCAACAGTTGCAATCAACAATTGCACATCAACAATTGCACATCACCAATTGCACATCAGCAATCGCACATCAACAATCGCACATCCACTATTGCACATCAGCAATCGCACATCAACAATTGCACATCAACTATTGCAAATCAACAATTGCACATCAACAACCGCACATCAACAATTGCACATAAACTATTGCACATCAACAATTGCCTATCAACAATCGCACATCAACAATCGCACATCAACAATTGCACATTGACAATCGCACATCAACAATTGCACATTGACAATTGCACATCAACTATTGCATATCAACAATCGCATGTCACCAATTGCACATCAACAATTGCACATTGACAATTGCACATCAGCAATTGCACATCAGCAACTGCAAATTAGCCCATTCGTGAAAAATACAAATAACATCAGTCTAATACAGCCAGCACCCTATGATTTCCCAGAAACTAAACAGACTTTGTTAATAAACATTATTTAGATTAAGAAAGTATTGTATCTGTGGGATAAAAGTTATGGATGTCAGCCTTATGTCCAGTAGCAGAACGAAGAAGGGGTTGAAATGTCTTTATATTCGAGCTACATTTTAGGCAATATCATAAACATGATACGTTTTGAGAATATTGTAACATGATAAGATTTGGAGATATCATAAACAAAATAAGTTTAGGAAAGATCATTGCAATGGAAAGTTTAGGAAATATGATAAAATCAGAAAATATCAAAAACATGTTAAATTTAGGAAACATAAACATGATAAGCTTAGGAAATAATATCAACATATCAAGTTTAGGTAATATCATAAACATGACAAGTTAATGAAAATATCATAGACTTGATAGATTTAGACAGTTTTATAAAGTTTCTGATTTTATGAAATATCTCATAAGTATACGAATTTAAAAAAAAATATCATAGGTATATCATAATTTCATAAATGTTTGCTAAGCGTTTATTAGGCTTTTTCCCGTATTTGGCGATTGTTATTCTTTTTTTTAGGTATGGCTAAAAACCAAATTAACTGAAAAATTTAGTGCCACGTTTTGTTTGCACCAAGTTTTAACGGTTTGGGGCACGTGACAAACGGTCACACTAAATGACGTCTTTACTACGTCTATTGACAAAAAAAAAATTCACCTTCAATTTCATCTTGGGGAAAATAAAAAAGATAGACCATCAGCACCGTAACGTGTCAGTTTATTTAGGACTGAACTATTGGTCGGTAACTCCAAAAAGCGCGTTCGTGCAACAAGGGTATTTCATTCATTCGGGTGCTATCCCCCCCCCACGCCCCCCACCACCAACCCACCACAATTTGTCATCTACTGACATGACATGACAGCCATGACTGTCATCCTCTAATTGTGACACGTCCATGTACGTCATCACCTGACGTTATCTCCACCCAGGCACCGGGTGATATGATAATGGTGTATTGACACAGTTCCGTATGGGGGATGTTTGCGATTGGGTCAAACCATATACTGCTATCTGGTCGAGCCAGGTCTATTTCTCGACACCACCACCTCACTACCCCTGTGGTACACACCCTTACCCCTCCCCCCCCCCCACCACCAGTGTCACTCGATTGGTTGTTTATATTTTTTTTCAAAATAAACTCGAAATTTCAGGTCAACATAAGAAAGTTATCTAGTGTATTAATCTTCAATTCTAAAAAAAAATATATAGACTGACTGAAACCAAACTTGATGATAAAAGAAAAACAGATTCCGAATGAGTTATGTATCAGTGGCGTAAACGGGAAGGGGGGGGGTGTTCGGAAAGAAGTTCACAATTATTGTACAAATAGTATTCCCTGGTTCAATATAGGCATGAACAGGCCCACCGACAGAAATTTCGAGCCCTTGGGCAGGGCTGTAGCCCCCCCCACCGTGCTGATAATAATATTTTCAAAAGTTGATTGGCCAGCTCAGTCCGGGCCCCTAAAACTCGCCGGGCCCCTGAGCGTTTGTCCCCCCCCCCCGACCCTGCCCCCCTCATCTCGGCGGGTCTGGGGATGAAGGAAAAAACGTCTAATCTTTCATGGGGCATCATAAGATGTCCACATCACATTGAGTCAGTTGGCAATGTAGATATTACAATTGGTCACAGTAAGTTAAGTAACTGGATCCAGAGAGAAAAGATATCAATCTATAGGGATATTTATTTAACAGATGAAATCAGTTATAAGAAACCACCCGAGGGGAAAAAATTTAAAACGTTTTTTTTTTTTTGTTTGTTTCGTTGCTACATGCCGTATGAATTGAGCTTGAATCACTACTGGATTAAAAAAACCAGGATCAATTAGATTCACAGTTTGGGTGATAAGCTTAACCTTGAACTGTGAGTTTAAGAACTAGATGTTTAATAGAACAGTTTGTGTGTGTGTATGTGTGTGTAGGTGGAGGAGATGGTGTGTACGATCTAATGACATCTTTATAACGAACACAACGGCTGACGGCGGTCATAAATGAAAATACAACGATAAGTAAGATGTGTGTACGATCTAATGACATCTTTATAACGAACACAACGGCTGACGGCGGTCATAAATGAAAATACAACGATAAGTAGGATGTGTGTACGATCTAATGGCATCTTTATAACGAACACAACGGCTGACGGCGGTCATAAATGAAAATACAACGATAAGTAAGATGTGTGTACGATCTAATGGCATCTTTATAACGAACACAACGGTTGACGGCGATCCTAAATGAAAATGCAACGATAAGTTAAAAAAAGTGAACAGAAATTAAAACACTAGACATTAACATTCCCACACCCACCTGGGAGGGGGGGGATATATATTTTTTGTTTAAATATACGTTTGAAAAAAAAATGTCATAGAAAAAGAAAAGAAAGTTTTTCATGGTCAGCGTTTTGAGTTGAATTATTGATTTTTTTCTCTCGTTTGATTTTTCTCTTTCACTTATTTCTTATTGATCTTTTCCGCTTGACTCTTTTTTTCTTTCTTTCAGTGTACTTCTCATTGATTTTTTCGTCCCCATACAAAAAGTATAATTTATACGGTCATCTAGCTAAAATTAAAAAGGGAATACTATTATTTATAGATTTAAATTAGAACGCGAGAAATATCAAATTTACTTTCATAAAAGATGTAAAATAAAAAGAAGAAAGACCATACAGGTTAAAGCAAACGATAAATCAATAATCAGGAACATGTATCTTTGTCTTTACAATATATAATAATCCGAAAGTGTGAGAATTGTATAAATATGTAAGAATTGTATAAATATGTAAGAATTGTATAAATATGTAAGAATTGTATAAATATGTAAGAATTGTATAAATATGTAAGAAATGTATAAATATGTAAGAATTGTATAAATATGTAAGAATTGTATAAATATGTAAGAAATGTATAAATATGTAAGAATTGTATAAATATGTAAGAAATGTATAAATATGTAAGAATTGTATAAATATGTAAGAATTGTATAAATATCTAAGAATTGTATAAATATGTCGGAAATGTATAAATATGTAAGGATCATCTAAATGTATAAGAATCATCTAAATGTGCGAGAATTATCTAATTGTGCAAAAATGGTCTAAGTGTATGAGAATCGTCTAAATCAGTGGTCCCCAACCACCACCCCCCTCCCTGGGCTCCGAACCGGTACCTGTCCGTGTGTCAAATGGTGCTGGGCCGCCCAAGAAACATTAACTAATTTCCTTTTTATTTATTCCCTTTAATCACCCCCCCCCCACCCACCATAGCCACATCGGGCCGCGGTAAAATTATCAAACGTTGACCGAGATAAAGCTTAGGAGTGACCACCACTGGTCTAAATTATGAGACGTGAATAAAAATATTCAAAAGGAGTTTAACCTATTGTAAAGATATTATGATTTCAGTTTTACAATATTGTAAAGCTTTATAAACCATTCTTAGAAACGAACTAATTAGTAATCAAGACAAACACAATTAATTATTGCTAACTGTACCCTGCAAAACCTTTGCATAGAGTTATATCCCCTTAGGCTTGATCGGTAGGCTAAGTTATTTTTGGTTTCGGGCAGATCCGATTTTTTCATGATTGTATTTTAAACTGGAAATCTGTTGTATTTATTCTTTACTTTCGATTTAAAGCAGAGCCCAAATCGCTATTATTTTATTAGATTCTTCAAATTCCAAAATGTATAAAAAAAACAACAAATAAAATTCAACAACGATATCTAATCATTCTCTCTAGTCTAACTATTAATTGTCTGAATAGTCATCTTTTCTATTTCCTAATTAAACACACAAAATATGTTTAGATCCTATGGTATTAAGCACAATTAGAACGTGTCAGAATTTTTTTTTAACACCACAGATCAAAAAAGCACATTGAAAAAGAACAACCTGCTGGAAAACTTTTTTTTACGGCACTTAAGACGAAAATCGCCAGAAAAAACTAAAATATTTGTCCTCGACATTACTTATCAGTCGTTTGTACAGACAAACTCATTAACTGGTTTCATTTGAGACCGAAATCTCCCGTCTAAACGATGACCACATGACTTGAAAGTGGATTATAAATACACAGTGGGATCAGTTAAACTCAACTGGATTATAGTGGACTAGAAACATAATCCACAAGTTAGACAGATCCAAATATTTCAGGGGAGTTTCAAATTTTACGAGAGGAAACTAAAGTGGAATAAGAAAAATGTTACCTAGATAATGAAAGTTTCATTCAGCTGGTACTGTAACCATATAATGAAAGATCCATTCAGCTGGTACTGTAGCTGGATAATTAAAGTTTCATTCAGCTGGTACTGTAACCATATAATGTAAGATCCATTCAGCTGGTACTGTAGCTGGATAATTAAAGTTTCATTCAGCTGGTACTGTAACCATATAATGTAAGATCCATTCAGCTGGTACTGTAGCAGGATAATTAAAGTTTCATTCAGCTGGTACTGTAGCTGGATAATGAAAGTTTTATTCAGCTGGTACTGTAGCTGGATAATGAAAGTTTCATTCAGCTGGTACTGTAACCATATAATGAAAGATACATTCAGCTGGTACTGTAGCAGGATAATTAAAGTTTCATTCAGCTGGTACTGTAACCATATAATGAAAGATCCATTCGGCTGGTACTGTAGCAGGATAATTAAAGTTTCATTCAGCTGGTACTGTAGCCAGATAATAAAAGTTTCATTCAGCTGGTACTGTAGCCAGATAATGAAAGTTTCATTCAGCTGGTACTGTAGCCAGATAATAAAAGTTTCATTCAGCTGGTACTGTAGCCAGATAATAAAAGTTTCATTCAGCTGGTACTGTAGCCAGATAATAAACGTTTCATTCAGCTGGTACTGTAGCCAGATAATGAAAGTTTTATTCAGCTGGTACTGTAGCCAGAAAATGAAAGTTTTTTTCAGCTGTTATTGCAGCCAGATATTGGAAAATTCTTTCTGCTGGTACTGTAGCCAGCTATTAATGGATCCATACAATGGAAGTGGAAATATATCCAGATATTTAACCCTCACTGTAACCCTCACTGTAAGGTCCTAAAGATATCCCACCCCTTGGGACACTCCTTTGATTGTCAGTTGACTTTTGTTAGTGAGTCCTTAAGTTCCAAGCCATAATCCCCTCTGTCGAAATCCCTGGATTCTTGGCACCGTTTGTCGTGTCTGCGAGTGCGTCCGTCGCCCGGGCTCGTTACCACGCACTGACTTTTGATGTCTAATTCTGTTGTTACGATGACTTTATCGATAAGACCCCCCCCACCCACCCCCCTCCCCCCACACACACACCAACCCAGGCGTAACACGTGTTACAAAGTTACAACAGGAATACCATACGAAGTAAATCAATTGAGTTCGATGTTTGCTGAAACACTTCCACTAGAAAAAGACAGAAAAAAAAACAACTAGACTTTGGAAGGACTTAAAGACTTTCCAATCGGAATTACCGCGGCGTGTGATCAAATTACATTTCAACGCAAACAGACATCAAAAGGAAAATAACAAATAACATTTCCAGATATTCATTCACTAAGCAAGTATTACAGATACCATAAAAAATAATCAAATCAAAAGAAGCTCCACCTTACTTGTTGGATGAAAGATTTTTTTTAATCCTGTGTTGTCAGGAGCACGTAATCCGAGTTTGTGTTCCTTATGGACAGAAGTTTTGAATACAGAGTTATCGCATTATTATCATTTTTTGGAATGGAAGGCTGAACCACTTGAGATAACCCGGAGAGTTTGTCAGCTGTTTCTATGGATACAGATGGACGCGGCGAGAAACATCGGGAACAGATAAGCGGGAAAGGGGTGGGGGTGGGGGATACTGGTTTAATGAAATTTGTGTCAGGGGACAGTGATTGGCGCGCGAGGTAGTTATTGATCTCTTCATGAAATGAAAAGTGTGTGTGCGATGGTTCTTACGAATGATGCTACCAGCGGCACGTTTACTGCTACTAATGGGCTCGACTGTCGGAATGAGAGCCTCGGGTTCGATCCTCGATGAGAGCCAAGGGAATTGTTCTCGGTCCTCGGGAAAGTTGGTTAAAAAGTCCCTCAAGTCCACCCAGGTTTGAATGGTCACGTGACTTCATTGCAGTGGTTATAGACAAAAATGAATTCTGCATTTCATTTGTTTACATTAGAATTGTACAAGTCAGGGGCTCTCAAACTATTCACGCCCCTTCATGCTCATGTTTTGCTTCTCCTTTCACAACTCATCTGTCATTTACAATTATTTTTTAATTTGTGTCAGACGGCAAAAGAGTTGTATTTATGGACGATTCAGTGTCCCATACAGTGAAAGAGTTGTATTTATGGACGATTCAGTATTCCATACAGTGAAAGAGTTGTATTTATGGACGATTCAGTGTTCCATACAGTGAAAGAGTTGTAATTATGGACGATTCAGTGTTCCATACAGTGAAATAGTTGTAATTATGGACGATTCATTGTTCCATACAGTGAAAGAGTTGTATTTATGGACGATTCAGTGTTCCATACAGTGAAAGAGTTGTAATTATGGACGATTCAGTGTTCCATACAGTGAAAGAGTTGTATTTATGGACGATTCAGTGTTCCATACAATGAAAGAGTTGTATTTATGGAGACACAGATAGAATTTGTGTTTGAAAAAAACCCGTGGGTCACGAATTACATTTTGGTGGGAAAGAAAATTTTAAACAATGTCAGGTCAGGAAAACTGTAAAGAGGCAAATGTCGGAATGTAAATAAAAACGAAAGACAGAAATCGTAGCTAACAGAACATAAAAATTTCAATCGACAAAAGTTTGACGAGGTGATTAAATGATAGAAGGGTTGTATTCCGTAGACGTTTACATGATTGAAATTTGTGTCTGCTAGACATTTTCAACCAATGAAATCTTTTAAAGTAAAACTTTAAAAAAAATATCACACCCCCCATCCATTCTCTACCTTCACACTAATACGTCATAGCTATTCCTGTGATGTAGACAGGTGCAGGAGATTAACATACCCACAGATTTGGTTGGCCTCAAAATTCTCCAAGACTTCCTGCTAAATCTACTAATTACGAAAATGTTGTGATGGGGACAGTGGCGTCACTAGGGTTGGTGTCACCCGGTGCGGTATCTTATGGTGTCACCCCTCTCATGACACCCCGGTCTCCATATTTTTTTCCAGAGACCGTATATATGTGCGCATGCGCGACTTTATTATTTTTTTTTCCGTTTCCGGGTTCAGGATTTTAGCGATAATTGATATCTATAGGTCAGTGCAAGTATACCAATAATTTCATTAAAATAATTAAGAATAAACAGTACGCAGTGTCTGTTAATAATCGGAGATATTTTTATATTTGGCATTATTTCTTTTCGAAGCCTTATAAAGTTATTTGCTGTTAATAATCGGAGATATTTTTATTTATTTTTAAAAATTAAATACGGCTTTGAATTATTTTAAATTACAAAATAAGAATATAGGCCTAAAACTAGATATTTTGCATTTTGGTGTCACCCCTTGTGAGGGTGTCACCCGGTGCGGTCCGCACCCCCCGCACCCCCCTAGTGACGCCACTGGATGGGGACAAGGCCCAAAGAACTTTAACGTATGTACAGGAAAAATTAAAATGAGATCCCTTAACATTCGTACAATGAATATAGAATAGGAGAACCTTTAACTTATGTACATTGAATTAAGGAAATGAGTACATTTAACTTATGTAGGTACAGGAATACATAAGATGAAAACCTTTAACTTATGTAAGTACAGGAATACATAAGATGAGAACCTTTAACTTATGTAAGTACAGGAATACATAAGATGAGAACCTTCAACTTATGTAAGTACAGGAATAAATAAGAGGAGAACCTTTAACTTATGTAAGTACAGGAATACATAAGATGAGAACCTTTAACTTTTGTATATTAAATATAGAAAATTAAAATGTTGTCAGGTTACGTTCTTTGAACACTTGTAATAAAAAAAAATGTTCACCTGCTTTGTTGCTTTTCTTGTAATGAATACATTTTTTTTTAAATATTAGTTGAAAGCTGATAATAAATCTCAAATACACAGATACTTTAGTTGATGGTTTTACAAGTTATTCATGTAAGGGGTTTAATTAAATTATCCGTCGAAGTTAATAATTCAAGCTGTTTTTAATTCTTATAGAGTTCCAAGAAGTCCACGAATACAGCCAATGGTGTCCACACAAGGGTGTCATATGACAGACACATCCTAATCTAATCACCAACAGTGGAACATTGTAGTTAGTTCCAGAATATGTAATTAAAGAATCTAGCAAGAACTTGATAGTTACTGTACTAAAAAATCTTCCCCATGGTCAGTATGTCACATATGATGTGTGTGTAAGGTCATGCCACATTGTATTGACAGATGTTCGAGAAATTGACAAAGAATGTCCAACTTATGTTTTCAGTAAACGGTTCTGTAATCACTTTATTATTTACACAACGTAGACTAACTTACTTAAAACAAACTATACGCGAACAGTTAGGCAAAGTGTGTAAATCCAAATGCTCAGGCTAAAAAAAGAAATATTTTTGGTTGGGAAATTTAAAACGAAACTTTTTTTCTATAATTCAAAGTAAAAACTTCAGAGAAAAAAATCTGGAATGTATTTGGCAAAAGTTTTGATCTGTGGATTTATCAGCCCAACAGTAAAACAGATATGAGTAGTTTTTTTTTTTTTGTTTTGTTGTTGCACTGGTGATGTTTGACATTTTACAAGTATGCAAAGAAATATTTTCAGAATGTGTTCAGTAAATCTCAGCGAGTTTGTATATATGTATGTTTGTTTGTTTGTAGGTACGTATGCGGTGTGTGCATGTGTGTGTATGTATGTATGTTTGTATGTGTGTGTGTTTGTTCATTTGTTTGTTTATTTATTAGTCTATGTATGCATGTGTATATGTGTATGTGTGTATATATATATATATATATATATATATATATATATATGTGTGTGTGTATGTGTGTGTGTGTGTGTGTGTGTGTAAATATGAATCTGTGTATTTATGTTTATAATTGTATATTTGTGTAAGTTTGAATTAATATAATTATGTGTGCATGTATGTTTGTAAGTGTGTATGAATATATTTATTTGCATGTGAATGTGTGTATGTCATTATATATGCATGTGTGTTAGTGTGTAAGTCATCAAATGTCTTTATTTGAATTTGTATATGTCGTTTTCCTGTTCAAGCTTACTTACTAGAAATAAGACAAATTGTAAAATGAAACTTTTCTACAGGAATCATTGTAGGAATAAGAAGCCATGGCAATCCCCTGGGTTGGGGCGGGAAGGATCTTGCTATCACCTGGTGGTGGGGAGGGGATCTAGCTATCGCAATGTCCAGCCTCCCACCATTATTTTAAATATCACTGTCAGGTATCCATTAAAAACTTTGTTGAAATCCCTGTCTCCTGACCAATGTCCATGTACTGGTCAACAACCATCCTAGATAGATTAAAAACAAACGGAAAGTAAGAAATGTAACCTATCTATTGTCCCATGTCAATTAAAGCTCTTGAAACTGACTATCATTGCGTCTTCACGGCCTGTCACCACACTTCTAACAGTTTTTATGTGTGTGCATGCAGGGGGCATGAACAAATACTTGCCTGGGGGGTGGGGGTGCGGGGGTTACACGTATAGGGGCTACATTCTAATTATCCCTTCATATTTTCTTACGAGTTTAGGTAATTACATCAGGGGGCTTAGCGACCGCACATGTTTTTTATCAGAGAGCGCTGTTAAATGTTTTAACACTTTTTAGATTGGAAGGAGGGCGCCGAGAATGTACCTCGCAAAGGGCGCCACAATAGCTAAATTTGGCTCCGAGTGGCGCCACAATAGCTAGCTATGGCTCTGCTTTACATGCACAATTTAAATGACCGACGTACGAACATTTAATGACCAATGTACAGTATAAACATTAAATTTCCTAAGTTCCATTATTTAATGACAAAGCTACGGTTATTGAAAGACACGTAGTCTGCCAGAACTTTTAATTACCTTTGTGTGTACATTTTATTATCATTGTACCAAATTTATATTTAATGAGCTGTCTAAAAATAATTCATGACTTATGCGCAAGCCACAAACAATCGATAGGATATATACTCACAGTTAAATAAAACGTATGTACAAATATTACTTTTAATTACCATAAGTAAAATTATGGTGCTGCTTATCTACAAACATTTAATGACTTTACAAAACCTATGTACAAACATAACATGACTTAATATACACACTTTACATGACTTAATATACACACTTTACATGACTTATGTACAAATAGTCCATGTCTTCTGTTAACACATTACAAGACTTATATACAAAAAAACATTAGTAGACTTTTTTACAAAAAAATTATCTTACATAAGTGAATAAGCTCAATCTGACAGATCCAACATATCAGCATGCCTACCAACAATATCTTACGTGAGTACGCCAGCATTAATCTGACAGATCCAACATTATTCTACCAACTTTACAATACATTACCTCTGTATAAACGCAGTCGACCTAATGCTACATTCACTTCTTCATTGTTTACCGCTTCCAGAAAAGAAACTAGAGCCAAGCACGACTGTCTACTGTTTACAGTTTTGATTCCTCCCCACCCCCCCACCCCCACTTTCCAACCACCACCCCACATCCGGGTAATATAGTACAATAAACAGTTGTTTTTGTTTGTGTGTGTGTGTGTGTTTGAACTTAATTTCTGTATGTATATATATATATATATATATATATATATATATGTGTGTGTGTGTGTGTGTGTATGTCAATAGGTATGAGTGTGTATGTATGTATATGTGTACATACCCAGGGTGTGTGTGGGTGTCTCTACAGATTGGTGTTATCTACACTTCACGTACATCTCAATCCGACCTATCAAGTGAAGAGCTCGTGGAGAGCTGTTTATGGTGCAGCTAATTATTTTACAGCTTTCTTTTTGCTGTTGTTGTTGTTGCTGTTGTTGTTGTTGTTGTGACTCCCAAAGATAAAACCAAATTTCCTGTCGGGCTTTTTTTTTATTTTCTATTTTATTCAACACACATTTCTGGATCGAACTTATTTCAAAACATCTTTCTTGATACAACCTATATGTGTAGCATCACCTTTCGAAATTGAACTTATTTGAATTGCCTTGTTCACTTAGGGTGTTATTGTGTTGTTATTGTTGTTTGTGTATGTTTACCACAGCTACGGATTCTTCGAGCTAGTTTATTTTTAATACATTGAGTGATTTAACATACATCACACACACCTTTTAATAAACTTAATACATTGAGTAATTTAACATACATCACACACACCTTTTAATAAACTTAATACATTGAGTAATTTAACATACATCACACACACCTTTTAATAAACTTAATACATTGAGTAATTTAACATACATCACACACATTTTAATAAACTTAATACATTGAGTAATTTAACATACATCAAACACCTTTGAATAAACTAGCCTTGCTTCAATGCACTTACGTTTGTTTTTCTACCTCATTTTACACATTTTTTTTACATTATGAGTACGTTTGAACCTGCCTCATCCTGTTAAATACACTATCAGTCTGTATACACCATATGATACACCATCCTGTTAAATACACTGTCAGTCTGTATACACCATATGATACACCATCCTGTTAAATACACTATCAGTCTGTATACACCATATGATACACCATCCTGTTAAATACACTGTCAGTATGTATACACCATATGATACACCATCCTGTTAAATACACTGTCAGTCTGTATACAATATACAATCAATACATACTGACTGGTTTTATCAAATTATATATATATATATATATATATATATATATATATATATACATATATGTAGGGTGACTCGGCTGAACTCAGGCAAAGTGTTCCAATGGCACCAATCACTTCTAAACTCCCCCTCACCCGGTGGTCACAATGACCTAGGCCAGTGGTCGGCAAACTTTTCAGCCAAAGAGCCAAATATGAACATTACAACAATTAAAAAAAAATTGGGAACCAAATCTGCTTGTTTAGTAAACTTTTATTACACTAAATTTTATTAAACTAAATAAGTTGTATACTAAATAAAACTAAATGCCAGAGCCGCACTTAAGGAGCCAAAGAGCCACATGCGGCTCCGTAGCCGCACTTTGCCGACCACTGACCTAGGCTATGGGTATTGGCTGTAGAAATGTGGTAACCCCAATAAATGCCCGTGTAAGATTAAGCGTCATCATATAACACTCATGGGACGCGGGAAGTCGTTTGATTTGGTTGCTTTATTTTTTTTAGGCGGTTAGTTTCTGCCTTACCTGAAAAGTCGTGAAGGATGTAAAGAGCTTGAGATTTCCTAAGACAGTGATTCTCAGACGTTTTGTGAATCAAGACCCGCTAAAGACGTCTATTTGTTTTGCACAACCCACGACGACAAAAGAAAGAAAGAAAAAAAACTAAAACACATTACGCATTATCGATAATGTAAGTCAGAACATTGTCGGCGACCCAATTTAAATCAGCCCGCGATCCATCAGTGGGTCACGAGCCACGCTTTGAGACATCCTGCTAACTTCGGTGGAAGTGGTAAGTCCGTGATGCAACAGTGGTCACTATGTGGGCGTGTGAAAAGGGGCGCTACTCTAACCTTTCAACAATAAGGGACAGTAATATGGGAGTAACAGGTGGCCTTCTCTCACCGGTGATATATACTAAATACCCACGCAGGCCCGTAACCAGGTCAAAGTAAGCAGGGAGGCACCAATACCAAGCAAGGGGGCACCTTTACTTTTTCTTTATTTTCCTCTTTTTCTTTTTTTTTTAAGCGGGAGGCACTCCACACCTAGCGGAAGGGGGGGGTCACGGTCCCCCAGTGCCCCCCTTGGCTACGGGGCTGTACCCACGTGTAGCCCAAAGGAAAATCTCATTATTTATTCCCATGTAACGTGGGACGACTTCACTAACGTCAGAGCAATATTTTTTTTATCGCTTTTCTCTCTCTAATAGCTAATATTTATCTCATGTCCTTAACTTATTACCTTCCTCTAGATAAAAAAGTACTATTACACTTAGATTTATGATCTGTTTAATTAGCTTGACGATAATGGCATTGATTCATTACTTGTATCAAGAAATTTGAAAAATATTTATTGTTATGTTGTTTTGTTTTTTGTAATTTTCGATCATATATCAAAACAATCATCTATCAAACAATCGTCGATCAAACAATCATCCATAAAGATATTTTTATCTCTAAGATAGTAGACACCACTAATGGGACGGTTTTTTATTGTTCCCTTCTTTCATGGCAATCATTGCCGATAGTGCAATGGCTACGGAGGAACCACGGAGGACATAGGTGTGTGTGAAAACCTTGTAAGGATGAGATGAAATCTCTTAGATCCTATAAACCACTAATGGGACGGTTTTATGGTGCCCTTCTTTCATCCCCACCAATGACCATGGAGGCACCACGGGAGACATGAAGGGAACTTGAGCCAAGTTCCTTGAAAAATTTCCTTGGTCCTCACCGGAGATCGAACCAGGTATTTTCAGGTCGTCAGTCGAGCGCTTTACCGCACGACCATCCGTCCCCGCTAGGGCAATGTCGACGCTATCCCAACTAATGTCAAAGTAACCAGTTTAACCTGGGGGGGGGGAGGGGGGGCTTTGAAACTTGCATGGGGATCTGGGGGGAAAAATTCCTAGTGGGTATCGAACCTGATGCCTTCAGCTTACCAGCCGCAAGTCAATAACGCCCGACCATCATCAATTCGCCTAATTTTATTCTAACCATACCCATTTTAGATTCATTGTATAATTCTCTCCTGAATCAGTCTTAGTTGTTCTGTGTCTCTGAGTGTCAACAGTAAACTACTTTGGTAATGACGTCTGTAGCAGGGTGTCGCAGAACAAAGAAACAATAAATTGTACTGTACATGGATATCAACACACACACACACACACACACAAACATTGGGACTTGTTAAATAGTATACCGGAATAACAGGCTATAAGTGAACTAGAATGATAGAACAGAACAAAAGTATGGAGCTGAACAATTTCCTTGTGGAGGCATTGTGAACTTCTAGACCTGTATAAATGAGTTAAAAGAGCGAAATAATATACGAATGGACAATCGTTGACGTGTATTACAACTTTTTACTGAACAATTACAACTGACATTACAACCTTTTACTGAACAATTACAACTGACATTACAACCTTTTACTGAACAATTACAACTGACATTACAACCTTTTACTGAACAATTACAACTGACATTACAACCTTTTACTGAACAATTACAACTGATAGACTTTAATATTGAGATAATAAAATAAGAAAACAAACAAACGTATAAATGTAGAGACAGAAATATGAGACAGAAATATAAGACACAAATATAAGACAGAAATATAAGACACAAATATAAGACAGAAATATAAGACAGAAATATAAGACAGAAATATGGAGACAGAAATATGAGACAGAAATATGGAGACTGAAATATGGAGACACAAATATAAGACAGAAATATGAAACACAAATATAAGACAGAAATATGGAGACATAAATATAAGACAGAAATATGAGACAGAAATATGGAGACAGAAATATGAGACAGAAATATGGAGACTGAAATATGGAGACACAAATATAAGACACAAATATAAGACAGAAATATGGAGACAGAAATATGAGACAGAAATATGGAGACAAAAATATGAGACCGAAGTATAGAGACAGAAATATGGAGATAGAAATATGAGACAGAAATATAAGACACAAATATAAGACAGAAATATAGAGACACAAATATAAGACAGAAATATGGAGAAAGAAATATGAGACAGAAATATGAGACAGAAATATGGAGACAGAAATATAAGGCACAAATATACACAGAAATATAGAGACAGAAATATAAGACATAAATATAAGACAGAAACATAAGACATAAAACATAAGACATAAAACATAAGACATAAATATAACACAGAAATATAAGACAGAAGTATAAGACAGAAATATAGAGACAGACACTTTACAATCGCGCTAAACTTGAAATGCTCTAAAAAAAAATAAACGGTCTCAAGGTACACTTGCCTCAAGGTACACATGCCTCAAGGTACACATGCCTCAACCATAACTTGAGTTTTATTTTATTTTAATAATGAGCTAATTATAAACTTGATAATTCGAGCTCTCGTGACATACATTCTACAATTCTAAATATGAACACAGTTTTGTCATTCAGTGAACTTTTTTATTGTTCCGTTGTTCAATCATACTAAATATAATCAGACGCTGAAAACGTGCGATTCACCTTAATTATGGGGTCCAATTATCTGAACAGGGCAGCAATTTATTTTTAAACACCAGCACAATTTATGGCTTCGCGTGATTATGATTTTTAATAGACAAACCTTAGTGCCTTATCGCTTTTTGCCAACAATAGCACAGCAGAATAAATATGATTTTTTTTTAAAATGGCATCCATAAGATAAAATAATAATAATTTACTTCTGAGCAACATTATATAATTAATTATAAACAACAACACTATTTTACTTTACAAACAACAATACTGTTTTCCTTTACAAACAACAATATTGTTTTCCTTTACAAACAACAATACTGTTTTCCTTTACAAACAGCAATACTGTTTTCCTTTACAAACAATAATACTGTTTTCCTTTACAAACAACAATATTGTTTTCCTTTACAAACAACAATACTGTTTTCCTTTACAAACAGCAATACTGTTTTCCTTTACAAACAATAATACTGTTTTTCTTTACAAACAACAATATTGTTTTCCTTTACAAACAACAATACTGTTTTCCTTTACAAACAACAATACTGTTTTCCTTTACAAATTACAATACTGTTTTCCTTTACAAACAACAATACTGTTTTCCTTTACAGACTAAAAACTGTTTTCTTTTACACACTACAGAACTGTTTTCCTTACAAAACAATACTGTTTTCCTTTACAAACAAAAAGAATGATTTCCATAAAAAGATTATTGATTATTTAAATTATTTCAAAATTTCATCTAAGCTTTAATAATTTTGAAATCTTTGTTGTTGTTTTTTAAACCGTATTTGTATTCAATTTACATAACGTTATATATTTGAAAATGTACCTATTCATTTCAATTCCCCTCCAACCAACACAAAGGAAATGAGAGCATGTTGGAATAAAATTCAAAAAAAAAGCTGCGCTGATTAAAAATTAACAGCAATTTTTTTTTTCCAAAACAGAAATATAGTTCAAAGAGAACTGTAAACAAGTCATATCTTTTGAAGTAATGAACTGCATTTGACTTTGCCTCTAAGTTCTGGTCTTATCATCACACTCTATACCCTCCCCCCCCCCTCCTCCTTGTACCAGGGTTCCAAAACAAAATTGGTAGTTTCATATTTACTTTATTACCAGTGATGGGGTGGTGGGGAGAGGGGGGGGGGGAAAGCTAACTAAAAAAAAGTTAGTACCTATAAGTCTAACAAAAGTACAGTGGGTATTCGGATAACGAACTGTTCGGACAGCGAACAAATCGGACAACGAACACTTTCAGGAAAGATTTTTGTGTTCGGACAACGAACAAAATTCGGATAACAAACAAAAACTAATTCTAACGAAAACGTCTCGGCTCTCGAAACACCCGACATCAGACCTTAATTTGTCCTGAAAATGGATGTGCGCGTGCGCTGACACGTCATCATTCATACTACATAGCAGTGAGGCAGCACCATACGACGCGTAGGGTAGTGTGCGACGACACATCGTCAATAGTGTACCATACATGTGTAGTTGGTTTCTGTCCTTGTGGTTTTCGTATGTGTTTCTCTAAACACCTTATAAAAAACCCCTGAAAATTTGAAAATATTATGGGACCTGAAAAGAGTGGAGTGTCAAGAACTGTGCTCACCATAAAAACCAAGCAAGAGATTAAAAACTAAAGAAGAGAGTGGACAAATAATGACTGGTGTTACCAGGCAGTACGGCTTGAACAGGTCTACTGTAGGCACAATCCTAGCTAAAAAAGATATCATCAAGAAGACTCAAGCCGCTAAAGGAGAAGCAAAAAAAAGTGTCATTCATGATAAAATCGAGAGTTGGCTTTTAGTTTGGATAAATGAACGGGAGGTGAAAAGAGATGTAACTAGAATGGCCATCATTGAAGAGAAGGCTGGAGAAATTTTTGAGAAATTGAAAGAACAAATTCCAGGCTCGTCCTCCGAAAATCTAGAATTCAAGGCTACCACTGGCTGGTTTACAAAATTTAAAAGGAGATCTGGCATTAAACAAGCTGATGTCAATAGGGTTGCTGATCTCTACAACGACATTGCTACCAATCATTTCCTGAATGTCCTGAAGGAGACAGAAAAACAACCAACATTGGACATGTTCTTTAACGCCCAAAGAAAAGAAAAGAACTGATTAATAAGCAAGACCATATGTATGTATCATATTTGTAATAAATAAACTTACTAAGAAATTATTCTTGTACATGATAATTTTTTTTTTAATTTAATTTTTAGGATCTCCAGAACGAATTAATCGAATTTCCATTAACATATTTGGTAAATCGATGATCGGTTAACGAACGATTCGGATAGCGAACATAATTGTGGAACGGATTAAGTTCGTTAACCGAATACCCACTGTATTGAAAGCTACGAGCAAAGTTTAACCATGTTTAGTTTAAAGTGTAGTATAATTAATTATTGTCAGTTACGAACTAAAATGTTTGTTAAAAAATATTTGGTCCCTTTCAGAATATTTTTTTTGTTAAAAATACAAAATTGTACATGTTGGTTTCATTTTCTAAGTGAAAAAAATATCTCCATATTGATAGATTAAGATCTATGATACTAGTCATTGTTGGCAAATGATTTTCGCCCATAGGGGCGAGAACAGTTTTCACCGTGGTGTTAAATTATTTGAAGTTGTCATGGAGTAGGGGGCTTCGTATCATTCACTTAATTCACCTGAATCATTTTATAAAGAGTAAACAGCTCCAGGTTCTGCAAGAATTTATGCCGTACCTCAGGAATATAAAATGACTGATAAAACTATTACTGATACAACTATCAATATGACTGATGAATCATGAAAATATCAATGACTGATGAGGGAGGGAGAGGGGATGTTGATTATTTATATTGAAGATTGTTTTGATTTATAATGTCAATGCCACTCACAGCCGCTCAGCCAGCTTCCGGTTAACCTCTCGTCCATGGAAAGTCGCACTAGTCCGAGAGAAATTCACCGCAGTAAATGGAAAGAGAATAATTTAACGTTTCTTGGGCGGCCCAGTACCAGCTGATCCACGGACCGGTACCGGTCCGCGGCCTGGAGATTGGGGGACCACTGCTCTAATGGACTTAAATTATAAAAGAAACTTTCCTTCCCAACGATGTCATTATTTTTTATACTTGCACATTGTTCGCACTTGTAATCTACATTGTCTGTGTATGTGTGTGTGTGTGTGTGCAGTCATTAGCTAAGTTCATAATTAGACTAATACAAAAAAACATCATGAAGGTTTATTAATACATTAATTGAGAAACGAGTTCGTTACGATGTGGGTAAACACTATCTGCAGTCGGTTAATCTAAAAAGTTTAACGTTTCCTTCGTGGGATCGGATGGTAAATATATCTCACTTGTTTCTGGAATGATGGCCAGGTTTTTTAAAGCAAAGAAAATAAAATCACCTGATATTTGAGAGTTTGTATAAACATCTCACAATGAAACCATTTTTTCTATGACGTCATTTATTGGGCTTTTTCATTGGGTTTTTTTCCACGTGTTGTCTCAATGTTGGCCTTTTGTTTATATTGAATGTGATCTGTATGTTATGGGAGTGTTTGCTGGTTCCACTACATATTACAAAACAATAAGATTTGGGAAATCTTTATTTCCTATCCAACTAATGGAGAATAACTTTATACAAAGGAGATACGTTTTTTCAAAGTTTACATTCTACCGTATTCTTTATGTCTGAGCAAACATTGGTTGATTATATGGGTTAGGCTAACTATGCAGTAATGACTGAGGTAGAATACCGTATCATATATTACTCAAGTAAATTACTGTAGTATATATATTACTCAAGTAAATTACTGTATTATAAATTACTCAAGTAAATTACTGTATTATAAATTAGTCAAAAAAATTACTCTATTATTTATTACTTAAGTAAATTACTGTATTATATATTATGGTACTATATATTACTCAAGTAAATTACTGTATTATACATTACTCAAGTAAAATTACGGTAGTATATATTACTCAAGTAAATTACTGTATCAAATATTACCCAAGTAAGTTAATATATATATTAACGTTGCGTAGACGTAATATAATTATATCAAAGTTCGTTTAGCTGTAGGCTTAGAAAAAATTGTTGATAAGCAGGGAGGACACATTGAACAGGATTTCTGATTGGCTAAATACCTTGGAAACAAAATTAAATTTCATGAAACAATACAATTAATTAAATAATATTTCAAAATAATTCGTATGTTATATGATGTTCTCACTTTTATATATATATATATATATATATATATATATATACACACAACAGTCACTTAATTAGTCATTGTCTATCTTACACAAGATAAAGTTTACCATTTAAGTAGCAGTAAACCGAATAAACTGTGTAATTTGTTTATACCATGAACTCTATACAATAAAGTTGTTTAAATGCGTACACTAAATCGATGTATGATTATTGATCGGTCCGATCTTTAGCTATGTATGCCTAGAGTCACCCCCTCTATCCACCCTCCCACCCCCTAGTCAAGTAGATTTATTGCCCCTGATAATTAGCTCGAGAGTTAGTGCCCCCTTGACGTCAGAGTTATTTTATTAAGATGACGCTTCACAGAGTTTGTCATAACATTACATTAATACGGCAATATGTACAAGTATATTAAATGGTTGTCTATGGTTTGTTTTTTTTTACACTCGGGATTTACTGTTTTTTAACTAGTTGGTCAGCATCATTATTTGAATTATGAGAACATAGCACAGGGCGTTAACTTCCTGTTTGCCTTAGTAACAAGCGAGAAAAGGTGCATCGGATCAGTTGAAGTGTAAAAATTCATCTGTTTCTACAACGTCGGCATCGACAAGGATTGTGTGTTTAGCACAACGCCCAGACGCATTTACTTCCCCAACAAAAGTCAGGTACCCTTTTAAAGCTGGGTGGACTTGGGGGGGGGGACTTCGAACCAACCCTTTCACTAAGACCTATAACAAATCATTAATTTCTCACCGGGGATCGAACCCAGGACTCTCAGGTCGACAGTCGAGCACTGTGCACCACTCGGCCACCCTGAGTACGTGGAAGATAATTTCTTTTTATGCGCAGAGATGAAACTCGTCACAGCAGATTGATGAGATTAGCGTAGGAATCAGGAAAGGAACCAGGTAATGCTGGTCTAGATGATGACTTTTCGTTATTGAACATTTTGGGTTTAAAATCAGTTACATAAATTAACGAGTTAAAATTAAAACTAAATTAATGAAAGAAAATGTGCATTATACATACCTACATATATATATATATATATATATATATATATATATGTTTTTTTGTGCCGGTAACATACATTATATATACCAGTATTAACAGACGTTATCTATACCAGTAGCAACTGGTGTTATATACACCAGTAGTAACAGACATTTCATATACTAGTAGTAACAGACGTTATATATACCAGTAGTAACAGACGTTTTATATACCAGTAGTAACAGACGTTATATATATATATATATATCAGTAGTAACGACGTTATATATACCAGTAGTAACAGACATTTCATATACCAGTAGTAACAGACGTTTTATATACCAGTAGTAACAGACATTTCATATACCAGTAGTAACAGACGTTATATATACCAGTAGTAACAGACGTTTTATATACCAGTAGTAACAGACGTTATATATATATATATATATATATATATATATATATATATATATATATATACCAGTAGTAACAGACGTTTTATATACCAGTAGTAACAGACGTTACATATATATATATATATATATATATATATATATACCAGTAGTAACTGACGTTTTATATACCAGTAGTAACAGACATTTCATATACCAGTAGTAACAGACGTATATATACCAGTAGTAACAGACGTTTTATATACCAGTAGTAACAAACGTTATATATATATATATCAGTAGTAACAGACGTTATATATACCAGTAGTAACAGACGTTATATATACCAGTAGTAAAAGACGTTTTATATACCAGTAGTAACAAACGTTTTATATATATATATATATATCAGTAGTAACGACGTTATATATACCAGTAGTAACAGACATTTCATATACCAGTAGTAACAGACATTTCATATACCAGTAGTAACAGACATTACATACACCAGTAATAGCAGACGTTAACTACGTTAACTATTTAACAGACTATAACAAAAAGTAAACTCTGTCATGATGCCTGATATAATTATGTGATTGGTCAATGTTATGAATGGCCTACGTGACTTATACTTATATTCAGTATGTATATATTATGTGGCGCATGCCTCCATAGTGGGTGTAGGGGGTGGTGGGGTTAAAGTCAGTGAGACGCTGTACTAATATCGATCATGGACTCGATTATAGGTTCGACAGAGATAAACATCTCCTCGTGTTAGTGACCTTTTAAGGAAATCGTCTTGTGTAACAACTAACTATGAAACAATAATAATGTTTTGAACTGATTGATTCATTGTATTGACGGTCGTTTACACGATCGGGTAAACCAATGAGGCTCGGATCCACAAGATCAGACTTGGGGAGGGGGAATACGGCCCGCGGGCCGAGTCGGGCCCTCCGGACTGTTTTTATCCGGCCCGCCAATCGTTTCAGAGTGAAGTACGGCACTAGCATTTTGTGTTATACATACCAACAGCTTATGACACATACTCACAGTTTATGACACATACCCTCAGTGTATATTAGCTGATGGTATCACTCCATCCATCTACTATTGGTCCGTACCGGCCGGTCAAATGTGTCCCACGAGTCAATTAGTTTGCCCACCCTCAACACTAGATAGCTTTTTGTTTGTTTGTTTTTTAATTTGTTTAGCTTAATTGTTGCAACCTGCTTACAAGCTATTGAATATCTAAACCCAAAAGTGTTATTTTTCCCCCCTCGTAAGTCATTTGCCAAACTAATAATATTGGATATGTGTCTTTATTTATATTTTTGTTTATAAATATTCATTTGTTATCATTTATTACATTCATTTTAATCAACAGCGAGTCGCCGAGTTGTATATGCCATTATAAGACTGAAGTCAATGTTGTTTGTATACTTGCCGACACAAATTTGTTAAAACTATTCCAAGCTACGAAGTTATTTGTTTAAAAAAAAAACGTGCCTGTATTTAGTACATAGTACATAGGAATGACTCATTTTCAATGGAAAGAGGAATTGACCATATTAAAGCATGGAAAGACCAGGCAAAATAACATATTTCAGAACATCTTGCTTTTATGGATGTGTGGATTTTAATACTTTTTAGTATACCTGTTTCTCTATTTATTTTTACCATCTTTTCAAAGTTCAAATAGGCTGTAGATTTTTTTTAAATATACAAGCATCATCTTATATTTAAATCATATAGTAGAGTGTAGAGATTGACGGGATAGACAAAGAGACAGACTGATTAATAGAAGAGCATAAATATTGAGATAGATGAAACATAGATTGATAGATAGAAAGATAAATAGTTAGATATATAGATCGATAGATAGATTGATAGATAGTTGGATGGATGGATGGACAGATGGATGGATGGATAGATAGTTGGATTGATGGATGGATAGATATACAGATAGATAGATTGATAGATAGATAGATAGACAGACAGACAGATAGTTAAATAGACATACAGACAGACAGACAGACAGAACAATAGATAGATAGATAGATAGATAGATAGATAGATAGATAGATAGATAGATAGATAGATAGATAGATAGATAGATAGATAGATAGATAGATAGATAGATAGATAAACAGACAGACAGACAGACAGACAGACAGAACAATAGATAGATAGATATCAAGATAGATAGATAGATAGATAGATAGATAGATAGATAGATAGATAGATAAACAGACAGACAGACAGACAGACAGACAGACAGACAGACAGACAGACAGATAGATAGATAGATAGATAGATAGATAGATAGATAGATAGATAGATAGATAGATAGATAGATAGATAGATAGATAGATAGATAGATAGATAGATAGATAGATAGATAGATAGATAGATAGATAGATAGATCAGAAAAATATATATTAAGGCTCTTCATGTCAAAATCTCCCATACACCTTTCAATAACTATTTTATACTCTTACCTGTACTACAACTACTTCCATGTCCAAGTGTGGTGTAAACAAATCCTGTCATGAGAACGTAACTCTTGCTAACTACGTTAGACATCAACACCAAGAGTTGTCTATATTAAAAATATAGAATACATATCGGGCTTGTGTGGGGTTGGGAGGAAAGGGAGGGGGGGGATAATAAATAAAAGGGAGAGGGGATGGTGCCGCTTCGATCAGGTGTAATTAAAGAAATCGAATACGGTTGGAACTCCTCGCTTTCACACTGGAGCGAAATGGGGGGGGGGGGGGGGGGGAACTAGCGCTGAGTGGGGGAAATTTTTTTTTGTAATCCAAGAGTTACCTCCCGTGGGATATTTTAAAAAGAAACCAACAACAGAAGGAACTGAACACGGATAGTTCCATGGCCCCAGTCCCCGTCCCCCGTCCTCCTCCCATAACCTCAAAGCGTGTTGTTATGTTTTTTTTTTATTTTATTATTGAGAGTGTGTGTGTGTGTGCGCGTGTGTGTGTGTGTTTGTTTATCATTTCTTGTCTTCGTTGATGGATCGCGTTGGGGAGTAATTTTAATTAAAACGTTCCTCAGGTCAACATTGTGTGTGCACGTGTGTGTGTAAGTGTGTGTGTGTGTGTTTGTATGTATGTATGTGTGTGTGTGTGCAGTGGCACCGAGAGCCAACGCGGGCCCCAGGACAGGACATCATTGCGGGCCCCTTACTAAACAATGAGTCGTGAAAAAATTGACATGGTCTGGGCTGCCGGGCCCTCTTTGTGCCCCCTTACAGATGCGGGCCCCCTGGCAATGACCCCCCCCTGCCTGCCCCCCCTCTCGGCGGCCCTGTGTGTGTGTGTGCTTGTATTGTTTAGTAGCACCTATTACTTTTACTCAATGATGAAAAGAGAAATGTTTTTTTTTTCATATAATTATCGTTTCCATCTAACACCATTCACTTTTTTTCATGGATAGTCAAAATTGGCGACTTATCCCCCTTGCCTACTCCACCCCCCACCCACTCCCACTCCCTTCCTCTTATGCCAAAGAGCTCCTCGCCAATAGACAATAGACTTATTAAGTCTGATACTTAAGAGCATCAACGGCTATTTTTTTTTTTTGCTTTGGGCCCCCACAAAATGTCTATGAGTACTTGTAGGCCCTAAATAAGAGCTTTAGTTGCTCTCTCTCTCTCTCTCTCTCTCTCTCTCTCTCTCTCTATCTATCTATCTATCTATCTATCTATCTCTTTCTCTTTTACTCCAGTAACGGCCCCTGGGGGGGAGGGTGGCGAGGGTGGCGACCAGATATTAACCACCCCAGCCAGGGCGCCTTTGTGCTGGGGGGAGGGGAGCGAGATAGAAGCGTTTTGATAAGATGTATTATTATCATAGCTTACAGTTACGTCTCTAGGCCCCACCCCCTTGACAGTCGGCCTAGGCCATCATTGCCCTCCTACCCTCCCCCCCCCAACCCCACCCCATCTTCTACGTACTAATAATCTCTCCCCCCCCTCCCGGTTCAAATCTCCTGGCCTTTTATGCTTGTGACAGTCTTCAGGATGTTGTTAACATGCAATACTGAAACTGATACCCTCCCCCCACCCCCCCACCCCCCCCTCACACACACACACAACAATTGATCTCATTCTATTGTATTCAACGGACGTCTATTGGCTTTAAAAAAAATGGCGCAATACTTCTAGGAAGTAAAAACGTATTCTTAACAATCCCTGCATTGTTTACTTGTGCAAAAAGTTTGCATTGGCCCACTGCACGTGTGGCTGGGTATACACTACATACAGGCTTTACTCAATAGAGGGATTGGGTAAGAGGAATTATGATTGTGTATACACTACATACAGGCGTTGCTCTCAATAGAGAGATGGGACGAGGAATGATGATTGTGCATACACTACATACAGGCATTTCTCAATGAAGGGATGGGACGTGGATTGATGATTGTGTATACACTACATACAGGCGTTGCTCTCAATAGAGGGAATGGTAAGAGGATTGATGATTGTGTATACACTAAATACCGGCGTTGCTAAATAGAGGGAATGGTAAGAGGATTGATGATTGCGCAGGCTCGTTCTAAAGGAAAGCAGGGCAACATAAAGTTATAGGTAAATGTACTTGGACGTGCTTGTTTCCTTGGTTGGCGGACTTCGTCTTTGTAACTATTCCTCGATAATAAGTCAATTTAGTCATTTTAATATTTTCTTAGTAATAGCATGCTCAGTACTATACATTGCAGTTTCCAATGCCCAGAGGCGTAGCGAGGGGTGGGCAAGGGGGCATTATGCTCCGGGCGCTTCTCATATTTTACATATAATATTTTATGGTTTTTGAATGAAAGGGGGGGGGCGATTAAAAGGTATTAAAAAGGTATTTTGCCCTGGGCGCGAGTTAAGCTCGCTATGGCACTGCCAATGACGCCGTAAGGGGAGGAGGGGTACATCCTATTGTTTATAAATCGATTTTGAAATGAGTGCGTCTTGTGATCGAAAACAGGTCTTCGATATATTGGATATTTTGTATCCAGATTTAGATATTTGTTGGGAGATATTTAGATAATATTAAATTTAGATATGAAAAATAAATGTTATAAAACAATGGATCTGGATAATTTTATTTTGTCGTATAAAATTTTGATTGATGGCTATATATTTTAAAATATAATATAGATATTGTTAATATATTTTCTGGATAATTCTAATATATATATCCTTCTAAAAGAAGTTAAAGTTGTACTAGCTCATGTTTACATATTTACTTCTATCTGTGTATGCAACCATAGCCAAAAAGTTTGTCAGTTTTGATTTTTTTTTAAAACAAACTTGGCCGATGACGTCATGGAGATAATTTCGCCAACTTGACTTACTGATCTTATAATCTTTAAACCAGAATTAATATATATATATATATATGTATATCATTCGACACAAGCTGTTTCCCCCCCCCCCCCCAATGTTTACAGCCTGTGTTCCTACCCAACATTACCCTTACCTCATGACTTCCTCAACACTTGTTTTTTTTTTTTCCTTTACCGGTGTCACGCTTCTGTATAGAGAAATCAATCATCAGCATTAACACCTGGATGAGAATCAACTAAGAAAGAGGCACAGAGAAGTATAATAATATTAAGGGGCCGTGCCATTTGGTCAGCTGGCCCTGGAAATGTTTTAATAAAATAAAACAAACACACACAAACACAAATAAAAAAAAAAGTCTATAGAGAGAGTGGATTGTCAAGAGAATGGAGAACAGAAGAGTAGAAAAAAGGTTTTTCTTTATTCTTAGTCTACCAGCGTCATTTCACCACGAGAACGGTGCCAAGTTCCCGACCACGCAACCCCCCCCCCCCGGACTCCCTAGTATCTATCTACAAGGTGTACCGCCAGTTGAATGGGAGATCACCACAGAGGACAAGTAGCTCGATAGAAAGTGATCTTAGGAATAGATTCCCTACCAATAGACAATAGATTTATTGTAAACAAGAAAGTGAAAGATATATCACGAGGGAGGGAGGGTAGGAGGGGTGGGGGTGGGGGAAGCTTATGTTTGTGTTTCATGTTATGGCTCTCTTGACTTTTGTGCGACCTTCTCCTCCCCCCTTAGATGACCTTGGCCTACATATGATCAGTACCTGTGTCAGAAAGTGCCAGGTATCTGAAGAACAACGTGAAATGTTTAAATGAAAAAACTGAAATTCGTTGAAAACTGAGAAAAACACATTGGACAATCGCAGCTGGTGGCATTTCTCCATGTATTCAGTCATATAGTGCACGGGTGGCAACATGAGGTTGGTGATATCAGTTTATGGTCTATGATAACTCAGATAGGTATATATATATGGGTGCGGATTTTAGACTCACTTTTGGGGACTCTGGTCTAATGAGTAACTTTGTAGTGTAGCTGGTGGCCATATTATGAACAAGTTTAGTGTGGGTAATGTTACGATTTCAAGCCACTGTAACGCCTGATACCTAAGTCCTCCCGTGGTGCCTCCATGGAGTCAGCAACCACTATCTTTACACACGAGTGTCCATCAATCTGGTAGATAGTTATGGCCTCACTCGGTGGCGGTGCACACTTCGCCACGTCCGGTGTGATGGATGTGACGGGTTCTAATCCGGTGATGTTCATAGCTCAGGTACTTCCATTAACAGTTGCACAGGCCCGTAACGTGCGGGGGGGGGGGCTGGGGGGTCGCCCCCCACGTTTTGTCTGGCCCCCTCTGCTTGTTTGCTCTACTTAGTAACATTTATTTCCTGCCCCCCCTCCCCCGCTATTGACCTGGCCCCTGCTGTAGAATTTTCACGCTACGGGGCTGCAGCTGCAAATTGTACTTTAAGAAATACACATATAAACATTACACAGATACACCACACAGATACACCACATAGATACACCACACAGATACACCACACAGATACACCACACAGATACACCACACAGCTACACCACACAGATACACCACAAGATACACCACACAGATACACCACATAAATATACCACACAGATATACCAAACAGATACACCACACAGATACACCACACAGATACACTACACAGATACACCACACAGATACACCACACAGATAAACCACACAGATACACCACACAGATACACCACACAGATACACCACACATGTTGAAGTGAAATGTTTACTTATCAAAATTTATTCAAAAGCTGTTTTTCCTCTTTATGTTGTTTACAAAGTAAAACCCCTTCCTCTTTCTGTCTCAAAGCTTACTTTGATGTTAAAAAATTAATATATTATTTACTGATATTTGTAAAAGGTTTTTTTTTTTTCATTTTTAAAATATTTACTCCTTTCTGTGTAACATGATAAAAAAATATACAACTAGGGAAATATACCAACTATGAAAAGTTTATCATTTCTTTTTTTACATAGTTAAATCCTATCTTGTATTTAGGCATTATCTTTATCTGTCATATTTGAATCATACGAAGTTCATATTAGTCATAACATCTTCATCGACTTAACATCGGGGGCCAATGAACTTTACATTTTGGCGGGAGTCTGTAAAAAAAATTGTTTACACTATTGAAACTTTTAACATTATGTTTCTTTTTAGTTTAAAAAAAAAAAGAATTAAATTTTATTCAAGCTTCAAATAACATTTACGACTTTTTAATGATGTTTTTTGTTGTTTTACAGTTTTTGTTTACATGTTAAGTAGAAGAATGAGGTTTTGTGAGAGGAAAATTGATGACGTCAAAGCTGTTTTTTTTATTATTATTCTTTCTCTTCCATCCCGCAGACAAGAACGCCTCCTGTCGTCTGGAGATCAGCTATCCTCTCGTCTGCCGTCTAGTTCCGGAAGAATTCCAAGCCTGCGATTACATCACTGACATCTTTTTTTTTTTTTACCTCATCTCGTAATCTGTGAAAGTGACAAACAGTCTAAATTTGACCCACTGGCAGGTTACAGCTAAATGTGATTGGATCAGATTATGCTATTTTTAGACAGCTGTTTAACAACAAGTGCTCCCATCATCTGTTTTGGTTTAAAGTTGAGAACTGATTTTTTGTTTTGTTTTATAAAGTTCAGTTTTTTGTTTTGTTTTATAAAGTTCAGTTTTTTGTTTTGTTTTATAAAGTTCAGTTTTTTGTGTTGTTTTATAAAGTTCAGTTTTTTGTTTTGTTTTATAAAATTCAATTGTTTTTGTTTTGTTTTATAAAGTTCAGTTTTTTTGTTTTGTTTTATAAAGTTCAGTTTTTTGTTTTGTTTTATAAAGTTCAGTTTTTTGTTTTGTTTTATAAAATTCAGTTTTTTTGTTTTGTTTTATAAAGTTCAGTTTTTTGTGTTGTTTTATAAAGTTCAGTTTTTTGTTTTGTTTTATAAAGTTCAGTTTTTTTGTTTTGTTTTATAAAATTCAGTTTTTTGTTTTGTTTTATAAAGTTCAGTTTTATGTTTTGTTTTATAAAATTCAGTTGTTTTTGTTTTGTTTTATAAAGTTCAGTTTTTTTATTTTGTTTTATAAAATTCAGTTTTTTTGTGTTGTTTTATAAAGTTCAGTTTTTTGTTTTGTTTTATAAAATTCAGTTTTTTTGTGTTGTTTTATAAAGTTCAGTTTTTTTGTTTTGTTTTGTAAAGTTCAGTTTTTTGTTTTGTTTTATAAAGTTCAGTTATTGTTTTGTTTTATAAAGTTCAGTTTTTTGTTTTGTTTTATAAAGTTCAGTTTTTTTTTACAATTCTATTGACATTGAAATGCCAAAATCATTATTCAAAAAAATCAATAATAGGACTGGTGATTAAAAAGGTACACTGGGGACAAGTTGCAATGTGTATGGAGAAGGGGGTTGGGGTGGAGGCGTCAAAGTGAAATCGCACAAGTTAAGTTCCCTTGGTCTTAAAGGTGTGCAATGGATGGCCGAGTGATGTAGATGCTACTCGATTGTCGACTTGAGAGTCCTATATCCTGGTCAAAGTATGTTAAAGTCCACAAAGCTTTAAATGGGTACCTGACTATGGTTCGGGAGGTAAAGGCGATTAGGCTTTGTTTTAACTACACAATCCCTTCATATGCTGAGGTTACAGAAACAGATTCTACACTTAATCAGCCCCGATGGCCCTTTACTTTAATATATATATATATATATATATATATATATATTCAAATACTTCTTCATTGCCGAGATGAAGCTCTGTGTCTCAGGGTGGGCTAACCTTTTGACTCGCGGCCCACAGTGGATTCTTAAATATGTCAGATGGTGGCTTGCGAAAAGCAAGAACTTTGACGGAGTTGACGGACCAAGAGCAGTTGGACAGTGTATTAAAATGAACTAATTTTAATTTAAGATTGACTTAAAATTTAAAACGCGGAACATCATATTCACTGCTCCGCTCTTAAATTATTCATAGCCGGTTAAACCAAAACTTCGACGAAAATTTAAAAGAACCAGACTTAGATATGGGGGGTTTTAATCAACACATATGCCAGAGCAATACACCGAAACATCTTAATTAAGCAGACGGAACTCTTTTTAAAATATATTTTTTTTTAAACTCAACGGAGACAACAAACATTGAAAAGAGAGTTGTCGTTCGTTGAGCCCAGCGCTGTGTCTACGTCTGGCAATCCACAAGACTGGATAAATATTTACCGCCACTATCTGGACTATGACGTTCCCCCCACTAAATCTGTGTACAGAGTTACCGGTTATCAGTGAAGTCTGGATTTTCTCACCAGACCTCCAGGAAGTATAAACCTGCCAATAAGAGTTATCTTCTCATGGTTCTGTTGACCCCCCCCCCCCCATATGACTTTTCATTTGTCAACAACATGCCCATTTAAATCATTCAAATTCTAACTCGATTTAAATATGTATATACGGTTACAGATATGATTGATTTAAATTATTTGAACTCGAACTGGATTTAAATATGTAAATATGATATCTGTTACATTGGGAGTTTGTTGATAGTTGATATATGTTAAATTAGGAATGGGCTGGTAGTTGATATCTGTTATATTAGGAATATGTTGGTAGCTGATGTATGTTATTATAGCCGTATCCGGCCACGCGTTGCCGTGGCTAGCCCTATGTAATGTAATAGTAAGTATTGAGAAATCCCTTGTTTCTAATTCTGTTTATTAAAAAATAAAACAGACACATTTTAGAGAAATAATTATCAATAATTTAAAACTATAAACAAAAGAAAATGATATCTGTTGGGAAAACAAGAGTTTCTAAATGTGTTATGTTTATTAATGCAGTGCTTATGTACTTTCAGAGTTATGATGAATAGCGTGAATCCTGTTTACATTTTTGTTTATATATATATATATATATATATATATATATATATATATATATATATATATATATATAGATATACAGTGGATTCCGCTTAATTGGGACACCGCTTAATTGGGACACCGCTTATTTGGGACAAATCTCAAAGAAACCAAACCAAGAAGCCAATAGTAAATTTGTATGTTTAATTGGGACAAAAAGCCTCGGTCCCGATGTGTCCCAATTAAGCGGAATCGACTGTATATATATATTTAGAAGGTCGGGAGTTTTTTTTTTACGCCGCCATTGCCAGCAAGGTAGGGTGTAGTGTGCCTACCACACCAGCATTGTTGGCGGCGCTGATGCATGTCTGCCATGCCTACAGAGCGGCGGTGTGAGTGTTCCCACTATCATCTGCTGGGATAGCAGAAAACAGGGTTTAAAGATTTGCCCAAAATGGCCAGACCAGCAAGGTGTGTGTGTGTACTGCTGATCGGCCAGAATGGCAAGGCAATGGGTTTTTCCTGCCACAGAGGGGAGGGTGTAATGTGCCTGAACCCACAGCCCGAAATGGCAGGCTGCGTAGGTGTGCTTGAATGGGACAGAGTGGAAGGGTGTTGTGTGCCGACCACATCCGTCACACCGCCAGCTGTGAACTGGGAGTTTGGTGGTAGCTGATGTTTATTACATCAGGAGTGTGTTAGTAGTTGATATATGTTGTACAACGCTTAGCTAATGGTTTGATGGTATGCAGCTCGTAAACTCATCTGGCCAATGATAAGAGAAGAGGTTTGAGTCTCAGACAAGCCATAACAAGTTTAAATGGCATCCATTGGAAGGACAGGTAAGTAGAAAAATGAAATAATAAAAAAAAAAAACTAAAAGTTGTCAGAGTGTCTTTTTATTGACTGTCAAATAATTGAATAAATAGTGCTCTTCATTGTTAACTCCCTTGTCAGTTGAACTGATGTAAATAAAACACTCAAGAAAAAAAAACATCATTAATAGATTGAATCTGTGTTGCTAAGAAAGTGACAACCGTATAACCAGTGTTTTTTTTCTGGCGGAACGTTCCGGCGACTTTTTTTTTTAGAAAAAAAAGCACTGCGTATAATTAATTAACTACCATTTGACTGGACTAGACCAATAAAAAACATTAAAAAACTGTTTGACAATGTTTTAATTAATCAAGAAGGCAAGAAGATAGGATGTCCGGGCCATATAAAATTAATGACAAAAAAAGTAATGAATAGAAATAACCAGTAGCGCAATAGTTTCTCATAAAATAAAACTGAAAGTAGAAATAATATGATTGGATAACTTTATTGAAGACATGTTTTAATGCGTTATTAATTCATTTTTTCATTGGTAGAAGACGCTCAACAATCAGACGATGAAAACATTTCATCGGCTGACAATGAGACCATACAAGAAGTTCCCGCTGAAAATTTTTCTGTGAAAGAAGTGGCCAACGATGTAAATAACGACAACACTGTAGCAGACGTGAAAACTAAAGATTCTGTACTGGTCAGTAGAACATATTTTTTTTATTCACCGATTAGGGTGAAATGTATATATGACGGATCGTGTCACACAGGCGATGGCCAACCACCTCTATCCCCGCCCCACACAGTTCTCACTACCAGGATGTTTTCTCTTCTATTCCCCGTTCTCGGGGGTCCCGAGTCGGTACTTTCACTTTGACAGCCTCAAGAAATGGCTATCTACACATCTAGTCAATATTGTCTAGATGTGACTTTATTAACCTCAAGAATTGGCTATCTACACATCTAGTCAATATTGTCTAGATGTGACTTTGACAGCCTCAAGTCTCTGCCTGCCCCCCCGCCCTAAAATAAAACAACCAAAGAACGGCTCTTCAATTGCACTCCCTAAACTAGTACTTAATTATAGATTTTAGTCAAGATCGCCGGGAGGGGAGAAAGCCACCTCAACAATTGTTAGTGGTCCCGAGTCTCCGGGTCTTTGTCGACTTTCATAAAATGACTTAACAGAGATAATGAAAGAAGACCACTGCAAAAAAAGAATCTTTAGTGGCTATAGCATCCAGAATAACATCTCTAGTGGCTTATAGCATCCAGAATAACATCATTAGTGGCTTATAGCATCCAGCATAACATCTTTAGTGGCTTATAGCATCCAGAATAACATCTCTAGTGACTTATAGCATCCAGAATAACATCTTTAGTGGCTTATAGCATCCAGAATAACATCTCCTAGTGGCTTATAGCATCCAGAATAACATCATTAGTGGCTTATAGCATCCAGCATAACATCTTTAGTGGCTTATAGCATCCAGAATAACATCTCTAGTGACTTATAGCATCCAGAATAACATCTTTAGTGGCTTATAGCATCCAGAATAACATCTTTAGTGGCTTATAGCATCCAGAATAACATCTCCTAGTGGCGTATAGCATCCAGAATAACATCTCTAGTGGCTTATAGCATCCAGAATAACATCTCTAGTGGCTTATAGCATCCAGAATAACATCATTAGTGGCTTATAGCATCCAGCATAACATCTTTAGTGGCTTATAGCATCCAGAATAACATCTCTAGTGACTTATAGCATCCAGAATAACATCTTTAGTGGCTTATAGCATCCAGAATAACATCTCCTAGTGGCTTATATCATCCAGAATAACATCATTAGTGGCTTATAGCATCCAGCATAACATCTTTAGTGGCTTATAGCATCCAGAATAACATCTCTAGTGACTTATAGCATCCAGAATAACATCTTTAGTGGCTTATAGCATCCAGAATAACATCTTTAGTGGCTTATAGCATCCAGAATAACATCTCCTAGTGGCGTATAGCATCCAGAATAACATCTCTAGTGGCTTATAGCATCCAGAATAACATCTTTAGTGGCTTATAGCATCCATAATAACTTCTCTAGTGGCTTATAGCATCCAGAATAACATCTCTAGTGGCTTATAGCATCCAGAATAACATCTTTAGTGGCTTATAGCATCCAGAATAACATCATTTGGGCTTATAGCATCCAGAATAACATCTTTAGTGGCTTATAGCATCCAGAATAACATCTCTAGTGATTTATAGCATCCAGAATAACATCTTTAGTGGCTTATAGCATCCAGAATAACATTTTAGTGGCTTATAGCATCCATAATAACATCTCTAGTGGCTTATAGCATCCAGAATAACATCATTAGTGGCTTATAGCATCCAGCATAACATCTTTAGTGGCTTATAGCATCCAGAATAACATCTCTAGTGACTTATAGCATCCAGAATAACATCTTTAGTGGCTTATAGCATCCAGAATAACATCTTTAGTGGCTTATAGCATCCAGAATAACATCTTTAGTGGCTTATAGCATCCAGCATAACATCTTAAGTGGCTTATAGCATCCAGAATAACATCTCTAGTGACTTATAGCATCAAAATATCATCTTTAGTGGCTTATAGCATCCAGAAAAACATCTGTAGTGGCTTATAGCATCCAGAATAACATCTCCTAGTGGCGTATAGCATCCAGAATAACATCTCTAGTGCCTATAGCATCCATAATAACTTCTCTAGTGGCTTATAGCATCCAGAATAACATCTCTAGTGGCTTATAGCATCCAGAATAACATCTTTAGTGGCTTATAGCATCCAGAATAACATCTTTAGTGGCTTATAGCATCCAGAATAACATCATTAGTGGCTTATAGCATCCAGAATAACATCTTTAGTGGCTTATAGCATCCAGAATAACATCTTTAGTGGCTTATAGCATCCAGAATAACATCATTAGTGGCTTATAGCATCCAGAATAACATCTTTAGTGGCTTATAGCATCCAGAATAACATCTCAAGTGATTTATAGCATCCAGAATAACATCTTTAGTGGCTTATAGCATCCAGAATAACATTTTAGTGGCTTATAGCATCCATAATAACATCTCTAGTGGCTTATAGCATCCAGAATAACATCTCTAGTGGCTTATAGCATCCATAATAACATCTCTAGTGGCTTATAGCATCCAGAATAACATCTCTAGTGGCTTATAGCATCCAGAATAACATCTCTAGTGGCTTATAGCATCCAGAATAACATCTCTAGTGGCTTATAGCATCCAGAATAACATCTCTAGTGGCTTATAGCATCCAGAATAACATCTCTAGTGGCTTATAGCATCCAGAATAACATCTCTAGTGGCTTATAGCATCCAGAATAACATCTCCTAGTGGCTTATAGCATCCAGAATAACATCTCTAGTGGCTTATAGCATCCAGAATAACATCATTAGTGGCTTATAGCATCCAGAATAACATCTTTAGTGGCTTATAGAATCCAGAATAACATCTCTAGTGACTTATAGCATCCAGAATAATATCTTTAGTGGCTTATAGCATCCAGAATAATATCTTTAGTGGCTTATAGCATCCAGAATAACATCTTTAGTGGCTTATAGCATCCAGAATAACATCTCCTAGTGGCTTATAGCATTCAGAATAACATCTTTAGTAGCTTATAGCATCCAGAATAACATCTTTAGTGGCTTAAATCATCCAGAATAACATCTTTAGTGGCTTATAGCATCCAGAATAACATCTCTAGTGGCTTATAGCATCCAGAATAACATCATTAGTGGCTTATAGCATCCAGCATAACATCTTTAGTGGCTAATAGCATCCAGAATAACATCTCTAGTGACTTATAGCATCCAGAATAATATCTTTAGTGGCTTATAGCATCCAGAATAACATCTTTAGTGGCTTATAGCATCCAGAATAACATCTCCTAGTGGCTTATAGCATCCAGAATAACATCATTAGTGGCTTATAGCATCCAGCATAACATCTTTAGTGGCTTATAGCATCCAGAATAACATCTCTAGTGACTTATAGCATCCAGAATAACATCTTTAGTGGCTTATAGCATTTAGAATAACATCTCCTAGTGGCGTATAGCATCCAGAATAACATCTCTAGTGGCTTATAGCATCCAGAATAACATCTTTAGTGGCTTATAGCATCCATAATAACTTCTCTAGTGGCTTATAGCATCCAGAATAACATCTCTAGTGGCTTATAGCATCCAGAATAACATCTTTAGTGGCTTATAGCATCCAGAATAACATCTTTAGTGGCTTATAGCATCCAGAATAACATCATTAGTGGCTTATAGCATCCAGAATAACATCTTTAGTGGCTTATAGCATCCAGAATAACATCTTTAGTGGCTTATAGCATCCAGAATAACATCATTAGTGGCTTATAGCATCCAGAATAACATCTTTAGTGGCTTATAGCATCCAGAATAACATCTCTAGTGATTTATAGCATCCAGAATAACATCTTTAGTGGCTTATAGCATCCAGAATAACATTTTAGTGGCTTATAGCATCCATAATAACATCTCTAGTGGCTTATAGCATCCAGAATAACATCTTTAGTGGCTTATAGCATTTAGAATAACATCTCCTAGTGGCGTATAGCATCCAGAATAACATCTCTAGTGGCTTATAGCATCCAGAATAACATCTTTAGTGGCTTATAGCATCCATAATAACTTCTCTAGTGGCTTATAGCATCCAGAATAACATCTCTAGTGGCTTATAGCATCCAGAATAACATCTTTAGTGGCTTATAGCATCCAGAATAACATCTTTAGTGGCTTATAGCATCCAGAATAACATCATTAGTGGCTTATAGCATCCAGAATAACATCTTTAGTGGCTTATAGCATCCAGAATAACATCTTTAGTGGCTTATAGCATCCAGAAAAACATCATTAGTGGCTTATAGCATCCAGAATAACATCTTTAGTGGCTTATAGCATCCAGAATAACATCTCTAGTGATTTATAGCATCCAGAATAACATCTTTAGTGGCTTATAGCATCCAGAATAACATTTTAGTGGCTTATAGCATCCAGAATAACATCTCTAGTGGCTTATAGCATCCAGAATAACATTTTAGTGGCTTATAGCATCCATAATAACATCTCTAGTGGCTTATAGCATCCAGAATAACATCTTTAGTGGCTTATAGCATCCAGAATAACATCATTAGTGGCTTATAGCATCCAGAATAACATCTTTAGTGGCTTATAGCATCCAGAATAACATCTTTAGTGGCTTATAGCATCCAGAATAACATCATTAGTGGCTTATAGCATCCAGAATAACATCTTTAGTGGCTTATAGCATCCAGAATAACATCTCTAGTGATTTATAGCATCCAGAATAACATCTTTAGTGGCTTATAGCATCCAGAATAACATTTTAGTGGCTTATAGCATCCATAATAACATCTCTAGTGGCTTATAGCATCCAGAATAACATCTCTAGTGGCTTATAGCATCCATAATAACATCTCTAGTGGCTTATAGCATCCAGAATAACATCTCTAGTGGCTTATAGCATCCAGAATAACATCATTAGTGGCTTATAGCATCCAGAATAACATCATTAGTGGCTTATAGCATCCAGAATAACATCTTTAGTGGCTTATAGCATCCAGAATAACATCTCTAGTGACATAGCATCCAGAATAATATCTTTAGTGGCTTATAGCATCCAGAATAATATCTTTAGTGGCTTATAGCATCCAGAATAACATCTTTAGTGGCTTATAGCATCCAGAATAACATCTCCTAGTGGCTTATAGCATTTAGAATAACATCTTTAGTAGCTTATAGCATCAAGAATAACATCTTTAGTGGCTTAAATCATCCAGAATAACATCTTTAGTTGCTTATAGCATCCAGAATAACATCTCTAGTGGCTTATAGCATCCAGAACAACATCATTAGTGGCTTATAGCATCCAGCATAACATCTTTAGTGACTTATAGCATCCAGAATAACATCTCTAGTGACTTATAGCATCCAGAATAACATCTTTAGTGGCTTATAGCATCCAGAATAACATTTTTAGTGGCTTATAGCATCCAGAATAACATCTCCTAGTGGCTTATAGCATCCAGAATAACATCATTAGTGGCTTATAGCATCCAGCATAACATCTTTAGTGGCTTATAGCATCCAGAATAACATCTCTAGTGACTTATAGCATCCAGAATAACATCTTTAGTGGCTTATAGCATCCAGAATAACATCTTTAGTGGCTTATAGCATCCAGAATAACATCTCCTAGTGGCGTATAGCATCCAGAATAACATCTCTAGTGGCTTATAGCATCCAGAATAACATCTTTAGTGGCTTATAGCATCCATAATAACTTCTCTAGTGGCTTATAGCATCCAGAATAACATCTCTAGTGGCTTATAGCATCGAGAATAACATCTTAAGTGGCTTATAGCATCCAGAATAACATCTTTAGTGGCTTATAGCATCCAGAATAACATCATTAGTGGCTTATAGCATCCAGAATAACATCATTAGTGGCTTATAGCATCCAGAATAACATCTTTAGTGGCTTATAGCATCCAGAATAACATCTTTAGTGGCTTATAGCATCCAGAATAACATCTTTAGTGGCTTATAGCATCCAGAATAACATCTTTAGTGGCTTATAGCATCCAGAATAACATCTCTAGTGATTTATAGCATCCAGAGTAACATCTTTAGTGGCTTATAGCATCCAGAATAACATTTTAGTGGCTTATAGCATCCATAATAACATCTCTAGTGGCTTATAGCATCCAGAATAACATCTCTAGTGGCTTATAGCATCCATAATAACATCTCTAGTGGCTTATAGCATCCAGAATAACATCTCTAGTGGCTTATAGCATCCAGAATAACATCTCTAGTGGCTTATAGCATCCAGAATAACATCTTTATTGGCTTATAGCATCCAGAATAACATCTCCTAGTGGCTTATAGCATCCAGAATAACATCATTAGTGGCTTATAGCATCCAGCATAACATCTTTAGTGGCTTATAGCATCCAGAATAACATCTCTAGTGACTTATAGCATCCAGAATAACATCTTTAGTGGCTTATAGCATCCAGAATAACATCTTTAGTGGCTTATAGCATCCAGAATAACATCTCCTAGTGGCTTATAGCATCCAGAATAACATCTCTAGTGGCTTATAGCATCCAGAATAACATCTTTAGTGGCTTATAACATCCATAATAACTTCTCTAGTGGCTTATAGCATCCAGAATAACATCTCTAGTGGCTTATAGCATCCAGAATAACATCTTTAGTGGCTTATAGCATCCAGAATAACATCATTAGTGGCTTATAGCATCCAGAATAACATCTTTAGTGGCTTATAGCATCCAGAATAACATCTTTAGTGGCTTATAGCATCCAGAATAACATCATTAGTGGCTTATAGCATCCAGAATAACATCTTTAGTGGCTTATAGCATCCAGAATAACATCTCTAGTGATTTATAGCATCCAGAATAACATCTTTAGTGGCTTATAGCATCCAGAATAACATTTTAGTGGCTTATAGCATCCAGAATAACATCTCTAGTGGCTTATAGCATCCATAATAACATCTCTAGTGGCTTATAGCATCCAGAATAACATCTCTAGTGGCTTATAGCATCCAGAATAACATCTCTAGTGGCTTATAGCATCCAGAATAACATCTCTAGTGGCTTATAGCATCCAGAATAACATCTCTAGTGGCTTATAGCATCCAGAATAACATCTCTAGTGGCTTATAGCATCCAGAATAACATCTCTAGTGGCTTATAGCATCCAGAATAACATCTCTAGTGGCTTATAGCATCCAGAATAACATCTCTAGTGGCTTATAGCACCAGAATAACATCATTAGTGGCTTATAGCATCCAGAATAACATCTTTAGTGGCTTATAGAATCCAGAATAACATCTCTAGTGACTTATAGCATCCAGAATAATATCTCTAGTGATTTATAGCATCCAGAATAACATCTTTAGTGGCTTATAGCATCCAGAATAACATTTTAGTGGCTTATAGCATCCATAATAACATCTCTAGTGGCTTATAGCATCCCGAATAACATCTCTAGTGGCTTATAGCATCCAGAATAACATCATTAGTGGCTTATAGCATCCAGAATAACATCTTTAGTGGCTTTTAGCATCCAGAATAACATCTTTAGTGGCTTATAGCATCCAGAATAACATCATTAGTGGCTTCTAGCATCCAGAATAACATCTTTAGTGGCTTATAGCATCCAGAATAACATCTCTAGTGATTTATAGCATCCAGAATAACATCTTTAGTGGCTTATAGCATCCAGAATAACATTTTAGTGGCTTATAGCATCCATAATAACATCTCTAGTGGCTTATAGCATCCAGAATAACATCTCTAGTGGCTTATAGCATCCATAATAACATCTCTAGTGGCTTATATCATCCAGAATAACATCTCTAGTGGCTTATAGCATCCAGAATAACATCTCTAGTGGCTTATAGCATCCAGAATAACATCTCTAGTGGCTTATAGCATCCAGAATAACATCATTAGTGGCTTATAGCATCCAGAATAACATCTTTAGTGGCTTATAGAATCCAGAATAACATCTCTAGTGACTTATAGCATCCAGAATAATATCTTTAGTGGCTTATAGCATCCAGAATAATATCTTTAGTGGCTTATAGCATCCAGAATAACATCTTTAGTGGCTTATAGCATCCAGAATAACATCTCCTAGTGGCTTATAGCATTCAGAATAACATCTTTAGTAGCTTATAGCATCCAGAATAACATCTTTAGTGGCTTAAATCATCCAGAATAACATCTTTAGTGGCTTATAGCATCCAGAATAACATCTCTAGTGGCTTATAGCATCCAGAATAACATCATTAGTGGCTTATAGCATCCAGCATAACATCTTTAGTGGCTTATAGCATCCAGAATAACATCTCTAGTGACTTATAGCATCCAGAATAACATCTTTAATGGCTTATAGCATCCAGAATAACATCTCCTAGTGGCTTATAGCATCCAGAATAACATCATTAGTGGCTTATAGCATCCAGCATAACATCTTTTGTGGCTTATAGCATCCAGAATAACATCTCTAGTGACTTATAGCATCCAGAATAACATCTTTAGTGGCTTATAGCATCCAGAATAACATCTTTAGTGGCTTATAGCATCCAGAATAACATCTCCTAGTGGCGTATAGCATCCAGAATAACATCTCTAGTGGCTTATAGCATCCAGAATAACATCTTTAGTGGCTTATAGCATCCATAATAACTTCTCTAGTGGCTTATAGCATCCAGAATAACATCTCTAGTGGCTTATAGCATCCAGAATAACATCTTAAGTGGCTTATAGCATCCAGAATAACATCTTTAGTGGCTTATAGCATCCAGAATAACATCATTAGTGGCTTATAGCATCCAGAATAACATCTTTAGTGGCTTATAGCATCCAGAATAACATCTCTAGTGGCTTATAGCATCCAGAATAACATCATTAGTGGCTTATAGCATCCAGAATAACATCTTTAGTGGCTTATAGCATCCAGAATAACATCTCTAGTGATTTATAGCATCCAGAGTAACATCTTTAGTGGCTTATAGCATCCAGAATAACATTTTAGTGGCTTATAGCATCCATAATAACATCTCTAGTGGCTTATAGCATCCAGAATAACATCTCTAGTGGCTTATAGCATCCATAATAACATCTCTAGTGGCTTATAGCATCCAGAATAACATCTCTAGTGGCTTATAGCATCCAGAATAACATCTCTAGTGGCTTATAGCATCCAGAATAACATCTTTAGTGGCTTATAGCATCCAGAATAACATCTCCTAGTGGCTTATAGCATCCAGAATAACATCATTAGTGGCTTATAGCATCCAGCATAACATCTTTAGTGGCTTATAGCATCCAGAATAACATCTCTAGTGACTTATAGCATCCAGAATAACATCTTTAGTGGCTTATAGCATCCAGAATAACATCTTTAGTGGCTTATAGCATCCAGAATAACATCTCCTAGTGGCTTATAGCATCCAGAATAACATCTCTAGTGGCTTATAGCATCCAGAATAACATCTTTAGTGGCTTATAACATCCATAATAACTTTTCTAGTGGCTTATAGCATCCAGAATAACATCTCTAGTGGCTTATAGCATCCAGAATAACATCTTTAGTGGCTTATAGCATCCAGAATAACATCATTAGTGGCTTATAGCATCCAGAATAACATCTTTAGTGGCTTATAGCATCCAGAATAACATCTTTAGTGGCTTATAGCATCCAGAATAACATCATTAGTGGCTTATAGCATCCAGAATAACATCTTTAGTGGCTTATAGCATCCAGAATAACATCTCTAGTGATTTATAGCATCCAGAATAACATCTTTAGTGGCTTATAGCATCCAGAATAACATTTTAGTGGCTTATAGCATCCAGAATAACATCTCTAGTGGCTTATAGCATCCATAATAACATCTCTAGTGGCTTATAGCATCCAGAATAACATCTCTAGTGGCTTATAGCATCCAGAATAACATCTCTAGTGGCTTATAGCATCCAGAATAACATCTCTAGTGGCTTATAGCATCCAGAATAACATCTCTAGTGGCTTATAGCATCCAGAATAACATCTCTAGTGGCTTATAGCATCCAGAATAACATCTCTAGTGGCTTATAGCATCCAGAATAACATCTCTAGTGGCTTATAGCATCCAGAATAACATCTCTAGTGGCTTATAGCATCCAGAATAACATCATTAGTGGCTTATAGCATCCAGAATAACATCTTTAGTGGCTTATAGAATCCAGAATAACATCTCTAGTGACTTATAGCATCCAGAATAATATCTCTAGTGATTTATAGCATCCAGAATAACATCTTTAGTGGCTTATAGCATCCAGAATAACATTTTAGTGGCTTATAGCATCCATAATAACATCTCTAGTGGCTTATAGCATCCCGAATAACATCTCTAGTGGCTTATAGCATCCAGAATAACATCATTAGTGGCTTAAAGCATCCAGAATAACATCTTTAGTGGCTTTTAGCATCCAGAATAACATCTTTAGTGGCTTATAGCATCCAGAATAACATCATTAGTGGCTTCTAGCATCCAGAATAACATCTTTAGTGGCTTATAGCATCCAGAATAACATCTCTAGTGATTTATAGCATCCAGAATAACATCTTTAGTGGCTTATAGCATCCAGAATAACATTTTAGTGGCTTATAGCATCCATAATAACATCTCTAGTGGCTTATAGCATCCAGAATAACATCTCTAGTGGCTTATAGCATCCATAATAACATCTCTAGTGGCTTATATCATCCAGAATAACATCTCTAGTGGCTTATAGCATCCAGAATAACATCTCTAGTGGCTTATAGCATACAGAATAACATCTCTAGTGGCTTATAGCATCCAGAATAACATCATTAGTGGCTTATAGCATCCAGAATAACATCTTTAGTGGCTTATAGAATCCAGAATAACATCTCTAGTGACTTATAGCATCCAGAATAATATCTTTAGTGGCTTATAGCATCCAGAATAATATCTTTAGTGGCTTATAGCATCCAGAATAACATCTTTAGTGGCTTATAGCATCCAGAATAACATCTCCTAGTGGCTTATAGCATTCAGAATAACATCTTTAGTAGCTTATAGCATCCAGAATAACATCTTTAGTGGCTTAAATCATCCAGAATAACATCTTTAGTGGCTTATAGCATCCAGAATAACATCTCTAGTGGCTTATAGCATCCAGAATAACATCATTAGTGGCTTATAGCATCCAGCATAACATCTTTAGTGGCTTATAGCATCCAGAATAACATCTCTAGTGACTTATAGCATCCAGAATAACATCTTTAGTGGCTTATAGCATCCAGAATAACATCTCCTAGTGGCTTATAGCATCCAGAATAACATCATTAGTGGCTTATAGCATCCAGCATAACATCTTTTGTGGCTTATAGCATCCAGAATAACATCTCTAGTGACTTATAGCATCCAGAATAACATCTTTAGTGGCTTATAGCATCCAGAATAACATCTTTAGTGGCTTATAGCATCCAGAATAACATCTCCTAGTGGCGTATAGCATCCAGAATAACATCTCTAGTGGCTTATAGCATCCAGAATAACATCTTTAGTGGCTTATAGCATCCATAATAACTTCTCTAGTGGCTTATAGCATCCAGAATAACATCTCTAGTGGCTTATAGCATCCAGAATAACATCTTAAGTGGCTTATAGCATCCAGAATAACATCTTTAGTGGCTTATAGCATCCAGAATAACATCATTAGTGGCTTATAGCATCCAGAATAACATCTTTAGTGGCTTATAGCATCCAGAATAACATCTTTAGTGGCTTATAGCATCCAGAATAACATCATTAGTGGCTTATAGCATCCAGAATAACATCTTTAGTGGCTTATAGCATCCAGAATAACATCTCTAGTGATTTATAGCATCCAGAATAACATCTTTAGTGGCTTATAGCATCCAGAATAACATTTTAGTGGCTTATACCATCCATAATAACATCTCTAGTGGCTTATAGCATCCAGAATAACATCTCTAGTGGCTTATAGCATCCAGAATAACATCTCTAGTGGCTTATAGCATCCAGAATAACATCTCTAGTGGCTTATAGCATCCAGAATAACATCTCTAGTGGCTTATAGCATCCAGAATAACATCTCTAGTGGCTTATAGCATCCAGAATAACATCTTTAGTGGCTTATAGCATCCAGAATAACATCTCCTAGTGGCTTATAGCATCCAGAATAACATCATTAGTGGCTTATAGCATCCAGCATAACATCTTTAGTGGCTTATAGCATCCAGAATAACATCTCTAGTGACTTATAGCATCCAGAATAACATCTTTAGTGGCTTATAGCATCCAGAATAACATCTTTAGTGGCTTATAGCATCCAGAATAACATCTCCTAGTGGCTTATAGCATCCAGAATAACATCTCTAGTGGCTTATAGCATCCAGAATAACATCTTTAGTGGCTTATAACATCCATAATAACTTTTCTAGTTGCTTATAGCATCCAGAATAACATCTCTAGTGGCTTATAGCATCCAGAATAACATCTTTAGTGGCTTATAGCATCCAGAATAACATCATTAGTGGCTTATAGCATCCAGAATAACATCTTTAGTGGCTTATAGCATCCAGAATAACATCTTTAGTGGCTTATAGCATCCAGAATAACATCATTAGTGGCTTATAGCATCCAGAATAACATCTTTAGTGGCTTATAGCATCCAGAATAACATCTCTAGTGATTTATAGCATCCAGAGTAACATCTTTAGTGGCTTATAGCATCCAGAATAACATTTTAGTGGCTTATAGCATCCATAATAACATCTCTAGTGGCTTATAGCATCCAGAATAACATCTCTAGTGGCTTATAGCATCCATAATAACATCTCTAGTGGCTTATAGCATCCAGAATAACATCTCTAGTGGCTTATAGCATCCAGAATAACATCTCTAGTGGCTTATAGCATCCAGAATAACATCTCTAGTGGCTTATAGCATCCAGAATAACATCTCTAGTGGCTTATAGCATCCAGAATAACATCTCTAGTGGCTTATAGCATCCAGAATAACATCTCTAGTGGCTTATAGCATCCAGAATAACATCTCTAGTGGCTTATAGCATCCAGAATAACATCTCTAGTGGCTTATAGCATCCAGAATAACATCATTAGTGGCTTATAGCATCCAGAATAACATCTTTAGTGGCTTATAGAATCCAGAATAACATCTCTAGTGACTTATAGCATCCAGAATAATATCTTTAGTGGCTTATAGCATCCAGAATAACATCTTTAGTGGCTTATAGCATCCAGAATAACATCTCCTAGTGGCTTATAGCATTCAGAATAACATCTTTAGTAGCTTATAGCATCCAGAATAACATCTTTAGTGGCTTAAATCATCCAGAATAACATCTTTAGTGGCTTATAGCATCCAGAATTTCTTATTTAGTGGCTTATAGCCACAAGAATAATATTTAATCTTTGCTGGGGCTTTTCAAAAATAAAAATGACAACTAAATGTCAAAACAAAAAAAGCTGCAGCTGTGCCCCACACTCATGAACTAGAACAGTCCTTTTTGTTGTGGGTTGTTTTTTCATTTCTCAATAGAAGTTTGTTGATGACAGACAGATCCGTTGATTTTGTATTTTGAATTAAATTTGTTTCCTTTTTAAGAACAAAGTTTGTTTGCCGAAGGAAGCGGAGCATTGGAAGATTCCATCTCGGTTGTCTTTCCTGCCTCTAGATTTGCAGGAACTTCTTCTCGGTCATCCAGCAGATCTGAACGAAACTATGGCGCCATCGAAGGTCATTCGTGTCAAGGTCATCGCACCGGGAGAAGGTAATCTTTTATACATGGGTAAAGTGGGCAGTTTTTAACCTATTATTCCATTTTTTTTCTTTTATCGATGCTGATTAATTACTGGCTTTTTAAATACACTTAATTGGCCTGTTTTGAAATCAGTTTAAGACATCATTGTAAAGCTGATAGGTTTGATATCTACATTACAGAATGTATGAAAGAGCGACTAGTTTTATGGGAGAACGTCTTCACCCCGTTACGACTGGTCAGCGCCAACATGGGATACGTTCTACACATCGTAGATGACCTGTGGTCAAGCACCAACCTAGAGAAAGCATACTCCCATTTGTTCTGCTTACAGAGCTCGGAGGGCGATGATGAGGCTGCGGAAACTCCCGATGAATTTGACACTAACATCGCACATATACTCGTGGTAAGTTTACATTAAATATATGTAATTTTTAGTGGCCTGAATTTTCTATAAAAATAATAGCGGCCTCACGTCTGCATTAGATAGAAAGTAGGAATGAAGAATTCAAAATGGCTTCTTGCCGGTCTTGATTCGATAAATGTTTTTTTTTTAATCTACAGTTTTGAATAGTTTCTGCGGTTTTAAAATATGAAACCCAAAGGCTAAAATGTGAAATAATTCCATTTAAACATATTTGTTTGTTTGTTTGTTTTTGTATTTCTACAACATAATGCATCTTTAAATTGTAAAAATAAAAATATTGAAAAATCGGATCTGTCCGAAACCAAAAATAAAACCTACCCTACTGATCAAACCTAAGGGATATAACTCTATGCAGACATTTTGCAGGGTACAGCTAGTAATAATATGATTTGCATTGGTCAATAACAACAAAATGTTGTATTACATTATCGTTATTTATATTACTGTAATTACAGAAATTTAAAACTATACAACAGGCAAACTAAGGCACACGGTCTAAATACGGTCCGTTTGGCTGTTTGATTCGACCTGCGCATTTCACTTTTAATCTGTGAGTTCATTAAAACAAAGTCCATCCATGTGCCCTATATGCGGTTCTTTGATGTAATTTCTGCATACTGTGGCCCCCGGTATCATACACAACATGTTTTCAATCAATCACGCAAGATATTTTCAATCAATCACGCAAGATGTTTTCAATCAATCACACAACATGTTTTCAATCAATCACACAACATGTTTTCAATTAATCACACAACATTTTTTCAATCGATCACACAACATGTTTTCAATCAATCACACAGATAATTTTGACCGAAACTTTCAAGCCACGCCTTCCCTATCACTGACACACGAGGACTACACGCTGACGCTGGTGTCGCTGCCAGACTCCTCCACGACGGCCCTGTTCCACGATCTCTACGCCAACAACGAGAACCGAGTCCCCCTGCCTACGAGCTCAAGCATCACGTGATGGTCAGGCAGGATGAGGTCAAATAGGCTGACGGAGCTTATGATGGAAATCTTCAGACGGGAGCAAAAGATCTCTGCATATTCCTGACAGGTGTGTTGTGTATGGCAGGTGTTGCTGTACCTGACAGTTGTGTTGTGTATGGCAGGTGTGCAGTTGTACCTGACAGGAGTGTTGTGTATGGCATGTGTGTAGTTGTACCTGACAGGTGTGTTGTGTATGGCACGTGTGCAGTTGTGCCTAACAGGTGTGTTGTGTTTGACAGATGTGCAGTTATACGTGACAGGTGTGCAATTGTACATGACAGGTGTGTTGTGTATGACAAATGTTCAGTTGTACGTGACAGATGTTGAGCGTGACAGGTGTGCAGTTGTACGTGACAGGTGTGCTGTTGTAGTTCACAGACGTTTGTTGTACTTGATGTGTTGTAGGGCTTGACTTGTAAAAAAAATGGGCGTAATAATGTGAACAGAAAGACAACACATCAAAAAATGTGAGATAACATATAAATGAGGCCTATTTGTGTTCAGGGCCTAAAGCTTTAGCCCTGCTAGCCTGTTTAATACAGCCCTGTATGAGTGTTATGTGAGATGTGTAATGTAGCTGACAGGTATGGTGTACTTTGACTAATAATACCGGCAATACCAGATGTTTGTTGAAGTACGATTTCCTTTAAATAATACAATGACATACGTGTGTAAATAACGTCCTTATTGGAAGTTTTGTGTTCACTACAACATCAGTACAGTTGTCTGTTGAGGAACCGATTCTTGTGATGGAGTATCAGCCAATCCTGTTGGTGTACTTGAGACATATCACCGTAGTCTGTGACAGAGTTGTTCACACTGTGCTCCCTGGGGAAATTAATATTTTTCGGCCCCTGTGACTGCTCCCACCCCTCCCCCTTTACTTGTAAGGCCCCTGAAGTAAAGACGACCTTAGTCTGTGATTACATTTAATGTACATATTGGCCTGCTCTTCTCATGGCCTGCTCTTCTCTTGACCTGCTCTTCTCTTGACCTGCTCTTCTCTTGGCCTGCTCTTCTCAGCTGCCTGCTCTTCTATTTAAGCCTCGTCTTTTGACCTGCTCTTCCCCTAAGCTCTTAATATGTACAGCTTCGTTCCCTTAGCCTCGAGTGGCAACGAGGCAGAAGAAGTGCAGGATACACCTGTTAGTGTATAACAAAGTTATGGTGTGGTTGGCACAACATTCCGCCGCATTTACTTCCTTATTTGAGTCAGGTACCTATGGTGAATTGGAGGGACTTTAAACCTTCTTCACCATGACATGAAAGATGTCCATTGATACTCGCCGAGGATCGAACCAGAGACCTCCATCAGGTCGACAGTTGAGCGATCCACACGATCTCCCTCTCTCTCTCTCTCTCTCTCTCTCTCTCTCTCTCTATATATATATATATATATATATATATATATATATACATTAAACATTATCTTTAATTTATTATCAGCATTAATTTATTATATTATAATTAACTGCTTATTATCAATAAGAAACGATGAATACCATTTAAATATACAGTAGAATTTCGATAATCCGGCACGTTTGGGACCGGCTCGGTGCCGGACTACCGAACATTCCGGTCTATCGGGCGGTAATTATAAGAACAATTAGGTTAATAATTAATCTACAAATACATACAACAAAGTTTATTTTACATTTCATATAATGTATGCACACGTATTGTAAAACATATTTCACTTAGATTTTAAAAAAAATTCACGAATGTCTTTTTGTTTTCTCGACTCTTGGCGTATAGTATAACATTTATTTCTAATGATATGGAAATCAATAATTTCTGAAGCACTGTAGCTAGTACTAGCCTCGGCAAAAGAGATGAACTTATTTAGTTATTCTGCAGCTTCTGCCCAGCTGATTTTTTCCTTTTCTTTTGTTTCGGCATCTGAGTCACTTTCTTCAAGATTTTGAGTAGGCTGAGGGTTTACTACAATGTTGATAATGTCCTCATCGTTAGTTCTTGTTCAACAGGCTCATTCTCGTCGATTAGAAGCCACTTCCGGATGATCCCGAACTATCCCGAAAACTTCCGAATAGCTCTCGAGTGTTTTTATTTGCATTAAATACACATTTTTGGAGAAAACCAAAATGTTACAATTTTATGGAGTGATGCCGGACTATCGGGCATTCCGGACTGTTGGATGCCGGACTAATGGACTTCTACTGTAACTTATTCGTAAATGTCTGGTCATGGATGCTAAAAACCACGCGATCATTCTTATTCTCAACATGACATGTTCACATATATTTATTTCTACCTTCATTTTTCTTCAGACTTATCGTAATTAGAAAGAGTAAGGGTTAAAGATTCTTTCCCCCCAACATACAATATTCAGGGCCAGATTTAGACTTGATAGGGCTCTAAGCTATGTATGATATGGGACCCTTTATAAATCCAGATATATCAGCAGGGCTCGATTTACCACCGAGGATGCCCTAAGATGTAGCTTGTGTAGCTTATACGTAAATACTGCACTGACAATATTAGATGTGTTGTTTTTTTTTTACTGAGCCATTTGTAACTCTAAATGCTATTAATAGTTGAATCTATGAAACCGACTAGTTTCGGCACTTGTGATACTATAAACTTCAATTCTAAACACATATGAAACTACAATCACATACACACAAAATACTTCCCTCTGTTTCTTCTATTTAATTACTTACACTAAATATCGATGACACAACACCCAAACATTGATGACGTCATTTATCTCTAATTAACCCAGCGTTCTATTCGTCAGTGTTTACCGAGTGTGTATACCATAGATACCAGTGATCGTGACGTACTGTAGCCCCTTGTTTCTAGAACCTCAGTGTTACAATGATTATAGTTGAAAGGATTAGCCCCCCTCCTTTGATCGTCAACAGCAACTATAGGAGACAAATACAAATCCGTGCGGCTAGCAGTGGTTGTCTTTCCTTTTGTTTTCATCTATGTGATGAGACAGACCTACCCCCCTCCCCCTCCGCCCATGCAAGGAATTAAAAAAAGTTTATTGCATTACGTGTTATCTCTGCACCATATAATTCTTTTGATGTGGTGGCTCCACGTTCCGTTTTATGTTCACCTAAAATCAATAACTTTTTTTTTCCAAATATATATATATATATATATATATATATATATATATATATATATATATATATATATATATATATATAACTGAAACCCCACAAGAAACATCAAGGGAGGTACTATTTGTAACAAAACAAAACAAAAAAAATCCCGTTCATTTATTAGCATAGCTACGGTATTGAGTTTCCCTCCACCACCGGCCGTATAATCTCTAATAAAATGATCGAACGCGAAGTTCAGCTGCGTCACTGCCAGGTCTAAGTTTGATTGAAAAAATCAGTGCCATTAAAAAAATAGAGCTAATTGAAACATAACTTTTTTTTTTAACTGAGTGTTTGCACTGAGAGTTAGATTGAAAGTGTGTATGTGTGTGTTATTGCGTGTGTGTGTGTGTGTGTGTGTGGACAAAAATGTGTGTCAAATATTCGACCGTTGATAGTAACATAATTGTATCAGCTACTTCTGCGATGAATGAACCTAATTAAAACATTTTAAAAATAATAATACTTGTTACTGGTTTTTTTTTACACGGACGTTAGTGTGTGGATTATGATGAGTAGAGCTTTTCAAACTAGGTGGCGCTACATAGCAGTGTTACTTCAGTTTTGAACTTCTTACTTCACAAGCTGATACACATGGAGTATTACCAATTTCCAAGACAGTGTGAACTACGATTGTTCATATTCCCATTATAAATCTAAATAGAAAGTTGTGTGATCTAAGACATGTTTGTGGTAGCCGGGGCAGAACTCCTCTTTAAGGGGGCAGAACTCTTCTTCAAGGGGCAGAACTCCTCTGCAAAGGGCAGAACTCCTCTGCAAGCTATTTCAAGTATTAAAAAAAATTGGGCTTGGTGACGTTGCTGTAACAAATTTAATTTTTACGTATAAAGCGATTCATTTCATTCATAAAATAACACTTGTACCTTTGTTCATTGACATAAGTCATTGGAACTACACTCGACACCAAACATTAGTTTAAAAAAAAAAATTATATTTTAGGTTAGAGATAGTTTATCATGTGCTCACTCTAGAAATAAAAAAGTTTCCTGTAAACATCGAGTTTAAGCTTTATGTAAAATAAATAAAAAAAAAAGAAAATCAAGTATGAAAACAATCAGCTTCGTCTATTTCATTTGTCTGTATATGAGCTCTACGTCATCAAAATTGTACATATATTGATATTTTGCTCCACAGGTATGTAATCGGTGTAGCTCTTAATATTTATGTTTCATTCTTAAAATGATGACTCAATAACCCCCTCCCCCCTGCCCTTTCCCAATATATATATATATATATATATATATATATATATATATATATATATATATATATTAAAATATTTATTCAGATCTTCGTGATCAATTTTACGGTACACGTCTGTTTCTATATAAAGTAGAGATAAGACATCCATCTTGATTTGCTTATTATTTGTTATGTGGGATTTTCCGTGGGCTAACATTGAAATAATGAACGTTTCATAAACAGAAGTTAACCAACCCTTTTTCATCAAATTTGAAACAAGACTCAAAATTTGTTTTGACTGTAAATTTGTCGCCCTCCCCCTTTCCTCACAACGCCTGATGCCCTAAGCACCCCCCACCACCACCACCACAACACCCCCTGATGCCCTAAGTACGTCCTTATTTCGCTAATTGGTTTGTCCAGTAAAACACCTTACTTTAAATGTTTTTCCACAGTGCTTCAGGTCTCTACGCATAAGAACTGTTGTATAATGAGACATTGATAGACAATGTAAAGACTCATCAAGTTTTTGTGATAATGCTCACACATAAAAATTATTTTTACATATAAAACTGATTATTTCGATTTTTTTTTTTTTTGAAAAAAATAAAATCCGATAATAATTAATAGGAAATCTTGACAAAGCAGGTAAGAAAGAACTTTGTGAAGCAAGTTTTTTTTTTTAATGAGTTTGAAACTGTTGTCTTTATAATCTTTATAGTTCTACTTGATAATTCACCTCACTCATCTTTTATATACAAATATATTGTCCTTCTTTTCAGATATATTAAACATATCTTCGATGAAGCAGTTGTTAGTATGGAACACATTCAAGGACCAAATAAATACAGAATTTGGACTGAATGTCTATTGAATGAAAGGGGGAAATAAAGTGCGCATGTAACGCTGTCGCCAAGGGAACTGCCATTTCCGTTGTACACGCTGTATTCATGCTTCCGTCACGTGCAAACTTCACGTGACATTTACCCTCAGACATCTTGACCCAATTACAGTTGTAAACCACTTGTTGATTCTATAATTATTTTTTTTTATCTTTTTGGGATATTTCCCGTTTTTTTTTCTTCTGTATGGGATGTTGAGACCAGCAATGGCAGAGTGGATCAAGGGGTGGGGTCTATAAATGTCTGGAGTTTTATGACCCCACCATCATAAACATGCCACTTTCGACCAAGTTTGGCGTCATGAACGCGACAGCATCAACAACTACCACCACAGCGTACCGCTCCTCTTTCCAACGCCGATTACCGCCACTTAAACAGCAGCAACAACAACCGTCACAGCACCCCATGCAAAGCAGTGGCAGCATCAACAACAGCAGCCCGGCCATCATCGCTAACGGCGGCCACGCCCTCACCAACGGCGGCACCTTTGGGGTGGTCGGCGTCGTCAGCAGCGACAGGAACAACAGCAACAGCAACAACAACAACAACCCGAACGGTCGCCAGGGATTAAGCCTGAAAGTGAACAGCGTTGTGTCCCCTTACTTCCACAGCGGCGGCCCCGCCAACAGCGTGGGGTTCCTGAACATCACCGCAACACCCGCCGCCCCATCCTCCTCCTACCACCACCACCACCTCACCACGTCATCGCCCACAGAGACTTCCGTCGTGGCCGTGTCGAGGCTCGTGGGCAGGAAGGCATCGCCCAGGTCGAGGAACAGGGTCAAACTGACCTCCACGAAACCAGCCTTACACCCTAACGTCGCAGATGTTAATATGTCAGGTAAATATCTCCTCGTGTTGACTCATTTGATTGCACGTACTAACAATAAACTCAATGTGTGTTACAGTATTCGACATTTCTTTTATTTTTGATAGTTTGCAAATCTATGTCAATGGTTAGGGCACACACCTAGACCAGTATCAATGGTTAGGGCACACACTTAGACCAGTATCAATGGTTAGGGCACACACTTAGACCAGTATCAATGGTTAGGGCACACACTTAGACCAGTAGCAATGGTTAGGGCACACACTTAGACCAGTAGCAATGGTTAGGGCACACACTTAGACCAGTATCAATGGTTGAGCACACACTTAGACCAGTAGCAATGGTTAGGGCACACACTTAGACCAGTAGCAATGGTTAGGGCACACACTTAGACCAGTAGCAATGGTTAGGGCACACACTTAGACCAGTATCAATGGTTGAGCACACACTTAGACCAGTATCAATGGTTAGGGCACACACTTAGACCAGTATCAATGGTTGAGCACACACTTAGACCAGTATCAATGGTTAGGGCACACACTTAGACCAGTATCAATGGTTAGGGCACACACTTAGACCAGTATCAATGGTTAGGGCACACACTTAGACCAGTATCAATGGTTAGGGCACACACTTAGACCAGTATCAATGGTTGAGCACACACTTAGACCAGTATCAATGGTTAGGGCACACACTTAGACCAGTATCAATGGTTAGGGCACACACTTAGACCAGTATCAATGGTTAGGGCACACACTTAGACCAGTATCAATGGTTAGGGCACACACTTAGACCAGTATCAATGGTTAGGGCACACACTTAGACCAGTATCAATGGTTAGGGCACACACTTAGACCAGTAGCAATGGTTAGAGCACACACTTAGACCAGTAGCAATGGTTAGGGCACACACTTAGACCAGTAGCAATGGTTAGGGCACACACTTAGACCAGTATCAATGGTTAGGGCACACACTTAGATCAGTATCAATGGTTAGGGCCACATGTAGATCAATATCAGTAGTACGGAGCAAATAAATATGTATAAAATGTGCCATCTTATGACTTTTATTGAAGTGCACTGAACACCGCAATACAATATGACCTGGTCCTTTGATCCACAACAGATTATGCAGAGATTACTTAAGACTTAAACTGCCAGCCAGCTACGAAATTACATAAATATTTAAATGACAAAAGTTAAAATGGTGCTGTTGTTACTGCTAACTGCCAGGTAATTGATGTATTCCGAGCCATTCCTATTGGTTGGGAAAACTAGAATACGGTTAATCCCCTCCCCCCCCCCCCCCCAAAAAAAAAACAACAACTGCCCATTGGCTCCTTTTAATACTAGTCAAATCTGATGCTACGTGGACCCGAAAAATGATCATTTACCTAGGGCCCTAAGGATCTTAGTCTATCCAAAGATTCTCTCCCCCCCCCCGTCCCACCAATTAAAAAAAAAAACATTTGGAGGCCCACTGAGTGAAGACATTGAAATGTTATCCACCAGCATCACCTTATCGCAGTGTTTCCGAAAGTGTGTTACACATACCCCCCAGAGGATAACACGAAGAGTTTAGCTGAGTGTACTCTGTTCACTGGGCTGAGAATATATATCGGATAAACATACACGGGCTACAACGAAAACAATGAAATGAGGGAGGCAAACCATGACCTTAAAAGAAACAAATAACAATCAGCTAGTTGTTGTTGTTGTTGTTTTACAAGGGGTATGCAGTATTACAAAAAAAAAAAATTAAATAAAAGGTGTACACTGATGTGTAAAGTTTGGGAAGAACTGCCCTTATCGCGATGAATTCACTGTGAATGGAGTTGAATTGAGGGTGGTGGATAATACACGTTACGGTGACGTGTGGTGACTCCACGTCATTGGACAAAAGATTATTCAATTATTAAAATTAAAACGCCCCTCAAATATGCCCCGCCTTCCCCCACACACACACGCACAAGGATCATGTAAACAATGTATATGACTCTTATCTTTCAGTATTGACACGAGCTGGACCCCCCTTCCCCCTTTATCTCCCAACATAACCAATACTTTGTATTTGACAACTTATCAATACAGCTATTATTTCTGACATGACAGCGAGTACCAATTAATAAATTTGTCTTTTAAGCCCTAAACGGTTTTTCAAGGTGTGAATATTACGTTGAGACTCAAAGAGATCAAAGGGGACATTACTTTCTCACCCCTACATATTTTGTCTTTGTAATACATGAGTTATCTCCGCTTGGAATGCTTTACGATCAGGCAAAACGTTTTTTTTTTTAATTTATTTTTCACCTGTCTAGATCTTTAGTTTAAAGGTGTGGCATTTTTTGTCCAGACCAGTTGACAATATTTTCTTATATCTTCTCTGACTAGGGGTGCGTTTTGTGACTTGTCATTATTTACTAATACAAAGATCAAAGTTTATTTCAAACTCGTTCACCTGCGCGTCGTTAAATAAGTACCACTGTGACCTGGTGAAGTACTCAATCTGTAGATGCGTGACACAACCGTAGAAGCGTGACACAACCCGTAGAGGCGTGACACAACCGTAGAAGCGTGATACAACCGCAGAAGCGTGATACAACATATAGATGCGTGACGCAACCGTAGAGGCGTGACACAACCGTAGAGGCGTGATACAACCGTAGAGGCGTGACACAACCATAGAGGCGTAACACAACCGTAGAGGCGTGATACAACCGTAGAGGCGTAACACAACCGTAGAGGCATGATATAACCGTAGAGGCGTAACACAATCGTAGAGGCATGATACAACCGTAGAGGCGTAACACAACCCTAGAGGCGTGATACAACCGTAGAGGCGTGACATAAATGTAGAGGCGTGACATAACCGTAGAGGCGTGACACAACCCGTAGAGGCGTGACGCAACCGTAGAGGCATAATGAAAAGAGATGCAGTCAATAGGTGTGTGTGTGTGTGTGTGTGTAGGTGTGTAGGTGTGTGTGCGTGTGTGTGTGTGTGTTGAAACAGATAACAGGCCAGGTCTGTTTATGACTGACGGTAGAGACGAAAAAATAATAATTTAAAAAGTAATAACAAAAAAGTATACATTTTAAAATACCCTGTGTATTGATAGGTGATGGAAATCGAATTCAGACTAAACTAGATCAATAAATATTGCTCCCTGGAACTGATGGCTTATCTTGAATTTCAATTACACAGTGTATATGGTTTAGTAATGCAGTATACCTGTAGGCTTGTATTGTATGTTTATAAATGTCTAGCCCTATAGTAATCCAGTATACCTGGAGGCCTGTATTGTGTGTTTATAAATGTCTAGCCCTATAGTAATGCACTGTACCTGGAGGCCTGTATTGTGTGTTTATTAATGTCTAGGCCTATAGTAATCAAGTATACCTGGAGGCTTGTTTTGTGTGTTTGTGAATGTCTAGGCCTATAGTAATCCAGTATACCTGGAGGCTTGTATTGTTTGTTTATAAATGTCTAGGCCTATAGTAATCCAGTATACCTGGAGGCTTGTATGGTGTGTTTATAAATGTCTAGCCCTATAGTAATGTACTGTACCTGGAGGCTTGTATTGTGTGGTTGTATGTGGTGGGGATGGGCAGTTCTCATATTTTCCGGCTGAAGTTAAAAAAAAAAATTATTAGTACAATTTTAAAAGTCATATTTCTTATTAAACTACATATAATCAACAAATACCCCCCATCCCCTTTTTTATTTTAGAATTTTTAGGCCGATCTGTAACATGTTAAAGTATGTTTAGCAACACCCAACGACAGACAGACAGACAAATAGATAGCTAAAGATTTATCTGTTTGTTTATATGTTCTTCTGTCTGTGCGTCTGTCAGTCTGTCAGTCTAGCTGATATTATGAGAGAAAGATACTTAGATAGATAGATAGATAGCTTGATAGATAGATAGATAGATAGTTAGCTTGATAGATAGATAGATAGAATCTAAACCACATGTTGAACTCCTTTCATTCTATTCTACCTGTGTTCACTGCCAGTCTTTACAAAATGTCACGTTTGAAAGTCAATACCACAATCAGTAAAAAAAACAAATTGTGTATCAATTACTGAATGTAGGTCATGTATAGAAACACAAAGAGTTCCATTCAAAGCAATGTCTCCACTCTCTTATTTAGTTCAGATGTCTCCACTCTGTTATATAGTTCAGATGTCTCCACTCTGTTATTTAGTTCAGATGTCTCCACTCTCTTATTTAGTTCAGATGTCTCCACTCTCTTATTTAGTTCAGATGTATTTCAGAATCAAAATAGAGATGGAAAAGGGGTAGGGGAGGGACGTTTTGTTCCAGGTCTAGAGATGGTGTCATTCCGAAACTGCCCGCTATATGAATCTATCTATCTATCTATCTATCTATCTATCTATCTATCTATCTATCTATCTATCTATCTATCTATCTATCTATCTATCTATCTATCTATCTATCTATCTATCTATCTATCTATTTATCTATCCATCTATCTATCTATCTATTTATCTATCTATCTATCTATCTATCTATCTATCTATCTATCTATCTATCTATCTATCTATCTATCTATCTGTCTGTCTGTCTGTCTGTCTGTCTGTCTGTCTGTCTGTCTGTCTGTCTATCTATCTATCTATCTATCTATAACATAGATTATATATATGTGTGTCTGTCTGTCTATTTGTCTATCTATCTAATCTCTCTCTCGCTAGATATATAACTTTAGCTATCTATTTATTTGTATGTCTATATATACATAGACAACTGTTGCCCATGCTCTGTATCTTTTCTCACATACATAGACAACTGTTGCCCAAGTTCTGTATCTTTCCTCACATACATAGACAACTGTTGCCCATGCTCTGTATCTTTCCTCACATACATAGGCAACTGTTGCCCATGCTCTGTATCTTTCCTCACATACATAGACAACTGTTGCCTATGCTCTGTATCTTTCCTCACATACATAGACAACTGTTGCCCATGCTCTGTATCTTTTCTCACATACATAGACAACTGTTGCCCAAGTTCTGTATCTTTCCTCAGATACATAGACAACTGTTGTCCATGTTCTGTATCTTTCATCACATACATAGACAACTGTTGCCCATGTTCCTGTATCTTTCCTCACATACATAGACAACTGTTGCCCATGCTCTGTATCTTTCCTCACATACATAGACAACTGTTGCCCATGCTCTGTATCTTTCCTCACATACATAGACAACTGTTGCGCATGCTCTGTATCTTTCCTCATGCGATTTTCCCGATATGTTAAATTGAGCACGGATTGATGTACACGGAACTACATTTAGGTTGGAATATTGTTGACCAGACTATAGCGACATGGTTGAACATAATATAGTGACCAGTTGATTGACACATGATTGATCTGACTATAGTGACCAATTGATTGACACATTATTGTTCTGACCATAATGACCAGAAGGAATTACTCTTCGTACATTGTTAGCTGTTAACTCAATAAAAGAAAGATTGTCGCCCTATAATCAGTTTATATAATAAAGCCCCTTTGGCCCACTCGATTGACGCAAAACCCCTTGCAAGGGCATACGGCCATGATAAGGGGAAAATTTTGAAATCAATATAATAAATGCACAGCAGCCTACAGAGAAGTCTTAAAAGTGCTGTGGGTACGGATGGGGACCTTTCAAACCATGCGGGACGGGTGAGGGTTGGATAGAATTAATAACCATGTGTAGCTCTCTAAATGAGTTTTAGCACGTGCCCGTCTAGCCAATGAGCTTACAGCCAAGTTCCTGGGTAGGCCCATACCTGAGAATAACTGTTTGTTACTCTTGTCAGTTTTTACTCTCTGAGATCTCGCAGTGGTAGAGGCGAGCTCAGAAATGGGCAAACTTTTTTTTGAACTCGAGGGCCACAATGGGTTCTTAGATATGACAGAAGAGCAGGACCCAAAAGGAATTGGGTGGAGTGTACAGATGAAGTGTACAGATGGAGTGTACAGATGAAGTGTACAGATGGAGTGCACAGATGGAGTGCACAGATGGAGTGCACAGATGGAGTGTACAGATGGAGTGCACAGATGGAGTGCACAGATGGAGTGTACAGATGGAGTGTACAGATGGAGTGCACAGATGGAGTGCACAGATGGAGTGCACAGATGGAGTGCACAGATGGAGTGCACAGATGGAGTGTAAAAATTGAGTGTACAGATGGAGTGTACAGATGAAGTGTAAAGATGGAGTGCACAGATGGAGTGCAAAGATGGAGTGCACAGATGGAGTGCACAGATGGGGTGCACAGATGGGGTGCACAGATGGAGTGCACAGATGGAGTGCACAGATGAAGTGTACAGATGAAGTGTAAAGATGGAGTGCACAGATGGAGTGCACAGATGGGGTGCACAGATGGAGTGCACAGATGGGGTGCACAGATGGAGTGCACAGATGGGGTGCACAGATGAGCTGCACAGATGGGGTGCACAGATGGGGTGCACAGATGGGGTGCACAGATGGGGTGCACAGATGGGGTGCACAGATGGGGTGCACAGATGGGGTGCACAGATGGGGTGCACAGAATGGAGTGCACAGGATGGAGTGTACAGATGGAGTGCACAGATGGAGTGCACAGATGGAGTGCACAGATGGAGTGCACTGATGGAGTGCACAGATGGAGTGCACAGATGGAGTGCACAGATGGAGTGCACAGATGGAGTGCACAGATGGGGTAGATGGAGTGTACAGATGGAGTGCACAGATGGAGTGCACAGATGGAGTGCACAGATGGAGTGTACAGATGGGGTGCACAGATGGAGTGCACAGATGGAGTGCACAGATGAAGTGCACAGAAGGAGTGTACAGATGGAGTGCACAGATGGAGTGCACAGATGGAGTGCACAGATGGAGTGTAAAGGTTGAGTTCACAGATGGAGTGTACAGATGGAGTGTACAGATGGAGTGCACAGATGGAGTGCACAGATGGAGTGCACAGATGGAGTGCACAGATGGAGTGCACTGATGGAGTGTACAGATGGAGTGCACAGATGGAGTGCACAGATGGAGTGCACAGATGGAGTGCACAGATGGGGTAGATTGAGTGTACAGATGGAGTTTACAGATGGAGTGCACAGATGGAGTGCACAGATGGAGTGCACAGATGGAGTGTACAGATGGAGTTTACAGATGGAGTGCACAGATGGAGTGCACTGATGGAGTGTACAGATGTAGTGTACAGATGGAGTTTACAGATGGAGTGTACAGATGGAGTGAACAGATGGAGTGCACAGATGGAGTGCACAGATGGAGTGCACAGATGGAGTGTACAGATGGAGTGTACAGATGGAGTGCACAGATGGAGTGTACAGATGGAGTGTAGAGCTGAAGTGTACTCTCTCTCTCTCTCTCTCTCTCTCTCTCTTTCTCTCTCTATTTATCTATCCTTCTCTCTCTTTCTTTCTCTCTCTCTCTCTCTCTCCCTCTCTCTCTCTCTCTCTCTCTCTCTTTGAACTCTCTCAGTGATACCTGCGTGCTTTGACTTAGTCTCTTACAGCCCGTGAGATCAAACTCGCTGTGTTCCTCAACATCTGGAGACTGCCAAAAGGCCAATGGCCAGCAAGCTACTCTTCTGGTCGACCCTGTGGCCCGCGCCAGTCCGGGGCACTCGAATAGCACGTGATCCATGGATCTGAGCTACTAGCTGCAGTGGTCGTGACGAAGACACATATCTGCCTTTACTTTATGTCTACCTCAAGAAGAAAACTAAGTTTTCTATCAGGGACACAACACGAAAGACTACCTTGCCACGTTGTATGCTACCCATAGTATGTACACTAGGGTGATAACTATTTTCATTTTTTTTCGTAACCAACATGAAACCCCTTACATTCGAGGAACAATTGTATGTAGATGACAGTAGCAACATTAATTTTTTTTTTAAATGAAAAAAGTTCTCCCACCTTTTAATTTTTGTTTTCTCATATCGCTCAGTTTAACGCTCGGTTTCAATTTCACACTGAATTTTTTATATGATCTTCTAGACTGCTTTTAAGCACATTCCAGTCATCTGTTTCCATTTGTTTATAAACAAGGCATTTACTATACTCATCTTCCCTCATCTTCTATCTGGTGAAAAGCTAATCATTATCACATGGATGCCGACAAACCATCAAATTCTTGGAAACTTCACTTTTCTGTTCAATAGCCAGAAACGGCGATTGGATCGAATCAAAATTATGATTACTAATATAGAATTGCTCTGGAGGGAAATTCTAGACTTTCCACTATTATCCAGCACACTAATCAGAATGAAACTCAACGGTCTAATTGATTTATATGACAAAAACAGAATGAAACCATCTGATAACACTTTCTCAGTTATTTGATGTCACCAACGTTAATGGAGAATGGAAAGCACAGAGGATAAAGAGCTCTACCAGAAGCAAGTTAACAGTGGAGGAAAGATTGGTTATTCAATGGTCAAACAAGCCCCTTTGGAATCATTCCACCCAAGAAAACGAATCCGACTATCAAAAACTCAATCTCAAGCCAGCTCTTCTCAATCACAACCTACAAAAACACATACAACTGTCTCACAACCTACACAAACACATACAACTGTCTCACAACCTACACAAACACACACAACTGTCTCAAAAACAATTTCTTAAACGTCATCTTCTGATTGCAAACCGAAATAACAAAGAGCAAGCACTAGAACGGCGGGTTTACTAGTACTGAAAAACATTTCTACACATAAAGCACATGACGTTCTTGCAACCATTGCTGAACAGGGTCATGATGTGCCGGTACCAACTCAGGCGGGTGTCTGGAAACGAGTAATCTCTGAAGGACGGAAAATGAAAACTAAAATTGTTCAAAAACTTCAAAGCAAAGATCCCTATTGTCTCCAGTTTGATGGAAAAAGAGTGCAAGGGGAAGAGAATCAAGTAGGTTTGCTGAAAAATATGACAACCGTAATCAAACTCGGTATTCTCAAATGTGAGAGTGGTTCTGCCGCGGCCATTCACAATGAACTACATCAGCTAATTGATGAATATGATGCTTGAGAAAATATTTGTATGTTAATTTGCAACACGACCGCAGAAATACTGACCATTTGCACGGGATTGTAAAGCTCATACAGGATGATGCCTTGAGCAATGGCTTTCAGAAGCCACAATATATTGACTGTCAGAACCATGTACTCGACCTTCTTCTGAAACATGTCATGAATTTTCTTATTCAAGAGCCAACGAGCATACCAGAACTCAACTATTCCTTCATTGGCAAATTAACACAAAACTATGTCACTCTTCAAGCTGATTACCGCTTCTTGCAACAGAAGATGTTAGCACAGGCGAGAATCCACGTTGGCCTCGCATCAGCTGGAATAAATTACCAAATTTACACCAGGCAAGATGGAACTCACGTGCAATATTTCTGTTATAGCATTATTTCTGATACCAGAGTGGCGCAGCATTCTCGCTTCTGCCTGCAACTTCATCTGCTACGAATGGGCAAATGCTTGGTTTGATTCGCAATACTACAATGAAGCGTCCTTCAATGAACTGTTTACCTCACTCATCAAGATAAAATACAAGAAGGCAATTAAGTGTTTAAAGACCCATTGGTCAGTCGAGAAATCATTAATTGACATTCCCAGATCTAACCAAATTGCTGAACGTGCTGTGAAACTGGTGGCGGAACTTCATGCGAAATCGAGAAAAATTGAATTTTTGAATCTGAAGTTCATATGACAAAATATGTTTTGAACATTTCTTGTACATTCCGTACATATTACTAACTGTTCTATATCTTATTTGTTAATAAAAGTTGATTAGTTATTATTAATACTCTTTTGAATTAAGCTAAAAAAAACATGTCTTCCAAAAAATGAGGAGGTGGGGGAACTTTTTTCAAAAAAACTAAAAATGCAATTGATATTCTTAAATTACACATAAAGTTTCCTCGATTGCAAGTGGTTTCATAAAAATGTTTTTTTGTTATCACCCTAATGTACACACATGACATATGTATCAACTGAATAATTATGACATGTTACGTACGACTCTACAGCAATAGTCAGTACCGATCACATAGAGAGTCCAGTTGGATCTTTATATTGGGAGAGATCAAATCCAATAGCGGAATAAAAGGAAAGTAACAGTGAATCGATTCCGCTCTACCAATTTACCCCCCCCCCCTTCCCCAACGCTACCCCTCCCCCACCCCATACCGCTCGGTTTATAGGTTTCAATTCCATTCGGGTTGTGCGCTTACATGAATAGATCATTCTTTATTTGTCACCTCTGGTTGTGTTTCAAAGCACCCCCCCCTCTTGTCTGAAACATTAGATCTAGAGGAATATATTGGCTGAATCGCATTACACTTGTTCAATTGTATTGCCGCTTCACCTGTGTGGCTGGTACAAGAACGGTAACTCTTAATACAAGAACAGTCACTGCTAATTCAAGAACGATAACTAATGATATAGAAACGGTAACTGTCATTCGTAAGAAGTGTATATGAAATTTAAAAAATAAAAACAACTATTATGGGTTAAAAATTATAGTACGAAAATTCAGAGCCTAAATATTTCTACAAGTTGTGGTGATTTTTGTACATTTTCGTTAAGAAATTTATAGGAATCTTGAAGTTCTATGAAGCAAAAAAATGTGAATGTATAAATTAAACGCTCTTTATTCCAACATTCCAGCTTTTAAAGTAAAATTTGATCATGTACTTCTTCTGATAACCGTTTCTACACACATAACATATTGTCATCATCCGGGGCAGGCCCGTAGCATGCGGTTGAGGGGCGGCAGGGCCCCCCCGCGTTTTATCTGGCCCCCTCTGCTTATTTGTTCTACTTAGTAAAATGTATTACCTGCCCCCCCCCGCTATGCCTGGCCCCTGCTGTAGAATGCCTGGCCCCTGCTGTAGAATTTTTACGCTACTGGGCTGATTCGGGGGTGGGCAAACTGTTTTGAGTCGCGGGCAACATTGGGTTTGTAAATATGACCGGCGGGCAGGTGGAGCTTTGACATGAACCGACACACATTTAATGAAAACGTCTTAACATCATATCTTGGTGCTGTGCTTCTTGCTAAAACGAGTGGCGAGCCGCGTATCGGGATAAACAGTCCGAGGGGGTGGGAGGGACCGGAGTTGGCCCGCGGGCCGTGGTTCGCCCATGGTTGGTCTACATACTCAATCTTTGTGTGTGCGTGTATTTACGTTTATTTACGTGATTTGAGGGCGTCAGTGCGAGTAAATATTTACATTTCAGGTCTTAATGAAAACATCCTTGTCAATCATTGGTTGGTTTGTCATTATGATGTAGGGGATGATGGATGGTCGTGTGGTAAAGCGCTCGAATGTCGACCTGAAGGTACCTTGTTCGATTTCCGGCAATTACACTGTGGTGCTGTGGTGGGTATGAAAGAAGGGCACCACGAAACCTAAAAATTGTCCCATTTAGTTGAGCGATTGTGTGTGTGTGTGTGTGTGTGTGTGTGTGTGTGTGTGTGAACGGATGGTCGTGTGGTAAAGCGCTCGACTGTCGACCTGAGGGTCCCTGGTTCGATCTCCGGTGAGGACTAATGGATATTTCAAGGTCATGTCTTCAGTCCCCGCTATATCTCACGTTGTGCCTCCATGACCATTGCACCATCGTCTACGGTGCGGGAAGAAAGACGGGCACTATAACAACTGTCCCATTACTGGTTTATATGATCTAATAGATTTAATCTCATCCTTACAGGGACTTCACACACACCATTAGGTCACTGTCGACCTCAGGGTCCCTGGTTCGATCTCCGGTGAGGACCAACATATTTTTCAGGTCATGTTTAAAGTTCCTGTTATATCCTCCGTGGTGCCTCCATAAAAGAAGGGCATTTCAAAAACCGTCCCATTAGTGTTTTGAAAGGATCTAAGAGATTTATTCCCATCCTTATAGGGACTTCTCACGTACACCATTATGATGTGGTGAGATTTCGGGCATATGGGGAAGGTTGTGTTGGGAAAAAGTTCACTATGCATTGAGTTTTTTTATTTGTCTTTCCTGTGGACGTTCTTTACACCCCTATTTTTTTTAAAGTTTTTTCTGGTTATCTGAATTTTTAACCATATCAGTTTCTATCACTCACTTTTTTCTATCTATCTATCTATCTATCTATCTATCTATCTATCTATCTATCTATCTATCTATCTATCTATCTATCTATCTATCTATCTATCTATCTATCTATCTATCTATCTATCTATCTATCTATCTATCTATCTATCTATCTATCTATCTATCTATCTATCTATCTATCTATCTATCTATCTATCTATCTATCTATCTATCTATCTATCTATCTATCTATCAATCTTTCTCTACATCCCTACTTACCTAACTACATACCTACTTACCTAACTACATACCCACTTACCTAACTACATACCCACTTACCTGACTACATACCTACTTACCTGACTACATACCTACTTACCTAACTACATACCCAATTACCTGACTACATACCCACTTACCTGACTACATACCTACTAACCTGACTACAAACCCACTTACCTGACTACATACCTACTTACCTGACTACATACCCACTTACCTGACTACATACCTACTTACCTGACTACATACCTACTTACCTGACTACATACCTACTTACCTGACTACATACCCATTTACCTGACTACATACCCACTTACCTGACTACATACCTACTTACCTGACTACATACCTACTAACCTGACTACATACCTACTTACCTGACTACATACCTACTTACCTGACTACATATCTACTTACCTGACTACATACCCACTTACCTGACTACATACCCACTTACCTGACTACATACCTACTTACCTGACTACATACCCATTTACCAGACTACATACCCACTTACCTGACTACATACCCACTTACCTGACTACATACCTACTTACCTGACTACATACCTACTTACCTGACTACATACCTACTTACCTGACTACATACCTACTTACCTGACTACATACCCACTTACCTGACTACATACCTACTTACCTGACTACATACCTAATTACCTGACTACATACCTACTTACCTGACTACATACCTACTTACCTGACTACATACCCACTTACCTGACTACATACCCACTTACCTGACTGCATACCTACTTACCTGACTACATACCTACTTACCTGACTGCATACCTACTTACCTGACTACATACCTACTTACCTGACTACATACCCACTTACCTGACTACATACCCACTTACCTGACTACATACCTACTAACCTGACTACATACCTACTTACCTGACTACATACCTACTTACCTGACTACATACTAAATGACTTAAATATGAAACAAAGAATGCCATTTGTTAAAATACAGCACAAATTAAAACAAGCAATTAAGCCTGTTCCATTCTGGACACAGGACGTGTTAGCGCATTTTTGTGTTATGCATCAGTACGTATTTTAGCTTTCAGTAAATATTTGTAAATTTTGGAAATGTTTATGAATTCAATTGTGTAATTGTAAAGGATGTTTTTCGAAAATAAAATTATTGTGGCTGAAGAATAAATACTCTACTGCGCAGAACACGTGTGACGTCAATCTTGGTGAAACTACGTGCTGCAGTATTTCGCACCAAATGAATGGGTTATTGAACGTATAAGGTGTAGAATGGGGCCATGAAAATGGCATAATTATTAATATAGCTTATATAGTAAAAAACTGTAAAAAAAACTGATGTCCAGCCCTCAGAGGTCAGATCGCAAAATGAACTTTTGCTGCACACATGGCAGGCCAAGACCTACAAAATGATATATACATCATGGGTCTAGGACTTATGGTTGTTGAGATCTAGGGTGATGACAGACAGACAGACAGACAAACAAAACGGGGACAATAGAGCATTTTTTAAATCAAAAATGCTCTAAAAAAATATATATATATAGAAGACTAAAACAGTGGCTTCAATAGTTTGTTTTAAAATCAAACAAACAACACAAACGAAATGAAAGGAATGAATACCCACCCAAACTATAATATATGAGAACCTTACTCCCCTACAATGCAGCGCTCCCATCGTACCCTTTACCCCAGGCAATGTTCGAACTGTATATATATATATCTGTAAGTCACAGAACTGTCCCTGTGACCTATCTCTTTCTCTAGGGCCCCTACAGCGTACAGATACATAAACACACACACATACACACACACACACACACACATACATATTAAAAATATAACTTTAAAAAAAAAAGAAACAGTAAAAAAAACGAAACGAAATGCCTACAGTCAAAGGAGATCCAGTGAAAAGAATTTTCAATTCAATGGAACAAGTGAAAGAAGGAAAACCAATCACAACCATATGTCTCTACTTAACACATTCATTGCTACAGGTCCGAACTTTGGAATACGTTGGAACAAGCTCTTCGATCTGGTGGTACATGTGTGTGTGTGTGTGTGTGTGTATGTGTATGTGTGAATTATATGTTATTTTGTGAAACTGCTGAACTGTATTCTACTTTCTTCGTCTAGATTTATTTGCAAAGATGGTGATTCGCTTTTTTTAAAAAAAAATATTTTATCTATATATATTCTATTTTTATTCGGTTTGAACTTTACAACACAGAATTGTATATGCCAAGTCAATGTATAACAACATACTGTATAATATGTCGATGTATAGGGCATGTCCTTCAGGCTCAGCTGGAATCTATTGGAATCTATTACTGAAGGAGACTCCGTGAATGACTTTAGATCAGTATTGGTGATGTCATAGGACACTTTGACTTTCATGTGCCAGTTGTTGTGGACCGTATATTTCACAGTTCGTGAGTTTTGAATTCGTTCATTTTATGGATTAAAGAAATACCTTGAGCCGCATTCTGTACTGCAGTGGATTTACAAAAAAAAAAAAACGTGGTTTCTATTGACCTGTAGTAATTATTAGTATTAGTTATTATTTTGTGCTTTGACCCATTCGGGTGTTTCCACGTGTGGGTGTGTGTTTAGTGCATGTAAACATAGTGCGCGCTTCTTGAAAGAGGAAATCATATTGGTTAGCTTGATTTAGTTTATACTAAACGGATTTCTTTTTGATGTCTATTGGGACCTTGATGCCTTTTGGGGACCTTGATGTCTCTTTTGGTGTCTGTTGTATCTATTGGTTTCTCCTGATGTCTATTGATTTCTGTTTATGCCTATTGATGCCTATCGAAGTTTATTGATGCATATGGGTGTCTCTGATGCCTATCGAAGTTTATTGATGCATATGGGTGTCTCTGATGCCTATCGAAGTTTATTGATGCATATGGGTGTCTCTGATGCCTATCGAAGTTTATTGATGCATATGTGTGTCTCTGATGCCTATCGAAGTCTATTGATGCATATGGGTGTCTCTGATGCCTATCGAAGTCTATTGATGCATATGGGTGTCTCTGATGCCTATCGAAGTCTATTGATGCATATGGGTGTCTCTGATGCCTATCGAAGTCTATTGATGCATATGGGTGTCTCTGATGCCTATCGAAGTCTATTGATGCATATGGGTGTCTCTGATGCCTATCGAAGTCTATTGATGCATATGGGTGTCTCTGATGCCTATCGAAGTCTATTGATGCATATGGGTGTCTCTGATGCCTATCGAAGTCTATTGATGCATATGGGTGTCTCTGATGCCTATCGAAGTCTATTGATGTATATGGGTGTCTCTGATGCCTATCGAAGTCTATTGATGTATATGGGTGTCTCTGATGCCTATCGAAGTCTATTGATGTCTGTTAACTTCATACATTTCCTGATATAAATTGACAATAATTTGAAAACTGTCGCCATGCATTAATTAATCAATTTTATTAGAAAATACGATTGAAAACTCACTTTATTCCGAATTTTATGTTATTAAAGGTATGGCCGTTCTTTTGTATTAGCATCCGACATTATTGAGGACTAGAAAATAGAATAGAATAGACTAGAATAGAATAGACTAGAATAGAATAGACTAGAATAGAATAGACTAGAATAGAATACACTAGAATAGAAAAGACTAGACTAGAATAGCTAGACTATAATAGAATAGACACGAATAGACTAAAATAGACTAGAATAGACTAGAATAGAATAATGGTAGAATTAGGGGTAAAAAAAAAAAGAAAGTAATGTTACACCTGAATCAGGAGCTAAAAATAATTCTTAAAATTTTTACTTAAAAAAAAAGAATCATCGGAGTGCAGTAAATGGTTGAAAGAGATGAGGTGTGGGGTGTGGGGGGGAGATAAGTGTACTGTGACCCTGGGGGTAAACATTTACACCTGTGTGTCCAGGTGTGATTCAGTAGATGACGTATTGTTAACTCAAGTGGTCTTACCTGCTTACAGCAAGCCTCCCATACTAAAAGATATAAAGGGGTTCTGTGTTTAAACCTAAACAATACAAATCTAGAACACCGGGTTTAGAGATTTATTATTTCTAGTTAAATAAATGAAAGCAATTCACCTTTTAAAAAAGGAGTGCGGGGGGGGGGGTGACAACATTTTTGATCACCCTCCCAGGATGCCAAGAAATTCTGCTGCCTGCTAATGTAGTTGATGTTCTGTAAACCCTAATGTTTAGCTAATGTAGTTGATGTTCTGTAAACCCTAATGTTTAGCTAATGTAGTTGATGTTCTGTAAACCCTAATGTTTAGCTAATGTAGTTGATGTTCTGTAAACCCTAATGTTTAGCTGATATTAACTAGTATCTACGGACACTAACTAGTATCTACGGACATTAACTAGTATCTACAGACATTAACCAGTATCTACGGACACTAACTAGTATCTACGGACATTAACTAGTATCTACGGACATTAACTAGTATCTACAAACATTAACCAGTATCTACGGACACTAACTAGTATCTACGGACATTAACTAGTATCTACAGACATTAACCAGTATCTACGGACACTAACTAGTATCTACGGACATTAACTAGTATCTACAGACATTAACCAGTATCTACGGACACTAACTAGTATCTACGGACATTAACTAGTATCTACAGACATTAACCAGTATCTACGGACATTAACCAGTATCTACGGACATTAACCAGTATCTACGGACATTAACCAGTATCTACGGACATTAACCAGTATCTACGGACATTAACCAGTATCTACGGACATTAACCAGTATCTACGGACATTAACCAGTATCTACGGACATTAACCAGTATCTACGGACATTAACCAGTATCTACGGACATTAACTAGTATCTACGGACACTAACTAGTATGTAGGGACATTAACCAGTATCTACGGACATTAACTAGTATCTACGGACACTAACTAGTATGTAGGGACATTAACTAGTATCTACGGACATTAACCAGTATCTACGGACATTAACTAGTATCTACGGACACTAACTAGTATGTAGGGACATTAACCAGTATCTACGGACATTAACTAGTATCTACGGACACTAACTAGTATGTAGGGACATTAACCAGTATCTACGGACATTAACTAGTATCTACGGACACTAACTAGTATGTAGGGACATTAACCAGTATCTACGGACATTAACTAGTATCTACGGACACTAACTAGTATGTAGGGACATTAACTAGTATCTACGGACATTAACCAGTATCTACGGACATTAACTAGTATCTACGGACACTAACTAGTATGTAGGGACATTAACCAGTATCTACGGACATTAACTAGTATCTACGGACATTAACTAGTATCTAGGGACATTAACCAGTATCTACGGACATTAACTAGTATCTACGGACACTAACCAGTATGTAGGGACATTAACCAGTATCTACGGACATTAACTAGTATCTACGGACAATAACCAGTATCTACGGACATTAAAAAGTCACAATTTGAGATAAATAAATTTTTAAAAAATCCACTAGTGTCACTGCGATCCCTACCTCCCCCCCCTCCACCCCACCCCCACACCCAAATGATATGGTCATTGTTGGGTTTCATTTAATACTGTAGCCTCTTGTGACGTTTTTTTTATTTTCAAAAATCTGTATTGTCGCAAACATTATTTATTTTATATTCTAGACATTTTCTGATTTTCATTTACGCTTCACTTACCACTCTACACGTAGACTTCATTTAATAATTAAGATTATTATTTTTTTTTTTAAATTGACCTCATTTAGAATTTGTCCCCCTCTATATCGTTAGGTTACAACAGAAGAATGTGACAATGTGTTCTGTTTCTAAAGGAGTTCAAATGAAAACATTTAGTTCGTTTCGTTCCCCCCCCCCAGTACCAACACCACCAACCCCTGGGGAAATGGGTTTATCCGACGATGACGTCATAGATGTAAGAATGACGTCAGTGATTTTTTTTTCCCTGGGTTCAATTATTTTCCTCTTTTACTCCCTCCCTCTCCCCCCTCTCCCTCCATCCCCCAGCTATTTCTGAAGTCAATTTCCTCCATCCTTTCTATCCACATGTGGACGCATACATCTAAACACACACCCTAGTCACACACGTGTGAGGACACACACACGCACACACACACACACACATAAGAGGCAGATGTACTCACACATATACTCACATCATATATTTACTCACACACTAACGTAGAGACTTCAGGAGATTGGATCTTTCTCCTTAATATTTTTTTTTTGTCGGTTTGCTATTTCCGCCTCTCTCTCTCTCTCGTTCTCTCTCTCTCTCTCTCGTTCTCTCCCTCTCTCTCTATAGGAATTTTATGAAGCTAAAGAAAATCCTCCGTGCTACTTTTCATACGGTGGGCGTTATACTATTTATTGCGTTTGAACGTTGATGGATTTTGATTGTTATTAATGTTGTTTTTTTTTTGTGAACCGTATTGCAAGCAGGAAATCAAGTAAGGGGGAAAAAAACAATTTTTATGAGACGTGAGCTATTTTAAAAGTTATAGGGAATTATATCAGAGCAAGCGTCCGAAAGGACTTAATATTTATTTCCCTTATTGTGACTTGTTGGGGGAAAAAAGGCAATTAAAGAATATATACGCACAGTTACCAATGTTACAGAAGAATCTCAGTGAAACTAGTGTTTATCTTGAATTAGTATAGTCTTGTGATACGTTCATTGTTTTTTTTTTTAATTTTTAGGATTAACTTTTTGCGAGATTAATATAGAAAAGTAAAGAGACCTAAAAGTGATTTACTTCGACTGAGTTGGATCATTTGAATCAAAATGTGGAATTCATATTGTGGATGATTCATTGGAAAATGTGGATAACGGTTTATGGATGCATAATATGTTTTTATTGGAGATTTTCTTTACATGCACAGAAAAATACATACATGTATGTATAACTTATATGTTGCAAATATGCTGGGTTCTTTAAGAGCCATTGTTGACATCTGAACAGGGGCCGACTGTCCATGTGCCCATTTGAGCACCGCTGTAAAAGTGAGAGACGTTGAGTCAGGATTTAGGTACAGATGGATGCCTCAAACGTTGTTGTGAGAACCAAAATAAATGTGTCGAGTCGACCTTTAGAATAAAAGAAAAAAAAAAGTTCATGCAATACTACTACGACCACTACTCACCTCCTAGTAGGTGCACGTTGTAGTGTGCTGCTGACAGGCGCGTGTAAAGGGCAGCCACTGTGTGTGGTGGGGGTGTTCGGTGAAACAATGAGCCCGGCCAAGAGGAGGAAGCTAGCTAAGAATGCAGGTAAGTCAGTCTACGTGTTTAGGGGCTGCAGTTGACGTAGTGTGTTTGTGTGTGTGTGTGTGTGTGTGTGTGTGTTTGTGTGTGTGTGTGTGTGTGTGTGTGTGTGGTGGGGGGTGTTCGGTGAAACAATGAGCCCGGCCAAGAGGAGGAAGCTAGCTAAGAATGCAGGTAAGTCAGTCCACGTGTTTAGGGGCTGCAGTTGACGTAGTGTGTTTGTGTGTGTGTGTGTGTGTGTGTGTGTGTTTGTGTGTGTGTGTGTGTGTGGTGGGGGGTGTTCGGTGAAACAATGAGCCCGGCCAAGAGGAGGAAGCTAGCTAAGAATGCAGGTAAGTCAGTCCACGTGTTTAGGGGCTGCAGTTGACGTAGTGTGTTTGTGTGTGTGTTTGTGTGTGTGTGTGGTGGGGGGGTGTTCGGTGAAACAATGAGCCCGGCCAAGAGGAGGAAGCTAGCTAAGAATGCAGGTAAGTCAGTCCACGTGTTTAGGGGCTGCAGTTGACGGTGTGTGTGTGTGTGTGTGTGACTGAGCGACTAGTGTAGGTCTTAATGGATGTGAGTGCGCGCGTGTGTTTAAGTGAGCGAGTGTGCTGCGACTGTGTTTGATTTGTTTACACACCTCTGATTCCCCCCTCCCATCCGCCCCCCCCCCTTTCCCATTTATTGACGTCAATGACGTCTTTATTTATACCCGGTGTCGCTGATTCATCATCATTCCAGCTTGTTTATCACTGACTCATTACTGACCTGAACCTACACTACCCGTGACATTAGAACAGCATGACCCCCCTCATGTTGAAATGACATCGACTATTGAGGGACCGCCTTCTTAACTTCATCGACACTCTGGTGGATCTAATATGCTGACAGGCCAACAGCGATGAGGTGGGGGGGGGTCGTCTTATAGAAACATACCATTTGCCATGAGCATTTATGTCTTTCGGCGCCCCCCTTTAGAATACATAGAAGGCTATGTTCTGACTTGTAAGTTGGAGGGTGGCTGGGGAGGAACCTAGATTTTTCAGGGATCATCAGGTGATTTGTATTTCTGACGGGATGCCCCCCTCCCTCCTTCATATACAGCAGTTTAGTGTGAGCGACTAGGCCTCAAAGGCCCTTGAGGAATGTTCAAATAGCCGCCCCCTCCCCCTCCCTCGCTACGGTTCTGGTTGTTTAGTTCACTATGGCTCCCCATTTATCATTTGTGAGGATTATTTATTACACAGTGTTCAATCAATACAGGTACACCTAGTAGTTTACCGCATTTCACTGCACGTAATAGTGTACACACGGTAGGCCTATACTACACATTAAATAACTCACATTCATGTTAGTATAAATAAATAAATAAATAAATAAATATATATATATATATATATATATATATATATATATATATATGCGATAGTTCATTTTCATAAAACTAATACAAAAGTTAGATTAATTAGTTATTTGAAAGTTTCGATCAAACTGTAATTCTATTTATAACCAATGAAATACAAGAAAAATGTATTTGAATATTTTACTATGCAACATCAATAATTTATTGTGACTCTTAGTTTCAGTAAACATCAAAAATTCCATGTGACTATTAGCTCTATTTAATATCAATACTTCCATGTGACTATTAGTTCTATTTAATATCAAAACTTCCATGTGAATATTAGTTCTATTTATATCTATTACAGATACAAAATGTAAATTTTTTCTGAGACTAAAATTTTGGGCACAGTAGCTCTGATCGAAATTAGAATAAAATGAACAATTTACTCAAGGGTATCAAAGGAAGACGAAACTAGTAGATAAATAGATAGATAGATAGATAGATAGATAGATAGATAGATAGATATAGACAGACAGACAGACAGACAGATAGATCTCTTGTTTAATAATTCTCAACCTTTTTGAAGTTATGAACTATTTAATATTTTTCCTAGTAAGGTATCACTACAGGACTGTTATTTTTTAGTGCACTTCTTTCATGTTTACTTTAGTGGATGGCACTAAGGGGCTGTCCATTATTTATGTCAACAAATTTTTGGCGATTTTTACCTCCCCCCCTCTCCCTTGTCAACAACTTGTCAAACTTCCAGAGACCCCCCCCCCCTATAAAATTACGTCAACATTTGATTACCCCCCCCCCCCTAAAAAAGGTGGCTTCCGAAATGTTTATGTGGCAAAATTAGTAGGAATATAGTTAGTTTAATTAAAATACTGAATGTTAAGCGAGTGTGTATAACACAGGACTACAAATTCTGCTTAATTTCCCTTTATTAAGTAATTATATTAAATAAAAAAAAAGTAACATTGTTGACGTCAACTTTTCTTGACCTCCCCCCCTCCCCCTTGTCAACAATTGTCAAAAATTTTCTGACCACCCCTCCCCCCTATTTTGTTGACGTAATTAATGGACAGCCCCTAAGGAGGTCATGGAAGGCACTTCTGTAGACAAGGACGTGAACTTTCCATTTAACCTGCACTATGTCCCTTTGTTCATTGGAGATCGAACCGTGACAGTCAGGATAACAGTTGAGCGTAATGTCACATCCTTTCCCTCTGATTGATATATTGATAGATAGATTGATTGAGTGAAGGATAGATTGATGGATAGATCGATGGATAATTTGATTAATAGATTGATGAATAGATCGATTGATACATTGATTGATAGATTGATGGGTGGATAGATTGATGGATAGATCGATTGACTTATTGATTTATAGATTGATTGACACATTGATTGATAGGGAAATAAAATAATGATAGTTATAAAAAGGTAGATATGTGATGGATAGTGATAAATAGACAGACACACACAGGCAGATAAATAGATTGGTAGATTGACAGACTAACAGACCGATATGTACAGACTAAAAAATAGTCGTAAGTGAAGAGTTCTTTGTTCTGACAAAGTCAAAGCAACTCATTGTCCACCTGACACCTCCTGCTGGAAGAACAAAATTTAATTTCTTGCCCTTCAGTTGAAAGTAGAAATGAAATGTATTGCCAAGCCATAAGATCAATAGCCATGCAATATTATAAAATACGTCTCTTTCAATGTTAGAGACATGAATAGAGATATAGGGTGGGGTGGGGGTAGGATAGTTTATTTTTAAAAAGTAAGAAATCTAACAAAAAAAAATGAAACTCTATGTTAGTCCAATGTACTTAGTACTGTTTACTTTAAATATAGGCCTTTACCTCATTAACAATTTGAGGACCTTTTGTTACAGATTGACCAATAATGTTGATTCCTTTCTCTGCTTGCTATACCTCAGAATTCGAACTAAACTGTTTATGGCTTGAATTCCGTATAGTTCGTTACTATATATATATATATATATATATATATATATATATATATATATATATTAGGGTGGGTCAAAAAAAATTTCTTTGGAGTTGGGAATTTGAAACATATTCAAAAAGTTGCCTATGGTCCTACTGATTGTAAAAATGTAAAATTTGTAAAAATCAGATAATGTCTTCCACTCCCAACTTTTAGTTCAAGGGGGTACGGGGCGAAAAAAATGCACAATGTCTAAAAAAAAAACAATTTGTTTGTTTACATTTTTAGATACTAAAACATGTCAATTATAACTACGAATTAAATATATTGCAGAAAAATTTTTTTTAGATCAATTAAAATGTATTTTCAGAATGTTACTCATTCAGAAACTTCAATAATTTAAAAACTTAAAAGTCATTTTTCTCTGAAAAAATATTTTTGACATTTTGCTTCACTATGGCAAGATAATCTCAAAAACCACCAGTCAGATTTTGATAAAACTTCTAATTTTTATGTAGAAGAGGTGCATTTATAGAATGTCAGAGGCTTTTCAAGAAATTTTAAGTCCTTTTTTTTTTTTTTAAATTTTAAAATTTTGCATTTTTTGCTTATTTTCACCATACACAATTTTAAAAATTCATTAAAAAAAATATTTATTACATTATAAAAAAAGTACTTTGACATTCCCTAAAGTAAGCTTTTCTGATTATAAAAATGTACATTGTATATGAAACAGTCTATAAATATTTCAGAAATATCTGTCACAAAAAGGTCATAAATTTCAAGATGGCGGCATGCCGCACCCACAAATATCAATATGTTAATATTTTTTTTTAACAAAATTATTTTTAAATCTACTATATCATTACTAAGATATTAAAATGTCTCAAACTTTAATAATAAAAAAGATTTTGCTTTGACCCAGGTACCCCCCCCCCCCCCAATGTATGACATTTTACAACATTTAGAATGTTTGGTATAAGTAATATGAAATTGTACAAATCTATAAATCGTTCATGCAAAATATACAATGTACATATGAATAATACTGTTTATGGATTGTCACAGGAAACTTGCTTTGCTTTCAATTTTCGGAAGAACATCCCTTGATTTCTTTGTTTGCAAAACCATCCCATGTCGAGAGCTATGTCCGTACAGTTTGAAATGTCGGTACACTTTCAAACTAACAGCAGTAACTTCTTTAATTGCTCTTTCAACAGCTTGAGAGTGACAGGAAATTTGATCCAGTATGATTGGGTTTTTGCGTTTAAGTTCATCATCACAAATATATTCCAGCAGAAGAGGGGATGTCACTGCACAAAGATCCCAGTTAATCATCTGATCATATGATTTAGCTGCAATATTCAGGATTATGTCATTTTTGTTGAAAAATTCTAACTCTGCATGGAGCTGGTTTATGTCGTGCTGTTATGATTTTATTTACTGCATACCTTTCAATTTCTTCATCATTGTCCTAACTGCAGCCAATAGAATGTTTTCTGGATGTGCAAAGTAGCAGTTATTTTCCAACACAGGCAATATAATAGATTGATCAGCAGTATCAAGGTTCTGAAGCAGTTGTATCATATAGAAAAAGTTTCTAGCCCCACTTTGACAAGATGGATCGCAAAAATCCTGTTCGCTTTTGTTAACCATCTTTGCTCTCATCAGTATGTTTCTTGGCTGCCCTATCTCTCCAAATTTTTCTATGTCGACGCATCTTTGCTGGATCCAGAGCTGTAGATGGTGTTAACATGTTTAAGTCCTTCAACACAGCTTTAACGATAAGACATGTATCCCTATTGCTTAGTTTACATCGATCCATTGCTTCATATTGATATCTGTTTTGTTATTTGGAACATTCCTCATCGCTGGAGTAGTCTGCATCTTGTAGTTCATCATCTTCAGCATCCTGACGTCATCATTGACGTTATCATTTGTGGTTCCTATCTGATCGCCACCCTGCATCAATTAATGTTTTCTTTTCTGTCGATTTTGTAATATTTTTGTTGTTTGCTTGTCAACATTGTCTATGAACATATTTCTTGCCATCTTTTGATCCACCCAAAATGCCCACTCAAGCACAGAAATTATTACTGATTGTGGACATTTACAGTCTCCTCTATCCCTAACACCTGCATCTTTTTACTCGAACAATTATACTGGTAATGTCATTTGTAGGGATACTAGCCTGGTCATATAATTGTTTAACTTCACGCGCGAATGCGTGCGCTCGTGAATGAAGGCTATGATTGTATTGTTCCATTTTAAGAATCCACCAATAGCCTTGAAAACATCTTCACTGGTTGGAAGTTGTCTTTTAGGCAATTCAGCTGCTGACCCAAACACAGAATGTACAGTTGCACTTCTTGTAGAAGAACTCATATTCATAGAAGAACTTAATAAAATAATTGAAAAATTAATCAAAAATGAAATAAAACAACCATGCGTGATCCGATAATGAATACATGGTACATCAGTTATATTGAGAGAAAAATGGATGCAATGCTTATCCCAGTTGTCTGAACTAATTAGTTATTTATAAAAAAGGTTATAAAGATAAAACACAAATTTTATATGCATATCATTTCTTTTTTGAATAACCTAGGTCACACATTTAACATGTTCAGTCACAAAAAAACTCATAGTAAATATAGTAAAAATTTCGAACAAAAGTTGGGAGTGGTAAAACTATGTAGTTTTCAAATATTTGTACATATTCCATGTACTACCATGATGTAACAACTTTTTAATAATGTTTCAATAAAAAAAAATTTTTTGACCCACCCTAATATATATATATGATCTTCTTTAATTGGTTTTTAAAAGAAAATATTTTTGCATAAAATATTCACAATTTTAAGGCAAAATTGTCTTATTTGAATGGTAATTCACAAAGTTGCGATTATCTTTTTAAAATGAGCGAAAGTAGCCAGAAAAACAACCAGAAGAATAAAAGCTAAATAATAAGGCAAACTATCGAATTCAGAACCTAATTAGTATGCTAGAAAATATTTTTTTTTCCTTTAAAATCCTTGGTAGCATTCCAAGTTGTTTATGTCTTTTGACTTTGATTTTAATCCGTGTACTGTATATCTATATAATGTCGATATAATACAACACAACGAGCAGTATTTATCTATATATATATATATATATATATATATATATATATGTCTATATATTAAAATGTACATTCCAGTAGATGCATATTTCTTAGATCATTGTTTAGTATTAATTACATTAAGGTATAAAATGAGACATGAGTGTTGTATACGTTTAAAAAACTATACTTTGACAAATTACTGGTACGGGCGCGCGACCATACAGTAGTAGCGTAATCATTTTTGGGGCGCAGGGTAGCGGGCCCACCCCCCTCCTCTCCATTCCCCGGACGGCACATGATGACACGCCTTCGGCCAAGGGCGGCATCAGTTGTACTCTATTACTTTTTGACATGGACCACTGAATTCCTACTGGACCACTGAACTCCTACTGGACCACTCAATTCCTACTGGACCACTGAATTCCCACTGGACCACTCAATTCCTACTGGAACACTGAATTCCTACTGGAACACTAAATTCCTACTGGACCACCGAATTCCTACTTGACCACTAAATTCCTACTGGGCCACTAAATTCCTACTGGACCACTCAATTTCTACTGGACCACTGAATTCCTACTGGACCACTGAATTACGAATTTTTGATCAACGACCAGCTAAATTAATCTTTTTGAATCAGTGCATTACTTTTATTTAGTGAGTAGTTTCAAAAAATAAATTTACCAATAAAAACTTAAATTTAATGACCGTCTCCATTTAAACACGTGGTTTCTTTGTGTATAGTTTCATTCATTCAGCCGAAAATGTATTTATTTAAAATATTGCTTATTCTGAATGAATAAATAAATATAAACATATGGAAAGAATATGAATAAATTGTTCTGTGGACCAGCAGAAATTTCTAGCAGACTAATGTTGGTCCGTGCGGTGACCATCGCTAGCCGACCCCTGTGGTTTTAGTGTAATATGTCAAGATGGTGTTTCAGCAATTTAAAAAAAAATAATCTTACATAAATTAATAATTTTAGTGTCTTACGGATTGTCAAATGTTCGACCAAATGAAATATTGCTTGATACAAATCTGCAATGGAGAATAAAAGAACTTTTCATAAATAAAAAAAAAAAATGCAAGTATAATTTGAAGCAAACCTGCACATCTTGACATAACCTGTGTGTCACACCCCAACTGACTGATGTCAAGTTGTGTAGTTTCACTTAATCTGCGAATCCAATTATTTAAATAAACCATTTCTGGTATTCCTATTCTGTCTTCTATTTATGAGTTTATATTTTGTATGAAGTCAAGTTATCAATATGTTCCCTAAAATCTGTATCACCATCAAGATACCAGGAAAAAAACCCAACATGGATATTCACAAGCCGTAGCCAGGGAGGGGGAATTTTATTATAAAATATACTTCTTTATCATTGTGTTCCAATTTTTTCTTATATAAAACTCTCCGCACAGCCCCCCCCCCCCCCGTAAAACAAAATTCTGGCTACGGCCTTGGATATCCATAAGTTCATATAACATCAACCTTCTTGGTATTTTTCTTTTCAACTGTAAAAAAAAAAGTGCTGTGCCTTTGGTTACATATTAAATTATGTGCGCGCTGTGGATTTCTTTTCGGCCAATACGTTCTCCCTCTATTCAAAGTTCATTCACTGATCGATGACTATATGTGGTTGTTCTTTTGAACTATAGATCGGTTTTTTTTTCTTTCAGATCTGTCACCAGAACTGGTCACTCAGTACCTCAAACAGAATCCAGAAGTGCTTGACCACTACATCTCTAGCCATGTGAAAACTGACCGGATAGAACGGTGGCTGCAGGTCAAGCCTCTTTCTTCCCCATCTCGTAACCTGTATGTCCAGTCACAGTCTCAGACTCCGACATTAAATGGTAAATATATGTACACATACTCTTACACATGCTATTATACATACTCTTATAATACTCTTACACATACTCTTATACATACTCTTACACATACTCTTACACATACTCTTAAATTAAACATACTCTTATACAAGACTGAATGATCTGAAATGTAAACATATTGACGGAGAATTGTATTTATTTGTAGATGTATATTCGTTTATTATGTTTCTATATTTGTAAGAAATAAATTTTGGTTTTATTGTTATAAAAAAAACATAATTAATGAATTAAATGGTAAAATACCTGACCAATTTTTTTCTACCCATCTTCCCCTAGCCCCATTATTTACATGATGAGATAACCTCGTTTAACGCTGCTTCATATTACGCTCTACTTGATGGGACGTATACTCCGCGTTAAGCCGGGTCTTACTGTATATTTATACTAGTACACGTAAATTAGTTTTATAAATAAATGAACTTAGTTGTTTTGATTGAAATGGTTAAATACGATTTTCTTTTACATCATATTTTTTTTTTCCTACAACACCATTGTTTACTTTTTTTTTCGCCTGGAGGTGAACATGGAGTCGAAAATTAGGAGGGCGGGGCGGGGGAGGGGCATATAAAGACCAAGACACATCATTACTTCAAAAATCATCTCATTTGACTGTCTCATGAAATTCTATTTACTAGCCTATATATATATATATTTTATTATTTCTGAATCCAACCCTAGTTAATGGACAGAGCAACCATTTTGTTTTGTCAACAGGTGAACACCCCGAAGAGAAAAGAGTGGCATTGTCAAAATGGAAAGTAGGTCAAAGTTATTACTTTAAGTAAAATATGTCATTAATTAATGGGTAAATGGGCGGTTCACATATTATATAACGCAAAAATGGCAATTTTTACCCCCCCCCCCACCCAAGTAACATTATTTAACACAAAGTACTCCCCCAATATAACAAAAATAACAAATTTGCAACCACCACCCCTCCCCCTTCGGCGTTATATAATATGTGAACGGCCCCTAAATGCGTAAATCAATCGAAAGATAAACCAAATAAAGTAGGTCGAAGCTATTGTTATCATTAAAATGTGTCATTATTTCAAATGGGTTATTGCCTAGATCAATTGAAAGATAGAACAGACTTCTGTAGCATTGGATCAGGGTCGCTATTTGATCATAATTTGAGATTTCTTTTGTATTGTACTCCCTAGACGAGATTACAGACTAGCAAAGGGAGAGTACTCCAAGAACTTTCTAAAGAGTTTCATCACACCAATGGAAAGGTCATGGTGCTACTGGAACTGTCAGCTTGTGTGGCTTCAGGTAAAGTGGTCGGACTCACATTAGGTCATAGCTCACACTCACATTAGGCCAGTGTTCAGACTTATATAAGGTCATTTGTCAGACTCACGTTAGGTCAGTGTTCAGACTTATATAAGGTCATTTGTCAGACTCACATTAGGTCAGTGTTCAGACTTATGTAAGGTCATTTGTCAGACTCACGTTAGGCCAGTGTTCAGTCTTATATAAGGTCATTTGTCAGACTCACGTTAGGTCAGTGTTCAGACTTATATAAGGTCATTTGTCAGACTCACATTAGGTCAGTGTTCAGACTTATATAAGGTCATTTGTCAGACTCACATTAGGTCAGTAGTAAATAGCCGGGTCAACGACCAACAGTAGTTGGAACACAAACTGATAGGACAATGAGGGACAGTTAGGACAGTGACGAATAGCTGCGACAATTATCGATAATCTGGCCGAAACAAAACCACACCTACTATATAATATATGTACATACATTTGTACATGTGTGAGTGATGTATCAAAGCAATATATAGATTATAGAACAAGTCCTAAATTATCTTTATTTTTAGCCCAGTGCTATCAGTATGTTTTGTAAATATGTTTCTCAAATGACTTCACAAAACTTATAATTTTTTTTTTATAATGTATTCCAGCCATTGGCTCAGATACATGCACTCTGTACTCCTGTGACTTGGAAAAGAAAGTAAGTACGGTGTTGCCTTGTTTATATATTGATATACTAGCTGTACCCTGCAAAACCTTTGCATAGAGTTATATCCCCTTAGGCTTGATTGGCAGGCTAGGTTATTCTTGGTTTCGGGCAGATCCGATTTTTTTCATGATTGTATTTTAAACTGCAATACTGTTGTATTAATTCTTCACTTTCGATTTAACGCAGAACCCAAATCGCTATTATTATATTAGATTCAAACATAGTGTAAGATATATCACATACTACACATACCCCTACATATCCATATATACCTATACATACCCACACAAACTCATACACAGCAATTCACAATGCATACACTGAAGGACTCTGCCCTAGTAGCCCCTAGTGGTGATGGGGGGGGGGGTTGGGTTGGGTTGGAGGCGGGAACTGTTACATTTTTACATGTGACGATGCTTTATTTTATGACTGCGTTATTTAATTGTTGAAATTAATTGAAGCTTTAACGTGAAATCTAAATGTTTGAATAATAAACCATTCCGTTTTGAATTATTTTTTTAGGAAATGGTTCAGATATCAAAAACAGACCTGTAAGTATTTCATTATCTTTGTATCTATTGATTCACCAATCGATCTATCTAATAAATAATATATATGTCGAGGCTCGAGATTTTTATCTGGCCACTTCTATCTGTATACACTTACTTAGTTGTTTGTCTATTTAATTAAACATACATGGCACTTATCAATAAATCTCTATATCAGCGGAGAGGTACTGATTGGTGAGAAGGAGCCGATAATTCCAGGTACTTCAGTGGCTGCTAGCGTAGCTCTGACGAGGGAGGCGAGAAGAGAAGACAACCTGACAGGGGTAGGTAACTTTTACAAGCGGTGCTCGTTGAAAATGTATTTATACCGTGCCATTATGAAAATGTATGTGTCATAGAAATAAAACAACACATAATGAAATAAATAATGAAAGAAATGGACGGATGGGTTATGGTAATAGGTATATATTGTTTAGTGATAACTAAAAATTGTACACTGAAAAATGTATATTGTGCATTGATTATATATATATATATATATGTATATATATATATATAGGTACTATATATTGTACATTGATAAAGATTACCTTGAAGATACGATAACAGTGCATACTTACGAACATACAAGGTATATTTTTTTTAAAAACACACATCCACCTATACACTCAGATCTATATTCTCACACATGTATACTCAGCATTGACTCTGGCATGCACACATTATATATGATTTTGGTAACTTTAACGCTGCCTACCCACTACCTATCCGGGGGGGCATATAATAATCAATTATTACATTTCCTTCTTTTGAAGAATGTTCAAACCAAAATTCCCCCATCCCCTTTTAAGAACAGTGGGGATTGGGGGGAGGGGGACATTATAGTATGAAGTCGGATCTAGCTATATCCATACATGTCACACACAAAAAAACAACGAAAAATAATTTCCTAGCCAAAAAAATAAAAGAAAACATTTAAAATAAAAAAGAAAAGATTTTTTTTTTCATAAATACTGACACAGTAAATACTGTCTCACACAATGTAAATACTGTCTCACACACTGTAAATACTGTCTCACACACTGTAAATACTGACTCACACACTGTAAATACTGTCTCACACACTGTAAATACTGTCTCACACACTGTAAATACTGTCTCACACACTGTAAATACTGTCTCACACACTGTAAATACTGACTCACACACTGTAAATACTGGCTCACACACTGTAAATACTGACTCACAAACTGTAAATACTGACTCACAAACTGTAAATACTGACTCACAAACTGTAAATACTGTCTCACACACTGTATATAATGACACTGTATTTCATGCCAGGATCGACGAGATACATTGAGCGTCAGTAACAAGTTGGCTGACTCTCTCATGGCTCTCCCTATTCTCGATGGCTCGGACACTTGTTTTGGTAAGCGGAGTCACAACATCATTTTCATCTATAAAACGGTTTTAAAAATAAAATAAAACATAACTTTCAACCAAATTAAACAATTCGTGATATATTTACTTTATGTGTGAAATTTTGCGACAAATGAAATGTTTGAAATGATTAAAACTAGAGAGCAAAGAGGCGATATTTCCACCACTTTCATATGTTGATATGTACATGGGACATATGTCCCATTCGCCGTACTGACGGGGGGAGGGGGTGGGCAAAAAAGCCTTGTACCAGGACGGCAGATAGGTTGGGCGTGGCTCTGTGTATAACACTATGTTGGTCACACAGATTTAATTTTTTTTTCTAAAGCACAGACAAATGTTACAAAAAGTTTTAAGAGAATTTTACGCCATTTTTTCTCTGTTGTGTCTATCATTATAAACTCTCGAACATATGTTGCATTTTTTCTTTTTAGTTTCGTATTTTGATTTAACAGTTTTTGACCGGTTTGCATCGCTTTCTGTAGCACACATACATAGCGTGCTCATCACTGAACGATTTTACATCATTATTAATGTATCATTTTAACATCGTTATCACGATATCATTTTAACATCATTATGTATGCATCACTTGAACATCATTATTTTTATATCGTTTTAAAATCATTTATTTTACATTATAATGTTCTTATCGACAGGTGTTGTTGAGTTTTATAGAGACTCTAAATTTAGTCATTTCACAGAGGAAGAAGAGGAGGTAATCCACTTTTGTCTTATTGATTTCATTTCATGTAATGTAGTGTTAAAAAACTTTTTTTTTGGGCACTTTTACACCATACTGTTTAATGATTTGGTACTACATATGAATAGAAATTTGCTGTGAATTAGATTAGATGTGGCGAGATGTTTACATTTCTGAAACTGAACAGTTTGTAAAAGGAAAAAGAACAGCAAAAAATAAAAAAAATAATAATCAATTGATGAGCGAGATATACATTCCGTGCACAACTTAAAGCTGGACTAAAACATCTAATACTTTGACCCATTTTTATTTCGTGCGATTTGATAAAAAGGACTAAATCGTATATAAGTAAAGTACCCTGACCCATCGGGGCAGATGAAGTGTAGGGATTGTGTGGTTGGCACAACGCCCAGCCGCCTTTACTTCCCCAACTTAAGTCAGGTACTCATTTAAAGCTGGCTGGACTTGTGAGACATACCAAATTTGCACCAAATTTCACCTGGAAAAATTCCATGGTTCTCACCAAGGATCGAACCTAGGACTCTAAGGTCGACAGTCGAGTATCTACACCACTCGGCCATCCGTCCTACAAATCGTATATAAGGGTCATTTATAAACATCCAAAGGTATATTAACACACGCAGTAGAGATGACACGTTTGATACAGAGAACAACCATCAATAGATAGTCATTATAAAAATATTACTTGAATATTGCATCATACATTCATTTTATAGTAAATGTATTTATAAATATCTGAAACATTCATATTTGTTGTAGTTAAGATTTTAATCACATTTAATGCCCTTTGCTGTCATGTTTTAAATTTTGACTGTTGATGGCCGTCAGGTGGCGACACTAATGTTACAGTGGTACGATATGCTGGTTGATTATGTTGAGGTAAATGGCTGAAGCCAAGTAGAATTTAACCAGTGACTAACAATATTTTCTTTTATTGGCTTAATTATAGCATGATAACACTGGCATCTTGATGCTATTGCAGTTATATAGTCTTATAGGATTATCAATTTATTTCATTGTCACTTATTTTTTAATCTCCATTCGGAGGCGTCGTCTGTAATATTGTATGCATAGACAGACAAAATGGTATTTACATACATACCAACATAGATACATACATACATACAAACAATTAGGATACATCCATATATATACAAGAGAAAAATAGATAGATAGATAGATAGATAGATAGATAGATAGATAGATAGATAGATAGATAGATAGATAGATAGATAGATAGATAGATAGATAGATAGATAGATAGATAGATAGATAGATGGATGGATGGATGGATGGATGGATGGATGGATGGATGGATGGATGGATGGATGGATGGATGTATGGATGGATGGATGGATGGATGGATGGATGGATGGATGGATGGATGGATGAATGGATGGGTGGATGTATGTATGTATGTATGTATGTATGGATGGATGGATGGATGGATGGGTGGGTGGACGGTGGATGGGTGGATGGATGGATGAATGGATGGATGGAGTAATGGATAGTAAACAGATGATTATGGTGCCAGACACAAAGAACATTAATTTTATTTTCAATTGCTCCATGACTGAGACGCCTCTGAAAGCGTGTAACACAATGTTGTTTTAAAAAAAATATAGAATCACAAGTAGAAAAAATTAGTTTGACTTTTCTTCCCCTTCACTAACAATTTTTTTTTAAAGTCACTGAACTAAAACTTGTACTAACGAAAACCAGTGCCGTGCTATTCTCACTGCGCTATAACTAACCCTGTAGAATGCAAACCTGTACTCACTGCTAACTTCTGAACTACTCACACTGATTGTTTCTCCACTTGACTTTTTTATTTATATCATGACATGAAAGATCTGAACCCTAGAGCACCACATGTTGTTGTTGTTGTTGCCAGTCGTTTCACGTAGATCCATTAGTTCAACCATCTAATGGTGGTCGTTTGTTGTTTGAACGTGAACAGTTTCTATGGTAACCGTTAAAAATGATTGAATACTTGGAATTTTGTTTATCTATTACTTCCCCTCCCCCTCCCTATTTTTTTTTTATTTATTTTTTTTTGACATTTTCAGCAACTGGACTGGGTGTAAATGTGTTGATAAAACCGAGAGATATTGAATGACTATTGTAGGTAGCTCTAGTTTCTAATAAAAATGGTTTAACTGGTAGATAGCATTCTAGCAGTGAAACGTGAACTCAAAAAGAGAACAGATGTATACAATCCTATCCTTCTATGTCATTTTATTACGATGCAATTATGAAGCCACTGTCTCTATAAAATACACGTTTTTACCAATGTTGCCGGACATTAGTAATATCCTTTTTTTTTTAAATATAATATTCAAAAGCACAACAATAATGTCCAACCTGCCTATATAACAACAGATTGTTTCGCTTCTCTTGATCATGGGCGTGGCAGCCATCAGCAAGGCAGAGGTATTGCTTCCAATCAATGAAACGTTTGTTTTACATGTTTTGTGTGCTACCTATCTATTTGGTCCACCTCTTGTGTCAGCTTTCTTCATATATGCATTCATTAGGTTTACCTGGCTGTATACCTGGCTGTATACCTGGCTGTATACCTGGCTGTATACATGGCTGTATACATGGCTGTATACCTGGCTGTACACATGGCTGTATATATGGCTGTATATATGGCTGTATACATGGCTGTATACATGGCTGTACACATGGCTGTATACATGGCTGTACACATGGCTGTATACATGGCTGTATATATGGCTGTATACATGGCTGTATACATGGCTGTACACATGGCTGTATACCTGGCTGTATACATGGCTGTATACATGGCTATTCTCCTGTTATCGACATGAGGAGGGGGTTGGGGAGGTTAAGCTTTCTTTCTTCAATATTTCGGAACCACTAGGCAACAGTACATTAAGGGGGGCCCTGATGGCAGATATGTAGGAAGGGTACTTCGGGTTTTACCGCTGCACTGGGCGCCGAACTAGGAAGGGGAGCCGAAAGAGCGCTTTAAAATGTTTTTGCACTTTTCAGATTGGGGGGGGGGGGGAGAGAAGGCGCCGAAAAAAAAAGTAATTCGCGCAATAGCCAGCTACGGCTGTGCCTGATAGCATACAATTTGATAAGAATGTGAGGAAGGAATTACTGTTATTGGGCCCGTTAGCAGTGTGGGGGTGGGGGGGCATCGGCGGTCATCTAGTTTATCTATCTATTAGAACGGCCAAAAATAATTATATCAGTGGCGTAAAAAGATTGAGTGAAGGGGGGTGATCCGTCATCCGTCCCGAGTGGTGGTGGGCACATACTATTATACTCTTTATTTATTTTTTTTAGAAGTAATGTTATTTAGCGAAAAATGGAAACTACAAGATCTCTCCGAGTTGTAAACTTCTAGGGTGAAATTACTCAGCCAATCGGAGATTTCCGAAGTAGTGCTCAGTGGTGCTTAGTGTAGTTCCTCAACGGCATGTATGTTATTTCCTGTTTCTCCTTGTATGTAAAGTACTTTTGATACTAAAACATTACCCCATCGTTTTTTGACTTCTAAACGCTCTTTCATTACCGAGCCTACCGCACGCTTACTGGTTTACATAACTGTGGGGGAATAAGTCACTTTTTGGTCATTGTCGCCATGTCACTGCAAGAAACTGATCCACACTGGTCTGACTAATAATATAACATTAGCTACAGCACTGACGATGGTGTGTTACCTAAGATGGTCACACCGAGTCATCGCAGGCTTTCAGGATCACAGACAGGTTAGACGCGACTTGTACCTGACATGGTGCTGGACTGGTCACCTCAAGCTGACCACATCACTCAACTGATTATGGGTTGTATTCACGGGAAACGGAAGAAATCGGAACTAGAAATTGTAGATTCAGATAAGTATATCGGAATTATTTGTTTTACACACAGAAAGGGAAATTCCGCACAAATTCCGTCCACTATTGATGGGCACTGCTGATCGTATACTCCATCCAAGTGATAAGTTAGTTTAAAACAGAATTCTGTTATTTTTTATTTTTTTACGGACTTTTGTTCGGTTTGCACCCCTTTTGTAAATGCCCTGAATCCCATGCATTTGTTGTCTTGTTTTTGTTAGCGCACTTGATTATCATTAATTATTCGAAATATATCTGATATTATATTACTAATGTTTTTGTAATTACATATATAAAGAAGCATTTATCAGCCTGAAAAAGACGAATGTCATGGCACAGGGTACAGATACACCCCCAAGCATTGACATCGATGGGCACACCCTAGAGGTCGTCGAGAACTTCACTTACCTCGGGTCCACCATCTCCAGCTCGCTATCCATAGACCCGGAGATCGATTGCAGAATCGCTAGGGCAGCCACAGTCATGGCGAGACTAAAGCAACGTGTGTGGGAAAACCCCAGCCTCACCGAAAATACCAGATTGCGCGTCTACCAGGCCTGCATACTTAGTACCCTCCTCTATGGATGCGAGACGTGAACCACTTACGCGAGGCACGAAAGAAAGCTAAACAATTTCCTCATGAGGTGCCTGCGACGTATACTGCAGATAAAGTGGCAAGACAAGATCCCCAACACTGGGGTGCTGGAGAGGGCCAACATGAGCAGCTTATTTGCAGTTCTCAGCGAGAGACGCCTCAGATGGCTCGGTCATGTCAAAAGAATGGACGCAGGCCGCATCCCGAAAGACTTACTCTATGCCGAGTTAGTTAGCGGACAGAGGAAAACAGGGCGACCTAAAATGCGCTACAAAGACACCTGCAAAAAGGATATGAAAGAGTGCTCCATTAACCCCGGCTCCTGGGAGAGCCAAGCAGCCGACCGCCAGTCATGGAGGCTCGCTGTCCGGCAGGGTTCATTGCGCGCAGAGGCTGAGCGACAGGATAATGCTGCCCTGAAAAGAACAAGAAGGAAGCGGAAAAAAGAACAGCTACAACAACAACTACAACAACCAACTATCTTCAAGTGTGACAAGTGCGGCAGGGACTGCCACTCCCGAGTCGGACTGCACAGCCATTCCCGGCGGTGTTTTGTAGACTCAACTTAGCTACACCATCGTCTCTCGAGACGGACGGATGCCAACGACGACGACGACGATATAAAGAAGCATTTAATAATAATTATAATTCTAAAAAAAAACAAATTCCCTCACCAAGATTGAAGAAGTGTTTTTTTTTTTTGTTCAATTTTTTATTGTATAATTGTTTATGTGCGGTTGAAATAGTTGTACACAGACGTTTGCGTGTCCTTCGCGAAGTTATTGTTTGCTTGAATTAATTATTTATTATTATTTTTTTTTCAATTTAATGGGGTTGAAATTTTAGTTTATTATAAAGTGAATGCATTTTGTAAAAATTGTCAATTATTCATCAATTTAATGTTTGATGTTAAGTATTTCTTAGCATCATTGTGCGAATCTGTACCGTGTGAGTCCTACCTGTTAGAGTGCAAATCACTTCGTATACTGACATAACCTTCACCTGTTTACTTCCCTTGCTAATGCTGTTTGCTCCCCTTGTTGACGTTGTAGTTTTCTAACCGCTTTGCCAGTTGCACGTAATATTTTAAAATGCATATAAATCTTTTTTTTTTTTGCTTCACTTATAAACAACTTAACATTGCTGTAATGCTTTGCCCCCTTTATTTATCCTTTTATTTTTAAATGAATAAAAACAAAAATAATTTGCGGTACTAAATACTGTTTTTTTTTTGTTTTATAAATATATATATTTTTTTTAAACAATGCTTTAAAAAGTTACTTTTGTTGAAATAAAAAAGTATTCAAAATTTAGCCTACATCTATTATAATTTTTTTTAAAGATGTATCAATTCATGACATTTAGCGATAGAATGTTTATTAAAACCTTTGCCTTGGCTTTGATGAATGACGGTGTATATTGTCACGTTGCTCTATGTTCAGCTTGTTGCCTTGTTTTTCAGACACACAGTGTTATGATAAGACAAAGGAAACTGAGTGACTTTCTGTTAGAAGTGACCAAGTAAGCCCAGCTTGTCTTCCTTTTTTTATATAATGTAAATCTCTGTAAACATGTATTTATAAGTTTTAAAGTAAATCAAATCACTCACTCTACAACTGTTTCATATATTGAATCGTTTCATTTCCTATATTTTCTCTCCTCAGGTCAGTATTTCAAGATATTGTCAGTATGGATGTTGTTATCATGAAAATTATGGTCAGTATAAATAATATTCATCTTTCCTCTATTCTTATAAAGTGTTTTTATTTATACATGTTACAGATATATACATTTGATTTTTTTTAAGAATATAATGAAACTATGCTTAATATTAATTTGTTTTTGCATTAATAATTATTATCGATTACACTTACATTCTTCAAATATGTTTGATAGTATGCTCACCTTTCGGTTTGTGAAAAAAAATTGTAATCATTCATTTTATAAAATAAATTCAGATTTAACCCGTGTTATTCACTACCAGCTATTTAATTCACTGTAAAAAAAACATTCACTGACATATATGTTGCCAACATTCTGTCCAGAACTTTGCCCAACGACTGGTCAATGCGGACAGGGCATCTCTGTTTTTGGTGGACTATTATAAACGTGAGCTGTATGCTCGTATCTTTGATGTTGGTCATTCCGGAAGTGTCGTGGGTAAAGATGGCGCAGACGGTCGCCGACCGCAAGAAGAAATCAGGTTTATAACCCCTACCAGAACATTTTCAGAGTTTTATTTTTTTTCCTTTTCTTTTACTTTCATTTCTTGCCATCGCAGCTGTCCTTAAAGGCTTGTGGTGTTCCGGCTTTTTTGGTTCTTTTTTATTTGAACTATTTTGACATGTCACTTTTGTTCTTATTATGTTAAATTCAGTTTGAAAAAAAAAAAAAAACAATGTATGCCTATCCCCAACAAATATATATTATAATAGTTTTTTTTTATTTGTTTGAATCTGTTCTATAGAAATAAAATATCACTTTTGTTCATAAAACATCCTTATAATTGTAAATTACCCCCGCACTCAGTGTAATCATCTATCCAAAACCTTGTCATTATTAGCCTATTATTTATTAAGTATTTATAGGTTGGTATTAAGGTCAGACCAGCCTCGCTTTGAACTCGCAGACTTTTGCTTTTGCTTGACCATGTAGCTCACGACATGTCGCTTCCTATTCTTTCCTTTCTTCCCCCTTCCCCTTCCCCATTCCCCTCATCAATAATATTATTTATTTCAAAGTAAAGCATGTATTTTAATGTATCCGCTTCATCCAGGTGATGGTTTGAACTTATGTACTCATGTAATAATCAAGAAACTAATCACTCATTTCTTCACCTGTTTCAATATCACCCAGTCGGTCTCAATTAAACAGAGCCGTTTTTATTGTATTTAGTGGTCTTAGAGAAAGACTTTAAAAGATGTTTAGGGGGCCATACACCAAATTACTTGCCATTGCCCTATACTCAATTACCAGTCAGGGCCCTATACTCAATTACCAGTCGAGGCCCTAGGCCAAATCACCAGTCGGGGCCCTAGGCCAAATTACCCGTCGGGGCCCTAGGTTAAATTACAAGTCGGGGCCCTAGGCTAAATTACAAGTCGGGACCCTCTACTCATCGGATTTAATAGGAATTAAAACTTCAAAGTAAAACTATTTGCAGTGGGGGCCCGAGGTGGTCGCATAGTTTACCTTGAACGTAAGAACGGCTCTGATAGTCTGTACATTCACTGAGACCTATGTGTGCACACACACTAACACACACACACATACACTCACACACACACACTTGGACAAACAGTCACCCTATCGCTAAATTGTATTTTTGTATTTTATTTGCAAAATATTATGAATAGTCACTCGTCAGTTCAATAAATGGTTCAAGATAAATCAAACAAATAAAACCAAAACAGTGATGGCTGTTACACAGCACCCATGCCAGACGTCGCACGCCAGAAAATATACATACAAATATGTAAAATAAATTATAAATACTACGTATAAAATCATAAGTAACTGGCAGGCGCGAAATAGCTTAATTTCGTTTGACTTTAATTTTGAGTACTTTAATAAAAAATACTATTTGCCATGCTTGAATTTGGACATTCATGTAAAAATTTCTCTTAAAATTTCAAGTAGAAACAAAATTCTCTGTGCATTTTGCAACTAAAAACTTACGAAATAGTATTTATTTTTATCATTGGAGTTAAGAAAATGTTGTTATCTGTAACCATAGAGATATTTTTTTTATCTTAATGTCGTAGCTTATTATGGAGCTGATAAAGAAATTTCACTGCTGAGACAGTCCTGATATACCTTGTTAAGAGCTCATTTTATTTTATTAAAAAAATATTTAAAAAAAAAAAGCTGAAACCCAGAAACGATAGATTTCTTGTATGTGTCTCTTGATTTAGAATTTCGCTAAAGCCTTAGTGCACGCGGACAGGACCTCCCTGTTCCTCTTGGACACGCGCTCCAACGAGCTCTACGCCCGTATCTTTGACGACGGCTACTCGCTGGACGAGTTCGTCCTGCAGCAGGCCAACCTGGAGCCGTCCAGGAGGAACGCGTCTGACGGGGACTTTGAGGAAGAAGAAGAAGGCGGCGGTGAGGACGAAGGCAGCGGAGCGGAGGAGCTGCTCCGGAGGAGACCAACCTGGCAACACCAGGACATCAGGTTCGGGAGACGATCCTGTCTGGCCAAATTCTTCTTTTAATTTTGTTAAAAAAAATATTTTTGGTTTGAGAACGAAATGCACGAAAAAAAAATGTGTGTGTCTCGCTTGTAGTAATTTGGCTAACCATTTTCTGATCTCGTAATCAAGTACCGTTGTGTTTAATCTGTCTTCTTTGATTTTTTTTTCTCACTAACATTAATATTTTTATACTTTCTTTTGATTTTTATTTTTTTTTCTGCCTATTATTTGACAGCAGCCCTGCATGATGCACAAAGTATTGGCTTTACAATAGTTTTTTTTTTCTAATCTTTTAAAATATATGCACCGATGTATCTGTTGGAAATATGGAAATATCGTTTAATTCTGGTAACTTTTAATAACATTGCTGATAACATTACTGGATAACATTACTGGATAACATTACTGATAACATTACTGATAACATTACTGATAACATTACTGATAACATTATTGATAACATTAGAACGAAGAAACTAATATCTAATACGCAGTAATAATTATTATTCCATTTTGAAAAATTCTAAATAAAAACCTGTTTTATGAGCTGTCGATAATAAAGCTTTCTCTTTTTTTTCCACTAATTACACGTCTTGTTATCTATCACACACCCAAGTCTGTTGTAGGTTAGGTGACATAAAAGTACATTTTTTGGGGCCGTTTACCCAAAATTCAACCAAAAAACCCATTTATTTACAGCAAAGTGCCGACACCCCAATTAAAAGTAAAGGAAGTGATGTTTTAGTTGCCGTGCCGACTGACCAGGCTCTGCGTGCCGACTGATGAGGCGCTGCGTGCCGATGTGGCACGCGTGTCATAGGTTCGCCACCATTGTTCTATGGTTACTTGCGGAGCACATGAATACACTGAGAAGCTTTACCCGCAGAAACTGATTTGTTATAAAACAGATGTCGTAATCAAAACAGCCGTCTGTCTAAACACTCCACAGTTACTAGTAATCTCATATTATGTCTGATGTCACAAAAAAAAGTATAATAGCATTGCGTTTCCTAGTACAGTCATATTTTCAAACATGCAACTACAGCTTGTCTATGTAACTACATCGTGTCTGTATACCTACAGCATGTCTGTATAACTACAGCGTGTCTGTATAACTACAGCTTATCTGTATAACTACACAGCTTGACTGTATAACTACAGCTTGGCTGTATAGCCTACCACAGTGGTCCCCCCAATCCCCGGTTCGCGGACCGGTACCGGTCCATGGATCAAATGGTACTGGGCCGCCCAAGAAACATTTAATTATTTCCTTTTTTTTTCTTAACTGTGGCGTATTTCTCCCTGGATAGTGGCGATTTTCAAAGGACGAGAGGCTAACGGGCAGCTGAGAGACTGTGAGTGGCTGAGAGCGGCAGTGAGCGGCAATGGGCGTCTGTGAGCGGCAGTGGGCGTCTGTGAGCGGCAGTGGGCGTCTGTGAGCGGCATTGGGCGTCTGTGAGCGGCAGTGGGCGTCTGTGAGCGGCAGTGAGCGGCAGTGGGCGTCTGTGAGCGGCAGTGGGCGTCTGTGAGCGGCAGTGGGCGTCTGTGGGCGTCTATGAGCGGCATTGGGCATCTGTGAGCGGCAGTGGGCGTCTGTGGGCGTCTGTAAGCGGCAGTGGGCGTCTGTGAGCGGCAGTGGGCGTCTGTGAGCGGCAGGGGGCGTCTGTGAGCGGCATTGGGCGTCTGTGAGCGGCAGTGAGCGGCAGTGGGCGTCTGTGAGCGGCAGTGGGCGTCTGTGAGCGGCAGTGGGCGTCTGTGGGCGTCTATGAGCGGCATTGGGCATCTGTGAGCGGCAGTGAGCGGCAGTGGGCGTCTGTGAGCGGCATTGGGCGTCTGTGAGCGGCAGTGGGCGTCTGTGAGCGGCAGTGGCATTGCAAATGTAAACAATCTAAAATATAATTACTCAAGGCTCCCCCCTCCCCTAGCGGGCCGCGATAAAATTTTCGAACGTCGACCGGTCCGCGGCGAAAAATGGTCGGGGACCACTGGCCTACTTTTACTTTTAACTGAAATTCGGCTACACGGTTCACAAAAATGGTTATTGCTGTTATCGGGCTATAAATACATTCACTAACCATACGTTGGATTCATTAGTTTTATCGCTTGTTTCACTCTTCATTACGTTATTTTGTAGGTTTCAACCTGAACCGCTCAGAGCTAACACACGAACACTTACTTACACACTACACCTACACTGCAAACACTATGTGCATCATATCAATGTATACCGGCACTTCAACATAGATGGATGAGTCCATCAGTCCAGTTCCCCCAGAGGTTTAAACCTGAACTCTCCATGAACACATACACTACTTTTGCCGAAGAAACAATAATTATAGACTTTGTTCATTAGTTTTACTTTTTACTCCTCTCCCTCCACCCTTCTCTTGTCAATGAATATTTAAAACTTTTATAATGGTTTAATATTGAAATAAGTTTTATCAAATTAACCTGCTTTGTTTTAGTTGTTTAGTTTTATTTCGTTGTTTTATATTGTTAGATTTTTTTTTAATTTTAATTCCTCACGTCGTCTTTATACTATGGTTTTAATGTATAGCTATATAAATAGCACTTTATAAATTGTAAGTCACTATCTCAATGTACGAAAATATGTTGTTTACATTTTTAGTCCTAGACAGTTTGGTTTGTTCTTTAAACTCAAGACGGTATCACCACAGTTATCAAGCTCTGACCCAGCTGCCTCTATTATTCTCTTAAAATTGTATTTTGAACGCCGTGAAGGACCACCATTAAGGTGTTTCTCCGCCCATGTTGTATAGTGATATTGAAATGATAAAATGGGCCTCAAGAGTTTTAAATCACAGGAAATTTATTTATCAATTGTTTTCAAATCAAAGTTTTAAAAATATTAAAAAAAAAAAGTTTTGTTTTCATCATTCCCAACTGACCAGTTAGTATGTTTCATGGCACTAGGGGAAATAAAACTATGATGTGAAGGTAGCCGATTAAAAATGTTAGGCCCCGAATATTTTTGACATCATGAATCCTTCTGTTCCTGCCCCAACTGTTGAGTCTAGCTAGACATTTTAAGTCACGTCAAAATTCTCACAGTAAGAAGGGAGCGGTTAGACAGTGAGGGGGCCCTGGGCAGTGAGGGGGCCCTGGGCAGTGAGGGAAGCACTGGGGAGTGAGGGAGCCCTGGGCAGTGAGGGGCCCTGGGCAGTGAGGGAAGCACTGGGCAGTGAGGGGGCCCTGGGCAGTGAGGGGGCCCTGGGCAGTGAGGGAAGCACTGGGCAGTGAGGAAAGCACTGGGGAGTGAGGGGGCCCTGGGCAGTGAGGGGCCATGAGCAGTGAGGGAAGCACTGGGCAGTGAGGGGGCCCTGGGCAGGGAGGGAAGAACTGGGCAGTGAGGGGGCCCTGAGCAGTGAGGGAAGCACTTGGCAGTACTCTGATTTACAATTAGCTTGTCAAGTTTATCTAAACACAAGGGTGATCGCCCTTGTCCTGACTATTTATCAATTGAAGTGTGTAGTTTGGTGTTTGTGAAATAACTAAGCGTTCGTGTTCTCCCTGTCTTCACTGTGTTGTATTGCTTGGTGTTATTTGTACTAGGCCTTAGACATTTTTTATAACCCCAGATAACAAATAACTTTCTATTAAATGAAAAATATAAAAAAAACCTTATTTAACTTTAGACATGCACACATTTGAGTAACATTCATTACATGTATTTCTTGTTAAATATTTCCTGATAGGAGATAATATTATGAAGTTATTTTTATTTGCTTATTTCCTGATTGAAGTCACAATGATTTATGACCAAAAAATTTATTTCTTAATTTAAAAAAAAAAAGATTTTTGACTAAATATTGCATTTTCTATTAAAATAATAGTGACTATTGACTTAGTAGTTTATATTCTTGATTAAAAAAAAATAGCTTGTTTGGTAGCAAAATGTGTGTAGTGTCTAAAATAAATATTAATTACCTTTTCTAACTATCCTACATTTAGGTTTTCAATGGACAAAGGAGTTGCCGGCTATGTGGCCAGTACCGGGAAGGTGTTAAACATCAAAGATGCCTACAAGGACCCAAGGTTCAACCCTGAAGTGGACATACGGACAGGCTACAAGACAAAGACCATACTTTGTATGCCGATCTTCATCAGGGGAGTGTGAGTGACATAATGTTTTGTAATGTTTGTTGATTCGTTTCTGTGATTTGGACTGGTGTAAGATTATTCAGAACTTGTGTACTGATCGACCGAGACTGCCATATATTGTACATTGTGTGGTGTGTTAACAGACACTTTATCTCGGTGTGAACAGACACTTTAACTCTGTGTGGACAGACACTTTATCTCTGTGTGAACAGACACTTTATCTCTGTGTGAACAGACACTTTATCTTTGTGTGAACAGATACTTTATCTCTATATATTTACATTGTGTGTTGTGTGAACAGACACTTTATCTCTATATATTGTACCTTGTGTGGTGTGTGAACAGACACTTTATCTCTATATATTGTACCTTGTGTGGTGTGTGAACAGACACTTTATATCCCTCTAGTGTCATAGGCGTGGTCCAGATGGTCAACAAACGTAATGGGACTTTCACCAAAGCTGACGAGCAGGCCTTCGAGACGTTCGCCATTTACTGCGGCCTAGCCCTTCATCACGCTAAGGTAAATTCAACGTTTGAATGTCACACGTGATTCTGATACTCCAAATAGATTTGCACAATTCGTGAATGGGGCATTAGTTATCAATAACTTGCATTTTCTTCAATTCTAGTGCCACGTTAACTTAAGATTTTTTAAAATTATCGCAATATTTGATGATTCAGAAAAATTGGAACTTAACTTATAATGTATTGTCAAATACAGTCTTTTAAGTTTTAGCGGATTATCCCAATATTTGATAATGCAAAAAATTGGAACGTAGCTTATAATGTATTGTCAAATACAGTCTTTTAAGTTTTAGCGGATTATCCCAATATTTGATAATGCAAAAAATTGGAACGTAGCTTATAATGTATTGTCAAATACAGTCTTTTAAGTTTTAGCGGATTATCCCAATATTTGATAATGCAAAAAATTGGAACGTAGCTTATAATGTATTGTCAAATACAGTCTTTTAAGTTTTAGCGGATTATCCCAATATTTGATAATGCAAAAAATTGGAACGTAGCTTATAATGTATTGTCAAATACAGTCTTTTAAGTTTTAGTTTATTATCCAAATATTTGATGATTGAGAACAATTGGAACTTAACTAACAATGTATTGTAATATTATTTTTTTTAAAGTTGTTGTTTAAATTGAGGTTCTCTAAAGGGTTATTACTGTTTAATGATATTTTAGTTTGTTTATGTATTTAGTTTCTTACTTCCTGGTATTTCAGCTGTATGAGAAGATCCGTAGATCAGAACAAAAGTACAAAGTTGCACTGGACGTCCTGTCCTACCACAGTCAGGCCACAGCCGAGGAGGTCAGGGTCCTCAAGGCTAAGCCCATTCCTAAATCTATAAGGAACATAACACGGTGAGTGGATGGGTCCAACTCTTCAGGGCTGCCGCCAGTTTATCTTGGGGCCCTGACAATCTTTCCCTAATAGGGGCCCCTCTGATGACACGTATTTCTAAGTTATATAGAACAGTGGTCCCCAACCTTTTTCTCGCCGGGAAACGTTTGATAATTTCACCGCGGCCCGCGGGGGAGGGAAAGGGACGTTGATTATGTATATTTTAGATTCTTTTCATCTACAACACAGTCGCTCGGCTTCCGGGGAAGCATCTAGTCCGTGGGAATCCGCACGATCCAGAGAGAAATACACACAGAAAATAAAATGAAAATAATTTAATGTTTCTTAGGCGGCCCAGTTCAACTTGATCCACGGACCGGTACCGGTCCGCGTACCGGCGGTCGAAAATAACTGATTTAGAAGATTACTGTAATTGACGGGAGAGGGAGGGGGGGCTAAAAACATGTGCCCCTGAAATGTGTTAGAATCGCACCCCCTCTTGCGACCAGAAAGCGTCTGGGCTAAAGAGGGAGGGGGAAAGGTAAGCGGTGTTGAGCCTCGACTGTTGACCTGAGATCCCCGGGTTAGATCCTTGCTGAGATTTTTTTCAAGGTCCTGGTGAAAGATGGTTAAAGGTCCTTCAATTCCACCCCAGCTTAAACTGGGTGCCTGGCTTTGGTTTGGGGAAGTAAAGGCGTCTGGGCGTTTTGCTAACTACACAATCCCGTTATAAGCCGAGGTTATATAAACGGATGAATTGTATACACTTCACCTGCCCCGATGACCCTTTATGGCTTTACTTACTCTGGGCTTAAACAATTATTTCAACAACGGATTGCAATCACTTGAGCTTAGAACCATGTCACATTTTAATTAGTTTATGATCTACAGACTCTGTTTAACACATACATGTACATGTAGGGAATAAAACCGCTTTGTGTGTTTGCTGTTTAGTATTGACAGCTGAAACTGTTTATTTCACCAGGTACGACTTCTCCCCCTGGGCAGTGATGGATGACGACAAACCCCTTCATTGTTTGTTCATGTTCAAGACTCTGTTCCAGGAAATCAAGTAAACAATGTCAACCTTTATCTGACTTTGAAATAAATCTGACACTTTAGCTCAAATTGTGTGCACACGCAAATCATGTATCATTTTGAAATCTACTTTTTTTTCTCACTTTTCCCACAATGCATGATCGATTTTCATTGTCGTCATTACCCCGCCATGCCTCCCTTAACAATAAATGTATTCTTTAATCTTTGACATGCCAGGTATGACCTGGAAGATTTGATGCGCTTCACGCTGACAGTCAGAAAGAATTACAGACAGGTCCCGTACCACAACTGGTCACACGCCTTCTCTGTTGCCCACTCCATGTTCACAGTACTACAGACCACTTATCATAAACTGACCCCAGTGGAGGTTGGTGGTTTGAATCTGTTAAGCTTAGTTCTTCATAGATAATAAAGCTAACCACAAAGCCAATGTAAAGGGTGTAATTGTTGATTGTATTGTCTGTTGTTAAATGGCCACATAATTTTTGTCATTTTATTTTATTTAAGCCGTCATTAGTTTATATGCTGGTTTTATATATGCATTGCAATTCCCAATTTCCTTGAAGTGTATGTCTTTGTATGTCTATGTTTATGTCCTGCTTATGTCATACATTTCTTCTTCTTCTTCCTTTGGCTCTACAGCCCATTTAGGGCCCTGGCCTGCCATACTATTCTTCTCCACTTTTCCTGATCCATGGTCTTCTTCCTACATTCCCTCACTCCTATGGCTTTAAGGTCTTTCCTCACTTTCTCCAACCATCTGATTCTTATTATTAGTTATTAGTTTGTATGCTGGTTTTATGTATGCAATGCAATCCCCTATTTCCTGGCAGTGTGCATGTCTGTTTATATCCTGCCAATGTTACACCACTAACCATTATTTCATTGCAGTGTATATCTCTGTTTGTGTCCTGTCTGTGTCACGACCTGGACCACCGCGGTAAAACCAATCAGTTTATGGTGCAGAGCTGTTCCCCTTTGGCGGCAGTCTACAGCACCAGCACAATGGAGCACCACCATTTCAACCAGACGGTCACTATTTTACAGGTGAGTAGAAAACATACAAACAGTTCATTTCAAACATTTTCTCCAATCATTACCAAAGATTATGGGTGATGAGCAGAATCGTTATTAGGTCGCTGTAAGGAGGCCCTAGGCAGGGACTTCCGGCGAAGTTTAGGGGCCAAAAGTAAAACTACCTGGTTTAGGGGGGGGGGGCTTCTAGCATCGGATTTAATAGATACAATACGCAAGGGGAACACTTTTTGCAGTGTCTAGTTTGGCTTATCTATAGAAAATGATCTTTTGATGAGACGCCTGTCTCTCGGAATGTTTGTTAAAGCTTATTACGTGCCTCAATTCTATAACGACTTTTTAATGTGCCCCGTCTACATACCCCACCATAGTCGGTGTGCTGCACAGCAGACCATGGGGGCACCACGAGTCTAACGCACCAATCACCAATCGAACTCACAACCTCATAGTGTAATTGTGTAAAATACACCTTTAATTATATGCGTATCATTATAGTTATCTCTAACTCCAGGGCAGAATTTAAAAAAAACAACAACCGAAGGATTGTTCATGAAGATGGAGAGTTTGTTATGTCAGATACTAATCAATGGAGATGGAGAGTTTGTTATGTCAGATACTAATCAATGGAGATGGAGAGTTTGTTATGTCAGATACTAGTCAATGGAGATGGAGAGATTGTTATGTCAGATACTAATCAATGGAGATGGAGAGTTTGTTATGTCAGATACTAATCAATGGAGATGGAGAGTTTGTTATGTCAGATACTAGTCAATGGAGATGGAGAGATTGTTATGTCAGATACTAATCAATGGAGATGGAGAGTTTGTTATGTCAGATACTAATCAATGGAGATGGAGAGTTTGTTATGTCAGATACTAATCAATGGAGATGGAGAGTTTGTTATGTCAGATACTAATCAATGGAGATGGAGAGTTTTTTATGTCAGATACTAATCAATGGAGATGGAGAGTTTGTTATGTCAGATACTAATCAATGGAGATGGAGAGTTTGTTATGTCAGATACTAATCAATGGAGACGGAGAGTTTGTTATGTCAGATACTAATCAATGGAGACGGAGAGTTTGTTATGTCAGATACTAATCAATGGAGATGGAGAGTTTGTTATGTCAGATACTAGTCAATGGAGATGGAGAGTTTGTTATGTCAGATACTAGTCAATGGAGATGGAGAGTTTGTTATGTCAGATACTAGTCAATGGAGATGGAGAGTTTGTTATGTCAGATACTAATCATTGACCTGTTCTGTTTGTGATTTTTTTCGCGCACTATATCTGGGATTTTTTTGTGTAGGTTAGATTGACAGATGTATGGAGGCTTTGGGGAATTTTTTTCTTTTCTATAACCACTCCATGGTCTAGTGGGGATTTTGATTTGTATTTAATGGAAATAGATCTACCCATCTAAGTCATGTCCGTCTGACGTCATACGTCTTTCATGTTTACTCCACAGAATGAAGGCCACAACATTTTCAAATACCTCAGCTCTGACGAGTACAAAAAGGTAAAAAATCTTTGTGCCCTCGGTTGACCTATCTGTGGTCGCCGCAGTATACTAGATCGTGTCAATCAATCCATAAGTTCACACTGGACTTAACTAACGCGTGAAAACGTATTGAGATAAGGCTTCTAGTCAAGTCTCTTTGTTATTCATGACGTAATGTTTGCACTACCTGAAATAGTAATGCAGTTCTGGGCAATGCTTTTGATTTCCTGTGAGATAATATACAAGGAGTCAAAGGAGTTTTTGTCCTTTCAGCTGTCACTCGAGATGAAACTGGTTTTAATATTTTATTGGACAGGTTCTAGGTGATATTAAACAAAGCATATTAGCTACAGATCTGGCGGTTTTCTTCAAGAACAAGGTGACTTTACACAACATCATTTCTAATGAAACATTTTGCTGGGAGACAATACACCACAGGTAGGTGCTGTGGTCAAGTCTAGCCAATACTTTAAAAGTCACAATCATGAACTGAGATCGAATTTGTAAAACATTGACTGGGGGGGGGGGGGGTAGGCTTATTACAAATTTAGAAGTGAAACGAAATTTTTTTTTCTAAATGTTTAATAAACTGAGCAGAGGGTTTGTCTTAACTTCTTTTATGACCATAGAGCCTTTATGCGACTGTTTTCTTTGCCGGCCTCCAGGGCGCTAGCTGTGGCCATCACAATGACCGGATGTGACCTGTGCGCAATGACAAAACCTTGGGCCGTGCAGGAAGAGACGGTCAAAATCATTTACGAAGAATTTTATGACCAGGTGACACCAACTGACGGTGAAAGTCATATCTGGGATTCTTTCCCACATTTGCCATCTCAAATGAGTATTTATATAAATGAACAATGCGATGTGTCTGGCGGTTTTTTCCTGTCTGTCTTAATCAATCATTTTTTTTGTCTTTACTGCTAATTGTTTCGCTTCTTTTCTCCGGTTTGTTTAAATCTGTGTTTATTATATTTTTATGTGTCACATTTTTTGCTTTTGAAATTCAATCTTCAATGAGTAGTATTTAAGTCGAACTAATGAAATCATTTTTAGCGGTTATCACACAATGGAGTAACGTGTTATATATATATATATATATATATATATATATATATATATATATATATATATATATATATATATATATATATTTGTATATGAACTTGTAAAGCATTGATTAGGTTCTCTTCTAAAGTTGAAACAGAAGATCTGTTGTTTTTTTTTATATATTTTAAAGCAAAAGAAAACAAATTGCCTTTTTATTCATCGTGCTAAATGTGTCGCTATGTTTTTCTCGGCTTCAGTAACTGCTGCATGTATGATTTGTAATGTTGTCAATTTTTGTCGTTTTCTAAACATTCGTATGTATATTTCCATTGTATCTACTCAGTATCTTGGCAGGCCAGGGCCCTAAATGGGCTGTAGAGCCAAAAGAAGAAGCACTTAGCATCTGGACCGCCGCAGAGGGGAGGGAAGGGGGGTTAACTCAAACACATATCAGGGGCCCCTGCCTAAAGATTCTTAATTGGGGCACAGTATCTGCTATAAATGTCTAGGGTTGATGGGTCCCGTGGGTTTAGAAGGCGATGAAGCTGATAGTATGCTTTCAGTGCCCAATGACCGAACATTACTTTGGGGAGAAAAATATCAAAACCAAAAAAAAAATAGATTATTGTACAAAAACTATCTATAAAAAATGTGTTCATTTATTTTGAGATATTTTATACAACATAAAAGTGGGTGTTGCTTTAAAATAAGTTGGGGGTGGGGAAAGGGCCACATAATACAAGGTTTCATATGACAACACACATTTAGCTTTTATGTAGATGTAGGTACATCTTTAAGAGTATTGATCTCAAATAAAGGGATTGTCAACTTAATGAGTCATGAATCCCGACTGCTAGGGTTTAGTCAGTATTAATTTTTGTTTGTTGTATCATATATGTAATATCCAAATCTAATGACTTGGTTTTATTTTTATATTAATTTTACGGGATAAACATTTGGTATTTTTGTACTGTTCACACGGGCAATGGTTTGCGTAGAGCTATTTTGATTGGTCATATCCGAGTGTTTGGGTCATGTTAAAGCTCTTGTATCAGTCACGTGACATTGTACTATCCATGACGTCCCAGGTCAACGCTGACAGCAGTGGCCATGACGGCCTGTGACCTGTGTGCCATGTACAAGCCCTGGGATGTCCAGCTCAGCCTGGTCTACATTATCATGGAAGAGTTCTGGCAGCAGGTAACATTATCTAGCAAATGGTAACATTATCTAGCAAATGGTAACATTACCTAGCAAATGGTAACATTATCTAGCAAATGGTAACATTATCTAGCAAATGGTAACATTTTAAAAAAAAACGTAAAATTTTGCAAAGGAAATTTTAACACTCTGCTGAACAACACGTAACTTTTTGTAAACCAAATTTTAACATTCTCTTGAACAACAAGTAATTTTTTTTTAAAGCCAAATGCCAACATTTTGCAGAACAACAAATATCATATTGTAACTTGAATTGCAACGTTAAAAAAAAACAGCTGGTAGCATCATTCTAATCCAAGCTGAACATTTTACCAAACAAATTTTTACATATTATAAAGCATTAGTTAACATTTTAAAGGTCAGCGGGAGACTTATACAAAACAATTTTAATAAACAAAATGACATAAAAACGTAAGATACAAATCATTTACATATACTTCATTTGACAAAGTTATTACGAAATTCACATGATTGTTTTTTTTTTCCTGACTGAACGCTTGATTCATTTTTTTCATCCATTCTTTTCACAAATTTTAATTTGTTCTTAAAATTTAAAAATTAAAAAAAATCTTTCATATTCCTTAATTTGTGTTTCCAGTTTATTATTGTATTCTTTTTTAATGTTGTCATCAAATATTGGTATAAGCTCAGTATATTCTTGTAAACTTAATTTCACTATAAATACATGTGCATCCTAACATCCATCTATTTATTATAACAGCTTGTCTAAGCTTCTATTTTTTTTTTCTTTAAGCTTTAGTTCATAGTCAAGTCATGATTACATATTTTCTTTACACATATATACCTACAAATACTTGTAATAAATGTCAATATTAATTAAATGACCTAAATTTATGCAGTTCATTTTGTAATAATCACTAAGTTTGCGACAAAATTGTATCTTCCTGATCTTTTTTTTTCCCTGACCACTACAGGGCAACTATAAAATGTCTCCTTATCGAAACCTATAGCTAGAAAGGGTCTGGGCTTGGGGCGTTTGGACATTATACGTTTATTTTGTTTTATGATATAAATTTTAATTTTTTTAAGTTATTTTAACACGTCATGAGAGTGTATTAAAAGATAAAAAAAAAAAATACTTTAAAATTAAATCGCCTCAGAATGACGCGATTAAAATTCACTTAGACCAGAAATAACCGACGTCGGACCCAAAGAAAAGGTGTTGGGAAGGGGGGGCATTCGGCTTTAAAAAAAATTGTATTCATTTATTTTAGGGGAAATTGTGAGTGAAAGAGGTAGGGTCCCAGTTGTCAGAGGCCTCTGTTGTCAGGGTCCCAGTTGTCAGAGGCCTCTGTTGTCAGGGTCCCAGTTGTCAGAGGCCCCCTAGACTTTCTGGCTACAGCTCGTCAGCTCAGGGCGCTTCAGTATTCAAAAAATTACCAGGGTGTTGGTGTGGTGAGGGGGCGGGGGGGGGCCAAAATTACAATTTTCTCGCAGAATATGTGTATGCACGTACACATAGGGGAAGTTCAAATACTGATTTCATGTTTGTTTGACATCTAATTCAATACGAATGTTGTTTTAGATATGTCTTGCTGAGATAATTCCAAATATCAATGGCGACTTTATTTGCGGGTGCACGGCTCACGGCGCTGGGAGCCACGTGACTTTGTGGGCGCTACCAAAAGGAAATCGATATTTTTATTTAAAAAAAAGTCTCCCTAAAGATAATTCGGGAGGGCATCCCCCCCCAACCCTTTACCTCGGAGGTGTTAGCAAATGCACTGACCTATACAGTGTTAGTAGACAATAAACTGACATCCAGTGTATCCAGTGGACAATGTTGTTAACTAACATTATAATTAATAGACAGAATTAACATATAACAACAATCTAGGTTAGAATGTTTGTAACAGAATGTTTCAACTATGCATTCATCATATTAACGCACTTTCCTTTTTTATTGCTATGGATACAATATTTATTAATCATATTATTTAAATTAAAACCTGTTTTGGCAATCGAAACATTTTTATCGAGGGGAAGAGGATGTTTGGATCATTGTTATAGAATTAGGGGGGAGGGGGCTCATGAAATGTATATCAACGTTATAAGGGTTGGTTTGAAAATTTGAGGCTATTTCATCTTATGTGAAAGGTCCCGAACATCTTGACTGATTTATTGTTTTAAATGCTTAACTAGTCCATTTCCGTTCTTATACATAGAACTAAGTCTTTATGAAATGATAGGAGAAAAAAGCATGAAGGTATAATCAATCGGATGACAAATCGAAAATCAATTGTTAATTCTCTGATTCCGATGCCGTGTACGAAACTCAAAGAGTTCCGATATTCACAATTCTGAAAAAAAAATTCCTGTTTTCCAGTAATACAGCTTAGTGTATTGGCCATTCCAATATTTTATTATTCTATTAACGATGAATGAATTACTGAAAAAGAAATTAACACGAAAGATTGACAATTGCGACGAACTAGGAACGAATAATAATTTTTTTATATGATATATTCAGGAAAATAACTGATTTGGAATTCGTATGATTAGGAATTCAATCAAATTTCATGAACGGGTTGATTTTGGATTTGGATGTATCACCATATATATAACTTAGTAGTCTCTGTAGCTCATCTATTCAGTTTATGTGTTGAAATGTTCAGTTTCTAATGCACCATGGATTTAGAGATATTTGATGACATAAATAAAACATGGCGTGTGTCTCAGCAAACATTTAACAAATATTTCCGCCCCAGGGTGACGAGGAGAAGAAGAGAGGCCTGGTACCAATGCAGATGATGGACAGAGACAAGAAGGAAGAGTTGCCGATGTTAGAGGTGGGTATCAAGTAGCGTACCCCACTTTACTAATAAAATAAAAAAAACTTAAAAATTTTTTAAACAGCCTAAAATTTTTTGAAAAATTCACTTTAAATTGAACAAAAAGCCAAAATTTGGGGGATAGGTGAACAACTTTAAAACTGGCGCTGATGAAATGTAATACTCAGTAATGCTATAGTGTAGCAAACTCTAACTAGTGTGTGTGTGTGTGTGCGTGCGTGCGTGCGTGCGTGCGTGTGTGTGTGTGGGGGGGTCCCTGTAAGGATAAGAAGTAATCTCTTAGATCCTGTGAACCACTAATGGGACGGTTTTTATGGTGCCCTTCTTTCATCCCCACCATAGCCGATTATGCAATGGCGATTGATGCACCACGGGAGATATATCTGGAACTTGACCCAAGACCTGAAAGATTTCCTTGGTTTTCACCGGAGATCGAACCAGGTACCTTCAGGTCGACAGTCGAGCGCTTTAGCTAACTATGGTGTACAGGCATCTCAATATAGTTTAACAACATTCACCTGTGGTGCAACAACATTCAACTTTAGTGTATATACATCCAACTATAGTGTAGCAAAATCTTACTAGGGTGTTGCGACATCTAACTAGGGTGTAGTGACGCCTCACTATAGTGTAACAACATCTACACATAGTGTAACAATATCAACCTATGGACATTCAACTATAGTGCAGCAAAATCTAACTAAGTAGTAGCACCATCCACATATGATGTAACAGCATCCAACTGTGATTTAGCAACATCCACCTATTGTACTGACTGTACCTTTGATTTTTTTTTGTGTGTGCTAAGCCCTGAATTAAGAGGACCCTAATGTATATGTTTTAATGAACTATTGATTTACTTTTATCAATGTTTTTGCCAGGTTGGTTTCATACAAAGTATCTGTGTCCCTTGTTACGAACTAATGTACTCCATCATGCCAGAGACAGAACCCATGCTGAACGGAGCCAGGTAAAAAAGAATATCAGCGTCGATGTATGGATTGATATACATATTTAATTATATACCTTTTGTCTTTAGTTGTGAGAATATGGTACATTTATGTATGTATGTAAAGAGAGAGAGAGAGAGAGAGAGATGAAGAGAGACACACTCAGAGAGACGCACAGACAGACATAGAGGAATTAAACAGTAATGATAGATAATGAAGCAATAAACTGACATAAAACTAGTTCGACTATTAACCAATATTGCAACTTATTGACAAACGAAGTAAAACAGTAAACATTACATACAGAACTATTTAAACGATGTGAATTATCTATCAAATGTTTTTTGTTTAGTAAAATAACTTGTACGTGTTTCATAAAAACAAAAATTACTTAGACTGTTTCTTGAATTACTTCCTCTGACCCTGTAGATAGAACACACTTAGTGGAGAAAGACAGACAAACAAATAGTTAGAAATATAGGCAGACAGACAAATTAACAGCTTCGACTTTTTCTTTATTGTCTCACCCACAGGGAAAACCTCAGGAGGTGGAAAGACTTGATGGACAGTCATCTCAAAAAAATCGGTTCAAACGTGTAACACAGCCTGCTGAAACACAAACAAATGGTTTCTTCATAAACAACCTGGATCGCCACTGGCGTAAAATGCTCAAATTCTCACCTCATCACATTGTTTCATCTCAGTTTAACTGAGATATTTATAAATATCATTCTTAATTCGTTGACAGTTTAAAATAAAAAAAAACTGTACAGACTGAGAAAGAGAACGATTTGAAATATTCCGTTTGGGCTAAACAGATGGATCAGCGAATTTCTGTATCAACAGAGCGTCCAGAGTATTCCAGTGTTTGGAGTGTTCCAGTGTTTGGAGTGTTCCAGTGTTTGGAGTGTTCCAGTGTTTGGAGAGTTCCAGTGTTTGGAGTGTCCCAGTGTTTGGAGTGCTCGCTAGAATATTTCTGACTCGTCTCTAAAACAGTTCTTGTCATGCATGAGGTGACATTATGTTTTCCATGATCCACTATAAGCTGGAGCAATGCACATTTTTGCTTGAGCCTTTTCTTCTATTGATTTGTTTTTGTTTGTGATTCTGAAGAAATTTTACTGCAACCATTAGTAAACATTTCGATGAAAATAATGTGTTTTTTTTTTTGTTAGTTTCAAAAATGATTCTTCAAATTCTGTATCTGGCCAGAGATGGAAGACTTGAAAATCGTTAATAGGTAAAACCATTTGCAATTATTTTAATCTTGTTGGACTCAACACACAAGAGTAAATCATTGAATCCAGAATTATGCCTTAAACTATGCAGAGTACAGCTTCGCCATCCATTACTTCAATTGCCACCAATTTTATTGGATCATCTTAAAAAACATGAGAATTAAATGTGGTTTAATACTGTGGTATAACTGCAGGGGGTAGCTGCGGGTTATTAACAACAATTAAACAAAATGTGTTTATTATCTATATTACAGCATTGGAGTAGTATTCATGTTGCTATAGTTTGACATTATGTATGCAGCTTGCTACTCTTTGATTGAAATCTTGCATTATATTTTAAACTGACTTGTGATTAGAAGCCTTACAGTAGGCCAATTATTAACAAAAAATAATATTGCTGTTTATTTTTTTGTATGAGACTTGAAGCTTAGAAAATAAACTAACAAAAGAGACAGCGCATAATTAAAACTGTGACTACTCTCCAACACAGCCGCCTTGCAGACATTTTTGAAGAAAAAAATGTTTCTATTGGATGTGTATGTTTCGTTAATGACGTCATTTCAGATGTTATTTATATAAAATCATGTTTCTTTTCATATAACGGGTAAATGTTTATCATTCATGAATATTTTTTTTTGTTTTAAGTTTTCACAATCAGTCAGTGACGTATCATCCATCCATCTCATATTGCTATTACAGTGACATATCAATTTTATGACGTTTACAATTGACTTAACTATAGAGACAAAATGGTGATTAAAAGTGATTAATTTTCTTATCTATTATTTAGTTTTTATGATAATTAATACCATGTGATCTACTTACGGCTTTTTTTCAAGGTTATTTGTTGTAGAATTATTTTCATTTTTAAAAAAGCCTTAACTTTAGAAAGACGATCTTTGGCTATTAGGACGGACATAAACTGTAAACGGACATTTATTACATATCACTCGCATAACTTCATAGGCAATGAAATTATAAATATTTGCTTTATTTATCACTTATGCAATGATCATAAATTCACATTTAAAATAAAGTATTAAGTATAGACCTGCTTGATAACTAATGGACCTCTTCAAAATGTGATTTGTTTAGTTTTTATTTCATTTTTTTTTTAAAAATGTAAATATAATTGACTGTTTAATTAATTAAGTGAATAAAAACTAATCTTTGTGTCTATATTTTTTTTAATATATTTTTTTACAAGATGAATGTATTGTGTGTTACACGATTCACTTATTGCGTGGTCAATTTATTTTGTAATTTTTGTTTACAGGTTGTATTCAAATTTTATTTTATTCTGTTTTATATTTTTTTCTGATGTTTCCTTTATTGAAAGCTAAGATGACTAGTATCATTTTATTAATCCATTTTGACTGTAAACATAAATATTAACTTTAAAAATAAAACTTGAACTTTCTGTATATTGTTCAGAAAAAAAAGGAAAACTTGTTTGAACAGTTCATGAGATATTCTGTGATTTATCAGTTTAAACCAAGAGATCCAACGTAAAGAAACCTATTTCAGCCTTTAAATTGTTATCTATTTTGATATTGACTTCCTAAAGTTATTCTCAAGCTGGTGCTCCAACAAAAATATTTTCAGCACGTTATAGATACAGCTTTTATTTTTTTTTTTTCATCTGACCAAACCAAAATAATTTTTTGGGATAAATTTTGAAACTGGTGAATAGATGTGTTGATTTGATTAAGTAATCTTTGAAACTGGCCAACATAAATCGGTTCCCCCTTTAGATGTTGCTTTTAGTGCTTATTTGTTTTAACACAAAATACGCCAGTCGTTGCTTCCTTTTTTAAACCATGTCAGGGCTTTTCAAGTATTCATGATGAATATATGGTTTGCCTTCCAGTTTAACTGTATCTCATATGCATAAGCTTTCAATGTAAATTAATTTATACTAGTGCCAGCACTGATTTGTTTATCAAAAGATACTGCTCATTTATCCACATGGGATATTTTCCAGCTAGTTTTGGAATTAATCCAGAAATCGTCGCCATCGTGATATCTGATGATCAAAGTGATAATGGATGATGCACTTACAGTTGTATGTTACTTCAAACCAACCTCAGACCATGATGTTAAGATGACAGATAACAAAGTTATGATCAAAGGACGATGGTTCACAATTGTATGTTACTCAAACTAACCTCAGGCCATGATGTTATGGTGACACATAACGATTTCAAGCTTGTATCCTTTACAATAAAGAAAGACGAAGTAGAACAGTAGCCTCCAAGTGGTCATTGTGGTCATTAATGGTCAACTTTTTAAAACCAACGTGATATACCAGCATTTTATTCATGTTAAACAAATCTTCAAAGGACACTATATAGAATTTTTAAAAAATATCCCACTGACGTAAAAAGGGAAGGGCTAGAGAGTAGAGGGGGGGGGGCTGCACGCCCCCGAGCTGTACTTATTCTGCCACCAACGCGAGTTGGCCTTTTCATCTCTTAATAAATATATTTTGGCGCGGTAATGGGGCGGCGTGTTTCGAGTCCGCCCTGGGTGCCATTGACACTATTTACGATTCTGAAAACATTTCTTTTTCAATTTGTTGGATCCACTCTGGTGACCCCATATAAAACCCTTAACGACCGTAAAAAGAATCTTGACCTCCCCGTGTTGGGATCCATCTTACTAATGCTGGAACTAGATTATAGGAAATCAAAAAGCTTTATTTAGTGTAGGTTAGAATGTATAATCTAATTAATGGCAATAATCTGCCCAGCCAATGGTGGATGATTATATTAAAGATCCTGTAGTACAACGGTTCTAAACATTTTTCGCGAAAGAACTCAAATGGTGCAACAGTATGCGGATACCCTCAAACGTTAAGTTCGTGAACAATTGTACTTACTTTCATAATGGAATGTGCCCACATCCTTTCTATTGCGATACTTGGGCATGTAGTCTGGTGCCTTTTTTCCCTTTTAAAAATTTTTCAAATTTATTTTTACCCCAAAAATTTCATTTTTTCGCTGCGTAACCCTGCATATAACCTTTCCCCCGTACCTCTTGGGGTACGCGTGCCATAGTTGAGAACCTTGGCTATAGTACATCGTCATTTATTGATTAGCTGTACAGGTGTTATAACTGTTATCACACCGCGTAATGGAGCCTCAGGAAAGCAGAGTTCAGTTATCACAATATCCTTACTTTTTCATTCTCGAAATACATACATTATTTATTCATCATTCTCAAAACATATTAATTATTTATTGGCCATTCTCAAAACACGTTTATTTTTCCTTTGTACATTGTGAGTATACATTGATTCTTCCTTTGTACATTGTGAGTATACATTGATTCTTCCTTTGTACATTGTGAGTATGCATTGATTCTTCCTTTGTACATTGTGAGTATACATTGATTCTTCCTTTGTACATTATGAGTATACATTGATTCTTCCTTTGTACATTGTGAGTATACATTGATTCTTCCTTTGTACATTGTGAGTATGCATTGATTCTTCCTTTGTACATTGTGAGTATACATTGATTCTTCCTTTGTACATTGTGAGTATACATTGATTCTTCCTTTGTACATTGTGAGTATACATTGATTCTTCCTTTGTACATTGTGAGTACACATTCATTTTCCTGGATTATTATTTTATTATGTTGTTGTTGTTTTGTTGTTGTTGTTTTAAACGAGATACGTTGCAGAATTTAATATACATTTGATTTAATTCACTGAATGAATCGGTTCCATTGAGTTGTACTGTTGAATTTTTTTTTCAGAACATGACAATATTGTTAACTAGCGTCTCTTATAGGGAAAGATATAGAAGAAGAAATAAAATGTTCATAATTGGACTTGTGTCGCCCTTTGAAAGCGGCAGATATGACAATTATAGAACCACTTGTGTGTGTGTGTGTGTGTCTGGGGGGGGAAAGAGATTCTGTTATATGGCATTTAGCCTACTGTAATTGCTCCTGACCCCCCCCCACCCCTTAATTTGACATTCGCCCCAACTACCGCCAAGGCTGCCTTGGACAAACATGTATACACTCTTCATCGATAAACTGTTTGATTTTATCTTATATAAATTATGTTTTACTTTAGACGGGAGTTGTCATATGGTGGGGGGGGGGGGGAATGTACAAGAAAATAAATGGGAAATGAAATAATCAACGGAGTGACATCCCTTTAAATGCCAGTATAATGAAATGTAAACAACACATGCGACCACAGTACATTTGGATCAAATGAGGAAACAAAAATACATGCAGGCCTACCTATATATTTCTATTGTCCTGCTGATGTTATAAATCATAATATAATAATATAGATTTCACTCTATTGTCCATATTAAATTCGAATGTCCATATGTTTGTCATTATGTATGACACTAAAGGCCTACCAGTATTTGTAATACAACATACACATTATTCATTTAAGTCAGTAAAATAAAATAAAGTTTGGAATTATTTTTTTTTACCATTACTTGTACCTATTTTCTGACATATTCATTATGATTTTTTTTAAATATTTCTATTAAAACTTTATTGCTAACGTTTATTTAAATACTACTTCGTTAATATTATCATTACATACATTTATTATGCTTATTTTTACAGATTAAAATTAATTTGTTGTTCTTTTTTTGCATACAGTTACAATTTAAGTTTATTATGATGTGAAATGTATCTAAAAATAATAGCGGTATTACAACTTCTCCTAAAGATCCCAACAGCTATACAGCTTGTCATCTCCTAAAGATCCCAACAGCTATACATCTTGTGATTTCCTAAAGATCCCAACAGCTATACAGCTTGTGATTTCATTCTCTTATAGCAGTCAGTGTCGTTCTTATGGACTGCGATCTAGGCAGCTGCCAATGGGGGGCCCCCTGTTATGACTTTTTTCCAACCATAAGGAAGGGCAATATGAAAACCTGTCAGGGGGCCCCAGGCTTAAATGTCATGATTGTAAATATTTCGAAACTATTCACCGTTGGCAGTGGTAGGGTTAGCCCCGATTGTCACATTTTTTTTTTAAATCGTATTTCCCTATGACCCCACTTAAACTTAAGACCGGCTCTGAGTGCAACTAATTTAGTTCAGTTTTCATAATTTTTTTTTTTTGTTTTTTTTTTTTAATCTATGATATGAGTATGAAATATTTTTGTACACAAATCTGTGACACACACCCCCCTCCCCCTCGTTTACCTAACAATCGGATGTTACCCATGTAAAAATATGTCTTTGAGTTTGTTTTATTTCACGACTACTCTCATCCGACCTCATTATTTTATCTCTTATAATTTGTTTCCCATCTTGGCCTACACCAGACTTCCTCACTGTATGTTTCCGTTTTCTTATCTAAAGATTTCTCATCTTAAGTTTTATCATTTCTCATGTATTTACGGTCATTTAAACCAGATCTGAACAAATTTTAATGAATAAAAATATATATATAAAATGTGTGCACAATTGCTATAGTGTTGTTTTTTTTGCCGTTGATATTTTTCTAATTACACCGTTATTATTGCATTATTTTTCACAAGTTTTGAATTAGTTTCACTTTCTGTGTGTGTGTGGTTTGTAGGTTTGTCCTCTAATGTTGTAGAATCTATGTGACGATACGCGATTTTAATATTTTTTTTCAACTCCGTGAAATAAAATCGTGTTTAAGAAGGCGGCTAATTACTTTTTTTTAGTAATGTTTATAGTGGGACAGAATTAGCCATGAGATTATCATGTGAAATAATATGTAGATTACAGTACAGTCTTAGACACCGTTAATTAGGTGAACGAGTACAAAAACAATAACAAGTTCAATTTTTCTCTATTATATACAGTATAAAATAAGAAATATAGAAAAAAAAAATTATTTTTTTTTACTTTTATGAAAATGCACTGTGGAAAAAAAAGATTCATTATACCATTCAAGTATTTATATAAATTTTCATAACTAAATGATATCAATGCTAGACTCTGTAACCATAGTTACACTAAGGGTCACTGACACAATGGGGTGAGGAGGTTTGGGGGAGGGGGGATAAGTGATAGCCAAGTTTACCCACCTATAAGAACAGCTTCTGCAGTACATATGTAGAGAAGACTGCTGTGAATAGTTTCGAAATATTTACAATCATGGCATACACATATTTCTAATCACCTGGCTATGATAGAGGAGCACCGTGAGCAGCGGTCGGCATCCAGATGTCGACGGACCATTTGTGATCCACGAGAAAATTTTGCTGGTACGCAGAAGAAGTTATTTTTTTTTCTATGTTCACCATTACATTATTTATTTATATATTAACAACATAAAATTTTAGCCTATAAATTATTAAATTTGTGAGGGAAAATGTGAACTAGAAATCAGATGCTTTTAGCGAAAGCGGTTATAAACGAAAGTGAACATTATAAATGTATAGGTCCGATGGGTTCAACTGGTGAATATAGTGGTTTGCGAGAATAAACTTGTAAATTTAGTGGTTCGTTGGAATTAAATGGTGAATTTAGTGGTTCGTTGGAATGAAATGGTAAATTTAGTGGTTCTTTGGAATTAAATGGTAAATTTAGTGGTTCGTTGGAATGAAATGGTAAATTTAGAGGTTCGTTGGAATGAAATGGTAAATTTAGTGGTTCGTTGGAATGAAATGGTAAATTTAGTGGTTCGCGGAATAAAACTATGGAATTTATTGACGCTTGATGTCCAAAATGTTACCGACCTCTCGTTTGTAGGATGTAATATATAAACATGTCATCCCTTACAAGAAATATACAGAGAAAAAAAAAGTACACATAGTGACCAACTTTAGCTTAGACATCCATCTGATAACATCCATTTGATAACATCCATCTGATAACATCCATCTGATAACATCCATCTGATAACATCTATCTGATAACATCCATCTGATAAAGAAGTTAATTCCACAACAGAAAAAGAGAACACACACACGGCCACAAAGACACACTTCAAGATGGAGATAGAGTGAATGTGTGTGTGTGTGTGAGAGAGAGAGAGAGAGAGAGAGAGAGAGGGAGAGAGAGAGAGAGAGAGAGGGAGAGAGAGGGGGGAGAGGGAGAGAGAGAGGGAGAGAGAGAGAGAGAGAGAGAGAGAGAGAGAGAGAGAGAGAGAGAGAGAGAGAGAGAGAGAATTACAGGGAAAGACTGGCAGACAAATATAGACCGGCTCCAAAATGAGCCAGGTTTTTTTTTGTTTTGTTGTTTTGTAAATATAATTTTATCACTTAATTCACATTAATTGTTTTATTTATTTATTTATTTTTATTGAATGGACTATTTAATGGCTCTGTAAAGTATTTTCTACTATATGTTTTTTTTTAAATACAATATATCTCTCATCGACCTTATGTTTGGCCATCCCAGATAGAGGCTATGTAATCTGATAGGTGCGCACCACTTTATGTTCTGCACGAGGGCGCACGGTAGCATAAATAAGTGGCTCAATGTGTTGCTCAAGTGGTGATAGACATAATTTAGTATAATTAAAAAAAAAGCTTTTTGTATAATAAAAATCATAAAAATGTAACATTTACTTTCCAAACATTTCTATTATCATTATTGTTGACAAGTACATGCATAATTGAATAATTGTGTGATTGATTATAAAAAAAAATAAAAGAAATCAAATACTCTCGAAAGAAGAATACGCTAACTAATTCTGCACGTCACAAGGCCTCTACGTCAGCGATTTGTGTGTAGACATTTTGCTGTCAGACATTTTAACTGGATCCATACCTCCGACTTTACCATCAATGGCTGCGTAAATATTCTTGTTTACATTTAAAAAGGTATGTTTTTAAACAATCAAATATTATAGATTCGTTACTTTTGTAAACCTCTTCCGGTAAACCAGAGGTTTTTTTTTGCCAAATTTATAGTCCGGTGTATAATGTTAACAAGATGAAGCCTAAAAGTATAAGTTACAACCAAGAAGAAGATTTTGACCTAGTCGAATGTGCAAATGTTCCCAGCATCGAACCTTTAGTTACTTCCCCATTCTCCGAGCCGTTCAAATTAGAGACATTAAATGACGGTGAAGACGAACCGGCGGCATGTGAGTGTGCGCCATGTCCTCCTTGTGAGCCGGTAACTTGTGACCCCAATCCTCCACCGGAAGAAACTGTCCCGGAACAACCTCCTGAGGGTGGAGAAGAAGCACCAGCTGAAGAAGCCCCACCAGCAGAAGAAGCACCAGCGGAAGAAGCCCCGCCAGCTGAAGAAGCACCTGCAGAAGAAGCACCACCAGAGGAAGCACCGCCAGCGGAAGAAGCGCCGCCGGCCGAAGAGCCACCGGCCGAAGAGCCACCGGCCGAAGAGCCACCGGCCGAAGAAGCACCAACGGAAGAAGCACCACCAGCGGAAGAAGCGCCACCGGCAGAAGAAGCACCACCAGCTGAAGAAACACCACCAGCCGAAGAAGCACCACCGACCGAAGAAGCACCACCGGCCGAAGAAGCAAAACCAGCCGAAGAAGCACCACCAGCCGAAGAAGCAAAACCAGCAGAAGAAGCACCACCAGCCAAAGAAGCAGCACCAGCCGAAGAAACGCCAGCGGTAGAAGCACCAGTAGAAGCTCCCGCAGAAACACCAGCAGAAGAACCGGTAAAAGATGACGCCGCTGCGGCCTCTGCAGCGGCAGCAGAAGAAGAAAGTAAGAAACCGGCAGAGAAGTGTGAACTGCCTGCAGAAGAGAAAAAAGAGCCGGCGAAAAAGGAAGCACCCGCCGAAGAGAAACCGGAAAAGAAAAAAGATGACAGCAAGTGTAAATCTTATGCAAAGTTAAAGGAAGAGAGAATGGAAAAAAAAGCAGCCGAAAGAAGAAAAAGTAAAGAGGAAAAGGAAAAAAGAGAAGAGAAAAAAGAAGAAAAAAAAGAAAAAAAAGAAGAGGAAAAAAAAGAGGAAAAAAAAGAGGAAAAGCCCAAGGAAAAAGAGAAGCCCCCTGAAAAGGCCGAAGAGAAACCGAAAGGAGCAGAACTGGGTGCAGCGAAAGAAGGCGAAGAAGAAAAACCTCCAAGACGGCCTTGTCCGGAACCTCTGTTCCCTGTGTGCAAAGAGCATATTCCACCTTGTGAATCCGAGGTATGCCCAGAGGAGAAACCAAAGTAAGTACCATATTTTAAATCGAACTATAACCCCTAACTAATGACACACATAGTCACACACACACACATATTCATACAATATCATGCAAATGGAGACAGTGGAGCAATATCGCCGAAAAAAAAATAATTCTTCGTAATTCCCTCTAAGATGTGGGCGGGTGCTTAGTAGGCATATATACAGATATACAGCTACGATTGGCATGGCATATATCTTTTAAGTCCACTTCGGAAAATTAGTGGGGTCGGTGATTTGGATCGTATTCGCTTTTACCATGTAACGTAACAACAAGTTTCTCATAAAACTGCTTTTGAGCTAATGCTATTTTTAACCACCCAATGAAAAATATGTACATAGGTTTGGTAACCTGTCGGTGGTCACGACGGAGCTGAAGTTGAATTCAGCCAATGAGCGTCTCAGTTTAAAATATAGTATTCACAATTATAAACAAACTCATTTTCGGCAAAGATAATTGTACGTTTTGTCAACAAATTATTTTTTTTGTAAATTAGATACAACTAAAGATATAAATGTTAAAAAAATGATATACGTACTTGTGAATTTGAATAGATTTAAACAAATAATATATTATTGCTTTAAAAACAATTATTTACTTTTATTGAAATGGAAAAAAAAAGTCCTAGCATAAAAAAAGCCATTAATTAAAACAAAAAAAAATGGTGGATGTTTGTAGCCAATGATAGATGACATTTTAAATGGCACTCTCTCTCTCTCTTTGAACTCTCTCAGTAATCTGCGGGCTGAGACTTAGTCTCTTAGAGCCCGTGAGATCAGACTTGCTGTGGCACTATCACATTCTATTCTCAGCACATTCGGTTATACAACACAATAAAAAGGGAATAGTTCCAATATGATAATTATAGATGAATTGAGAAAAAAATCGTGCTAGATGTGTGCAAACGATTTAACAATTAACTATACATGTTTCAACATTAAAAAAAAATAATTCTCGTTTGCTGTGAATTAAAAATTTGATTTGCTGGAGGCCAGCAAAAATTTACTTGGATGTTTGTTTTTTTAATAGTTAACTATATAGGTCACCACGACCTCATTTGACACCCGCCCTAGGCTTGTAATGATAAGGTGCCCCTAACCCCAATTTGAGTTGACAGATGTTGACTTTTCACTTCTGTTACCATTATAAGAAGGTTTCCCAGCCCCTGTATAAATATAATATGGCCTGGTTTGTTGTTTTTTTTTTTTTGTTAATTAGACTCGAGTTTGAGTACATTTTTGGATTCCATGTATTCGAACTTGCATCTTGGGTATTTTGTACACAGTCTTACTTGCAATTTAAAAAACAAATGTGTATACTTGTACTCGTACTTGCACCTTGGGTATTCGACTATTTGTACTAGCATGGCCAGTACTTTGAACATCTCGGGTATTCAGTCCACAAGGCATTATGTATCATTCTACTATACATAGGCTTGCCATACGTCCCGGTTTTGCCGGGACAGCCCCGGATATACTGGGTTGTCCCGGTGTCCCGCCCGGTTGTTGAAATTGTCCCGGTTTAGATTCAGTGCACAGTTTCTTGGAAATAATTGAGCAAAATTATTAGATCAGAGAATGATTAATCTGCTCTTGTGTGATCAGTAACATTTTGGTAAGTAACACAGTAATACAAATTTACAGAAGTGAAAAATACGAGTGGTACAACAAGAAGAAAACTGTTTTGTTTTGTAAAAATATCATGTTTGTGTACCATTATGAGTAAAATAACAAAGATTATCTATTCTATATTTTAAGTGTTTTTTACATTACTGTTTTCATAACACCTCCCCCCACCTGTAACCGTACATCACCTAAGTATTCGACTAATTGTACTAGAAGACCAGTACTTTGACCTCGGATTCAGTCCGTGAAAAGGCATATGGTAACCTCTAACTATACACGACCTCTCAAGTCAATATTTTTTTCCAATTTCTTAAGTATATGAGCCTATTGAATTTGCTTGGAATTAATTTACGCTCTGAATTATTTATTTATTAATTTCTATTTAACTTTTTCAGAACTGAAACAAGAGAGAAGTCTCGGAGAAAATAAAATTGGGTAAGTGTAGCTGAATTGGCGGTTTTAATAGCATCGATTATTTTGATTGTGTTGGCTTCATTGATTTTGTTGATTGCTTTAATAGTATTGAATGTCTTAAGAGATCTGGCAGTCAATCTTTCTCAAAATCCTTTCCTGTCCAAATGAAATGCTTACTTCACATTATTCAATTTAGTATATGCGTAAAAAGTAATATACTTTATCATCTAGTTGGAGACATTAGTCAAAGGACCATGTGTGGACATTAGTCAAAGAAACATGTGTTAACATTAGGCAATGGAACACGTGTGGACATTAGGCGAAGGAACATATGGGGGCCCTAGACTAATTTACACTAGGGGACCATAGACTAAGGTATATTTAGAGGCCCGGGGCAAAGGTACACAAGGTATTCATGGTTTCTCTTTATGGAAAACACTATGTCAAGGTCGCTACTTGATATCTTTTACAACAGGGGCCTTTCTTATCCCCCTCCCCTTTTTATAAATTAGCTAAGTTTAAGTACTATCAGAGCCCCCCCCCCCCTTAACATCACTTGATGCCTCAAGGAAACAACAAACTCTGTACATCACTTTTAAAGTTGACATCAAATGTATATGTACAGTAAACTCTCGCTTATCCGAACAATATGGTGTAAGAGCATGCCGGATAACCCAAGCTATTCCTATTATTTTCTAAAGTCATCCATGCAGTTTAAAAATCGGTTTTATTCCATGCCGGATTATAAAGATTCCATATATTTATGACCAAGCTAGTACACAGATTTTTTTTTTAAAAGAAAATGTTTAAAGCTAATGCATTGTTTAAATTGTACAAGGTCCAATACTTTTGTGGTATATAAATTATTTTATATGCACACTTGGTTACATAGCTCTAGGGTATGTATATTAATAGAACGTGCATTATTCTTGAGATATCTCTTAGTAAGTTTTGGTTCTCGGGTGTGTCTGAATTGCTAGCGCTAAAGCCTCTACATGTCTTATATTTTTTTTTTTTGTATCAGTGGTTTTCAAAGTGCGGATCGCGATCCACCGGTGGAATCAAGGACGAATTTTATGTGGGTCGCAAAAAACTAAAATCAATAGATAAAGTTTAAGACGCTTTTATTTTCTTTTTCCTTGTTCGTAGATTTTCTTTGCAAGTGGGCCGCATAAACAAAAACCAGTTGAATAGTCCGCTGGACTAATGGGCACAGTCACAAAAGCCTACAATAGAGAAAAATTAATTTTTAATATGACGCTATGTTTTTTTTCTGTTTTAACTGGTTTAGCTCGTTTAAATAACTGGGTTTTTTTTATTACTATTAAATAGAAAGATCAAGATATGGGATAGGTTTATGGATTTTTTTTTTCATTTTGGGACTATGCCCGATCTACCTCAGTTGTTTTAGTGGGTTGCGAAGTGTAAAAGTTTGAGAACCACTGGTCTGTATTATTAGCACTAAAGTCCACACTCCTCACAGTAAACTAAATGTATTTATTCTATATGTCATTTGTATTCCCATACTATGTAGATATGATACAGACGAAGCCGTTTTTACGTTTTTGGGAGCCCTAGGCTAGGTAGATTTGAGATCCTCAGACAAAGCTGAAATCGGGGGACCCTAGACTAGGTAAATTTGAGATCCTCAGACAAAGCTGAAATCGGGGGACCCTAGGCTAGGTAAATTTGAGATCCTCAGACAAAGCTGAAATCGGGGACCCTAGGCTAGGTGAATTTGAGATCCTCAGACAAAGCTGAAATCGGGGACCCTAGACTAGAGAAATTTGAGATCCTCAGACAAAGCTGAAATTGGGGGACCCTAGACTAGGTAAATTTGAGATCCTCAGACAAAGCTGAAATCGGGGGACCCTAGGCTAGGTAAATTTGAGATCCTCAGACAAAGCTGAAATCGGGGGACCCTAGGTAAAAGGCTTTCAAATCCGCCATTAGCAAATATTGGACCTTATAATCTTTGAAAACTGGGGCCCCAGTTTGACACCCTTCCTTAAACTGTTACGTCATTTTAGCCCGAGGCTTGGGACAAGAGGCAAATAAAAGTTTAAACAGGGCCACCCTTAACACTGGGTGCTTTATCCATATGAACGGATCTGGGTTTAGGTAAGATTGAAACATTTATATTTTTGAGTACATAGTATCTTTTTTTTAATCCATCAGCGCCAAAAAAATTGTTAAAACTCTTTTAACAGTACTTTTATGTACGTCATTTGAAATATTATCAGTGACATCAACCTAGCTGCCTATTTATCATTCTTAAATCGTGGTATATAAGCATGTGTCAATGCAGCCTTAAGTACTCGCGGAGACAGCCATAGCAGTAAGCGAGGCCTAGGGCGAATGTCATATGCGGGGCCTAGTACAAATGTGATGAAGGGCCTAGTACAAATGTGATATGAGGGGGGCCTAGGGTAAATGTGATATGACGGGCCTAGGGCAAATGTTATATGTGGGGCCTATGATAAATGTCATATGTGGGGCCTAACGCAAATATAATTTGTGGGGCCTAGGGCAAATGTGATATTCGGGACCTAGGGCAAATTTGATATGTGGGGCCTGGAACAAATATTTAGTTTTTTTTAAACATTTAGGTGGTAAAAAAACTCAAAGTGCGGGGCCTCTCAGGCACGAGTTCATGGATCAAACATTGATTTATTAATATTCATATTTTAATACTGGAATCATTTGTGAGATATTAAGTGATCCCATTTACAAAAAAAAAACCTACACAAGGTTTGGCCACGTTTGAAAGTCGCATTTCTCTTTCTTTCATATTGGGACAGGCCCGTAGCGTGCGGGGGAGGGGGGCAGGGAGGCCGGGCCCCCCCGCGTTTTGTCTGGCCCCTTCTGCTTATTTGTTCTACTTAGTAAAATGTATTACCGGGCCCCCCTGCTATTGCCTGGTCCCTGCTGTAGAATGCCCGGCCCCTGCTTTAAAATTTTCACGCTACGTGGCTGTATTGGGAACAAAAACTGAAACCAATTTTAACAAAACATTGTGGTGATTGTGGGGTTAAAAGGTAAATGAATAATAATACAAAATTGGATTAACGTGAACTACTCTGGATTAAACACATAGCTGTATCATTCGATGCTACTGTTGGACTATACATGACCGCCACAAGGATATGAGACTGAAGAAATAGGTCATTGACAAGTAGTGAACCACATTAAGTGCTTAGCAGCTATGTTTTGCGAGTCCTTCTGGTTTCGATACGTATTGCATCAATGAGAGATTACAATACATTGTCGTCAATTCCGTTAGCTTCTAAGACGTTTTGTAGTCATTGAATGAATCTTTCATTTTCTCTGAGGTAAACAATATAATTCTTTATATTGTTTACCTCAGAGAAAATGACCGATTAATGTTCGTAGGTGTAGGGGAAATAATCCATTATTTAGTATTGTCTTCTGATGTACTGTCTATTCATGAACACCTCCACTATTAGTTCACTGACTGTACGGTTAAACACAATGGTATTCTTATGGGTAGAAAACCCTTAATTTTCTATACCAGAAATGCAAAAAAAAAAAAAAAAAAACTTTCAAGAACTTGAACTTGAAGAAAAAAAAGGAGTTTGACGTAATCGTGCCAAGTATTTTGATGAAAGATTCATAATTTTGTCCCTTCTTTCAGTCCAAGATTCCAAACGAATGTTCTTGGTTTGGAATGGACAAGAGGAACACACAATTAATATATCTACCAACGATACATTTTTTTTCAGAAAGGCGTCATTTTCCTGCTATTTTTTCTCGCGCACACTAACAATTGGCGAGACTATTTACCGTAATTGGCTTGTTAATTTATTTTTCTTGCAATCTCTTCAGAGACTGAACAATCAAGCATGGTCGTTTGCATTGATTAACATTGATATCAGAACGCATAACGAAGTCGACTCACTTTGATACGCAGATATAATCAAAGACTTTTGAAGTGCGTTTCAGTAAATAGATAGAAAACAGGAAATTGAAATATATATCACGGAGCCACGACAAGCACCTTTGACTGGCACCCCCCCCTCCCAAAACCCTAGAAACAGCACAGGAATACCCTAGCTTATTTATGAGATGGTGTGCTTATAGTCACGTATATCCTTTGTTGTATGTACCATATTAAAAGGACCATAAAAAAAATACTACCTATTCAGACATCGGCTAACTACGGTCTGCGGGCCAAGAATGATCAGTTAGGCTAATTGATATGACCCGCTCTTGGTCAGGGCCCTTTTGTACAATTTATAAATCCATTGAAACAACTGTTTAATTTTGTTGCAGCGGTTCGAAATGTTTGCCCGTGACCATATTAATGAAAAGCAATGTGCTTTAAAAATGTATATTTATATTTAAGAAATTATTCTGCGTCTTAAGCTATAAGTAAAGTTTAGAAGAAAAAATATTAAGTCTTAAACTATAACTAAGTAAAGTTTAGAAGGAAATTATTCAGTCTTACACTTTAAGAAGAGTTTTGACTAAATCTTTTTTATCACCATCACTAAAGTATATGTAATTATATAAAATAAGTCTACCAAAGTTAAGTCACTGACATTAACAGAACGCCTAATGTTTTTACTTTTCTGTTTGTTATTCATATTTTGAAAACCATGTTTTCTACTATTTAATGTGCCAAGTTATATGTGTGGATATTTAAACCGTTTTATTTATCTCTAATAACTAGCGGTTTCACATTTCTGTTACAAATTCAAGGGTAAAGTTCTATTTCAGCGGTGATCACGCGTCAGGTCGATCAGTGACACCTTCTGGTATTTTTAGCTAGTAACAAAAAATCCCGCGCCATTTATCCGGATTTAGTGAACTAATGTGATTAAACTCGACGAAAAGCCCCCCCCCCCTTTTTGCCTCTCTATCATCATTAACATAAATATATGGTATTTAGCTTATCTTTGTTGTTAGTTGAATGACAGCTGCGCGTCATAATTTGGTGCGAATCTTCCATTCCCGATAAATGTTTAAAAATAAAATTCTCGCTGCTCTGAAGATAGGAACCGCTCGTTTCCGTGACGCACTATAGAGACTGTGACGTCAGTGCAACTTTGAATACACAACATATTTATGCCACGAAGAAATACTTTTTTTTTACAAAATGGTGTCTAATATGTAAAAGTGTGTTGATTTATTTTTGTCACAAGCAAGTATCAGGGCGGGATACGAATATGGGGGTAAGCATTATTTTGTTGCATTTTTATTGAATGATAGTTACTTAGCAAGATTACACATGCTCGATCAGACAGTAGGTTGAAAAGGTTGTATCGGTGGTATATAACCTTACCTTGCTCACTTTTACTGGATATGGCTGATTTGCTTTTTATTCATATATGTGCCCTCTCCTTAATAGACCATCTGTTGGTTTTCATACAACAAATATGTTGTAAGTACTTAGTACTATCGCTAAATAAGGATAACTTTATGAATCACTGGGATTGTTTAAAGTTTTTCCTTAAATCATTTTGGTTATTGAAATATAACTTAAGCAAATAACTTGGTTTTTTTTTTAAAGATAACTTCATCAGATCGCTAAGGTTGCTTTGTTCATTAATTATATAGATGTACATCCCTATACTTCCAACCATCTCGGTGTGACACTTAGACCTACCAAGTGCCAAAAAGTGTATTCTCAATTAGTATTTGGTTTTCTTTTCGTATGTCGGTATCGATACTTAGCCTAACATTTGTGATGGGTCTTAACTACTCTGAACGTGGGGCGTTTTTCTCTCCATTGTGAAACGATACTTTTTAATGCCGGCAAAACATTGTCAGTAAAATGTAATGACGTAGACATTTGGGTGGAAGTAGAACCCGAGAAGTTCAATGCGCATGGGTGGGTGGAGGAAGGGTGGCGGTAAGGATTCATAAACAAGAAAAAAAAAGCTATTGAACGATGATGGTTCTAAAAACAAAAAATTGCGGGAGGGCTCAGATATGCCAAGGCCTTTAGAGTTCAACTTGACTTCTATTTCAATCTGTACGTATATATTTTTGTTCTCGTTGTAACAGTGTGTAGGCTCCAAGAAAAAAAAGACAGCAGAACAGCCGGCATCCCCAAAAGCAGTAAGTTACTTTTAAAGTCGCGTGCTATTAATTTTACAACATTATGCTAACTTACGTAGTTTGCACAAATATTTCATAACTTCGGAGCATGTAAAAAAAAAAAAAATAGACAACGTCACCTAAACTGTCAATGATTTACCTCACCAGGAGGATGCCGAGAACCCACCAGCTGAAACTGGAGAAGAAACGAAAAAGGAAGAGGAAGGCGGTGAAAATCCAGACGGTAATGTATTGTCTAACTGCTATCATTACTATAAATGTGTGAGACCATAAGCCAGATGTTATGCATTTGGGGGTTTTCAGACGAGTCAACATTTAGTCCTCTCACTGATTTTTAATTTGAACTTGTCCTCAAGGAGAGCCAGCCCTCTTTTAAGAATGTTGGCTGTTATACATAAATAAGCATCTATGTCTCTCTATAAATATATATATATATATATATACTAGCTGTACTCAGCAGAACCGTTGCATAGAGTTATATCCCCTTATGCTTGATTGGTAGGCTAGGCTATTTTTGGTCACGGGCAGATCAGAATTTTTCATGATAACTGGAATGCTGCTGTATTAATCTTTACTTTCGTTTTAACGCAGAACCCAAATTGCTATTATTTTATTAGATTCTATGAAATGTTATTTTTCAATTTTTTTTTTTTTATTTTAGCTGGTGAGATGTCAAAAGAAGAATGATTTGTTGAACAAAGTTCTGTTCTCTGTTAGCTGCTGGCTATTGTGTGGTGTGGATGTCTACAGCTTATGTCATCTCATGCTATAGTGATTAGAATAAATCCTGATCAACAATACATGTTTATTTTTTTGGTAAACAATATAGAATCAAAAGTATAAGAACATCTGAAGCAAAAATAATAAAATAACAATATGAAACCACAATGATTCAAAAACTTTGTTGTCAGACTTAATAAAAATTGTCTGTAATTGTACCGTCTGGGTGAATTTCCTTTTTTTTTATCAAGTTTGATTTAAAGCTGTATTTATTACTCAATAACCCTTAGTTAGCTATCAGTTGTGTTTGGTGTGTGACTGTCAGATGACTCAGTTGTGTTTGGTGTGTGTGAAGTCCCTGTAAGGATGAGATGAAATCTCTTAGATCCTATAAACCACTAATGAGACGGTTTTTATGGTGCCCTTCTTTCAAAGCCGATAGTGCATCGGCCTTGGAGGCACCACGGGAGATATAGTGGGGAGTTGAAATATCCATTGGTCCTCACCGGAGATTGAATAAGGGACCCTCATGTAGACAGTTGAGCGTGTTACCACATGACCATCTGTCCCCTGTGTTTGGTTGTGAGCCCCATCTACATGCTGCAGGTTACAGGCTCAAATCCCAGTGAGTCCAGCTGCTATTGAACATCATGGTACAATGGGGGTGTAAAATGGGCACTACAAAAACCATCACATTGGTAGTTTTTAGGATGAAGAAAATAACATTTTCATCCTTACAGGAAAATGAATACTAATTAGATTAACATTAATTGACATTTGATTTAAAATTCTAACTGTAACAAACAATTTTTACATTTTATTAATCATAGAATATGCTTTAATTTTTGTTTGTGAATGAATGTCATTTGGAGAAAACTTATCTAATGCTTAATGAAAAATTTAAAGATAAAAAACATCAATGCTAAAGGGAATGGCACAACACAATAATTTTAGATACAAGGAATATTTCACAATGAAGTCAAAAAAAAAATTGACAAAAAAAAAATTTTTAAAGTAAAATTTAACATTACACAAAAATATACAATGATTAAATACTAAAGAAGAAGAATCCTGATAAACACATCAGTCCATCAACACATAGAGCAATAATTGAAACAAAGGCTTTTAAACTGTATTCTCAATGGAGGCTAGACCTGGGGGAGGAGTTCCAATCAAAATACTATCATTTAACATGTTAAGTACAGCCCACTAAAACATCCTACACTAGGCCCTGTGTCTAGGCTGAGGGCGGCAGTGCACTATACTGCAATACATAGTTCACATGTAATAATAAGTCATAAGGAAATATTTTTAATGTAACTTAAAAAAAAAAACAAGTTCCAGTTTAATATGAAACAAAAATATTTTCAAAATTGATGGGCCGAAGGAAAATTATTACAATCAAAAAGGATAAACCTCCAGTTCAAACAGTAAACTTAAGAATTGTACTAAAGTAAATATTTCCTTAAGCCCATGACTTTTTTTTAAACAGGTTTAAGTTCTGAGAGTTCAAGGGAAATTAATGAAAACAACAATTCACAAGGGTGCTGTCTTCCTGTGAAGTATTTGAGAAGTTCAATATCTAAATTTTAAAGTGGTCCTTAGAATGGCTCAAAATAAATAGGAATTCTAATTTTGGTTACCCATAAAAGTAGTTAAAATCATACAATTTTATAAGATGAAATTCAGAGGAAGCACAAGATCTCTGCAAATTTAGAATTGTTCTCCATCAATGTTTTCTCCCTAATGTTGTTCTTTCTGCTGTTATTAATAATATTGTTTTAACCATTAGTTTACCACTAACCCAAGTATTTGTATAGAGTGCCATAATAAAAAAAAAAAATTACCATTTCACGAATCTCCAAACCTAGAGCCATTATATGGTAATAAAAAGAAATATGGTGTTTTCATACATTTCCATCATAGAGATTTAAGATCCACCACAAACTATTAATTTTTTTTTTAGTATTGTAATTTTTTTAATAAAACCTATTCAGAACTAAATCATTATTCCTTCTTAATAAAAACATATCATTGTAACTCCAGTAGAGCATTCAATTTTTGTTTATTGTAAATAATGGAAATGTTGCATGAGGTAGGGGTGGAAGAGGATAGGAATTTTAAAATGGCTTAGTTGGGCCATGGCACATTCAAATGTTTGTGAACACTGATATTAGGTACCACAAACTGGCTCAAAATCGTGTTTTTGCGTCACTGTAGTCAATATTTGGATAGTTTTAACTTAATGATTTCTCTACTTAAAACTGATCAAATCTCATAAACAATTATATCATTTTAAACTATTTTGTAAGCCCTACAATAATATGTAAATTTTAATTACGTAGATTTAGAACAAAAGGTTACATTTTTAAAATGAAAACCATCACCGAAGTCACTTTTTACTGGCCGACGCGCGATCTAATTTGACTATCCTAATTTCAATCTCCGTGCGATTCTGGGCCATTCGTCCTACAGTAATGTCAAATATATCAGTGTGTGCGAAAATGAATGCCCTTTACAACCATACTAAACATTTAATTAAATTATATTTAAAAATATTTTTAATATAAAAAAATCATAATAAAAAGCAAATTATTTTGTGATTTTTTAATTTTGTAGTTTTTTCTTTAGTATCATTAGAAAGCCCGTCCATTTTGCTTTTAAAATGTTATAATAAAACTTAATTTGTAAGCATGGCCCAAAAGCGCAGAGCGCTAAGAAATAGCATATAACACACATTTTTCACCCATTCTTGCACGACCGTGAAAATGGCCGACAATCAAGTTAGCAACGCTACACCAGTCACAATGAATTGAACTTTATTGGGACTTAAACACCTAGTTGGTAAGTAAAAACGATAAAAACTTGTAGATAAATAGTTACATTATTTGTTCCTTACTCTTTTAGCTTTATATTTCTTTGGAAATGTTTATTGTTGTAGTTATAATAACTTTAATATGATAAACCTCGAGGCCATTTTGATGCTTTTGTACATTGAACGATACCCCTCATGTTTGCGGACACTTCTATTTTTTTCTGGCTATTTTTTTAGAGAGATAATAATATTTTCTAAGAGATAACATATTCAAAATTGACTAGTATATATTTTTTACCGTTGTTAGATAGTTTTATTGTCTCAGATTTAAACAAATATAACAGGTCACGTGGTCGATAATTGGTTGTCAATGTAAACATATTGTAGATTGTTGGCCGACCGAATTAACATAACTATTATTGAATGGATATTTTTCAATTATTGTTGTAATATAACTGTGTATGTTTAGTATATGCTTAAATTCACTATTATTTAAGTCAGAACCATTTTTAAATGTCATAATTATCCTTATCAGCCGGTGTACAACTCAATACTTTATAGAAGGGTTCTGTGCTAGTTGGAGGGATACCTTTATTGCCTTGTCTACTAGACTAGTAATAGGCCTACATGACTTCTTCAACTCTGGTTTTGAAAGAGGAAAATGGCAAGTCATGGACTCATGTAACTGTTACGCCTGTATTTTTTTTATTAAAATATTTCTTAGCCACTCATGCGTTTGTATTATTATTAAGTATCTTATTATTAATATTAGTTCAGTTTGAGTATTATTGACGTTTGAACATCTTTTAGCTTTAATTAAACATGGTTCTCACAAATCCAAAAAAAAAAAAAAAGAACTGGTAATCAAGTTAAGTAACACATAGAACAGACTTTTATGTGTTTAAATACCATATCAGCAGTATATTATGTAACTTATTTGGACCAATTTTGAATGTGGGTTATATATTTTAAAGCCTTGCAACTTTTAGAGTGAATAAGAGAAATATACACAGTCCCCTGAAGGAGTCTGTTCTTTCAAAACTACAGAGATTAACTAATGAACTTTTCATTCATTTTTTTATTTATTATATTAAGTAAACAACAGACATTCAAACTCTTGATAAAGAAATAATAACAGAGAAATAGATGAAAACATAATAAAACATTTAAAACAAATAAAACTTTTAATGGTAGGGTCAGCCGGGTAGCCAGGGGGGGCACTGTGGGGCCGAGCCCCCCCCCCCCCGGTTAGGTGTGGAGTGCCCCCCCCCGCTTAAAAAAGAAGAAAAAGGGGAAAAAATATAGAAAAAGTAAAGGTGCCTTCTTGCTGGGTATTGGTGCCTCCCTGCTTACTTTGACCTGGCTACGGGCCTGGGTAGGGTCATTAATTGGAAAAAATGTCCTTGATGAAATAGTAGTACTATATCAAGAAGAAATTAGAGTTAAAATCACTAAATTATCAACAAAACAGTACATTATCTCTAAGTAAGCATGAATTGAAACAAAACAGATGTGTTTTGAAAAGCTCCAGAAATAAACCTTTATTACTATGAGTCGTATGAGAAGTATTGAAAGATGAAATAAAAAAGAAGGGAATGATGCTGATCAACAGTGCAGGATTTATATATAACCTACACAAGCTATAGTTAGCACCCCCACTTTTTAGGAGGCCCCCAAAAAATGTATTTAAATATTTGACACTGCCATTTAATTTCTGGAATTATAAAGGGCCCCATATCCCAAATGATGGATGGCCGAGTGGTGTAGATACTCGACTGTCGACATGTTATCTGGTGCAAAGTCGTCCCACAAGTCCACCCGGCTTTAAATGTGTACCTGACTTAAGTTGGGGAATTAAAGGCGGCTGGGCGTTGTGCTAACACACAATCCCTTCATATGTCGAGGTTATAGAAACAGAAGAATACTAAACTTCATCTGCCCCGATGGCCCAGTAGGGCTAAGGGAACATTTCTATATCCCAAATAGCTTAGGGCCTTATGACGTCTAAATCCGGTCCTGCTGATCAATTAAATGGTATATTAATAACTCATTCAAATGGTATATGCTTACATTAACTTAAAAGTAAAATTACTTAAATTTCGAAAGTTGCACTTATTTAGGTGAGCTCCTGTAGTGGTAAAATGCGTAAATTATTTGTTAGCTTTCCATGACTTATGAAATAATTAGAATATAATTGAAATGTATGCATCTAATGTTACGATTACTATTGTTACTAAATATAACTTTTCAAATAATACTTAATACTAATAATAGTGGATTTTTCCCTAATGAAAAGTATTTTTATTGATTTTTTACATGCATGGATTTATCCATCCCTGTACTGTATATATAAAAGTAATTGGTCTAACGACTATTTTATAGTTAAGAACTATGTATATCCTACATTTTCATATATAAATGTTGAATATATACATAACAGTTCTTTTTTTGTGAATTTTTGAAAATGACAAATTTTTTAGTTTTTTATTACCCCACCTCTTTCTAACCTTTATTATATTAATCATAAATAATCTTAAGATATTATGACTAATTGAATGTATAGAGCTTAAGTTACCCTACAGATTGATGTAATTAGTTCTTATGTGTGTTGATTACAAATTTTATTATGATTTTTTGAAATGTCACGAATTTTGAAAATTTATCTCCCTTTTTATTTTTTCTAAAAAATGATGAAAACCCATTTTCAGTGCTATAAATCTTAATGATATTATAATTTTACACCTTTGAAAAAAATTGAGTTTATTCTATGTATATTTGTGTTTGTATTGAATGTAAATGATTTGGTGTACAGGAAATACTTTTGCAGATAACGCTTGGCAAAAATGGCACTTTTGAAGGTGTTGTGAAAAAATGAAAAAGTCACATTTTCAAAAATTTATATCTCTTAAACTATTTGAGCTATAGTAATAAATTTGATGTCCACCATCTTAGATTCTCGAGTTCTTGCAATATTCATGTTGAAAAAAGCTGTAAACCTATTTTAAAAAATCAGTTTGTGGTACCTACTGATATAGACATTTTAATTTTTTTTTTTACATTTTGATAAGGAACAATACAGAGAAAGGTTCTATCCAAAGCAAACATTCTAAATAGTACTTCTGTCATAAGCAAGTATTAACTCATTACAATGATAACTTAAAAACTATTTAAAAACTAAAAATCATAATCAAAATACTCTTTTTGAAATAAATGAGCAACTTACTGGTACATGTACCAAAAGTGAATACAGTTATTTTACAAATAGAATTACTGAGGTTATAACTTCAAACAATTATCATGAATGTTAAAAAAAAAAAAATAAAACACATAATTCACAAGGATAAGTTTGCTTTTAACAAGTGTAAATGTCATAATTTAAAATATAAAAAAATCAACTTACAAACATGTGACACTTTTAAATGTGGCCTCACAATAAAGTATAATAAAGTAGCCACAGTAAAATCAAATGTGTAAAAATAATATCTCAGACTAGATTGGAATATTTACTGAAAATGTAAAAAAACAAAGTGCTTAAATTATGACTTTTTAATGTACATTTTAGCATAAAGAAATAGATGAGTTAGAAAAATAATACTTTAAAGACACAAATAATATAATAATAAAGTAATATCAAAGTAATAAATTAAAGTCAGATGAACAAATTAAAGAGAAAAGTTCTTATAAAATATACATATAATGTTAAATGTACATGTATTAAAAAAAAAGTTCTATTGGCAGAATGTAAAAGTAAAGTAGAATAATCATGGTAATAAACAGTGAAAAACTTCAACAAAACAATTAGACCATTAAATTAATTCTTGTACCTATGAAAGTTATCAAAATGTCTGGACATAAAATTTTTCTATTATATTTTACAAATTTCAAGGACAAAAATATGTCTATATATTAGACAAAACATTTTAATGGACAAATATTACACAACTGGTGGAGCACTTCACTATCTGGGCCAAAAACCTTTTCTGATAATCTTAAATGAACAAAACTTGAAAGCAACAAATCCTGATTAAAAGGAACCTGGCGGATCGTCTCTTGTAGGTTGAGATCTAGTCCAGATATCTGGGTGTATATTCAGACCAGTACACTCACCACAATACCACATAAGTAATTACACACAACTATTTACATTTAATATAGAACAAGATCTGTAGTGTACAATAATGTTTACAACTTTTTTTTTTTTTATTTACTCCTACTAAAGTGAGAAAATCTCTTTAGGACAGGGCTTCTTAAACTATGGATCGCGACCCCATTTGGGGTCACGTAGCAAAATTCTGGGGTTGCGAGAGATAAAAATACAATTTAACAGAAAATGTTTTTTAACTTGTAAAATATTAATTTATTTTTCTTTTATATTTGTATGGGGTCGTCAAGAAACTCGCAATCATAAATGGGGTCGTGAATTACAAAAGTTTAAGAAGCCCTGCTTTAAAACCTACTGATAAATAAATGTAACAGGAAATAAAACATGGAGACAAAATACAGTGTTCCATTAAAAAACTAAAAAAAGAAGATGAGGATAATATATTTTCATTCTAAAATATTTAATTGCATGTACAAAACTACCATACAAAAAACAATTATTGCAATATCTATCAAAATTTTCATAAATTAAGATTCATACTAAGTAAATTTCATATTTAAAAAATTCACTTGCATAAATAAAATGAATAAATATCATCTATGAAAATAATACAAATAAAATATTCAAAATGGTATTAATTCAACTCCATCGTCAGCAGTGTTAATGTGTACAAAACTTGAAAAAAAGAAATAAATGTCAGTCTTTTAAATCTCCCCCAACCTGACTAATTTCCTCGCTGTGATCAAATAAATTGTTGTTTTTTTTTTTACTTTTTCTGGATGCACAACAATCCTTTAGACTAAATCAACTATCTATCTTTCCTAAAAATTAATTGAACTTTAGAAATGAAATACCTTTAAAAAAAATGTCTTTATTAATGTTAGTAATGCCGTAGAAATATAATATTAAGAAAATTACATTGAGTTTTATTGTTGGTGCGCTCTTCAAAACATGAACAAAGTATTGAAAAGAATAATTATTCTATTCATTTTTAAAAAAAACTGGTGTCTATTAATTATTCATTAATATAATGTAAAATACTAAAAAGAAAGAGTTTTGACCCAAATATCTCAATATTTAATACTTAAAAGGGTGTTTCCTAATTAGATTTTTTTTAAAACTTTGAAAAAATGTTAGTTTAAAACTATTATTACGAAAAATAAATAAATATGGAATTGATTTTGAGCCCCATATCAGCTTGCAGCCATATTTTGAACTACAAAATGCCACTTGTTAAATAAAGAGAAATAATTTATTTCTGTTTTTGTTGATCTGGGGCAAAACGATTCAGATTTTGCAGGTAAAAAAATGTTACAGTCCTTTAAAAAATTGGTGAGACTGTGGTAAAATCATTTGTTATAAATACATTAAAGGTTAAATAGAAAAATAAATATTTAACCAAGCAATTTTTTTTATGTTGCAAAAATTCATTTGTACATAATAAATGGTATTTTTCTATTTACTTTTTAAAGTAATACCTTAAATATTTTGATTATCTAAATACAACCATATTTGCCGCAGGTTGTTACACAATGATATCGATATAGAGGATGAAGAATGCATTATCTTTAGAACTGCAGAATGGAAGTTTGTAGAGATCAAAAACTATAGGAGTCTTGAGTTGGGCTGTACAATGCTTGAAATGGATCATTCTGGCCTTGCCTAAAGAAGATAAACACATAAAGTACATGCATGTTAATACATCTAGATATGCAGGTGATATTTTTTAAAAACTGGTATATTTTTGCATACATTAAGTAAATACATGCAGAAATGTTTAGTTAAGTCACAAATATGGAAAATGTAAATAAAAAGCTAGACACTCAAACATAGAGATTTAAAAAGTTAAGAAATAGAGCTTTTCAACTGAAATAACCCAAGCTAAACAATTATGGATTAAATATAATCTATGTGGATTGTCAATTGAGTTTTAAAGGGAATTTGTATGCTCAAACATGAAGAATAAAGATACCAGATACATGTAGTTCCTTTGCCTGATTATTCAAAAATCTAAAACATCCAATATTATTAGCTACTTTTTTCTGGGTTTTTTTTTTACAAATAAATATCTTAAGAAAACTGACATAAATACCTTATTGAATTCAAAACAATGCTACTTTAACTTATGAATACTACCTAAATATTCTGAGAATCCTCTGCCTTCTCTGGTATTTTTTCCACATGTAAAATGCAACAACTCCACAAATGATCAGTCCAGCAACTGCAAATGTTATTGCTATGGGCCATTCCACAGCATCATAGCTAGATGCCTGAGCATAAGATAATTGAGAGTTACTTTCTGTGTCAAGAGACTTTGATGTTCCATTGGTAATGTGATGACCGTTCTGACAGACTGAGCCTAGGAATATTACCAAATTTTTTTTCATTAATTGTTCCGTATTATGAAGAGATGTATTTTACTGAATATTATAAAATAAATAATGCAAGCCTCTTTAAAAAAAAAGTAAATTTAGAAAAAAAAAAATTTCTCTCAGTTAAAACTTTATTAAGTGTGATAAATGTTAACCAGTGAGTATTGAATACTAGCTTGAGTTAAGTATTAGTGCTAATAATGTTGACCCTTAGCATGATTTATCATTTAGTCACTCAAAAGCTCAAAGCTATTGGTGCGCAGGTCCCAATTTTTTTTAAGCGAAATTATCACATCTACTAGCGTCACCCAAAGCCAATTGTACAAAAATGTTTTGTATCAGGGCAATGTTGGAAGTGAAATCTATTGTGTGTGTCGGGACTTCTTTGACTATAAAAGTGGGGGGTGAAGTTTTTACATTGAGTTTACTGGTACAACTGTGGTGAGTGGTGCATTTACTATTTGAAATTTGTCATTTTATTTTAATTCAGTAGTATGAAGTTCAGAATACTATCGGGATATCTAGGAGAAATAAAGTCAGATTTAAATGTGATATTTTTTTTACAATGGCATAGGGAAACATTTCTAAAAATAGAAGTCACCAAAAGAGGTCCATTTATTGGTCTATCTAATAGGGGGGGACATAAGATAATACTAAGAAAATATACACACTAGAAGGATGAAGTCAGGTTAGGATAAAAGGTGTGAAACAAGCTACTAGTGGGACGGATGGCCGAGTGGTGTAGATACTTGACTGTCGACCTGAGAGTCCTGGGTTTGATCCTCTGTGGGGCCCATGGAATGTTCCCAGGTGAAATTTGGTGCACTGTCGTCCCACAAGTCCACCCAGCTTTAAATGGGTACCTGACTTAAGTTGGGGAAGTAAAGGCAGCTGGGCGATGTGCTAACCACACAATCCCTTCATATGCCGAGGTTATAGAAACAGGTGAATTCTACACTTCATCTGCCCCGATGGCCCGTTAGGGCTAAGGGAACTTTTTTTTTTTTAAATAGGAGGGACATAAGATACTGGAACTAAAAAAATATACACACTAGAAAGATGAAGTCAGGTTAGGATAAAAGGTGTGAAACAAGCTAGTAGTGGGAAACTAGTCATAATGTTATACATCAATGTGACATTTTTACGTGACTGTTTCTACAATATAGAAAATGTCATTAAGCAAAAGTTTAGTTATCAGTCCATCTAAGTGGATTGGTCTAATTAAGAGTGCAGGACTAATAATAAATGTAAAAAGTAAAGTTCCCTTGGACATATAAGGGCAGATAAAGTGTAAAATTCTTCTGTTTCTACAGCTATGGCATTGTGTGGCTATCAAAAATTCTAGCTGCCTTTACTTTCCCACTAAAGACAGGCACCATTTACAGCTTGGGGGGGGTGGGGGGTGGGGGGGCCATTTAACTAACTTTCACCAGGACCTGCACAAATCAAACTCTGGGTCAATAGTCAGGCTCTCTACATCATTTTGACCATCCATCCCCCAATATAATTAAAGTAGTAGTAGAGAATCTCTGGTGAAATCTTGTGTACTAATAAACCAGGTTATTTAAGTAGTAATTCTATTGATAGCACCTTTAAACATGACATGGTGGTGGATATATTCAGTACAAAGTCTTATCACATCTGATGTTATTTGGACTGTGAATGATATATATGCTTAGAGCCCCAATATATACCTAAAATATTCTGCATAGAGCCCATAAAAAAACCTAAGAGGGAGTGCAATTCATATGGAACTTAAGTCTAATACACTGACTTACAATGTTCCAATAATAAAAAAATCTATTAAGTACCATATATATCCATTGTGAAATTGGTAAAAAAAATTTTGGCTGTTTAGTTATTTTAAGTGATAGTTGATGGCATATGGTATAATTTATACTTTTTAAGGCATATTAAAGCCTTTTATAAGGCATAGAAATCCCAGTTTTACTCATAGAGGCTGAAATTTTTTATGCTATCAACACATTTAAACACAATTGTTCCTAAAACTTACCAGAAATAAAAAAAATGTCTTTACTTTTTCCTGAATTTTCACAAACCAAAAATACTGAATAGTTGCTTCCTTGGCTCAAGTTAGATAAACTAAAAGTAGGATTAATAGAGTCCAAAACAATATTAATAATTTGCGCTTGACCTTGCCCTATTATAGAGTACGTCAATTCACATTTAAGAAGAGATGAAATTTCTATGGCTGTGTAAGGTTTTTGGAGACTCCATTCGATTGTTGCTTCAGAGTTGCAAGCACTACTTAATTTCAGCTGAATTGGGCCTAATAATGAAGAACTTGGTAATGAAAAAGCAGCTGATCCTAGAAATATAACAAAATATATATATACATATTTGTGTTTACATATATACATATGCAGAATACTTTCCACAAAAATGCTGCATAAAGCAAGTCCCATAAAAAAGCTACATGAGCCTTTCTACAATAGGGATACATTCCAAAATTTTCTAAAATCACTTAACTAAAAAAGAGAAATTTAACACAAAAAGTGCACACAAAAAATTAGCAGACAATAAAGCAAAATTAATTTTTTAAATAAATTACTTCAGGATTCCACAAGATTTATTTAAAAACATTAAACTTTATTTGCATTTAATGGAAGGTTTTTCCTGAAATAAAAAACCAGTTAATAGAATTTTTCAGATCCTCAGCCCAAATTACTATTACCTTCTCTGTGTGTTCTTTCTAGTAAATTATCTCTTAAATATGATGTCGATATGTACCATAAAACAGATTTTCATACTTTTTCTAAATGGCTCTAATAGTGGATTCGCTAAAAATAAAATGTTTTCCAATTATAGTCGATCTTACATTGTTTTCTAATCAATTTCAAATTGCAATTTTTATTGCCAATGAAAGTTTATGTCGTCTATGCTTTTTTTCTTGAGATTAAGAATTTTTTCTTCAGTTCTTTTTAATTTCGCACCATTTTGACCTTTATTGGATTGTAAATAATGTCTAATTAAAAAAAGAAACTAATGAGGCATGCATTCTAAAAAAAGTTTACAATCTAATAACCAATTATTGCTTGTTAATGTAACTTAATTAAGACAAATACAAAAATGTACAGAGCAATGGCAGTTGAATGTTTTCTATGAGAGACTTAAAATTATTAAATAAAGATTAGTGAATGATAGTATGCTTAGGAAATCCACAAGTTGCAAATGATTACTCTTGTAAAGCTACTGAAAAAATGATTAGTAATAGCACTATTTTTTATTAGTGAAAAGATTTTCATAATTATAAAAATAGTTAGTTAAATAATAACACAATTTTGTTGACTGTAAGAAAAAAGCCAATCTGTACATGCTTTTCCAAAAAACAACATTTAACCATATTCGCATTAAAAAATGTGTATAAAAAATACTTTAAAGTATATAGAGAGACAGAGTGATTAATTTACTAAAAGACTTTAAAATGCATGCCATGTTGGGTACTAAAATTTGACAGGAGGGCTGGACCAAGAACAGATGGATGGAGTATCTATACAAATTAATATAAATTTAATGTAAAAATATTAATGGCAGAATCAAACGGTTTAGTGGGGCTGACTTGGATCACACACTCAGTAATGGAGTTTGTTTTTTTTCTAAAGCAATTTAGCAGCCTTCAATGTGCTTTTGATTTTAAAAGATGTTTGTCACCCATGCTTTTAAATTTGCTTAAGTACAGCAGCAAGACACACAAAGCAACTGCTGTTTTTGACCCAATCCCAACCATTTCATTTAGAATATTTTGTGGCTTTATCATATGAGTTTATGGATGCTCTACTCTTCCACTTCTGGTATTTGAATCATTAGAAGTTAAAAGTTATAAGAAAAACCTACTTATTTACTTATAATTTGCGAAAAAAATATTATCATTCTCAAAATGAGATACTAAATACTACATACAGAATTACTGAGAGTCTGAATATAGATGTGAGTATACCATAATAATGCATATTTTTTTTTAGAATATCAAGCATGTTTTAAATATTTGTAATTTAGAATTGTAGATCGATTATGAATCCTATCACCAAAGAATAAGTCAATATTAATATACTATCAATATAATATTGAATAAGTAAAATTATGCATGTTCTCATTTCTTTGATTTTAAGTCAAACCAGTTACCTTTCTTTAAAAAAGATGTCAATGCCAGAAAAATAACAAGCTGTTTTTCCAATATTCCAGATATCGTAAATATCGGAAACTTATCCATAATTATGAGACGACTTGTTAAAATTATATTTAACCTCGGTTTCTGAGGTGATAATGAAAGTCTCACTACATCTGTAACAATTATAGTGCCATTATAGAATTCGTCTATTTCTTACTAACGATTAGAATTAATTTATTTGTCTTTATTATGATTTTATATGTGTTTGCCTTATCTCCCCCTGTAAAAATCAATAATTTGTTCACTCGAGTTGTTGCTCATTTTCCGTGGTGTGTTAGGTTAGTTTGCCTTTCACTGTAATTTAGATTCTTATGTAGTGTTTTGTGGCAACTAATTGATCATTCAAAACTTTAAAAAAAAATAGAGATTGAAATTCACCGTTCATTTGAGTAATAAGATGTTTATCGTATTTGAACTAAGGGAGATAATATTTTAAAAAAGGATCAGGGAGCTCTCCAATGGCTAAGTATGAAATATTCAAAATATGTTTTTCCGTTGACAGGCTGTAGCTTGCCTTACAAGAAAGGTTGTTTATAAAGTCTGAGGTCTTCATTATGTTGGATTAAGCACAACATTTTAGTATCGGAAAAAAGGAATAAAAATGTGGACGGTTACTATTATTTAAGTATTTCACGAGAATGCACATGATTATATTGTTAATTTCAAATTTAGCAGACGTGAAACTAAAATTTATTTTCCTTGGGCGCCTTGGATTTGGAAATTTAGACAAGTGTTTAAATACGCATTTCTTTTGACTTTTATCCATCACAAGAGTATAACTACCAATAAAATTCCAGTAAGAAACTTAATCATACAATATTTCATGTTATTTAGATATAATCTTTTTGGTTTTTATATATTTTATTTTACGCAGTTGCTACGGCACCAGCAAGTTAGCGTATGAAAGTCACTGACCTATAATCATCAAAAGTTGCAATTTTAAAAAATAATTTTTTAAAATATTTAAATATAGGGTTAGGATTAGGGATAGGGAAAGGGTTAGGTTAGGGTTAGGCTGTGGAGCAATATCTATGGCTGGTACTTGGACAAAAATAATACAAGTTCTGACTTGCTGGTGCCGTAGCAAGTGCGTTTATTTTATACTCGCAGTGGCTACCGTTCGGTCCGATCGAACCCGTTTTTTTTTTCAGGTACCAGCCATACTTATTACGCACTTGTTACGGGACCATACGTGACCATTATATTAGGATATAAGGAACATGACATATATATAATTTTTTTTTTTCTGAATTTTTTTTTCAGGATTAGGGTTAGGGATAGGGTGAGGAGCAATATTATCTACGGCTGGTACCAAAGTAAAAATAATACGGAGACCATACGTATGGTCCCGTAACAAGTGCCTACTTATTATTGCATTTTTTTTTTTTTTTCGGGGATAGGGTTAGGGTCCAGCTATAGATATATAAATATAGCAGCCGAGTCGCTGCACTGAGCTATGTAACAACATATAAGTCACTGCACTAACCCTATCCCTAATCCTAACCCTATTCCTAACCCTACACACACTAGCCCTGAAAACAAAAAATATGCCCGAAAACAAAAAAAAATGTGCAATAATAAGTATGGCTGGTACCCAGAAAAAAAAAACGGGTTCGGTCGGACCGAACCGTAGCCACTGCGTTTTATAATTATATTAATTAATATCAGTTACGCAGTGGCTCCAGTCATTGTTTTTTTTTTTTCATTGAGAAAAATAATAAAATTGATCATTTATTTTAAATGACTAAGAACATTGTAATTATTAACTCATCAGTTACTACCACATGCTGTAGCCCATCCATAACTTGATCAGTTAACTAAAAATGGGTTTTCTTATATGATAAAGATAAAGTTTTAATAACAATATTAGCTCAGGTTTATTTAGGATTGAGTGTAATTTAATCTATTAATTTTAGTATCATTTATTCTGAACATCATACTATCCATATAAAATTTCTTACAAATAGAATCAGAAATAAAAAAGTTTTGCAGCTAAGCCAGTGCTAGTCAAATGGCATTTTCCCATAGGAATAAACAGAAAAAAAATTAGCATGTCATCACTAAAAAATATGATATTAAAATCACACTTAAAGAGTGTTTATATTTTTAGTTTAAATGAAAGCAATTTGCATCATTCTTATTAAAATTCAGCTTGGATTTTAGATTTATTAAAAGGTAGTTTATCTGAAATCGTTTCCGATTTAAAAGCTACATTCATTCTGTGGTATTAAATAAATTGTTTAAAACTCATTAAAAAAATTAAAAGTAAAGGCTTAGGTCTGTTATCAACTCTTTTCCCACTTAACATTTTCATTGAGACCCAGACTTTTCTTAGCTATAAATAAATTTGTAAAACAGCTTTGTGTCAACTCACCCGTTTTATATAATCTGAAACAAAGGCACTATGATCATGATTAAAAAAATTTTTTTTTTAATTACATTTTTATGAATTTTAAGAATACATTTGAAAATAAGAAAAAATAAACATCTTAAATTTTTTTGTACTTGCATATTTATAAATACAAATGTTATGACCTAAACCTAGTGATCAGATGGGGTTTTGCCAATTTTATTACATAGGGGAAAAAATCAGCTCATAAACAAAACAAACAAATTTCTCAGTAAAATCCCATCTTTAAGGCTAGAAAGATTGTCCTGGATTCATAATATAGAAACTGGAAATTTAGTTAAAAAGAATTAATTCAGATTAGATATTTATTTCTAAGGGTTGAGGATTAAGCTTGAGCCTCAAAATGCCACAAAAAGCTTCAAGTAACATCACTAGTTTACCTTGAGCCTCAAAAAGCGGCTTGAGGTACAATAATGTTAATAGCTGTAATGTTTAATTTCTTCTCTATTTCTGCTCAGTGTATTTTTTCTCATTCAACAAGTTATAATTGTACCTTGATTTTAGTTATGGCAGATAAATTAAAGCGTAGAAAATCCAAACAGATGTTACTTGCTAATGATGCAGAGAGTGATGGTGTTGTAAATCCAGGCATGGTAATAATTATATGAATATTATTTTTCTGTATAAATGAATAATTTAATTAGAATCATCTCAGTTAGGTTAGTTGTTTTTTTTACTTACTTTTATTCCCATGTTATTGTGACAAAGAAAAGATTTTATTATTCTAACAATTAAATATATATATTATTATTATCATTGCAAGTTGCTGTAAATTTATTGTTGCAGGAGGAAGAACTTGTTGAATACTATCAGTCTTACTCACAGTCTCAAACAGAAGGTGAAACATCTACAGCGGAGGTAAAAATTGCATAGCTATGCTACATTTGTTGATAGGGTAAAGTGTATTGCTTACATTTTTCATACATGGAAATACTTCTCTTTTTAATTTGACTATTTATTTAAGCTGAAGTAACATTTTAACTAATTAAAACATTTTTTCTCATGTCAGATTATGGAAGAAAATGAAAAAGCAGAAATACTTAAAAGTGACTTGAAAGTTCGGCACAAACGAAGAAAACGAGATGTGAGATATTAAAAGACCTTGTTTTGGAATTTTTTCCTGTTAATTTTAGCTATTTATTTTTTCCAATCCAGTTTGCTTCAATGGACTAACCTTTTTTATATTTTTAGCTGTCCAAATTAGTTTCTCCAAAAGATGATTTGACTGGGGAACTTAAAACTGTTAAACTTGATAGCCGCAAAAAGATAGAAGAGACAGAACTAGAAGCTTCACTTGCAGGTGATCTAAGCTTACACAGTGTATCTTAATTTTAAAATTAATTGTTTGTTAACAGGCTTGTAATGTTGTATTCTCATTGTGTCAGTCTGCTGGGTTATTTAAAACTCAATTTTTTTATACAAGCTGTCCAGTACTAATCCTTTTTACTTGATACATAACAATGATTAATTTTAGTAATATTATAAATATATATTGGGTGGTGACTCCAGTTGAAATAATTTTAAAGTTAAAATAAGCATAACAAAAATTGCACATTTTATTCAAGATTTACCAATAAACTTTTTTTATTAAAAATTGTACTGTATTAATGGCTATATTTATAATATCATTGTTTGAAACTACAATTTGGTGTCAGTGGTAGACTCTTTTAAGAATCTAACTTCATGAGAGTGTTAGATATAGATGTAGGATTAAGTTTATATGTTGTGTATGATGTTTTATTTTTTATCAGTAAATTAACATTTACTTTTTTTTTAAAAGGTGTCACAGATGCTTTAGAAGAGTCATCTGCCCCTTTTGAGGAGACTACAGTCACACAACCACAAGAGGTTCTAAATGAAACTGCTACATTACCTACAACCATTGATGAAACAACATCAGAAGTACTGGCAGACATAGTACCATCATTAGAGATTCCTAGTAATTTATACCTTAGAAACTTTTTATTTATATTTAGCTTCAATTGAAATATAATTATTTCTTTATTCAATTGTCTTTTCTTTATTTTTGTGATTATTTTTTTCAGCTTACCTTTAATTTGTCCATTCTTGTTATAATAATGCATACAGGTTTTATATGATTATGTTTAATTGTCAACCTGTTGTTAATTTATTAACTGTTTTTATTTTTGATATTTATGTCATCATTGCTAAAGCAAGAGATGTTTTTTTTAAGGCCTTCACTTATTTAGATTATATAACAGATCTTGATGAAAGCAAAAATATCATAAAATATAAAAAATAATAATATATATTTGAGAACAAAACATTTTTACAACATAAAATGTGACAGATGCTAGTTGTCAATAATATCACAATTTGTTCTTAATTAAAAAAAAAATAAAAAAAAATTGTGTTTTAATAGAAGATGATGAAGATGCTGAAACAGAGAAACCTGTTGCACCAGACAGGAGGCGATCAACAATCAGGGAGAGAATGAAAATCAGATTAGCTAAAGCCAAAGTACTTTATATTTCTTTTTTCTTCTTAAATTACAGATTTTCATTTTATTCATCTATTTATTTATTTTTTTTACGAACTAATAGAAATTTCATCTCACTGCATTTATTTCTGCTTTTGAACTAAAATATTTTTTTGTTCAAAACTTTCAGGAGGAAGAAGAGGCTGAATTTGAAAGGCAAGAAAGAGTTGCAAGAAAAAAATCTTTAAAGACCAAAGAAACTAGATTTGAAGAGGCAGGTGCTTATAACTATACATTTATGTATTTAAAGGCTATCAGGTCCATACGCTAATTTATTTCTTTAAAGACAAAGAGACAAATCTTTGTTTTCGAGTGAATTATTAACTGCATTCTTTAGCCCAGTCTGTATTTGAAATAGTACATATAGGTACCATATTGTCACCTTTCATGATGCCCAGTCTCATACAAGCCATATGTTCTATGAATAATGTGGCTTGAAAAATGAGATATCGGAAAGGGCTGAAATAATTTTTATGAATCAGTTTTTTAATGTAAAATACGACTAACAATATCTGTAAACAATGCATGTTTGCTACATTCTTCAGCCAAACATATGATTTTACAGAAAGTTTCATTCACTATATGTTACGGATCCTTTTAATGA
>JAGDYQ010000005.1:4764995-4777658 GCA_021962125.1 Bulinus truncatus | reverse complement strand
TTACAAATAAATTACTGAGGTTATAAGTTCAAACAATTATCATAGATATCAAAAAAAAAAAATAAAAAACACATAATTCACAAGGATAAAGTTTGCTTTTAACAAGTGTAAATGTCATAATTTAAAATATTAAAAAACAACTTTAGCTTATGTACAGTCTTAAATGTAGCTCCACTACAAAAGTATAATAAAGTAAGCGTAAAAATCAAATGTGTAAAGGGAATATCTCAGACTAGATTGGAATATTTACTGAAAATGTAAAAAAACAAGACAATGTACATTTATACAAAGAAATAGATGAGTTAGAAAAAATACTTTAAAAGACACAAATAATATAATAATAAAAGTAATATCAAAGTAATAAATTAAAGTCAGATGAACAAATTAAAGAGAAAAAGTTCTTATAAAAATATACATATAATGTTAAATGTACATGTATTAAAAAAGTTCTATTGGCGAATATAAGAGTAAAGTAGAATAATCATGGTAATATAACAGTGAAAAACTTTCATCAAAATAATTCGACCATTAAATTAATTCTTGTACTATGCAAAGTTTTATCAAATATTCTGGACACAAAAATTTTCTATTAATATTTTTACAATTTCAGGACCAAAAAATATGTCTATATTTAGACAAACATTTTTAATGGACAAATATTACACAACTGGTGGAACACTTCACTATCAGGGCCAAAACCTTTTCTGACAATCTTAAATGAACAAAACTTGAAAGCAACAAATCCTGATTAAAAGGAACCTGGCAGATCGTCTCATGTAGGTTGACATCTAGCCCAAAGATATCTGAAGTTGTAATATTTGAATAATTACCTCACCCACAATACCAAGTACATGCACAACTTCAATTTACATTTAATATAGAACAAGAATCTGTGATGTACAATAGTACAACTTTTTGTTTTTTTTTATTTACTTTTTTTTTTTAAAATTGAGAAAATCTCTTTAGGACTTACTGATAAATAAATGTAACAGGAAATAAAACATGGAGACAAAATACAGTGTTCCATTAAAAAACTAAAAAAAGAAGTTGAGGATAATATTATTTTCATTCTAAAAATATTTAATTACCTAAAAGGCTCTCCCTTTTAAAAACAATTATTGCAATATCTATAAAAAATTTTCATAAATTAAGATTTCATACTAGAAAGTAAATTTCATATTTAAAAAATTCACTTGCATAAATTAAATGAATAAATATCATCTATGAAAATATTACAAATGAAATATTCAAAATGGTATTAATTCAACTCCATCGTCAGCAAGTTGTTAATGTGTACAAAACTTGAAAAAAATGAAATCAGATCACCTAAATCTCCCCCAACCTGACTAATTTCCTCGCTGTGAATCAAAATAAATTGTTGTTTTTTTTACTTTTTCTGGATGCTGAAAGAATCCTTTAGACTAAATCAACTTTCCCCCTATAAAACTTAATTGAACTTTAGAAATAACCTTTACAAAAAATGTCTTTATTAATGTTAGTAATGCCAATGTAAATATAATATTAAAAAAATTACATTGAGTTTTTTATTACTCTTCAAAACATGAACAAAGTATTGAAAGAATAGATTATTCTATTCATTTTAAAAAAGCGAGAGTGTCTATTAATTCATTCATTAATATAATGTAAAGTACTAAAAGAAAGAGTTTTGACCCAAATATCTCCAATATTTAATACTTAAAAGGGTGTTTCCTAATTAGATTTTTTTAAAAACTTTAAATGTTAGTTTAAAACTATTATTACGAAAATAAATAAATATGGAATTGATTTTTGAGCCCCATATCAACTTGCAGCCATATTTTGAACTACAAAATGCCACTTGATAATAAAAGAGAAATAATTTATTTCTGTTTTGTTGATCTGGGGCAAAACGAGTCAGTTTTTTGCAGGTGAAAAATGTTGCAGATCCTTTAAAAAATTGGTTGAGACCTTGGTAAAATCATTTGTTATAAAATACATTAAGGTTAAATAGAAAAATAAATATTTAACCAAGCAATTTTTTTTATGGTTTGCAAAAAATTCATTTGTACATAATAAATGATATTTTCAGCTACTTTTTAAAGTAATACCTTAAATATTTTGATTATCTAATACATAGCATATTTGCCGCAGGTTGTTGCACAATGATACCGATATAGAGGGATGAAGAAATGCATTATCTTTAGAACTGCAGAATGGAAGTTTGTAGAGATCAAAAACTTCAAGGAGTCTTGAGTTGGGCTGTACAATGCTTAGAAATGGATAATTTCTGGCCTTTTTTAAAAGAAGATAAACACATAAAAAAGTATGCATGTTAATACATCTAGATATACATGTGATATTTTTAAAACTGGTATATTTTTGCATACATTAAGTAAATACATGCAGAAATGTTTAGTTAAGTCACAAATACGGAAAATGTAAATAAAAAGCTAGACACACAAACATTGAGATTTAAAAAGTTAAGAAATAGAGCTTTTCAACTGAAATAACCCAAGCTAAACAATTATGGATTAAATATAATCTATGTGGATTCTCAATTGAGTTTTAAAGGGAATTTGCATGCTCAAACATGAAGAATAAAGATACCAGATACATGTAGTTCCTTTGCCTGATTATTCGAAAAATCTAAAATATCCAACATTATTAGCTACTTTTTTTTCTGATTTTTTTTTACAAATAAATATCTTAGAAAACTGACATAAATACCTTATTGAATTCAAAACAATGCTACTTTAACTTAATGAATACTACCTGAATATTCTGAGAATCCTCTGCCTTCTCTGGTATTTTTTCCCACATGTAAAATGCAACAACTCCACAAATGATTAATCCAGGCAGCTGCAAGTGTTATTGCTATGGGCCATTCCACAGCATCATAGCTAGATGCCTGAGCATAAGATAATTGAGAGTTACTTTCTGTGTCAAGAGACTTTGATGTTCCATTGGTAATGTGATGACCATTCTGACAGACTGAGCCTAGGAATATTACCAAATTTTTTTTCATTAATTGTTCCGTATGATGAAGATTTATTTTACTAAATATTATAAAATAAATAATGCAAGCCTCTAAAAAAAAAGTAAATTTAGGAAAAAAAAAATTTCTCTCAGTTAAAACTTTATTAAGTGTGATAAATGTTAACCAGTGAGTATTGATTACTAGCTTGAGTTAAGTATTAGTGCTAATAATGTTGACCCCTTAGCATGATTTATCATTTAGTCACTCAAAAGCTCAAAGCTATTGGTGCGCAGATCCCAATTTTTTTTAAGCGAAATTATCACATCTACTAGCGTCACCCTAAGCCAATTGTACAAAAATGTTTTGTATCAGGGCAATGTTGGAAGTGAAATCTATTGTGTGTGTAGGGACTTCTTTGACTATAAAAGTGGGGGTGAAGTTTTTACATTGAGTTTACTAGTACAACTGTGGTGGGTGGTGCATTTACTATTTGAAATTTGTCATTTTATTTTAATTCAGTAGTATGAAGTTCAGTAAACTATCGGGACATAGGAGAAATAAAGTCAGATTTAAATGTGATATTTTTTTACAATAGCATAGGGAAACATTTCTAAAAAATAGAAGTCACCAAAAGAGGTCCATTTATTGGTCTATCTAATAGGAGGGGACATAAGATACTGGAACTAAGAAAATATACACACTAGAAAGATGAAGTTATGACTAGTTTCCACTAGTAGCTTGTTTCACACCTTTTAAACATTAAACTAACTTTCACCAGGACCTGTAAAAATTAAACTCTGGGTCAATAGTCAAGCGCTCTACATCATTTTGACCATCCATCCCCCACTATAATTAAAGTAGTAGTAGAGAATCTGTGGTGGAATCTTGTGTACTAATAAACCAGGTTATTTAAGTAGTAATTCTATTGATAGCACCTTTAAACATGACATGGTGGTGGATATATTCAGTAAAAAGTCTTATCACATCTGATGTTATTTGGACTGTGAATGATATATATGCTTAGAGCCCCAATATATACCTAAAATATTCTGCATAGGGCCCATAAAAAAACCTAAGAGGGAGTGCAATTCATATGGAACTTAAGTGTAATACACTGACGTACATGTTCCAATAATAAAAACAAGCAATTAAGCCTGTTCCATTCTGGACACAGGACGTGTTAGCGCATTTTCGTGTTATGTATCAGTACATTTGTTAGCTTTCAGTAAATACTTGTAAATTTTGGAAATGTTTATAAATTCAAAAAAAAATATTATAAAGACGTTTCTTTATATTTGAAAAAAAATTATTTTCTCTTAAATCTAACTACAAGTGGTTTGTGGTTACTGAAATAGGACTCATAATTGAAAACATTCGAAATTGTAGTCATTTAATCATCCGAAAACTCCGTCAATCGTTGCATAGCTCTGATACTTTCAATTAAACTCAGAACACAAGTTTACTATTTCATTTGATGAGTTTCTTAATAAATCTTGGTGAAACTACGTGCTGCAGTATTTCGCACCAAATGAATGGGTTATTGAACTACAAGGTGTAGAATGGGGCCATATATATAATATATAAGCCCCTTAGGAGCCCTGAAGCCCGGCCCTCAGAGGTCCTATCGCGAAATGAACTTTTGATGTACACATGGCAGGCCAAGACCTACAAAATGATATATACATCATGGGTCTAGGACCTATGGTTGCTGAGATCTAGGGCGCTACTTTGTTAATATAGCTTATATAGTAAAAAACGGTACTTTATAAGCCCCCTTTTACGGCCCTCAGAGGTCAGATCGCGAAATGAACTTTTGCTGCACACATGGCAGGCCAAGACCTACAAAATGATATATACATCATGGGTCTAGGACATATGGTTGTTGAGATCTAGGGTGATGACAGACAGACAGACAAAACGGGGACAATAGAGCATTTTTTTTCGAAAATGCTCTAAAAATCTATTAAGTACCACATATATCCATTGTGAAATTGGTAAAAAAATTTTGTTTAGTTATTTTAAGTGATAGTTGATGGCATATGGTATAATTTATACTTTTTAAGGCATATTTAAGCCTTTTATAAGGCATAAAAATCCCAGTTTTACTCATAGAGGCTGAAATGTGTATGCTATCAATACATTTAAACACAATTGTTCCTAAAACTTACCAGAAATAAAAAAAATGTCTTTACTTTTTCCTGAATTTTCACAAACCAAAAATACTGAATAATTGCTTCCTTGGCTCAAGTTAGATAAACTAAAAGTAGGATTAACAGAGTCCAAAACAATATTAATAATTTGCGCTTGACCTTGCCCTATTATAGAGTACGTCAATTCACATTTAAGAAGAGATGAAATTTCTATGGCTGTGTAAGGTTTTTGGAGACTCCATTCGATTGTTGCTTCAGAGTTGCAAGCACTACTTAATTTCAGCTGAATTGGGCCTAATAATGAAGAACTTGGTAATGAAAAAGCAGCCGATCCTAGAAATATAAGAAATATATATATATACATATTTGGGATACTTTACACAAAAATGCTTCATAAAACAAGTCCCATAAAAAGGCTACATGAGCCTTTCTAAAATAGGGATACATTCCAAAATTTTCTAAAATCGCTAAAATAAAAAAGAGAAATTTAACACAAAAAGTGCACACAAAAAATTAGCAGACAATAAAGCAAAATTAATTTTTTAAATAAATTACTTCAGGATTCCACAAGATTTATTTAAAAACATTAAACTTTATTTGCATTTAATGGTAAGTTTTTCCTGAAATAAAAAACCAGTTAATAGAATTTTTCAGATCCTCAGCCCAAATTACTATGACCTTCTCTGTGTGTTCTTTCTAGTAAATTATCTCTTAAATATGATGTCGATATGTACCATAAAACAGATTTTCATACTTCATTTTTCTAAATGGCTCTAATAGTGGATTCGCTGAAAATAAAATGTTTTCCAATTATAGTCGATCTTACATTGTTTTCTAATCAATTTCAAATTGCAATTTTTATTGCCAATGAAAGTTTATGTCTTCTAGGCTTTTTTTCTTCTTTGAGATTAAGAATTTTTTCTTCAGTTCGTTTTAATTTCGCACCATTTTGACCTTTATAGGATTGTAAATAATGTCTAATTAAAAAACGAAACTTATGAGGCATGCATTCTAAAAAAAGGTTACAATCTAATAACCAATTATTGCTTGTTAATGTAACTTAATTAAGACAGATACAAAAATGTACAGAGCAATGGCAGTTGAATGTTTTCTATGCGAGACTTAAAATTATTAAATAAAGATTAGTGAATGATAGTATGCTTAGGAAATCCACAAGTTGCAAATGATTACTCTTGTAAAGCTACTGAAAAAATGATTAGTAATAGCACTATTTTTTATTAGTGAAAAGATTTTCATAATTATAAAAATAGTTAGTTAAATAATAACACAATTTTGTTGACTGTTAGAAAAAAGCCAATCTGTACATGCTTTTCCAAAAAACAACATTTAACCATATTCGCATAAAAAAATGTGTATAAAAAATACATTAAAGTATGTAGAGAGACAGAGTGATTAATTTACTAAAAGACTTTAAAATTCAAGTACCTCACTCCCTTTCTTAGAAAGAAAATAGGCAAACTTTTTAAAATGCACGCCATGTTGGGTACTAAAATTTGACAGGAGGGCCGGACCAAGAACAGATGGATGGAGTATTTATATGAATTAATATAAATTTAATGTAAAAATATTAATGGCAGAATCAAACGGTTGGTGGGGCTGACTTGGATCACACATTCAGTAATGGAGTTTTTTTTTTTTAGAGCAATTTAGCAGCCTTCAATGTGCTTTTGATTTTAAAAGATGTTTGCCACCCATGCTTTTAAATTTGTTTAAGTACAGCAGCAAGACACACAAAGTAACTGCTGTTTTTGACCCAATCCCAACCATTTCATTTAGAATATTTTGTCTTTGCTTTATCATATGAGTTTATGGATACTCTACTCTTCTACTTCTGGTATTTGAATTATTAGAAGTTAAAGTTATAAGAAAAACCTACTTATTTACTTATAATTTGCGCAAAAAATTATCATTCTCAAAATGAGATACTAAATACTACATACAGAATTACTGAGAGTCTGAATATAGATGTGAGTTAACCATAATAATGCATATTTTTTTTTAGAATATCAACAAGTATGTTTTAAATATTTGTGTTTGTAATTTAGAATTATAGATCGATTATAAATCCTATCACCAAACAATAAGTCAATATTAATATACTATCAATATAATATTGAATAAGTAAAATTATGCATGTTCTCATTTCTTTGATTTTTAAGTCAAACCAGTTACCTTTCTTTAAAAAAGATGTCAATGCCAGAAAAATAACAAGCTGTTTTTCCAATATTCCAGATATCGTAAATATCGGAAACTTATCCATAATTATGAGACGACTTGTTAAAATTATATTTAACCTCGGTTTCTGAGGTGATAATGAAAGTCTCACTACATCTGTAACAATTATAAAATTCGTCTATTTCTTACTAACGATTAGAATTAATTTATTTGTCTTTATTATGATTTTATATGTGTTTGCCTTATCTCCCCCTGTAAAAATCAATAATTTGTTCACTCGAGTTGTTGCTCATTTTCAGTGGTGTGTTAGGTTAGTTTGCCTTTCACTGTAATTTAGATTCTTATGTAGTGTTTTGTGGCAACTAATTGATCATTCAAAACTTTAAAAAAAAATAGAGATTGAAATTCACCGTTCATTTGAGTAATAAAATGTTTATCGTATTTGAACTAAGGGAGATAATATTAAAAAAAAAAGGATCAGGGAGCTCTTCAATGGCTAAGTATGAAATATTCAAAATATGTTTTTCCGTTGACAGGCTGTTGCTTGCCTTACAAGAAATAAGTTTGTTTATAAAGCCTGAGGTCTTCATTATGTTGGATTAAGCACAACATTTTAGTATCGGAAAAAAGGAATAAAAATGTGGACGGTTACAATTATATAAGCATTTCACGAGGATGCACATGATTATGTTGTTAATTTCAAATTTAGCAGACGTGAAACTAAAATTTGTTTCCCTTGGGCGCCTTGGATATGGAAATTTAGACAAGTGTTTAAATACGCATTTCTTTTGACTTTTATGCATCACAAGAGCATAACTACCAATAAAATTCCAGTAAGAAACTTAATCATACAATATTTCATGTTATTTAGATATAATCTTTTTGGTTTTTATATATTTTATTTTATAATCGCAGTGGCTACCGTTCGTTCCGACCGAACCCGTTTTTTTTTTTTTCAGGTACCAGCCATACTTATTATTGCACATTTTTTTGGTTTTCGGGGATAGGGTTAGGGTCCAGCTATAGATATCTAAATATAGCGGCCGAGTCGCTGCACTGAGCTATATAACAACATATAAGTCACTGCACTAATCCTAGCCCCAAAAACAAAAAATATGCCCGAAAAAAAAAAGGCAGTTGCTACGGTTCGGTCCGACCGAACCCGTATTTTTTTTACTTCGGGTACCAGCCATAGATAATATTGCTCCACACCCTAACCCTAATCCTGAAAAAAAAATTCTGAAAAAAAAATAAAATTTATATATGTCATGTTCCTTATACCCTAATATAATGGTTTCGGCTGGTGCCGGAGTCACTGCGAAAAAAAAAATGTGGAATAATAAGTATGGCTGGTACCCGGAAAAAAAAAAACGGGTTCGGTCTGACCGAACAGTAGCCACTGCGTTTTATAATTATACTAATTAATTAATATCAGTTACGCAGTGGCTCCAGTCATTGTTTTTTTTTTTCATTGAGAAAAATAATAAAATTGATCATTTATTTTAAATGACTAAGAACATTGTAATTATTAACTCATCAGTTACTACCACATGCTGTAGCCCATCCATAACTTGATTAGTTAACTAAAAATGGGTTTTCTTATATGATAGAGATAAAGTTTTAATAACAATATTAGCTCAGGTTTAATAAGGATTGAGTGTAATTTAATCTATTAATTTTAGTATCATTTATTCTGAACATCATACTATCCATATAAAATTTCTTACAAATAGAATCAGAAATAAGAAAGTTTTGCAGCTAAGCCAGTGCTAGTCAAATGGCATTTTCCCATAGGAATAAACAGAAAAAAAATTAGCATGTCAACACTAAAAAATACGGTATTAAAATCACACTTAAGGAGTGTTTATATTTTTAGTTTAAATGAAAGCAATGTGCATCATTCTTACTAAAATTCAGCTTGGATTTTAGATTTATTAAAAGGTAGTTTGTCTGAAATCGTTTCAGATTTAAATTAAATGAATTGTTTAAAACTCATAAAAAAAATTTAAAGTAAAGGCTTAGGTTTGTTATCAACTCTTTTCCCAATTAACATTTTCAATGAGACCCAGACTTTTCTTAGATATAAATAAATTTGTATCACAGCTTTGTGTCAACTCACCTGTTTTATATAATCTGAAACAAAGGCACTATGATCATGATTAAAAATGTTTTTTTTTTTTAATTACATTTTTATGAATTTTAAGAAGACATTTGCAAATAAGAAAAATCTATAAACATCTTAAATTTTTTTGTACTTACATATTTATAAATACAAATGTTATGACCTAAACCTAGTGATCAGATGGGTTTTTGCCAATTTTATTACATAGGGGAAAAAAATCAGCTCATAAACAAAACAAACAAATTTCTCAGTAAAATCCCATCTTTAAGGCTAGAAAGATTGTCCTGGATTCATAATATAGAAACTGGAAATTTTGTTAAAAAGAATTAATTCAGGTTAGATATTTATTTCTAAGGGTTGAGGATTAAGCTTGAGCCTCAAAATGCCACAAAAAGCTTACGACCTTCAAGTAACATCACTAGTTTACCTTGAGCCTCAAAAAGCGGCTTGTGGTACAGTAATGTTAATAGCTGTAATGTTAAATTTCTTCTCTATTTCTGCTCAGTATATTTTTTCTCATTCAACAAATTATAATTGTACCTTGATTTTAGTTATGGCAGATAAATTAAAGCGCAGAAAATCCAAACAGATGTTACTTGCTAATGATGCAGAGAGTGATGGTGTTGTAAATCCAGGCATGGTAATAATTATATGAATATTATTTTTCTGTATAAATAAATAATTTAATTAGAATTATCTCAGTTAGGTTAGTTGTTTTTTTTTTTACTTACTTTTATTCCCATGTTATTGTGACAAAGAAAAAATTTTATTATTGAAATATGACCATCTTTGGTCATTTTATCATTAGTTGTTTTTTTTTCAATTAAGAGAATCATATATAGATTCTAACAATTAAATATATATTATTATTATCATTGCAAGTTGCTGTAAATTTATTGTTGCAGGAGGAAGAACTTGTTGAATACTATCAGTCTTACTCACAGTCTCAAACAGAAGGTGAAACATCTACAGCGGAGGTAAAAATTGCATAGCTATGCTACATTTGTTGATACAGTAAAGTGCTAGGCCTATATTGCTTACATTTTTCATACATGGAAATACTTCTGTTTTTAATTTGACTATTTATTTAAGCTGAAGTAACATTTTAACTAGTTAAAACATTTTTTCTCATGTCAGATTATGGAAGAAAATGAAAAAGCAGAAATACTTAAAAGTGACTTGAAAGTTCGGCACAAACGAAGAAAACGAGATGTGAGATATTAAAAGACATTGTTTTGGAATCTTTTCCTGTTAATTTTAGCTATTTATTTTTTCCTATCCAGTTTGCTTCAATGGACTAACCTTTTTTATATTTTTAGCTGTCCAAATTAGTTTCGCCAAAAGATGATTTGACTGGGGAACTTAAAACTGTTAAACTTGATAGCCGCAAAAAGATAGAAGAGTCAGAACTAGAAGCTTCACTTGCAGGTGATCTAAGCTTACACAGTGTATTTTAATTTTAAAATTAATTGTTTGTTAACAGGCTTGTAATGTTGTATTCTCATTGTGTCAGTCTGCTGGGTTTTTTAAAACTCAATTTTTTTATACAAGCTGTCCAGTGCTAATCCTTTTTACTTGATACATAACAATGATTAATTTTAGTAATATTATAAATACATGTATATATTGGGTGGTGACTCCAGTTGAAATAATTTTAAAGTTAAAATAAGCATAACAAAAATTGCACATTTTATTCAAGATTTACCAGTAAACTTTTTTTTATTAAAAACTGTACTGTATTAATGGATATATTTATAATATCATTGTTTGAAACTACAATTTGGTGTCAGTGGTAGACTCTTTTAAGAATCTAACTTCTTGAGAGTGTTAGATATAGATGTAGGATTAAGTTTACATGTTGTGTATAATGGTTTATTTTTTATCAGTAAATTAACATTTACTTTTTTATAAAAGGTGTCACAGATGCTTTAGCAGAGTCATCTGCCCCTTTTGAGGAGACTACAGTCACACAGCCACAAGAGGTTCTAGATGAAACTGCTACATTACCTACAACCATTGATGAAACGGCATCAGAAGTACTGGCAGACACAGTACCATCATTAGAAATTCCTAGTAATTTATACCTTAGAAACTTTTTATTTATATTTAGGTTCAATTGAAAATATAATTATTTCTTTATTTAATTGTCTTTTCTTTATTTTTGTGATTATTTTTTTCAGCTTACCTTTAATTTGTCCATTTTTGTTATAATAACGCATACAGGTTTTATATGATTATGTTTAATTGTCAACCTGTTGTTAATTTATTAACTGTTTTTTTTTTTGATATTTATATCATCATTGCTAAAGCAAGAGATTTTTTTTTAAGGCCTTCACTTATTTAGATTATATAACAGACCTTGATCAAAGTAAAAATATCATAAAATGTAAAAAATAATAATATATATTTGAGAACAAAACATTTTTACAACATAAAACGTGTCAGATGCTAGTTGTCAATAATATCACAATTTGTTCTTAATTTAAAAAAAAAATTAATTTATAAAAAAAATGTGTTTTAATAGAAGATGATGAAGATGCTGAAACAGAGAAACCTGTTGCACCAGACAGGAGGCGATCAACAATCAGGGAGAGAATGAAAATCAGATTAGCTAAAGCCAAAGTATTTTATATTTCTTTTTTCTTCTTAAATTACAGATTTTCATTTTATTCATGTATTTATTTATTTTTTTTACGAACTAATAGAAATTTCATCTCACTGCATTTATTTCTGCTTTTGAACTAAAATATTTTTTTGTTCAAAACTTTCAGGAGGAAGAAGAGGCTGAATTTGAAAGGCAAGAAAGAGTTGCAAGAAAAAAATCTTTAAAGACCAAAGAAACTAGATTTGAAGAGGCAGGTGCTTATAACTATACATTTGTGTATTTAAAGGCTATCAGGTCCATACGCTAATTTATTTCTTAAAGACAAAGAAACAAATCTTTGTTTTCGAGTGAATTATTAACTGCATTCTTTAGCCCAGTCTTTATTTGAAATATTACATATAGGTACTATATTGTCACCTTTCATGACGCCCAGTCTCATACAAGCCTTATGTTCTATGAATAATGTTGCTTGAAAAAATGAGATATCGGAAAGGGCTGAAATAATTTATATGAATCAGTTTTTTAATATAAAATACGACTAACAATATCTGTAAACAATGCCTGTTTGCTACATTCTTCAGCCAAATATATGATTTTACAGAAAGTTTCATTCACTATTCATGTAGTTTACTTT
>JAGDYQ010000005.1:4526755-4764495 GCA_021962125.1 Bulinus truncatus | reverse complement strand
TGTTCTAAACAATTAGGAAGCTGATTTAGTTTGACTGCGTATAGCGCCCCTGGTTAGAAACCGGCTTGAACATTTGATAATTGTTTTTTTCCCCTTAAAGATTGCTAAGAGAGGGGGGGGGGGGTGCATTGTTTGAAAAAAAAAATGAATTCTCAAATTGTACCAGAAAATTGGCCTGCACACCTACTGCGTAATGAGCCTGGTAAGATCGAAATGGGCAATTAATAACAGAAAAATTTTAAATGGCATCCAACCAGGCCAGTCTTTAACGCCCCATGGGGAAAGGGGTGGGCGGGGGTGGGTGAGTGGCAAGTATAGGCCCCGGCCCTTATACTAATCGAGAATTTACATTTCATCCTTTATAAGCAGTAGGCCTATTCGTTGAGCCTTAGCATACTTGATTTGTCTGAAGGCTCATCATGACGTCAACAGGGTTCTACATAAGAGAGTATCTTTTTATTTGAGAGGCTGTATCGCTAATTCCAAAAGACATTTACAGAGACGTTCTTATGGATCCCGGGGGGGGGGGGGGAGGCCAACGAGTCCTATTTACCTATTAAATCCTATCAAAACTGATGCCCCAAAATATTTTGCCTAGAGCCCTCAAAGATCTATGAAAGGCTTTGTAAATATACAATTATATAAGTTATTTCTATAATTTAAATATATTTTGAAAAACAATTAAAAAAAAAAAAGAGTAAAATTAAAAAAAAAAAAAATTTTAAAATTAGTGTATTGCATATGACCTATGTAACTTTCACTGTTGACCTCAAATAAGGTTAACCTCACAAAGATCCTTGGCTTGTCCACTTATCAATACATACTAACTACGTGTTGCTTGATAGCAGCTGTCATTAGGTCACTCAACATAATAATCACACTTTTAAAAAAAAAAAATTTTGGGAAGCGGGGTTGGGGATGGGTCATGTGTTAAAATATGTTAATTTCGATTGTTCATTAATATTCGATTATTTATTACGTAATTTCTTTGTTAAAAAACTGTCATAAATAAAAATAGAATGGAAAAAAAAAACTTAAACAGTGAGTTAACATGTATTGTTACTTTTATGGACAGCACTGCGATAAATGGTTTGTTATCAGCTTGATAATACATTTAAATGGCTCAGAGATAAACTTTGTCATCTATGACATAGGAAAGTAGCACAACCCTAACAAAGCACGTGGACACTTGCAATAGCTGGCCAATGAATTAATTAGAACCTTGACCCTCTATTGCAGTATAAAAGGGATGATTTGCTCAAGATACCTCAGAGTCGCTCTCCTTAAACATTCAACAATGGAGACCAAACTAATATTGTGTTTGGCGCTCATAGCCTCAAGCAATGCGGGTAGGTTTGAAGTTCGCTGTGTTTGTAAATGTGCTAATAAATTTCGGTGATACATCACTTTCGACATTTGAATACAGTGCTCGTTTTTTAAAGTTTGTGTTACAGTACTCTCAATGCGAATATCAATAAAATTAATATTGTGTATAATAATAGAAATAAAATTGTGAATGAGAATTAAAAAAAACAAAACAACTTTCGCTGAGTTCAATAGACAATGAACTAGATATATGTATAACTCTTGATCAATTAGTGCAATCGACACAACCTTTTTCGGGATTTATTTAAGACATGGCCAGATAAGATTTGGGAGTTTATGTCATTGTAATTATATAAGTGTCGCATAGTATTAGATAATTTCAGAAATATTTCGATTTTTTATAATTCGGTTAAGTTTGGTGCAAAGATGGATTTTTCTTATTCTTTAAAAATTAATAATTCTATAAATTGCACTCAGGGCCAACATGGAGGAGCAGCTATGACGATGACAGTTCATGTGCACTGGAATGCAAAAGTAAGTAACAAATGGGGCAGAGAGAGAGAGAGAGAGAGAGAGAAAGAAAGAAAGAAAGAAAGAGAGAGAGAGAGAGAGAGAGAGAGAGAGAGAGAGAGAGAGAGAGAGAGAGAGAGAGAGAGAGAGAGAGAGATAGTTAAAGGAGAAATTAAGAATGACAGAGATTTAAATTTATAATCTGGTGCCTTGTTATCTTTATTTGTTCCCTTTAAAAAAATAATTCCATACATTATTAGATTTTGGAAAATATTCGAGTATGTATGGTGGACTCATTCGCGTTAGCCTTCAATGCCCATTATTTTATTGTGAATACCAATCAATTTTAAACTAGGTGTTTACCCAGGCCCGTAGCGTGCGGGGGGCCAGGGGGGTCGGGCCCCCCCCTGCGATTTGTCTGGCCCCCTGCTTATTTTTTCTAGTTAGTAAAATGTATTACCTGGCCCCCCCTGCTATTGCCTGGCCCCTAACTCTAGAATGCCTTGCCCCTCCTGTAGAATTTTCACGCTACGGGGCTGTGTTTACCTAATGATGGTGCTCAGTGTTAAAATTGACTAAACCCTGCTTTCATTCTAGCATTTGTCAAGAAGTCACAATCATAACATACGTGAACGGCTTTAGATTTTCTCCCACCTGACTTTTATTTTATATATCACATTTTGTGAATTGTTTGGTAATTAATAATATTTGTGTATATCACCTTTTTTAATTGCATACATTTGTTACTTTCATTGACGACGTCGATAAATCGTGCACATAAAATAACACATGTTTTACTACAACTTTACAGAGTATTTTCCCTCAAATACTCACTACGTTTTTCTTTGAATAGTTTAATCTGTTCTTTGTGATAAGGTGTTTATGGTTTATCACATAGGTATATAACTATGGTTTATCATATTGTTAGGTTGGTGAATATATTTGGCCAAAAGAGGCATAGCAATGAAATCTTTAATTTATCTGGCCACGTTGTTTACACTAACAAACGTCAATCTCTTCTAGTTATCCCCCCAAATATATTTACAAATCTACAAGTTATTTTATAGAGGTAAATCACAAAAATAATAATCTTTCCTGTCTCTTAACAGAGTTTGCTATCTTTTATAGATTGATTAACTATTAAAATGTCGTGTGCCAGTTATTATTCGAGTGCATCTGCACACTTTCGCTTTCAATCCATTTTATCTTTAACGGCCCATAACTGATAATAAGTATAAGATAACACTGACCTACTGGTGCTTTTAATATTAATGTTATCAAATGACTGATATAACTGAACTTATATTCCTGAGGTCATTATTTGCTGTTATCAGCATATAATTTTATCTATTTTATAGCCTAGTAAGATAATGAATTTTCGAAGGTAAACGTTTTTAGATAAAGAGATAAAGATAATGACCAGAATATTGCCTACCAATTACAGGAAAACTTTATTCAAGCATTTCTTATTATTGTTAAAGTTGTTTAAGGCCTTGGTTTATAAAAGAAATATAGAAGCATAAAATGAGATAAAAACAAAATGTAGTTTTTTTATGAGACAAATTGCCCTCAATTAAACATTGATTGTTGTTCAATATTTCGAAAAGGTGATGCCAGCAAATTCCAGTATGCACCTTCCACAACATACATTTATGACTACTCAGTGGACACAGAAACCACAATGGCTGGTGCTGCAGAAGACTCAGCAAAGTTGTCAATTAAGGCAAGCATGTTTTGATTTTTTCGTCGGTTTTATGTTAACAAAAAGAAAAGCTTAAAAAATGCATATCACGATGATATAATTTCAGAAACTATTAGCATATTTCATTAATGCAATATCGCAAAACATACTAAAACCATGTTTACATATAGTTCATGCTGTTTAAATGATTGTATAGTTGCTCTACATTATAAATAAATGTAATATTTTTAAGTTTAGCAGAAGCTTTTAAAATGCATATATTTTTAACAGACACAAGCTGAAATTCAGTCTATTGATGGTTGTGAATTTGCCCTCCTCTTAAAAAATACCAGAATATCACATTCTGAGGCTTTTGTCAAAGATCTTAGAACAGCTGACAGGTAAGAATATTTTTTCACTAAGTGAACTTTAATGCTTTCGGGTTTCTTACAAAATATTTTGTAAAAATTTATCATTTTTAGCTAAATTTGAAAACTGAATTTATCAATAGTAAAATTAATTTGATGTTTTTGAATATTCCAGAGAGGATGAATTTCGACAGGTTCTTCAAGGCAGTATTCTCAGATTTTCTTTCAGTGATGGCATAATTGCATCTGTCTGCCCAGAGCAGAATGAAAACACTTGGGCTCTCAATTTCAAACGAGGTCTCTTGTCCGCTTTTCAGAACAGCATGGAAAACTTTGAAACAAATCAGAGAGTTACAGAGGTTGTCAATAGCTCATATTTTTTATTCTTACCACACTAAAATCTGTTGTGTTTTTGTTTTAATAAAATTTAATTTTAGATAAGAAAACTTGAACCTCATTAATACATGTATTAAACATTTTCTAGACTGATGTGACTGGTGAATGTGAAGCCGAGTATAACGTCAGCAAATCTTGGGGGCATTGGAGCAATGATATCACAATCACCAAAACAAAGAATCTTCGTGCTTGTGCTAACAGAGATGGACTCAAAAGCTTTCTCCAGACCACACCATATAACATTATTTCAGTATGTGTTTTTTTAAATACTTTACATTGTAGCACTTCATTTTTACCTTACTTTTTCAATTAAACGTCTTTTTTTAATATTGTTTAGTTTTTGATAGACCATTGAGGGCTAAGTGTTTATTTGTCATTCAGAAAATGATTTTTGTTTGTTTAAACTACCTAGCAAGCGTGTTTGGCTCACAAATCTATAAAAATAATTTACAGGATGCTCGGTCACTTCCAGTCATCCGTAGTACACACAAGTGTGATCAGATCATTGGTTCCAAAGTTGTTAAATCTGTCTCCTGTGAGGAAACCCATGTCTATGTTCCCTTTTCAAATGGTGCAAGTGGAGGTAGCACTAAAGTTCAACAGAAACTCACATTGGCAGCCCAGAAGTCAAGTGTTGATGCAGGCAGAAGTGAGTTCTCTATACAGCATACATTTCATAAAAAGAATAAACTATTTCAACAGTGAGACATACAACAGCAGTACATATATAATGCCATAAAACATAATTAAGTTGTTAATGTATTCTTTTAATATTTGACTAATCTTTTAATTCAAAAAAAAAAACAAAACATTTCAGCTTCTATCAACTCCCGCAGCAGTCTTTTATTTGAACATTCTTTTGGTCCTGAAGAATCTGAAAACAAACTGGAATCAGCTAAACAAACTCTGAAAGAAATCTGTGATCAGACCTTTGAAGATCTCAGGTAAAATTTCTTTTCTTAAGAAGGCATTATTTTCCTTTAATAACATTTTATTTTATTTATTACCCTTTTATTTTCCATTCCAGACCTGAAACACCAAGAATGTTTACTAAACTGGTAACAATTTTGAGAATGCTTGAATCTTCAGACTTAAAAGATTTGTACAAACAGTTGAAGGCTAAGACCATCTGTCCTGAAAATGGACGCACTATGTAAGTAATAAAAATGCTTTTTTTTAAAAAAATATTATTGTTGGCAATGTGAATGTAAAGTGACAATCTGTTTATGACAGATGAATTCTCAATATTAATTTAGTAAAAATGGGTTGGAATTCTTTTTGCAGCAAATTTTTCTTGGATGCCCTTCCAATGGCTGAGACAGAGGGACCAGTTGATATGATGGTAACACTGATTAAAAATAAAGATGTTGAAGGTATTCTCGCCAAGACCTGGATAACTTCATTGGCACTGATACAAAACCCTTCCAGCTCAATGATTGATGCTGCACTTGTAAGTTAAAAATATGTCCCTCTCATAAGAAATGATTCTAGACTAATGGATTTTTTAAAATAAAATATTCAAACAAAAAATGTTTTCAGCCATTCATTTGATTAAAAGTGTTATTTAAAATGCTAACAGGGTCTTTTGGAGTCTCCTTTTTACGATGATGCAGTCCTTCCAGTATCTTCTTTAGTCAATAACTACTGCAAGAAGGATGCCAACTGTGGTGGTCAGACCGGTGTCGTTGAAGTTGTTAAAAAGTTGACAAATAACATTCCAAGAAGGTGTTACATCACAGAAAAGAATGCTGGAGATGTAAGTGACAAATTCTTTGACTATCAAATGACATATTCATCTTTTTATTTTTGATAAGTTAAATCCGAGTAACAATTTAATTATATTTTAGCTTTGATATTTTTATCATTTCTATTTTTATGGAAATCAAGGTATTAAAATAAATTTTCTTTAGAAAAGTCTCATTGCAGGATAATGAAAAAAAGTTTTTTTATGTGTTTTTTATCGTTCTATAAGGTCATGAAAACTCTAAGAGCCCTTGGCAACACTGGACGTTCAGGCATTGTTAGCTCTGCCTTAATTACATGTTTGCAATCCAGCTCTACAGCTGTAGAAATAAGAGCTGCATCTGCTGACGCCTTTAGAAATGTGCCTTGTGGAGATAAAAACCAGGTTTCTCATTTTTTCCGCTCTCTTAATTCATTATGACAAACTATGCTGATACTGCAATGGGTTCTTTCTATTTGACATGTAGTGGTGAATATGTTTTCTTATATTATTGACAGAATGACAATCAGTTGTGGAACATCCTGAAAAACCCAGGAGAGGCATTTGAATTAAGAATTTTCTCATATTTGGCTGTCATGCGTTGCCCTAGTAAGGATAACCTAGATAAAGTTACTGAACTTTTGGAAAATGAGAAAGATGAACAGGTTGGATCTTACATTACCAGTCACCTCAGTAACCTAAAACAGACTTCGGATCCACACAAACAAGATATCGCTGATGCTGTTAGAAAGTGAGCTCTAAAGATTATAACCGCAGTAAAAAAAGAAATAAGCCTTACTTTGAATGTGTATTATGTGCTTTGTAATTATCCAGTGACATTTTAGCTCAAATTAAAGCTGATCTTTTTTTTTTTGTCCCAGATTGTCTTATAAGGAATTCGGACTGAGCGCACTGAAATTCTCCAAAAATTTTGAAGCCTCATTTCTCATCAATAAGCTAAATCTTGGCTTGGTGGCTGACAGTGATGTTATTTCAAGCCCAGATTCATCTTTACCTCGCTTTGCCAAGGCCAATCTTACTGTAGAATTATTTGGAAATTCTATAAATATCTTTGAGATGGGAGGACGTATAGAAGGAATGGAATTTCTGGTGGAAAAACTTGTTGGACCTAATGGATACTTCTCTACTGGGGCTAAAGACAAAGTAATTTGCTAAATTCTTTTCCTGACTTTTATGTTTTAAATTTACCTTTATGTGATGTCTGAGTTTAAAAAAAAAAAAAAACTTAAACCATTACATTATGATTTCGTTATTGTTTAACAATAAAATATTATTGATTTCAAACACAAAAAAAGTCAATCACCTCTTAATGTATACTTTCAGACTACAGATCAATTAAAGGGTTTCGCATATGCTCGTCTTTTCGGCAATGAGCTCTTCTTCCAACGTTTCTCAGGTGTTGAAGGTCTTATGAAATCAAGAAAAGTCCCCAATTTTCTAGACTACTTGATTCAACTGGCTGATAGGCAAGCTGTAGCCTATTCTTACAGTGCACAGTTGATGGATGTTGCTCTTGTTGTGCCAACTATTGCAGGTTAAGGAATATTGCTTTCTTTCTTTCCTAACCGATTGTTTCTACAGTTTTATAGGTCAGTTTTTTATGAACAAAGACATAATAAAATCACATTTTTCAATGCAATTTTTTTCATGGATGTCTTCAGGTTTGCCATTAAACATTTCTGTAAACGGATCTATTAATTTTGACCTGAAGGCTGAAGGTAAAGCTGACCTCCGACAAGTTGCAGCTTCACCAAGATCTCTAGACATTGATGGAGAGTTCAGACCAAGGTATTTTAAAGATTTCACCTTAATAAAGCATTCCTAAAGAAAATCTACAGTAATTTATATTTAATGTTATTTTTTTTTTATCAATACATAATTACAATTTTGGAATTTTTTCTCAGTGCTGCTTTGGAAGTCACAGGTACAATGGCAGTAGATGCTTTGGTTGCTAATCTGGGTTTGAGAATGCGAAACACCATGCACTCTAGTACCGGTATCAAAGGTCGTATCCACATTAACAGAGGACGTGAACTTAGTGTTGAAATAGAACCACCTAAAGACCAAATGGAGATCTTCAATGCAAAGTGAGTATTGAAAAAAGATGAAGTTTTACAAGAGCTTATGTTTTAAATTCTGTCATAACGTAGAAATTGCTAAATGTTTATGGAAATGATTTCAGTTGAACAAATTCAGTTTTATTTAAACTTTAAAATCAATTATTTTTTTTTAAATGTTGCCAGATCCCAGTTCTTTATTGTTCACAATGATGTTGAAAAAGAACAAGGCATGGTGAAAACCAACCGCAAGGAATACAAATGGTGCACAGGTATTAATTCTGCTTTTATGGAGTTGAAATAAAATCAACCAGAAACTGTAAATTATTTTATTTCGTACTTTATTATATACTGTATCAACTATTCCATAGGTGAAACTGTTGCCAAAGTTTTAGGCACTGAGTTCTGTGGAGAAGTTCGTTTCCCTAATGCCTCAAGTTTCCCAGATGCTCCTTACTTCCCTCTCACTGGCCCGGCTGAAGTTAACTTTGTGTCATACAGAAGAGACACTCACTCTGTCTATAAACTGATTGCAAAGAGAACTGAGGTTTGTCCCTTAGCTATAGCCATCAAGTTTAGTTTATTGCTTATAAATTGATGCCAGATCGATAACTAATTAATATATGATCTCTTCATGCATATCATCTGGACTTGTAGAGCAAAGACAAGAGTACTGCCCATTTCTTGGTCGACACACCTGGCTCCAAGGTCAACAGAATGATTTCAACAGATGTCAGTATAGGGTATTCCCCTAAACAATTGGATGTTATTGTTAACTCCCCTTGGAGAAAAATGAACATCAATGGTATGCTTTTTTTCAACTTAAAAACTTTTTTTTTTTGTTTTGTGCATTAATATTTCATTTTTTAAAATTTCATTTATGTATAGAAATGATTTGATATAAATTTTTGACTAGTTGATATTTTATTTCCTGCCAAGTAAAAAAATACACTTAATAAAACACATTTTTGACTTTTCTTTAGGTGGTGTGGTAGCAAACAAAGATCTTTACAGCTTAGTAGGTAGTATTCTCTTAGATGATATGGACAAGTATGGGTTTTCTACTGAGATGAAGATGAGCAGGAAAGGCAACAATGCTGTGTACACACCTTTAGTACAGACCACTTACAAAGGAAACACTCAGGACTTGATCTCTGGTCGAATTGAGATTGATGCTGATGGCTTAAATGTACCAAACAAATTTCAAGTGGATCTCAAGATCCAGGGTTACAAAGGTGCTCCATGCAATTTCAAATGTAAGCATTGAATTATTAGTTTGGCGTCCTTTTTTTTTTAATCCTATAGTTTAAAACATTCAAGGACCATTACGCAGATGATGCTAGAGTTCATCGTTTTCTCTTAGCATTGTATATCTAGCCCAACTTTATTTAACTCAACTATTTTGGGAAATTTTTTTCTGGCTTGTTACAGAAAGTTCTCAGAATTGAACACTAAATTTTAACCTGTTCATTTATTGTATAATACTTGAAAGGGGTGGAGGGAGGGGGGTGGAGGTCCAGCTTTTACTATAATCAATTACATAGGGGGATGGTAGTAAAAGTCTGTTATTGATACGAATGAAAATTGCATATTATACACACATTTAATCAAAGGGAGAGAAGGCTGGTTGAATTCTTGTAATATAATAAGAGGGAAAGAATCAGGTCCTAAATTTTATAATGACGGAAAAAGGGGTGGTGGGGGGGTTATGGATAGGTTTTTGATAATTTTTCTTTTCATAATATTTAAGTTCCCTAATTCACCCATCACCACTGAGAAGCATACATGTGTTGACTTTTTTCCTATGATAGTTTAACTTCTTTGGGTTTGTGAAAATCATACTTTGCAATTTAGATACTTTTGTCATCTTATCAGTGCATGTTTTTATATATTTTTATATTTTCCCCTTGCATTTAAACATTTGAAAAATGCCTCTTCAAAACTATCAGGTGACCTCATCAATAACAACAAAGAGAAACGTCTCACAACTAACCTCAGCTATGGAAACAAAGATCCTTATGTTTTGAAGATTGGCACACTTATTAGTGGAAGAGATAGGTATGTATCCTCATCAGGCAAAATATGTTTATGAGTGAAATTTATGTAAAAGTAAATTTCAGAAATTAACGATTCACTTGTGTGTATTACAATGGTGATTTCTTACTGATAGATAATTAACTTGGATTTGTAATATTTGTCATTTTCAGAAATATTCAAATCAGTCCAGAGTTAACCATTAAAACACCAGAGGCAGTACTCTTCAGTCTCATTGGTTCAGGAGATTACAAAGCTGACAAATCTCTGAGTGGAAATCTTACTCTGAATGTCATGAAACAGAAACCAGCCACATTCTCTTGTGAGTTTTCTTTAACAGTGAATGTTTAAGTTCATTTACTTATTTTGTGTGTGAACTCATGGTACACTCTAATTAATTTTTCTGTATAATTATTTTTTTTGGTGCAACTGGTCATACTGTAATAACAACGTTCAGTTCATTGTTGATCTCTTTAAGTCTTTTCAGTATGAAGATTGGTAATATATGGTAGTGGTCAGTATCTTTTCAGTTAAAAAATAGCGACATTTTAATATTTTCTTTTTTTACAGTATCAATGGCTGATGGTTTCTGGGGTAAGATTGACATGAAGCTGAAGTCAGCTCCTGTGACTGGTGATGTTAAAATTGACAACAATCTGAAAAAAAATCAAAAAACATCCCAAATTAGAGTGAATTACAACATACCAAGCTTGGGAGTTAAAGATTCATTTAAAGTTGACAGCAAATACCAGGACAAGAGTCAAAAGTCATTTTCTAAATATGCATTGAGCAGGTAAACAAATATACTCACAATGCTTACTGCTGTTACTTTAATGTGTTGTAATTTAATGATATTTTACATAACTGTGAAACTTATAAAAGTCATTTCTTTTTTTTTCTCCCCCCCCCCCCCCCCCCAGCAAATTGAATCACCAGAAATACTCTGATTACAATCTGGATCTGAGCCTCAATGTTGACCATAAGGACAAAAGAAGCATTGCTGACAGCACTATTAAATATGGAGCTGACCCCGCAAACAAGAAAAAAGTCATCAACTTAAATTACAATTTCAAGATGGATTCGTTTGGTGCTGAAAATGCTGATTTTGATCTTCAAGTAGCTGTCCAGGTTCCAGAAAAGGTAAATAAATTTGTGTGTATTGAGCAGTGGGTCAATTTTAAATTTAAAAAATTTAAGTTACTACAAGTAGCTGCACCCTGCAAAAACCTTTGCATAGAGTTATATCCCCTTAGGTTTGATCAGTAGGCTAATTTATTTTGGTTTCTGGCTGATCCGATTTTTTCAAGATTGTATTTTAAACTGGAATACTGTTGTATTAATTCTTTACTTTTGATTTAATGCAGAACCCAATTTGTTATTATTTTATTAGATTTTTATAAAAGTCTTAACTGCTAACAATCTTTTGACTGAACACAACTAATGTCTTTTTTTTCTCTAGAAAGTAAACTCCGTCATTAAAGTTGCTCATAGTCACACACAGAATGAATTGGAATCAAACATGAAACTAAAACTCATTCCATACCTGAAGAATGATGTCAGTGCCAGTGTCAATCTGAAAAACAACAAGCAGAAACTGACCAAGTTTGAGGGTAAAGCCGATCTGGAATATTCTGGCCAAAAGTATGTGTTAAACACCGACCTCACCCAGAAGTCAAAAAGTCAGTATGTAAGCAATGCAGATTTCTCCAGCACCACAGGCACCAGACACTCCATGGCCACAGTTTACAACATGAAGGATGCCAGTTCATATGAAGTGACTTCAGATTTGAACCTTGACGGCTATGATCCCATTAAACTCAGAGGCAATGTTTCTCTTGGAGCTTCCAACTATGGGACATCACTGAATATTTTGTATGGCACTGATGAGTATGGGGCAACTGTGCAGACTAAATACATTGAAAACAGATTTGGCAAGTTGAATCTGCTCTTGGTTCACCCTGACAGGCAAATCCAAGCCGCCGGTGAAGCCAAAATTGCCAAAGATAAATATGATGTTTCTGCATCAGTCAACTGGGATGCTGCTAACAAGAACAGCAAACAGGAAGTCTCTGTTGATGGCACTTTTAAAGCCGATTCTGTGGCGGTGAGTGGAGATGTGAAAATCAAGACACCCTTTGACAGATATGAAGAAGTGAACTCCAAAGTCGTCTACACTACAGACGGTAAGCAAATGAAAAGCACTGCTAGACTGACCTGGGGAAAGGGGCAGCAAAGGAAAGTATCATCCACAATGTCAGTCAGTTACCCGGTCACCGTGCAAAATGTCAAGATGGGACTGAATGTGGAGACCTCCTTCAACAGTCTTAAAGAGATGAACATTGACATTGATCACAGTCTGTACACAGGTTTGAGCACCACTGTAAACGGCAAGATAAACAACAATAAAGGTGAGCTCATCATTACAGGTGAGAACAGAGGTGACAGCTACAAAAATGACGTTTCTGCCTCTGTAAGCCTGAAGACAACCATGCCCAATGTTAAGGATGTCAGTGTCGTGGTGTCACACTCGGACGATGCCACCAATTACAAAACAGCCGGCACTTTGTCTTACAATGGGAACAAGTATGAGAGCGGGCTCACAATGTATCACAGCCTGAAAGGTTTTAGTGTCAGCAACAATGGCAACCTTAAAGTCAGCTGGCCCAAAGATTCAGTGGAGGCGACATGGAAACATGAAAATACTGATGCCAGATCTGTCAAATGCAACTTGAAAACTACTTGGAGTGGCAAAAGCAAAACTGTAATGATTAGTTTGGATGGATCAAATTACTTGGGCAGAGGAAATCGACTGGTGAAAGGAAATCTGAATATCCAGACACCATTTGAGGAGGTCCAGATGATGAAGGTGGTCATCAACCATCAGCATGATGCCAAGAGGCTGTCACACAACTTTGACATCGACCTAAATAACAAAGACTATGCTGCTTATGACTATTTACTGGAAACAGAAACCGGATCCATCAACTCAAAGGTATCCGTTAAACTCCCTTTCTTAGATTTAATTCATGGACAGACAACTGTGAAGTATGACAAATTCCCATCAACATCATCTGTGTGGCTCGAGTGGTCTCCCTCTCAACGTATTGACTTTGATGGGTCTCTGAATGCTCCTTCAATAGACAACATTGAATTAGACACAAAATTGTCCACTCCCTTCAGAAATTTTGAAAATGTTTTGGTTAAAGCCTCACATCAGCTAAATGATGAAGAATATGTCTCCACGGTACTCATTGACTATAATGTTAGAAAACGAATTGAACTGACCAACAAGTTCCAGTCTGACAATAGCTTGATTGCATGGAGGACAACCCTGACAAGTCCCTGCAGATACTTTAGGTCTCTAAACTATGGACTGCGTGTAGAACTGGACGATGACAGTTTTGATGGAACAGCTGATTTTGAGCTCCTACCTCACGTCAAGAAATACGACGGCCTATTACAATGGAGTGTACAGAGTGAAGGCTATGATGGAAAATTTGTTTTGAACACTCCTCACAAAAACCTTCCCAGCTTACAGATTACATCTTGGAGAAAAGTTCAAGATGATGGCAGCAAGGCAGCCCACATAGATGTCTCCACATCTCCTAATTTCAAGTACGTATATGATGTGACTTACAAATCAGATGCCCCATACCATTTGGACATGCAGGTCAAGACACCCCATGTCAACTATCAAGATATGGGCCTTACAATGACCCACAGCCCAGTTAGCGGAGCTGTTCAGTCCAAGCTAGAGTTGGTTTATTTGTCAAAGAAGGAAATAGTTGTGGACTTGGATCTGGACTGGAACAACAAGTTTGATGGTAACCTGGTAGTCAGCACACCAATGAGAGATTACAGAACCAACTCAATCAGCATTAAACACCAGGCAACCAGGCAAGGCTTTATGTGCAATGTTGAGGCCAACATGGGTGTCAATAAACTGAAGGGGGATGCATCATTCTCACGCACCAACAGCATGATTTCTGGCAGTGCAAACCTTGCCCTGCCACAGGTGAGAAAAATTGAAACTAAATTCAAGCTGACTGGCAGTTTAACGGACATGAAAGGTGATGCTCTCGTAAAAGTTGGATCAGATGCAGTCTCAGTGGGGTTCACCAACAATGTCAATTCTGGTTCTTACAAATCAACTTTTAATTTGAAAACTCCAGTGACTGAAGATATCCAGGTAGAAATTACACATGATGACAAGAGCAGCAGAACTGAAAAGAAGTTTGACTGCAGTTTCAAGGGTCAGTATGGTGACAAAGATCTTACATCTCAACTGTCTGTGGCATGTTCTGGCTTGAGAAATGGGCAGTTTGACTACTCCCTGAAAACTCCATTTGATGGCTATGAGTCTTTGAACGTAAATCTTGTTCATGAAATAACTGCAGAAAAAATCTATGGCAAGTTCACTGTACAGTCTACAGCAGCCAGCATCGGCAACATTGATGTCACTATCAATAAACAAGGAACTTCACAGGACTGGACAGCCTCTACTGTAATGAGGAGAAACCGTGACCAGCTTGTTGATGTAGCTTTGGAAAGTAAATGGAGAGATAATGATGTCCAGGGAAAGGTAAACGCAAAAGGCAAATGGCTACCAACAGTAACCTCTATGTTGAATTATAAAGGAACATACTCTAACTTTAACATTAAGACCAGGTTGGCTGTTAATAACAATCTTGTTGTCAACAATGAGTTAGTTGCTAAAGTTGATGGCCAAATGTTTGATGTCACTGGAACAATCAATTATAATGAGGGCTCTGGAGACCTAAAGCACGTTATTAGCATCAATAAAATTGGAGATTTAAATAACCTGAAGCTTGTTATCAGTCATAAGTCTAATGAAAGAGAATCGAAAGTCAACTTTGAGCTCCAGACAGACGGTAAATTCAAAAGTTTGATTCATATACAAAATTTAGCAGGAGAACTAGATTACATCGGCTATGAAATTGAACACTCTGGGGACTTGGACAAATTCCTGACAAACATCAAGGCTTATATTTCCAAAGAGAGCATCATTGAAAGCCGAACAAACTTCTTCAAGTATGGTGATAAGCGTGTAGAGTTTTCAAGTGAGCTTAGCACACCTTTTGATGGCTACAGATCTTCAAAGATTGAATATAGACATGAAGGTCAAGATAACAGGGTGAGCTGTAACATTAACTTGAAATATGGAAACAACAAAGTGTTCAGTTCTGACCTCATCATGCAGCGTGAACCAACCATGAGTTTCTCTTTTAACATTAAGACACCTTTCCCAGGATATGAACAGCTGCTTTTGTCTTCTGACTATGATGCTAAAAGGATCGATGGACGTGTCCTCTTGGGTCGTGGCATTGATATAAGGGTGTCTGCCATACCAGGATCTCAGTACCAGCTTCTGACTTCTTTTGACAATCTCAAGCAGGTGACAGTCAACCTAGATGGTGAACCTTTAGATGGGAAGGCTGATTTCTTGGTCCTTAGCAATGGGAAGAAGATCACAGGCAACGCGAATGTGATTTACACCAGTGCTGACTCATTATCTGTTTCAGCTTCACTTGACAGCGATATTGAAAACATGGAGGCATTTAAATTCATTGTAAAGAATGATAATGATGGCACTCGTGGCAAATCATCTCATATTGAGTTCAGCTGGGATCCCGAACATCAGGTACTTCATATCTTATGATTTTTACATTTTACAAATATAATAAGATTGTATTGAATCATAAATGCTGAAAAGAAAATGTCTCCTGTGTTTCTTAAAGTTGATGATTTATTTCATGTTTTTTTTTTGGTCTTATGACCAGGTTGTTATTGATGGCAAATATTCCAACAAAAACTCTGCCAGATCTAGAAAAGAACATGAATTGCAGTTGGACATAACACTACCATATGATAAACTGAGCCAGATTAACGTTGATTTCAGCCATAGCTATGTTGACAGAAGAATGATGAGCTCCAAGTTTGCTCTAGAGTTCAATAAGGATAAGGTAAAATTTAAAAAGCTATGCGGGGTAAATTCTTTTAAATGATCAAATAAAATGTGATGTATTTTTAACTGGATGTTAAAAATTTTTTTATTTCAGGTTGTTGATGTGGATGTCAGTTACAAAATGGATAATGAACAGAAAACTACAGTTGTTGTCCGCAAACCTTGGCCTCAAGAATACACAGTCACTTTAGATGTGGAAGGGGATGAAAAGGCAATTGACATTGCATTAAACTGGAACAAGTGAGATCTGAGTCTAAATTTGTTTTCAAAATAAACTTCAACTGACTAGTCGTAGGTAATAAAGAAATTTTTACGTACAAGTCTCTTCCACTGTAGTAGTAATGATTACTTAAAACATTTTTTCAACAGGGATCTCCCCACCAGTAACATCCGCATAAAAAACTCCATCACTGATTCAGCTACTGACAAAAAAGTCAACATGGAAGTTACCTATAAAAACCGTAAAGTAGGCATGGAGCAGTCATACATGAACTCTGTTGACGCCCTGTCCAAGTGAGTGGAATCATAACGAAATCTCACATCCCGGCTCAGTTATGTTTTTTTCTCCTTTCAATGTATGATAAATAAAATATTCTTTTTTTAAATGCATGGGTACATTCATGTTTTACAGCTCAGGAAAGTTTTTCTGGGATGATAAAGATGATGCCAAGGTCACTTACAGCATGGACGTTAAAGGAGGAAAGTCTGACTATAATGGTGAATTCAAACTTGGTCTCCCTACAAGATCATTGGTTCTTAAAGGATTTTCCAGGTAAACTTTGGGAAACAATTAGAATTTAAACTTAAGAACACAAAATGCTTTCGTTGAAAAAATATTTAATTTTCCACTTAGAAGCAATAATGTACACGTTTCATTTGTTTTGTATTTGTAAACTCTGCATCTCTGTTTTTTTTTTCAAACAGTCATGTTGGTGATACCCAGAAAGTTGAAGCAACATTTGGATGGGATATGGACAAAGACGAAAGCAAAGTTATTGGATTAACGGCAACTGTTTTCAGTCGTGACTTTACCAAGGCTGATTTAACTGTTAAATTGCCAGCCGTAAATAATAATTTATTTATAACACTTATCTTACCATTTAGCACGCAGTTTTTTATTTTATAATTTATTCAGATAAACACCTCTTATGCATATTGTTTTGCCAATGATCATTTTCTTGTTGAACATTGAAAATATATATTTTTTTTTTTTAATTTATTAAAGGATCTGCAAATGAACAGTGCTGTGACTTTCAACCAGGGCAATGTTATCTTTGACAGCCAAACAGATTTCTCTTATGCCGGTGACTCAAGGAAAATACTGACCCTATTCTCCTCTGTTAAAAATAATCCCTACACATTGAGAAGATATTTTGCAGGCAGTGAAAATGCTTACAACTACAGGTAAAGAAATGTTGTTCTTCATTTTTTTTTTTTTTTTTACAATTTTGATTTGATTGGGTTATTTTTCGTGATAATAATATTTTAAATGTATTGGAATACGCAGTGTTGAGTTTGGAGTGAAACACCCAGAAACCAAAGTCGACATTAAGGTAGACTCACATCTTGGCAAAAGTGCCAACCTGATGACATCATCAATGGGGGTGAGGTACATGACCAGCACAAGACAGATTAAAAATTTGGCCCTGTTTGCGGAGATCAATGAGCTGAAAAAAGAAATGAACCTTGTGGTATGTACACATATGTAAATATATACATTGTATACCTGTGGTATGTACACATATGTAAATATATACATTGTATACCTGTGGTATGTTAAACATATGTAAATATATACATTGTATACCTGTGGTATGTACACATATGTAAATATATACATTGTATACCTGTGGTATGTACACATATGTAAATATATACATTGTATACCTGTGGTATGTACACATATGTAAATATATACATTGTATACCTGTGGTATGTACACATATGTAAATATATACATTGTATACCTGTGGTATGTACACATATGTAAATATATACATTGTATACCTGTGGTATGTACACATATGTAAATATATACATTGTATACCCGTTGGCTTTTTTTTTTAATGAAATGTTTTCTGTTTATAATTTTGTACAGGCCAGCACCCCGTTCAACTCACTTGGCTTGAATGGTAAAATTATTGATGATGAACCACTGAACCTTGAACTGTCTGCATCTGTAAATGGACAACAGAGCTTTAAATCTGCTCTTGATACCTCAAACAGAGCTGTAAACGTGAACTTTGGTAGGCTCATAACACAAAGTTTATTTTTAATAATGATAAAACTTAGATTACTTTTATGTCTGTCTTATCAAAACTTAATATTCGTATTGAGCAGTTTTAACATGACACATTTAGACACATTTAACACTTTGAATGATATACTACGATTTTTTTTTTTGATTGGCGTTGTAATTGTTAAAATATATAAAATGAAATTTGTCCACATTTCTGTCATCAGCTTGAGCTTATCAAAGCAAAAATAACCACAACTTACCCAAAACAATTACTTTGCTTAAAGTTTGTTATCGTAAAGATATATTTATTTAGTTATATTTAACAAAGATTACCAGATTAATTCATTTGATAAGCATTTTTTTTAGCATGTCAATTATACAACTTTTAAATATCTTTTTTTTTTCTACTGATAGGCCAACCTGGAAATATGATCAGATTCAGTGCTATGTACAGCGATGATTCATCTGTGAAAGTTGAACTTGAACAACTGAATGACAATGACAAAAAAGCTGATGCTGCATTGAGTTTCACTTTGGTGAAGCCACGCATCCTTCAGAGCAGTTTCATCTGGAAACCCAGAGCTGTGTCTGACCTGAGAACTTGGCTCATTCAGCAGACAGTCAGGAAAACAGCTGATCTCAAAGTTTTCATCAGACAACTGGACAGTGACATCAAAACTGAGGTTTGTTTTTTTAAAATAAAATTGTATGAAACTTTATAACATTTTAAAAAAAAATCTTTAAACAATTTGCAATTACGGATACATACTGTTTTTTTTTTTTTTTTCATTTACATAACTAGAACCATGTCAAGCTTGTATTTTTTCTTCTTTCAACAGCTTGTAGCCAAAAATAGAGACATTAGAAATTACCTCATAGACTCTTTGAAACAAGCCACCAGCAATGTGGAATCTGAACTGAAATCTTTGTCAGTTTCAATGGATCAACTGCAACAAACACTGTCAACACTTAGGAGAGCAAGTGAAATCTATACTCCACTCGCAAACTCCATCAAATATATCCAGTAATAAAACTTTTTCTTTTTTTTTGTTATATTGAATTAAAAAATACATGCACCTGAATTATTATTATTCAATTAACGCATTTTATAACTCTTTCATGGCTTCATTGTTTTTTCGTCTTCAGAACTGTGTATCAACAGTTAATCAGAAGCTACAGAACACTCTCTAGTTACACAATAAACTTAGTGATGTCCAAGTTGGATGAAGTGAATCAGTATTCGGTGGACAAAGTTTATGAAGAAACGGTGACTGACTTGATTGAAAGTGGTCTGAGAGCTCTCGATGAAATGACGAGGACGTTCACCAGATTGTTAAGAAAAGACATTGACCTGTCAGTGTTGCAACCCATATCTGGTTAGTACATCATTATTGTTTGTTACTTATTATGTGCATTATAATTAGAATGATTGTTTTTTAAAATTTTCGTGTATTATAAATATAACTTAATAATCTGTATTATAAATATAAGTTAATAATCTGTATTATAAATATAACTTAATAATCTGTATTATAAATATAACTTAATAATCTGCATTATAAATATAACTTAATAATCTGCATTATAAATATAACTTAATAATTTGTATTATAAATATAACTTAATAATAATATTATTATATTTTAACAGCATTAACAAATAACAATAGGTAGATTAAGTATTTTCTTATTAATATTGTGTTTTAATTTTCCTTTGCCTTAATCAGTGAACCTAGAAAAAAAAGTCACTGTAATGACCCTCCATAAACCAAATGTCGACTGCATATTTTTTTTCATCTCTTAAAATTGTGTAGAAGCTTAACACTTTATACATGTATTTCTTATTTCCCTAAACAGATGAACTAACAAAAGCTGCACAGTACCTGACAACTCAGTTCACCAACATTCAGAAAAATATCATTCAGTTTAACCTGGGTGACATTCTAACTAAAAAATTGAGTTTCCTGAATGACTACAGAAAGGCTGTTCAGAACATCCAGAGAAACACCATCAACAAAGTCGTCCCTGTTGAACTGAGAGAGGCTCTACAGTATGTCTTCAGTGAGATCATCAACCAGGTTCGGTTTAAAGAATTCAAAAGTGAAAAAAAAAAAGCAGAAAATAGTTTTACTTTAATTTCTTTTTTGTTGTTCAACAATCAATTACAATTAGCGTTAACCTGTTTCTACGCCTATTTTTTTTCCCCCACAGGTTGACTACTTATCTCGTTATTTGGAAATTGAGGAAAATCTCAAGAAGCATGTGAATTTTGCAGTCCATCTAGTGAATGACATTGTGGTCGATGAGTTGAAAGAATTTGTTGGAGATGTGAAAGAGATGCTCAAAGATCCAGTAGTTGCTTATGATCCAGAAAACGGACTCATCACACTCAATATTCCTCTGCCGATTGCTGTTGATCGTCTTGACAGGATGCCAGAAATTTCCAATAATGTCAGAAGTCTCATTCAGAAATACGCACCCAGCAAAGACTCTATAACCAGTGTAAGCAATATTTTTTTTCTTTACACTTAACATGACATCATCTTCTTTGTAGACTGATATATTAAATACTGTATGTTTGTATAGATGGTATATTAAATATTGTATGTTTGGATAAATGATATATTAAACTATGTTTGGATAGATGATACATTAAATATTGTATGTTTGGATAGATGATATATTAAATACTGTATGTTTGGATAGATGATATATTAGAGTTAAATAATCATTTTTAACAGTTTGTTTTTAGGACATTACCATCTTGTTCTATTCTCTACAGATATCTAAATATTTTTGGAATAGCTCCATTGATGAAAGTACATTGGATACCATCAAGAGTGATTTGGATGAGTTTGAACCCATGACACTCCGCATCCCTCCCATTGCCGGTATCGAGGTATACTGAGCACCAAGCTTGTCAGAATGGACTCCATATAACACTGAAACATTTCTAGTCTAAATAATTTAAACTGTGAAAAAGAATGTAATAATGATATTAATTAATGAAGTTGTGAATATATTTTTTTGTATCAGTGCAATAACTTTATTGTCCAGATGTATTATGAAGTAATTTTAATATGTATTTATATTTTGTGTAATTATGCTGTATGAAACAACCTATGAAAATGTAGAATCTTGCAATAAAAAAAATATTAGCTCACAAGTTGTTTTTTTTTCTCCTTTTTTTATTTTAAAGTAATTTATTAATCTTTAATACAAAATCTTAAGATAGTTTATTGCCTGTGAAAAATAGCATTGTTATAATTCAATTTCAAGCAGATCATTTGATACTAACTATAATTAAAAATCAGTTCATTATTTGCTTCTTACCTAACCTAAAATTAATACATACATAATTTAACAACTAAATCTTTTGAGGCTATAACTTCTTACTAGTACAAACAAAAGTTAAATGTGTTGATGTAAGGGGACAAATAAACTCGATGCAGTCTGAAGGCCACTGGTGGCAAAGGGGATGGAAAACTTTTGAAAAATGTTTTCGATTTTTTTAAGGATCCTAGGAAAAGCACCCAGATAAATAAATTAGGTAACTCGAGAATGAATAGATTGAGGTGGGTAGGGCACATAGAAAGAATGGAAAACAACAGAGGTCCAAAAGCAATATATATAAGGCAACACCCATTGAGAAAAGGCCTAAAGGCAGACCAAGAAGCAGATGGTTAGAGGAAGTGGAGAAAGACCTTAAATCCATGGGAGTGGAGAAAGAAGACCATCGATCGGGAAAAGTGGATAAGAGTAGTATGACAGGCCAGGGCCCTAAATGGGCTGTAGAGCCAAAGGAAGAAGACGAACTTGAGACATTATCTGGGTCCTTCCACTCTCGGCTATGGATGTGGGGGTGGGGGGAGGATGAAAGAAGGGCAGTTCAAAGAATGTCCCATTAGATCTACGATAAAGGCTTCTCATCATTATATGGACTTATTGGACAGAAATATAATTAATTTATAATCAAGTTTCTCATCTAACCTCATTGAAATAGAGTTTAGAATAATTTATTATAGTATCATCCATTTTGTACCCACACATATGTCTTTAAAAACTTGGTTTGATATACACTCAATTAAGTCAAAGATTATAGGTCACAGTGATACATTTTGCATTTAACTAAAATATATACATGTAATAATATAATTGTATACATTTTGCATTTAACTAAAATATATAATGTAGGCCTACTCGTATACATTCTGCATTTAACTAAAACATATTATATAGGCTACTTGTATACATTTTTGCACCTTATCTTGTGAATTTCCGATTCTTTCAAAAACATTTCGCTAAATAAATGATATCACAGGAAATCATTGATTGGAAATTTGTTTTCACAATAAAATTCTACATAATAATTCCAAAAGCTGATTTTTTAAAGGTAAGCACAAAAAAAAAAAAAGAAATATTCTTCCAGTGTTTCCAGTTCGTTGGTAAATTAAAACTAGAGTCTACACACCTCTGCCTCCTTAGTTGAACCTTAGCACAATTTACCCTATAAAGTGTAAACCACCAATGGGATATGTTGCTGTGTTTGATGATGAGATGAAATCTCCTATACACTACACTACTATTGAGACTGTTTTTATGGTGATATTATTATATAGGGGACTTTAACCATGACTTGTAATATCCATAGTTCCAGTGTTTTATCCAGACCGTTTCCGGGGGTAGTTTTCACCCCCGGAATTTGAAATTTCACCCCCGGTTTTTTTCCCTGAACATGATTACGACCAAACAATACTGTAGTTTTCACCCCTGGAATTTGAAATTTCACCCCCGGATTTTCCCTTCTCATCCCCGGAGGTGCGGGGGTGTGGATAAAACACTGCATAGTTCCTCACCGGAGATCGAACCAGGGACCCTCAGGTCGACAACCAAGTGCTTTACCGTCCCTAGGTGGTTGTCGTGTGTGAAGTTCCTGTAAGGATGAGATGATTCTCTTACATCCTATAAACCACCAATGGGACGGTTTTTATGGTGCCCTTCTTTCATCCCCCACCATAGCCGGTAGTGCAATGGCCATGGAGGCACCACGGGAGACTTAGCGGGGACTTAAGCCTTTGGTCCATCGCCGGAGATCAAACCAGGTCGAAAGTCGAGTGCTTTACCGAACGACCATCCGTCCCCTCGTATGGTTGTCGTAGCACCTTTCACCCCCACTCCCTTCTAAAAAGTCGAATGTGCAATGTGCAATGGCTATGTTAGCAATTTGACAAATGTAGGACTAGAGTCGCTTGGAATTGAAACTGTAGCCTACAACATGCCAGATATTGCAGTTATGATTCATAAGTCATGACCTCCGGACCAACTGACCCCCTGGCAGCCCCGTAGCGTGAAAATTCTACAGCAGGGGCCAGGCATTCTATTGCAGGGGCCAGGCAATAGCAGGGGGGGCAGGTAATACATTTTACTAAGTAGAACAAATAAGCGGGGGGGGGCAGACAAAACGCAGGGATCCCCGACCCCCCTGACCCCCCGCACGCTACGGGCTTGCCCCCCCCTGGGCTTCTTTTTAAAAGTCTATCAATAACTTAAATATTTTTTTTTCCTCTTATAACAGTTCAATGTTCGTTGCTGCACGAAGTTGGGAATGAAATTCATAAGAAAACTGAATATAATGGTGTTGATTTCTTTACAGTTCCTGGCAAGTTTACCTGGTACGTTGAATCCTTTTTACATTGAAACAATGAATAAAAAAACAAAACAATAAAAGTGAACAAACAACAGCAATAATAATAATATTGAGATGTTTGAGAGTTCAAGAAAGCTATAAGTGTTCTGAAACTCAGTTACGTCATCGCGACGGTAGGGCACAAAATCTCAGAACACACCTGGGTCGAACAGGGTTCGTTTGACTGACTGGCTGTCGGTGCACTCCACCACAAACTGAAGCAAATGATTAGACCTCAGCCCGGGGGGGGGGAAATCTGGGCCGCAATGTAAGAATGATGTTTGGATGGGGTGGGGGGGGGTCAATGCAAAAAAAAAAAAAAAACAACAACAAAACAAAACTCAACAATAACAACAACAACAAAAATAATCAATTATGTATTCTAACAATCTTTGGTTATATCGATTCACTTAAATATGTAAATATATTACACATGTGCTGCATGGGGCCCCGTAGCAATGCATCAGCTGCTTCCACCCTCTCCACAGGCCTGCCAACATCAATATCAATCCTACGCTCTTTAGATACACAAAAGACAACGTCAAAGTTAAATGTTAAAAATTTGCCCCCCCCCTTCTACTCCCCACTCCTATTGTTGTTTGAAGACATAGGCGTGGACGATCTGATAGTTACGGGGGACGTGCAGCACATCAACAACTGCACCTTGTACTTGAAGTCCAACAACAACTACACATTCACCTTCTGCGTGTACGTCATGAACGAGTCCAGGGTGGAATTCTACCAGGCAGCGGCGGGCGACAACGCTTCATTGACGAGTACCACCTTGGCCGCTCGCCTTTTTCTCCGGAGCGGAAGTGATTCCCTGACGTTACGCCATCACGATAGCTGTGACGCGAGTCAAATCTACAGATGCAACAGTTCTGGTAAACATGACAGGTTTATTTCCTTGTGTTAATTGAGGTATGATTTTACTACCAGTTTAATTTAAACTAAGTCAAAATAATATCCGTAGTTTGGGACACAGGAGAGAAATGAGAATTCATCTGTTTCTGTATTGTTAGTTTTGCCCAACATTGTTTTCGAGTAAGCGGGAGATAATTTTGAAAAAGGTAGTGTTATGAAATTCATTAAGTCATATACACATTTATCATAGCATGCTTTTCCTGTATTATAATAAACCAAAATTCTGAATTAAAAAAAAAATGATAGCAAAGATTAAACGGAACAAAATTGGAGACTCGTAAAATGCAAGTGGTCGTGGCCCAACCTGGCATCGAGCAACCTGTTAGATCCGTGTTCAGCCAGATATACTGTAGACCAGTGGTGGTGAGCCTTTTGAGGGGCACGCAGGCCCGTAGCGTGCGGCGGGGGGGGCAGGGGGCCACCCCCCTGCGTTTTTTTGCCCCCCCCCCTAGATTTGCCCATAGATTCGCCACCACCGATGTAGACAGTTAAGTTAAATACGCCAGATAACAATATTCGATAACAGTTATTCTTGTGCGTGTTTCTACTCTCACAATATGAAGGGCCGTACTTATGGAGAGGCAAACAAGAGGCTGCCCAGGGCCCCATACTGCTCAGTGAGCCCCACTATGGGGATATTAATTGTGCCTTTACCTAAAATGACTTTACAGTTTGGTAGGGTGTGTGTGTGTGTGTGTGGGTGGGTGGGTGAGAGTGACCTGTTACATTGATTATTAGGGGGGGTCCATATAATGCAAGTAACAGCCGGTCAGCATATTGGCCCTAAGCCTAGAACACGAAATGGTACAAAGACTAGGGCCCTTTTATGTAGATGCATACGGCCCCCACAATTTACCTATGCTTAGGGCCCCCAAAATTTACCTATGCTTAGGGTCCCCAAAATTTACCTATGCTTAGGGCCCCCAAAATTTACCTATGCTTAGGGCCCCCAAAATTTACCTATGCTTAGGGCCCCCAAAATTTACCTATGCTTAGGGTACCCAAATGTAACATGCTCTAGGTCACCCTCAAAATGTAAACTTTGTCTAAGGCCTCAAATGTAAATAGGGCCCGCCCCCTATGAACATATAAACGGTCCTGACAACACGGATAACGTTGTTTTGTCTAACATATGGTTATACCACCACACCCTGAAGATATAGGCTTGTTCACGTGCTTTAAAAAAAAAAAATTCATATTCTAGTTACAGGAATCGACAGTGCTAGAAGAGGTTGTCCAGATTGTACGTACAATGAATCTGGTGAGTATCCATTTAGAGTAATATGCCCTTTGTTATTGGAAGTCTTCTGGGTTGTAAATCGGTCGATAAATACTGTCATAATTTTTTTTTATGTAAGTTTTTTTTTCGTTTTTTTTAAATTTTATACTTTTTTTTTAGTTTTGAAAGAAATAATCTTGCTTTTGTCAAGTACTGTTTTCGCACACGTTAACATAATAAAGTTTGTATATATAAGCAGTGCTCGCTTTAAGAAAAAAAAGCAGTGCCAGGGATTTGTCTATGATATTGTCAGTTATTTGTCTATGATATTGTCAGTTATTTGTCTATGATATTGTCAGTTATTTGTCTATGATATTGTCAGTTATTTGTCTATGATATTGTCAGTTATTTGTCTATGATATTGTCAGTTATTTGTCTATGATATTGTTAGTTATCTGTCTATGATATTGTCAGTTATTTGTCTATGATATTGTCAGTTATTTGTCTATGATATTGTCAGTTATTTGTCTATGATATTGTTAGTTATCTGTCTATGATATTGTCAGTTATTTGTCTATGATATTGTCAGTTATTTGTCTATGATATTGTCAGTTATTTGTCTATGATATTGTCAGTTATTTGTCTATGATATTGTCAGTTATTTGTCTATGATATTGTCAGTTATTTGTCTATGATATTGTCAGTTATTTGTCTATGATATTGTCAGTTATTTGTCTATGATATTGTCAGTTATCTGTCTAAGATATTGTCAGTTATTATGGTTAAACAACTTCCTTTAACAATAAAGGGTTATCGGGGTAGATGAAGTGTAGAATTCATCTGTTTCAGTTGCCTCGGCATATAAAGGGATTGTGTGGTTAGCACAACGCCAAGCCGCCTTTACTTCCCCAACTTAAGTCAGGTACACATTTAAAGTAGGTGGACTTATTAGACCTTGACCAACTTTCACTAGGGCCTGGAAAAATTCCCTTGGTTCTCACTGAGGATCGAACCCAGGACTCTCAGGTCGACAGTCGAACATCTACATCACTGGGCTATCTGTCCAACTATCATGGAGCTAAACCTAGTTTTCCTTGATGACCTGAACAAAGTTTCCATTTTGTGCACAAGTTGTAGTCAAAGTCTTATGTACATTATTAAAAAACAAACACACAAACACAACAACATAACTTTTAACTGAATAAAAGGGTAAATATTATATCTAGTCACATTGCAGTCTGATACATTTAGTAACACAATGACGTCTTCAATGTTGTCACACTGCAGTCAGAGATACCTTTAGTAACACAATCACGTCTTCGATGTTGTCAGACTGCAGTCAGAGATACCTTTAGTAACACAATCACGTCTTCGATGTTGTCACACTGCAGTCAGAGATACCTTTAGTAACACAATCACGTCTTCGATGTTGTCACACTGCAGTCAGAGATACCTTTAGTAACACAATCACGTCTTCGATGTTGTCACACTGCAGTCAGAGATACCTTTAGTAACACAATCACGTCTTCGATGTTGTCACACTGCAGTCAGAGATACCTTTAGTAACACAATCACGCCTTCAATGTTGTCACAACGCAGTCAGAGATACCTTTAGTAACACAATCACGTCTTCGATGTTATTACGCACACCGCCAAATTACAAATTTGACCATTATTTTTTTTTTTACAATTTCTCTTATTTCTTAGCCGAATCTGTGAGGATATCAAAACTGTATTACGTAGACACCAACGGGACGTACGTGGGAATGAGTGTTAATTATATCAACGTGACACAATGCCTAGCATGCAATGAAGAAAGTAAGTTGTAAATTGGTGGGGTATGTTGGGGAGGCAGGTGTGTGTGTGTGTGTGTGTGTGTGTGTGGAAAATGTTTGATGCGACGTTTTATTTATAGCCACGCGAGCTACATTACGGCGATCACGTGATTCGACAATTACACCGGAGCCGTGGTCGTTTCGTCTAATGACGTAATGCTTCTAATTTCCAAAAAACGTAAAGTCGGTACACAAACACTTTGCTGCATGTGCATGCGGATAGCATTCCCGTGGAAGAGGCTTGCCGCAGGGCCGTCATAGATCCAGCCTTTCTGAATGACGCCACAGTGCAACATCGAGATTGTTGATTTTCGTTATCCCTAGTGAACCGGACATATTGTTTGGGGAAAGGCTGGGCGTGGTGCTGGCCACACAGCCTATAGATACAGTGGGTGGTTTTGGTTGGCTGCAATTAGTGTAACTACCCCCGAGGCCCCGCGCCTAAGGGGTGGGGGGGCAAAGGGATGAGAATTCAGTATACAGAGCCACCAGCTAGCTATTATGGCTAATTGTTTGTTGCCCTCTGCCCTCTGCCCTCTGCCCAATCTGAAAAGTGCAAAAAACATTTAACAGTTATCTTTCGGCGTCCGTTGTTTTTTCTTTTAGTTCGACACCCTGCGCGACCGCACACTCCCGAAGTACCCTTCCTACGATACTGACGGTACAAAGCATACAGAGTTAAGGTTCTCGGCACCTCATACGAGACGTACCCAAAGGGGCCCTACGTCCTAGCGCTACAGATAAGGCCACCTCTGGTCAGTGCGTCAGGGCAACGAGAAACAAGTGACAAGTCCATCTGATGCTCAGAAATATGTTTTAAATGGGTCACCGTCAGGACTTTGTCTTTCGTGAGTTCCCCCCCCCCTTGCCAGGTCTGTGAGACTTGCTCCTTTCATATATTCAGGAGAGCCTTAATTATACCAAAATAGGGCCCTCAAGTGAACTCTGCTTTTTGAATGATCCGAGTTTTTTTTTTTTTCAAATTAATAAAAGGTTTGCTTTCTATATCTCTGTCTCGAGGCCTCGTTTATAGCTGTTTATTTAACTTAAAAACCCACTATGAAAATAATTTCCCACACATTGTCTCTATACCCATTATCTCTCCGCACATTATCACTAAACACGTTATATCTACACACATTATCTCTCCAAGCATCGTCTCACCACACATTATCTCTGCACAGATTATCTGCGTATACACGCCATCTCTTCACACATTGTATCTCCACAAATGATCTCTCCACACACTATCTTTTCACACATCTCTCCACACACTATCTCTCCATAATCTCTCCACACAATCTCTCCACACATCTCTCCAAACATTATCTTATCACACACTATATCTCCACATATCTCTCCACAAACCTCTCCACAAATCTCTCCACACAATCCCTCCACATATTTCTCCACACACTGTTTCTCCATACACTATCCGTACACTATCTCTCCACACACTATCTCTCCATACACTATCTCTCCATACATTATCTCTCCACACATGATCTCTGCACACATATCACTCCACACACTACCTCAATATATATATATATATATATATATATATATATATATATATATATATATATACATATTTGCAAGACGTCTGTGTCCACAGAACCTTTTTGGTTAAAGTTCAATCGTGTGGATAAGTGGGTGTTCGTCTCCTTGTTTACAATGTGCGTCATCCTAGGAATCATTTGTGAGTACATTTTATTACACTCACCGGAATTTTATCAGGGTAACGTGGGACCAAAAGGGAAGGAGGAGGGGGGATTCGGGAAATGTTAGCATGGAACGCCCCCCCCCCACCCTGCAACATATAGTTACTTTTTTTTCCCGAGAGGCCATCCACTTTACTCTTTAGACCACATCCACACCCCCCCCCAGACACCTTCACAGAAAAAAAACAAACAATTAAGCCTGTTCCATTCTGGACACAGGACGTGTTAGCGCATTTTCATGTTATGTATCAGTACGTATGCTATCTTTCAGTAAATATTTGTAAATTTTGGAAATGTTTATAAATTCAATTGTGTAATGCATATATCTGTAAAAAATAAATTATAAAGACGTTTCTTTATATTTGAAAAAAAATTATTGTCTCTTAAATCTAACTACAAGTGGTTTGTGGTTACTGAAATAGGACTCATAATTGAAAACATTCGAAATTATAGTCATTTAATCGTCCGAAAACTCCGTCAATTGTTGCATAGCTCTGATACTTTCAATTAAACTCAGAACACAAGCTTACTATTTCATTTGATGAGTTTCTTAATAAATCTTGGTGAAACTACGTGCTGCAGTACTTCGCACCAAATGAACGGGCTATTGAACGTACAAGGTGTATATATAATATATAAGCCCCTTAGGAGCCCTGAAGCCCGGCCCTCAGAGGTCCTATTGCGAAATAAACTTTTGATGTACACATGGCAGGCCAAGACCTACAAAATGATATATACGTCATGGGTCTAGGACTTATAGTTGCTGAGATATAGCGCTCCTTTATTAATATAGCTTATATAGTAAAAAACGGTACTAAGGCCCCTTTTACGGCCCTGAGAGGTCAGATCGCGAAATGGAAAAAAGTCATTTCTTGGCAGGCCAAGACCTACAAAATGATATATACATCATGGGTCTAGGACTTATGGTTGTTGAGATCTAGGGTGTACACGGACGGACAGATAAAAAGGGGACAATAGAGCATTTTTTTTTCGAAAATGCTCTAAAAACATCATGAAAATTGATTGAAGACACATTTCCTTGACATCCAAAGGGTCATTAAATCGTGTGCACAGTCAATCAAAAATTTTAAATTGTACAAATAAAGAAAGGCAGGTTAAAGTCGAAAAGTATCTGAATTATTTTATGAGTAATTTATTGAACAGAGGCCGTAGTAAGGGGTGGGCAAGGGGGGAGGGGCGCCATGCCCGGGGCGCTACTCACAAAGGGGGGCGCCAAATGGTATATTTTGCATATTATAATATATGGTTTTCGAATGGGGGTGGGGGCGCTAAAAAGGTATTAAAAAGGTATTGTGCCCCGGGCGCGAGTTAAGCTAGCTACGGCACTGGTATTGAGTGTATTAATACCAGTCTCAAATTGAAGTCCGCACATCCTGATATTTTGAGGGACGATTGCTGCGAAATCTGTGTCGTGTCACTGGGGGTTTTTACTGGGATATCTGGTCATTGTGTATTATTATACCTGTCTACGTTTTAAAGAGAATTATGGTTTATCAAGATATTGAAATTCAAATACGGAAGTTTTAATTCCTATTTTTTTTAAATTATTCAATTATTAAATTGTCGACTAACTTAAATTTGTTTCTTAAAAGAAAAAAAGAATGACTTATTTTCATTTTCTATTTTCAGACAGACAAGGATACTTTTGTTTTAAAAAAGGTAATTGTTGTAACTTATCCAGGAGTAATTGATATATCAATTATAGTAAACACAAATAACGACGTAAGGGGACATAATTAGCCAAGATTTTGATTCTTTCGTCCTTAATTAAAATATTTTTTTTTAATTTGCATATCAAAATTTAGTTTAAAATTATATAAAAAAATAGATTAACAAAAACAACACTAAGGAAAAAAAAATAATTGAATTGTAACAAAGTACAATTCAGAATTTAATTATTTGTATTCATTTCTACATATTCATTCAAATCCTAATTAGTCTAATTTCTATAAGTAGAATATCAAAACTGCCCAACATCTGTATTCATTGTTGGTCTATCAATTGGCATTATGTGATTACGTAAATCATATAAATAATTAGGCATGATATTTGTATGTACTCTTCTGAGAGACATACCATGATCCACTGGGGATGGATCATAGGGGTTCTCTAGACCGTAAAAAAAACCCATTTTCTTTCGAGGGTGGTGGTACTGTGGTCAGTGAGGACAATCCGAGAACGCAGTATTCACAGCTGGCGGTGGTGACGGATGTGGTCGGCACACAACACCCTTCCACTCTGTCCCCTTGCCATTCTGGCCGATCAGCAGTACACACACCCTGCTGGTCTAGTCAGTTTGGGCAAGTCATAAAACCCACTTTTCTGCCATCCCGGCAGATGATAGCGGGCACACTCACCCTGCCGCTCTGTAGGGATGGCAGACGTGCATCAGCGCCGCCAACAGTGCTGGTGTGGTAGGCACACTACACCCTACCATGCTGGCAATGACGGCGTTAAAAAAAAAAGATTACGTAAAGATCAAATGTTTTTTTGAATGATATAACCTAGTCGCTTACCATGGACATATTTATTAAACCTGCTTATTCGTAGTATTATCATTATGATCCAACCAGTTGTCGGTCTTTTAAAGATTTTGAATCTGTGTTGAATATTTCTAATTTGAGATAACATTGGTGTTTATGTCGAAAGGAGACGCATCAGTTTTAAAAAAAAAAAAGATTATTAGTGTTATGTATGATATTTATACATACTGAAACGAAATGACCGAAACGTAATATGATCTCAGAATATTAATCAATAGACTATTACTACACACCACCACCACAGACTACTATACACCACCACCACAGACTACTACACACCACCACCACCACAGACTACTACACACCACTACCACAGAACCCTGACAATGTATTTGGGTTGAATATTACCAACAGTTAACGGCCTTTTTTTCATTTTGTGTTGTTTTTTTTTCATACAGACGACAGCGCAGTTATGTACAGGTCTCCGACTATAACACAAGCAAGTAAGAATTGACATTCGTCTCTCACTTTTAGCATAGGATACACACTTTCTTAAAACTTTATTTACGCTCATTAGATAATTTCGTACTAACTGTCTTTCTCTTTACAACATCAAATTTTTTAGGTACTTTGGGAAGAAAAAGAAAACGAAACAAATATTTATTCCATAAAAAATAACTTTAATGTTTTGTCAATGCGTATCTTATCAAAACGTAATACGTAGAAATTATCTCTGTACACAACAATGACAGTAAAAATTTGCAACCCCTCCCTTACCATTCCAGAAAACAAATTATTAGAAAATGCATATTTAAAAAAAAAAAACCCAAATAAATAGGTTTAGTGGACTTATAAAAAATATCATCACATGATCATATTGCTGATTGCCAATCATTGCACGCGTATGTAAAACCTGTACTCTGGAAATGTTTAGACTGGTCTGAACTATCTGCGTTGGTCTAACATAATACCATGTATTGACTGGTTTAGGTTGTCGGCCGAGGATAGAGTGACCATTTCATGTCCCCCATTCTCAATCACACTTGACCCGATTGTGTGACATTACACCAACACCTTCCCTTCACTTTGATCGACTTTCTGAAGTAGAAAAATAGAACAAAATAACTTCTATTTGTTTCTAATTAAGGTCATGGTCATCAATATTCAAAAAATCAAAGAAAAAAAAATCTAAAACAACAACAAACCACTCAAATAAATTACATTTTCAATTCAGAATTCATTAAACTATAATTGAAAAATTGTTGTCAAAAGTCAACGAAAAGATATGCATCATTATCTTTATCTGTCTGCAATTGTTATCTTTGTTATCTGTCAGCAATTATTATCGTTGTTATCTGTCAGCAATTATTATCGTTGTTATCTGTCAGCAATTATTATCTTTGTTATCTGCCAGCAATTATTATCTTTGTTATCTTTCAGCAATTATTATCTTTGTTATCTGTCAGCAATTATTATCTTTGTTATCTGTCAGCAATTATTATCTTTGTTATCTGCCAGCAATTATTATCTTTGTTATCTGACATCAATTATTATCGTTGTTATCTGTCAGCAATTATTATCGTTGTTATCTGTCAGCAATTATCTTATTAACTTTGGTATCTATCATACCCCTGCCCCCCTTCCCGTCGTCATCTATCCACTCAACCCCCGAGCGCCCATCTGTTTGTCTTTTCTTTTCATCTGTCTGTCTGTCACGTATCATTAGAACATAATTTACTCACACACTCACATAGTTATATATATATATATATATATATATACTGTATAATCTAAAAATAAAAGCTCCATATAAACTACTGATACAGGTCAGTGCATTTTCAACGGTGTTGCCCGCCCCCCCCCCCCCCCACCTTCCTAAAGTCTGCAAGTCTTCTGCATAAACATGAATAAGGTTCTCAAATTCCTCCCATTCAGATCAAATCGTTTTATAATTAACTGTACCCTGTATTTGTATGTACCCTGTATTTGTATGTACCCTGTATTTATATGTACCCTGTATTTGTATGTACCCTGTATTTGTATGTACCCTGTATTTGTATGTACCCTGTATTTGTATGTACCCTGTATTTGTATGTACCCTGTATATGTATGTACCCTGTATTTGTATGTACCCTGTATTTGTATGTACCCTGTATTTGTATGTACCCTGTATATGTATACACCCTGTATTTGTATGTATCCTGTATTTGTATGTACCCTGTGTTTGCATGTACACTGTATTTGTATGTACCCAGTATGTCTAATTATGGCGCGCTTTTATTTTGACAGCAACAGCTGAGACCTTGACGTCATCGTATATAGCATCAACGTCAGCCACAGACACTCACACAACGATGACGTCACACTCCGACAGTTCCTGAAGGACAGGCGTCAATTCAATAGACACTTCCCTCCCTCCCTCCCCTTCCCCTCACCCCGGACCCACATTATAATTTTTTTTTCATCCCATTTAACATCTAAACACAAACATTGAAAATGAATGAATTCCTCTATTATAACGTTGTGTTTTGTTTTTTTTAAAATTTATTTTCATACACTTGACTGTTTAAAAGTCTGTCCGTTCATAATGTCTTTTGTCTGTCTGTATGCTAATTTCCATTTATCTCTCTGTAGGTTTGTCTGTCCATCCAGTAGGTTCGTCTGTCCATCCATCTTTTCTCTTACATTTTTGCTGAGTTTTCTGTCTGTCCGTCTATCTTTCTTTTCACCAATCTATCGGTCTTTTTCTGTGTGCATGTTTGACTTGTTAACTTTACCTTGCTTGTCTGTTTTGTCTGCCTGTATATTTGTTAGTATTTCACTTAGCCTATTTGTCTGTCTCTTTGCCTTTCTTTTTCACTATCAAAAGTTGTCCACTGAAATGGATACTATTTGAGCCATTCCTCAGAGTTTCATCTTACCGTTTACGATAACTGAATTAGTTCTAGAGGTCACTATATACTTGGTGAGGGCCAGGGCCGACACTGTTGGTGTACCTGATGGGGATGTGCTGCGGCTCTTTTTGAGAGGCTCCGGCTTGGGGTCCACCGAATCGGAAGTAGATTTGACGTTCAAGCTGGACACAGCTGGGCCGACCAACAACGACGTTCAATGTAAAGATATTCATTAGAATTTTTTATTTAAAAAAAAAGAATTTCAATGAAAAAAAACAACTTTACAACTGATCTAACATGATCTCAAAGTGGGACGGGTGGTCGAGTGGCGCCGAGAGCAGGACAGTCCTGGGACGGGTGGTTGAGTGGCGCCGAGAGCAGGACAGTCCTGGGACGGGTGGTTGAGTGGCGCCGAGAGCAGGACAGTCCTGGGACGGGTGGTCGTCGAGTGGCGCCGAGAGCAGGACAGTCCTGGGACGGGTGGTTGAGTGGCGCCGAGAGCAGGACAGTCCTGGGACGGGTGGCCAAATGACGTCGAGAGCAGGACAGTCCTGATTAAGGCCCCGTGTTCGAAAATTGTCGAAAACCAAAAAAAAAATTTTTTCCACGTCTAAGTTGGTCTGAGATTCCTTAAGGTCCACCCAAGTTTAAACGGGTAACTGTCTTTAGTTGGGGGGGGGGGTGGCGTAAAGGCGGCGGGGCGTTGAGCTAGACACCCAATCCGTAAATGAATGTTTTGTTTGTTAATGAAACAAGAGTTTTGAATTCATCAATTATTGAGTACACAGTTATTTTGAACTAAAATTTCTAAAGTACATAAACATGAATTTATAAAGAAAAAAGAATTGGATAAAATTAAAAAAAAATTGTGTAAAACTGCAGGGACAGCAATTCATATCAATTAAATAGTTTTAAGTTCTGTCCGCCTGGCTGTGCGATCCACCCTGCCACTCATCTCTGGCCGTCCACACTATCGACATTTAATTTGTATCATTTCACCTGACCACACTAGACCCAAGGTGGTCTGTACGAGCCTTCTGTCGAATTCTAACGAACTCTTGTGGTCCGCGGTTCAAAATGTTTGACCACCTCTTCCATAACACAGTGCATTTTTAAAGTCTTTAAAAAAGGGGGGGAATCTCTTTTGAATTAAGTTGATATTCTAATTATCAAAAAAAGAAAGAAATATTAATGGGTCAATTGAGTCATGGAGTTCTGGCTAAATGGCCACAGAGATAGATGGGTGCTTACAATGGATTTTTCTTGCTAAAGAAAAATGAAATCAAATTGATGTATAGTACTTTTTTGAGTTTCGTGAAACTTACATTTGATGTGATCATCCATGGAGGGCTGGCGAATGTCTTGCAGTAAATCTAAAAGATAAAGAAACAAATTAAAAACTAATAGTCGGCAGTTCAGATCAATATGACTTTAACTGACAATATAATATACACGATTAAAAAAAAAATTAACAGAAAGCAAAGCAATACAAAAATCTGTTGCATGTAAACACTTGTTGATAAGGTAATAGAATAAGTCAACACACCAGGCCAACACATTAAGTCTACACATTAGGTCAACAAAGTTTTTAACACACCAAGTCAATATATAAAGTCAACACACGAGATAAACACGTTAAGTCAATACATTAGGTAAATTCAAATCAACACATCAAAGTAACACACTAAGGAAGCACACCTAGTGAACACATTGTGGCTGGACATATTTACCTTGAAATATCACCAGAGGTACATCTTGGCCCGTATCTGTTCAATGAATCAAAATCTCTATAATTACTGATGAATACAAACATTTCTTTACCCGCTATCTCTCTAAACTTCCGACTTCGATGCCATTCACAAATTCCGATTCCTATACGTGTATTTACGGTCTTTTTTGGAGAGTTCTATATGAAATTATTACTAAACTCGAAAATTTGTTTAAAAGGAGTCGGATAAAGAATAGAAAATTGGCTAAAATTATCCGATTCCGATAAACAAAATAGTTTTATTTTCAATTGAATAATCAACGACTTTTGATCGTATAAAATTAGATTGACATATATTTAATCTTTACACCTGTGCTGGTGGGTGATTAAGATAATCTGTGTACTTGTGGTGCAACTTGTTCAGGCAAATTATCTGTACACAACTGTGGAATATCTCGATAATGCTGAAACTATTTAAGTCTGACGAAAGTCTAATTACTGGAGTATTTTTTTTATTATACAATAATCGTCATCTTTACTAAATGATTGTATAAACACGACGTATAACCTTGTACTTACATTCACTGAAGCAGCAAGCATTTATTCTATCTGGCAACATGAAAATTAGTGAAAATAAACAGCGTATACATATTATAAATAAAAAAAAATAAACTAATGAATGAACCCAGTATATATTACTTTGGCGCATTCAATTATTTATTTCCTACATTATTTTTGACACCGCTTTTTTTTTCGCTCAGATTATCCATAAATTGAGAGGATTCGGGTTTTAAAGGACAAAGCATTGTTTACATTTATCTGCCATTGATGCAGGATCCAATGCATATTGAAGCATTGCTTTTTCAAGAGCCGTTGTACATTATCAATAGCAATAGACACCGGGATAACAAACGAAGAGCCACCGACTAAGGAGGGGGCGGAGACTTCTTATATGAAATGGCCTAATCAACTGTAAGTAAATATGTTTTAAGAAGGGGGGGGGGTTGGCAAATAGTTGAAACCGCGTGCCAGAATAATGGATCCCACAGTTTGACAGAAGAGACGGACCAAGAGGTGGTCAGGTAGTGCGTTTACATGATAAATGAAATTAGAATGTCATTGAAGTCAATGAGTGTAGAGAAGAGCTTTGGGGGGAGGAGGGAGAGAGAGAGAGGGAGAGAGAACCACCGACTATATTATTTAAGCCACCGACATTATAAGCAGCACACTAAAAGTAAGAGTATTAAGACAAAGTGTCTTAAAATAAAGCGTATAGTGAATAAATATTACATCAAATATAAGAGTGTTTTTCCCAAGTGACCTGAAGTAGATCTAGGCCAACATGGTGTTTACTATTATTATTTTGACCAGTCTGATGGAAAGTTGTTGTCTAAAAGTAAATGTCCTGAGGAAGAAAAACCCAAAACGTATACTCACAACAGTAAATGATATGCAGACATATGAAGACAACGAAGGACATTAAGATGTACCAGACGAATGACCAGCCGGACGACAGGTTCGGATCTGGGGAAATATGAGGGGGTGAAAATGTTGTTCAATAGACACATGTGTACATAAACACTCTGAAACACACACAAACTAAAGCATTCACACATGACACACACACACACACACAAGCGATAACACGTAGCACACAGAAACCAACTAGACATAATCTTACAACACTGGAATCATGTCCAACAAAATGACGGACAAGCTGACAGTGTGTGTGTGTGTGTGTGTGTGTGTGTTTGTGAGTGCCTATAGGGACTGTTGAAATACCATCTCCAAACTTCCATGCACTGGACACTCTATCACGAGATGATAACAAATTAAACGGAAAAAAAAAACAAACAAACCGACCCAACCCCGGCCCTCTCGCGTTAGTTGACATGCGGACGGTCCCTAACATCTGAGTGTTCCCAGCAGAGATGAGCGGACAGCGGACGCGTCCGCTTGCGGACGCAGATCCGCAGACTTTTCCGAATCCGCGGACTGACAGCGGACGCTTCGTATGGTTAAGTTGCGGACTCGCGGACTGACGCGGATCTTCTTTAGCGTTACCATAAAAAAAATTTCAAGTCATTTAAACAACTAAATTTCAGCAATGCGGACGCGCGGACTGACTGCGGACCAATGTTATAAGATTCTGCGGACGCTGACGCGGACGCGGATCAATGATAGAAATCCGCGGACGGACGCGGACGCTAAATTTCAAGATCCGCACACCTCTGGTTCCCAGACGATACGTCACCATTTTTGCAGGTCACCCATTTTTTTTTTGCGAGCCCACATTGGGAAAATGTTTGTGTCTCCCACGTCACTTTAATCATTTAGGACAGTGGTGGGCGAATCTATTTTTGGGACCGCGTGATTAGAATTCATCCAAAATCACCACTTATGTATATCAAAGTGCCAACACTCCGTTGAAAAATTAAAGGAAGTGATTATTTTTAGTCGCTGCGTGTCGACTGATGAGGCTCTGCGTGTCGACTGTGGCACGCGTGCCATTAGGTTCGCCACCACACCCACTGATTTAGGATAACATGCTTACCATTGTAAAAATCGATGCCCAGCGCTGCTTACATACAATCAGAGATCAAAGATCAAAGAGTGTTTTGATTTGTTTCCGTTTCAAATAACTGGAATTTTTAAATGTTTTTTAATGTTCTCCGCTCCGAATTAAAAAAAAACAAACAAAAAGATTGGCCACGCCCACTTTAAAGTTTGATCCATTGTTGTAAGCATAGCATACCTTTTTTATTTTTAGGTGGAGGCCGTGGGGGGGGGGGTGGGAACTGTGGACTCTGGTTAGAGGCTTTTAAAAGGTTTTTTTTTTAAAAAAAAAGTTCCTGTCGTGGCGAATTTAGCGCGAGATTTGACATAAATTTGTGCTAGGCCCCTTAGGCTTTTACAGACCCTTTGCCCGTCCGCCACTGGTTGGCCTGTCTACAATAACGGCTCTTTCTAAGCAAAGCGCGTTCCATGGTGAAAACAAACCACACAAGTCTAGAGTTCCACGACTACTTTTAAAAAAAGCTTGAACGCCACACACCGGCTTGGTCGAGTACAGTGGATTCCGCTTAATTGGGACACCGCTTAGTTGGGACAGCCGCTTATTTGGGACAAATCTCAAAGAAACCAAACCCAAGAAGCCAATAGTAAATGTGTATGTTTAATTGGGACAGCCGCTTAATTGGGACAAAAAGCCTCGGTCCCGATGTGTCACAATTAAGCGGAAACGACTGTATTTCCAGTCATTGTTGTTTTGTCTAACAAATTGCTAATGATTTTAAAGCTGTAGCATGACTGTCAGCTGTTTAATGTTTGTAGTGCCGTCACTGTCAGCTGTTTAATGTTTGTAGTGCCGTCACTGTCAGCTGTTTAGTGTTTGTAGTGCCGTCACTGTCAGCTGTTTAATGTATGTAGTGCCGTCACTGTCAGCTGTTTAATGTTTGTAGTGTCGTCACTGTCAGCTGTTTAATGTTTGTAATCCCGTCACTTTCAGAATTCACAGTTACATTTAAATCCGCATTACGAGTTACATTTCTTTACATTTTTTTTATTTTTTTAAAATCGAGGTACCGTGAATGGTGCATGTGTCCTATTGTCACCTTAACAACATTAATTATTTTTTTTTTTTTGTTGTTAGAACTTTTTGTATCTTTGATGTTTTTTCTGAGAAGGTGATAATGAGAACTGACCGAATTCTTCATCGTATGGCCTGGTCGCTTCAAAAGAAGGAGTATTCGCCGCTGCACCCATACCTGACGGCATTGATAAATACAAAAAATACCTCAATGAAACAGAGCGGGGAAATTAAAGAACTATTGAACTACAGCAGTAAACCAAGAAATGTATGAAATACAACAGAGTTAACAAAGAAATGATTGAACTACAGTAATAAAGGAATAGATCACAGTTTTGACACAGTAAATTAAGGTGACTATATAATAATACATTCTATATGCCAGGGACGACAATGCGAAACTCACACACAAACATGACAAACACTTAAAAAAAAGTATATAATGTATTTAAAGATCGATAAACATTGGGCCCCCCGCGTACTATAGGGGAAGGGTGTTAGGTGAGTCACATGCGTAAATATTTACCCCTAATCGTGCACTCCACCGTCCCCGACCTCTGACACTCGTCCTCGTAGCTGTACACCAGCGCGTTGGTCCCGGTGTCCACGACGACCTCTGACGTCATGCACGGCTCGGCGGACGACGAGGACACGAAGGAGGCGACCCTGATCGAGTTGACCGTCAGCTGGACGGACGGCTGGTGCAGGTTGTACGTGCAGAAGGTGAGGTTCTCTTCGGGGTACACGGTGAGGTTGGAAGCGCACTTGCTGGTCAGGATGTCCTCGCCGTCGAAGAACAGGGCGGCCGACTCGTTTTGACCTGTTTGGGGGAGGGGTGAAACTTTGGGGATAGATCAGGCTGACCACTAGTTGGTATAGGTCAGTGTGACCACTAGTGGGTATAGGTCAGTGTGACTACTAGTAGGTATAGGTCAGTGTGACCACTAGTAGGCATAGGTCAGTGTGACTACTTGTAGGCATAGGTCAGTGTGACACTAGTAGGTATAGGTCAGTGTGAATACTTGTAGGCATAGTTCAGTGTGACCACTAGTTGATATAGGTCAGTGTGACCTCTAGTAGGCATAGGGCAGTGTGACTATTTGTAGGCATAGGTCAGTGTGACCACTAGTAGGCATAGGTCAGTGTGACCACTAATAGGTATAGGTCAATGTGACCACTAGTAGGTATAGGCCAGTGTGACCACTAATAGGTATAGGTCAATGTGACCACTAATAGGTAAATGTCAGTGTGACCACTAGTATGCATACGTCAGGCTGATCGCTAGAAGGTATAGGTCAGGCTGACCAGTGGCGTAGCGATCTTAACTTGCGCCCGGGGCACAATACCTTTTTAGCACCCCCCACCATGCGAAAAATATAATATTATATGTAAAATATACCATTTGACTCCCCATTCCCTACCCCTCGCTACGCCACTTGGGCTGACCACCAGTAGGTATGGAGCCCTATTAAAACATTTTTATATGTCTATCTTTTTTTTTAAATGGCCCATCAATTCTTTTGCGCTCGGTGCCTCAACTGACGTTAAGTCCGCCCCTGCATGGGGGGGGCCCATCTAGATATATAAAATATTTATCTATGTATCGCTACTTTTCAACTAATTTAAAGAAATATTTAGTTTGTTAAATTGTAATCCCCCACACCATTAAATTTAGTCATGAAAATGTATTTAGATATTTGAATGACTTATTGAGTTTTTAATAAAAAGCGTATTTACATTTTTTTGTTGTTACAATTTTTTTTTAAATTGTATATTTTTAAGTTTTTGAAAGATTGAAACTTCTATTGCTTTTGCATACATTAATATAATTTATTACATTTGGCTATTCTAAACAAGCCTAAAAATAAAGCTTCACCATTTTGGTGCACTTTTGCCCTGATGCTTATCTTCGTATTTATTTTGACTTCCAAGTCTTTATCCTATTTATCCTCATTACAAACATTACTAGTAAGTAATCAGCTTCGTAATTCTACAAAAATGTTAATTCGTGGAGTCGAAATTATTAAATTCACCTAATGACATGAAGAATCAACAATTGGGGGCGAATTTGAGGCTTCTCGCTAAATTAGAACAAGTCCAGAATTGAGTTACATGATTTGAGTACAGAAAGTACAACTAATAAAAAGCTTTTTAAAAAGATTTGAAATGATGTGGGTGAAACTGAAACTAAATGTTCAAACAACCACGGGCTGTCCGGAGTGTATCTTTTGTTTTTTCTTTTCTCTGTTAATGCTTTATTCAATAATTGACTCGACGTCCACAATAAAATGACGAAGTTATTGGTTATATTGAAATTAAAAAAAATAACCATTTGATTCCTTACTGCTGTGTATCTCCGGCATCTCAAAAAGTCTGGCAAGGTTTCCCCTGCCGCCTGCGCTGTTGGATTTTATAGCCAGCAAGTAGCCCTCACTGAGTTCAACAGTCGCCTCCATCACGACATTCAGGTAAAAATGGTACTCTTGTTGTAGACTGCAGTAGCAGATCTGTTTTAGTCCAGACCCGCATATTTTTAAATGTATCTGGCAAACCTGTTAGTTGGAAACATAAAAAAACAAAACAAAACGCCAAACTGGCACATATTTAGTCATATAACTTAACTGAGTCATCGTTAACCGGTCGGCAATCAGTGGTAAGCGGGACCCACTATTGTATTAAATAAAAAAAAAATTGTGGTACGCAGAAAAAAGGAAAAAAAATACTGAAGATTTTTCCTCATCTACAATCGTCTAAGCTAAATACAATGTATATATTTATTATCAATAAAAAGCTAATATTCAAACAATACATTTTTTACACATATTCAAAGTAAAGCAAACAAGATCTTATCGAAGATAGGTGATGACTTTTTATTTGAAGATATACATACACACATAATCTCATACATATGTCAGTGGTCTTAGTTAAGAAAAAATATGAATTTTGTGATATGCGGATAGAAAATTCATAAACTTAGTGATCGGCAAGAATGAAACTTTTGAAAGTAGTGGTCAGTGTATATAAAAACTTATGAATTGAGTGGTCAGTGTATATAAAAACTTATGAATTGAGTGGTCTGTGAATGTAAAACGTATGAATTGAGTGGTTAGTGTATATAAAAATTATGAATTGAGTGGTCAGAGAATGTAAAAATTATGAATTGAGTGGTCAGTGAATGTAAAACTAATGAATTGAGTGGTGAGTGGAAATAAATCTATAACAAAACAAATAGTGGTCAGTGAATCCGGAAAGTGTACCGATACTTTGTTCTGCACAAATTGTCAACAATATTGTCTGATACAGTAAAAATAATAACAAATCGGCAATAGACAGAGAATTATGATCGATTAACTTCACTATCATTCCAAATGACAGTTGGCCAGTTGGCCAACATTGCACTTTTCGTGGCCAATATTTCTTTATTTCCTAAGTGAGATGCGCCATACATTTGTGACACACCCCCCACCCCCAGCCCCACACATCAGCTCCTATTCATATTTCTTGAAATAATATCCGGGTCAGATGGTCAATTCACGTACGCGCCGAGGGGGACTTGTCCATCACAGAACTTATTAGACTTTGCAGGTCATTAAAACAAAAATTTCGAAGCTTTTTTTTTTATTCTTGACAGCCACATATTAAAACGAATGACTGGTAATGAGACCACAACCATTTCCTGGTACAGCGTTTCGATGGACACACCGATCTTTAAAAAAAAAAAGTGACCGTATGGACAACGCGATGACCACTCACTCACCTCGGTCATGGATGTGAAATTATCCACTTCTACATAGCCATCTACGTCCAGCACACCGTCCAGCCACATGTCCTCTCTGTTGACTGTGTATATGTAGATGTGGTCAGCGGGCATGGTGTTGAAGGTGTCGTACAAGATCTCCACGTGTATCTGGTCAACCCTGGCCATCAGGCCGCTGGAACACACGCTGGACTCGGATATGTCTTGTATGTCCATTTCCGGTCGAGCTGTTATTGAGGCAGGGCTATCTATCTATCTATCTATCTATCTATCTATCTATCTATCTATCTATCTATCTATCTATCTATCTATCTATCTATCTATCTATCTATCTATCTATCTATCTATCTATCTATCTATCTATCTATCTATCTATCTATCTATCTATCTATCTATCTATCTATCTATCTATCTATCTATCTATCTATCTATCTATCTATCTATCTATCTATCTATCTATCTATCTATCTATCTATCTATCTGCCCGCCTGTCTGACTGTCTGTTTCTCTGTGTTCGTGTTTCTCTGCCGGTCTTTCTGTCGGTTTGTTTGTATGTCCACCCAGCTATAAAGCATCCATTAATCAGTACTTTCATTCACCCATCTATAATCATATTATTATTTATAATTCTCATTCTATTTACATTATGGCTTCAATTCTATTTTGTGTCTGGCTATTACTCACTTGTTTGGCATCTTTTTAATATATTTTTTTTTCAATATAAGACTGACTTATCTAAATCTGCATTTTAAACTCAATGCAGTTTGAATGCACACACACACACACACCCCACAATACAGCCAAATACACCCCGATACAGCACAATACGGTTAAATACACCACAATGCAGCCAAATGCACCACGATGCAGCACAATACAGCACAATACAGCCACAATACGGCACAATACAGCCAAAATACACCCCAAGTACAGCCCAGTACACAGTTTGAAATCAACACGAGAGGCAACAAGCCTCTATGCCTGGTACAACAACACACCGAAAAAATCCACTCGCAGTGAGTCGTTGAGGCCGCACGTGACCAGGTCGGTCAGAAACAGGGAGTGGACCTCCTCCACCATGTCCAGCGGCATGTCCACACACTGGCTGATGGCCACGGACTCGTTCTCCCACTCCCATCTGGCCATGGCCGTCTTGCCGGCAGACTTGGGGCAGACTGTGATCCAGTGTGTTGTGTTTTGCTTCACGGTGATCTCAGGTATAGGGAAGATCTCCATTGATTCGTTGTTGACTGACAGGGTCACGGAGAGGAAATCTAAGGGTGGGGGGGGGGGGGGAGGGGATGAAATAAAAAAAAATATACGTACGTTGTTTCGTGGAATTTAATCAATTATTCTTTTCTTGGTTTTCGTAAGTTATTTCGGTTTTTCGTCAACTGTATAACAGAACCTTGCCGAACCTTGAGTACTTTTTGGAGGAACTCCACATCCAAAGAACGAAAACCTACATCTCTTAAAACCTTTCCTCGGACCAAATTTGTAATTACTGGGACGAGTTTTTTTTTTTAGATTTAAACTGAATTCTGTCTAAATAATTAATTTATTCGGTTTTGGTCAAATGTTTCCAAAATGACTAACATCGTCGATGTTTGTAGTAGTATTAATGTAAGGGAAGGAACCCATTTATTAGTGTCTCAAATCGCAGTCAAAACACGGCTACATCCCTTGATTAGCATTAGGATATTTTTTTTTATCACTCATATTTATCAAAAAATAAAACAAAACGATAAATTAACGAATAACAAAATTTATTATTCATTCATGCATCGCCATGGAGCAAGAGCATTTGTGTAAAATTTGAAGAAAATCCATCACTAAAAATTCTCTCAAAAACCTATACAAAAAAAAAAAAAAAAATTGACAATATGAACATTTAACTAAATAACAAAAATAAACAAATGTTTTGAATGGAGAAAATGGGCTAGAAAAAATAAAACCGAGTCTGATTGCCCGCTGAAATATGAAAATACATCATTATATCTAAACTTCATTGTTTACGTTTGTGAATACTCCGACAACTCAGTGCCGGTTTTAACCTCTAACCTTTAACCTTTACCTATCTATTTTCATAAATTTTAATATTTCTCATTAACCCCGCCCCCCCCCCCTCAACCCTCCGTTTCATTCCATATCTATCTAAAGTTTCTGACAGGAAACTATCTCTTTAATTACCAATTACCTGCTATGACAGGAAGAGTGACAGTACTGGTCAGTTGGTTGGGACGACCACTGGTCACCCCCTGCGCTTTCACTTCGGCCTCACTAAGGAGCGTCTGTGCAGGTAAAGTCACGTAAAGTGTATACCACCCATCTTCACTGGACGCGCAGTAGCATACGATCTGCTGGTCAGCTTCACATGGCCCTGAGATGAACTCTATTAGACAGATCTGTTTGGGCTGAAACAATGACCACTAGATATTAGAAGTTGACATTAAGACTATGACCACCAGATATAGATACTATAATGAGACAATGACCACCAGATATAGATACTATAATGAGACAATGACCACCAGATATAGATACTATAATGAGACAATGACCACCAGATAGAGATACTATAATGAGACAATGACCACCAGATAGAGATACTATAATGAGACAATCACCACCAGATATAGATACTATAATGAGACAATGACCACCAGATATAGATATTATAATGAGACAATGACCACCAGATATAGATACTATAATGAAACAATGACCACCAGATATAGATACTATAATGAGACAATGACCACCAGATATAGATACTATAATGCGACAATGACCACCAGATATAGATACTATATTGAGACAGTGACAACCAGACAAAACTTGTCAATATTTCGCCTGTATGCGTGTAATCTTGACCACGAAATTAAAGTCTTTAGTTAGCTGAGTGTGTTCAAACCCAAAAAGACTCGCTTGAACACAAAATGTAACAAACAAAAAAATGACTTGCTCAATCATCTACCTTCCGTTTTTTAGAGTCCGACATGGATCTCAAAGTGACACTAACCGCGTCCGTCTGACCCCCAGCGACGTGAATCATCAGGAGAATCTCGTCATACGTCGGCAGCAGACGGTCAGACGTACACCAGAGGGACTCGGACATGTCCACTAAGGTCAGCGTTGGCTTATCTGAAACATTAGAAGGGGGGAATAAGGTAGAAATCACTCTTTATACAGTCGCAGCAGACATATTGATTAATCAATCACTACACAAGACTTGATTAGCCAATATCTGGTGGTCATTATCTCAGCTTTGTTTTCACTCTACGATCTGGCGGTCATTATCTCAGCTTTGTTTTCACTCAATCATCTGGCGGTCATTATCTCAGCTTTGTTTTCACTCAATCATCTGGCGGTCATTATCTCAGCTTTGTTTTCACTCAATCATCTGGCGGTCATTATCTCAGCTTTGTTTTCACTCAATCATCTGGCGGTCATTATCTCAGCTTTGTTTTCACTCAATCATCTGGCGGTCATTATCTCAGCTTTGTTTTCACTCAATCATCTGGCGGTCATTATCTCAGCTTTGTTTTCACTCTTTGGTGTTCATTGTCTGTCCAGAATCACTACCTAGTGGTCATAGACTTAGTCCAGTATTATTGTCTGATGGTCATTGTCTCAGTCATATTTGGCAGGGATTTTTACCGCTGACACAAATCCTACACTATTACGTCGTCGAAAGTTGACCCTTGCGATTGGACAGAGACAACAATGGACCATTCTCACGGCAATAATGGAAAGACATACAATTAAGTGGTCAAAAAGAAAAAGTTGGTCGGATAAAAAAGAAGTGGAAGATAACAAAGAGATAGACAGAATACAGACTAATGGATAGATAAGAAAGAAATAGCCCGATAGCAGACTAATAGACATTTAACATAAATCTACAGACAATACACACATGAAAGATAACAAAGAATTAGACAGACAAAAGACATTGCGAGATAAAAAGTTTACAATATTCTGTGATTCATTAATTGAAAACTGAGTTATTTAAATAGTTATTCTACTTTTATTTTGACAGACACACATATCATCAGGTATTGAAGTCTATTTATTACCTTTCGATTTTACACAACAAACCCCTGCCCATATTATAAACAATTTCATGCCAAAGGTCATGTTTGTAAAAACAGACGCTCAAATGATTTGCACCCACGACAGCTTTATTGTGTATTTATGTAGTAATTTTGCATTGAACCTAAATAATTAAATTTCACCTTTGAACTCTAGTTTATTTCAATGATGTATATTAATGGCCGCTAGTTGTGAAACTGGGATTTCCCGGAAAGAGAGAAATGGATTCGCAAAACTTACGCACATTTTATTTGAAGCATGACTTCTACATCTATGACTTCTACATCTATGACTTCTACATCTATGACTTCTGTATCTAGGACTTCTACATCTAGTCATGCTATATACATCTAGTCATGCTATATATATCTAGTCATGCTATATCCGTCTAGTCATGCTATATACATCTAGTCATGCTATATATATCTAGTCATGCCATATCCATCTAGTCATGCTATATACATCTAGTCATGCTATATACACCTAGTCATGCTATATATATCTAGTCATGCTATATCCATCTAGTCATGCTATATATTTCTAGTCATGCTATAAGCCTTTCTCAGGTATTTAAGGAGTCTTAGGCGGAAACTTACAGAGATGTCCCCGGGGACCTTTGGAAATAGTCCTGCTGTCGGAGCCCCCACCGCCAGATCAAATAGGAATTAAATATTGAAAGGGCCCCTTTCGCAGTTGGGGCGATACTCCCCACCCCCTCTAAAACAGCCCCCCCCCCCAGTTTGTAGGCATTCTTTTAGTGAAATCACGAACGAATTCAGTTATTTCAGATACATTATGAAATGTTTATATAGTAGTACAAGATACTCATGGTATTCTTAGATCTACTTGACTTCAGTTGACGGAAATAATGAAAAGAACACAAAAGCAACAATAACAACAAAATAACACAAAAACACAACGTAAAATTTGTAAATTCATATTCCATCTAACAATCTATACAGTCATGCTGTAACAGGAAAAAATCAAGGATGTAAAAATACAATTTAACAGACATAGTTACGTTGTGACAGACATAGTTACGTTGTGACAGACATAGTTACGTTGTGACAAACATAGTTACGTTGTGACAGACATAGTTACGTTGTGACAGACATAGTTACGTTGTGACAGACATAGTTACGTTGTAACAGACATAGTTACGTTGTGACAGACACAGTTACGTTGTAACAGACATAGTTACGTTGTAACAGACATAGTTACATTGTAACAGACACAGTTACGTTGTGACAGACATAGTTACGTTGTAACAGATTTTCTTTAATCGCATTCTAGTAAAAATTAAAGAAACACAATGTAATTAAAAGAAAATGACGTAAATTCTAATGAAGTGAAACTCAATAGCAAGAAATCGATGAATTCTCAATGATTTTGTTATTTTATTTTGGCTGCTCCATATTGTGACATTAAATAACGCACAAAGTTTGTGTACAATGGTCAAACAAACAACAACAACAACAACAACAACACATAGTCATCATTTATAGTTAGAGCAGTGGTCCTCAACCTGCGCCTGTACCCTTAAGTGTTGGGAACGTATGTCCGCGGATAAATGTACAAATGTTCATAATGAAAACTGGCCAACTTCTTCAGACTGGCCAACTTCTTCAGACTGGCCAACTTCTTCAGACTGGCCACCTTCTTCAGACTGGCCACCATCTTCAGACTCTTGTTTGTTTTAAAGGAAAATTATATGTCTCTACATTACCCTATTTCCTTGGGTACTCGTATCACCGGGGGAGAACCGCGGAGAATACTTCAGCTATATAACTGGGTGACATTTTTTTTAGGACTATACACCAACATTTACTTAAGTTCATGTCATGTGTCTTTTGTTTCATCTTGTGAGGAAATTTGTTTTCGCTATTTTATTTGGTGGGTGCATTGTTTTGTTTACACCGGTTTATAACCATATCGACCAAAGCTCCTTTAAAGTATGCTCTGATCATAGTAATACCACACCCAAACATTTAATCGATTCGGAAATACAGCTTTCACTTCGATATAGTTCAGTTAGTATGTGTCGTGATCGATGGATACTTGTCGCCGTTCGAGACACTGTTTTCACTTTCTTGAGTTTCACCTTGGTTTTTTTCGTTGGGCGAAATGGGTTTTATTTGTGGCGTCTCGGAACTTTTAGTGGAGAACTCTGGGAAGTCAGAATATCCAGACATGTCTGTCTCTGTTGAAAAACCTGAAGTTGAGAATTCGAAGAATAAATGAGACCTATAGAGGCAACCTGTTTATTCTGGAATAAACATTGAATGAGATAAAGAGACAACCTGTTTATTTTGGACTGAACATTGAATGAGACAGCCAATACGATTAATGATATTTTATCACTATTTGAGACCTTGGGATCACATGATTATTGAGCATTGAACACTAAATGAAATATAGAGACAGCTCTGTTAATGGACAATAGCAAGTAACATGTTTAGTGAGAACTGTTAATAACAAAAACTTACTGACAATTGAACTGAATGGCAATAATATTGTTAAATGAACTTCAATCAATAAAATGTAATTCAGTTTTTTTTAATATCAATGATTTGTTATCTATAATACAAATATCTACTTACGTAAGTCTGGACACGTATTGCTTTTTATGTCTGAAAAAACAAATGGAATGATAAGCAATCAATAAACATTCAATTCAATCTGTTTAAAGATTTTGCGTGTGTGTTCCTTTCATTAGATAAATAAATAAAGTTCCAGCTGAACAGTGAATCAAATAATTTCGCTTTTTTTTTTTTAAATGAGAAATGTTGTTCAAAGTAGTCTTATAATATTACAGTTAGATCTTTAAAAGCTGCCTGGAAGATTGAACCCTTCGAAATGTCTAGTAGTGTGGACATTGTGGGCCGACTGATGACATGTGAAAGTTTATCCATATACTCACAACAAATGCCCAGGAAGAAGGCAGACGCCACGCCCACAGACATACACATGTAGCCTACGACTTCGGCGATCCTTCCTTCTGATAAAATATAAAAAAAAATGTAACACCAACAAGAAAGTAACATGAAAGTAATTTGAATGTTTTTATCTATGTTTGAGGTGGAAAACCGTCAAATCAAATTCGGCACTTGAAACATTTGAAGGGTGTGGGAGAGGGAGGGTAGAACGGGGACGGGGTGTTGGAAAAGGAGGCACAGCCACAAAAATGACTGAAAATTTTAGTTAATTCTCCCATCCTTTGCTGGAAACATTTCCCAGTGTTTTACCTAAATAATAATTATCACGATAAACTGTTCTCGGAACAGGCTAGAAGACTTCCCAATAATGTACGACTATGAACGAAATGGGGGTAGACTGTTTGGTTGAGAATTTAAATGTTTTCCGTCGTAACATTTTTTTATGTGACAGCTCCCCCCTCCCCTCCTCTCACTGCCCAGGGACTTCAAATTTCTCATCATTGTCCATACTAACAGTCTTAATGCTGATATGGAAATATCTAAACACTTTCTTCATTGTTTTTTTTTTTTAAATGATCCGCTCTTTTCAAATGAATCAAATCAAAAATATGTTCAGACATTTATTGAATACATCGCCATGTCGTCTCGATTCAAATCAAAGTCATCACAACAAAACTTAATACTAAACGGTAACGGTAAGTGTTATTTGAGATTTTTTTTTAATGAACAAACATCAAACGTTATTTTCGGTTCGCAGATTATTAAATTTGTCAAATGTAAATTCATGTACAATTTTCAATCTAGCCGATGATCCGAGTCAATGTAATGGTCTAGTTGTAAGGGAACCAAGCAAGACACTTCAATCGTTTTTACCTGTGCAGTCGTTGCAATCTGCAATCTCTCTGATGGCTGCTGCAGTATGGCAAGAAAAAAAAAAGTTAGATTAGCAAAATATACAAATTATAGCAAAATATCAAAAACTTGTTTCACTGAAGTAACAAAAGAAGAAAAGAAACAACTACCTCTGAAATTTGTTACTACTGAAATTTCAATCGCTGTTCCGCGACTTTTTAAACCTGATTACGAACAGCAGTTTGATTTATTTTGTGTGTGGCCATTCGCTGTCCCCGTGTGGAGCATGTGAAGATCTTTATGTACTTTATGGTTGTCGCATGTTACACGCCTGACAGGTACTGACACATTTCACACGTCTGACAGTAACTTACATATTTCATAAGTCTGACAGGAACTTACATTCTTCACACGTCTGAAAGGAACTTACATATTTCACACGTCTGACAGAAACTTAAAAATTTCACACGTCTGAAAAGATCTTACACATTTCAAACGTCTGACATAAACTTACATACTTCAAAGGCCTTACAGTAACTTAATACTTCACACGTCTGACAGTAACTTACATACTTCACACGTCTGACAGTAACTCACATACTTCACACGTCTGACAAGAACTTACATATTTCACATGTCTGACAGGAATCTACATACTTCAAACGCCTGACAGTAGCTTACATACTTCAAACGCCTAACAGTAGCTTACATACTTCACACGTCTGACAGTAACTTACATACCTCAAACGTCTGACAGTAACTTACATACCTCAAACGTCTGACAGTAACTTACATACTTCACAGTAATAAGCCGCTGTTCGCTGACACTCATCCACGTAGCCCAGCTCAAAGTGACCGCTCTCTTCCTCCACCAGAATGTCATCGTTCAGGCAACGCGCAGGGTGGGCGCTGCTGACAAGTGACTCCCCATTGAGCAGCCTGTACATGAGTGGTCTGCTGAGGTTGTAGGTGCAGAAGGTGACCACCAGGTGGGTGTTTAGTGTCAACGTGATGTTGCAGTAGGCCAGGCTGTGATCTTGACCATTCAGTTTCAACGTGGAGGACTCTCGACCTAATTGGACAAACACAGTTAAAAGTGACCAACTTTAGTTTAAGCTTACCTTACTTATTACACTGGATGGAAGTCAACAAACGCAGTGCGGTGAAGTCAACTATGCAGTGAAGAGAAGTCAACTATGCGGTGCGGGGAAGTCAGCTATGCGGTGCGGGGAAGTCCACTATGCGGTGCGGGGAAGCCAACTATGCGACAAAACTTATTGCGGGGACGAATAACAATCATCCAATGTCGTCCGGTAACGCACTCAACAGTCGACTTAAGTGTCCATAGTTCGATCTCTGGTGAGGACCAATGGATATTTCAGGTCATGGCTTAAGCCCTCCGCTAAATCTCCCGTAGTGCCTCCTAGGTCATTGCACTATTGTCTAAGGTAGGGTCTCCACATACAAAACGCCGTAACTGTGGCGATAATGTTGTCATTTCTATGACTAGAGTTTTAGTTTTTGCGCTTGTGCTCTTTTTTTTTTAGAGATACACCATAGCCCAGGGGTCGGCAACCTTTTGAGACAGAAGAGCCAAAAGTTATAATTTACAATTTTCTCCGTTCTTAAAGAGCCACTAAAATTGTTGTTTGAATACTATGGTATTTGATTACCTAGGATTAGGTATATAAAATAATATCATTATTATTTTTTGCGCACGAAACTGGAAGGCGACAATTTGACATCGAAAGGGCTGCAACTTGACATCGAAATAGCCGCATGCGGCTCACGAGCCGTAGGTTGCCGACCCCTGCCATATCCGATCATAAATTGTATGTTATTACTTTCAATAATTACGGTTTAGCAATATTTTATTTAAAACTAGCATGCATTGTGTAATTACATCATATGATTATTGATTAGTGACAGTGTTCGATTTTTTTATAATGGAAATATTTATCGTCATGTGGGACGGATGGCCGAGTGGTGTAGATACTCGACTGTCAACCTCAGAGCCCTGGGTTCGATCTCTCGGTGAGAGCTATGGGAGTTTTTCCAGGTGAAATTTATTTGTTTCAAAGTCGTCCCGTAAGTCCACCCAGCTTTCAATGGGTATCCGACTTAAGTAAACCACACAATCCCTATAGGGAAACAAATGAATTCTACACTTCATCTGCCCCGATGGCCCATTTTGGGCTAAAGGAACCTTAATTTACTTATTTATCATCATATGATCAATGATTGTAATATAGATACCATAGATCTGGTGGAGGTACAAAACGTCTAAAGGTGGACTGAGGGTGTCGTTACGTCTAAAATAGGCAACAAACGCAGCTCTACTTATATCTGGCGTGGCCTTGAATCTTACGGTCAGCAATGTCGTTGAGGCGTTGCTGTGGTAACAGTTACAGCCGAGGGTGCGCTGAGGGCCGCAGTTGCGTGCCGGTACCGGGAACTCACAGATCCGTTGGATACAAACAACAGCAAAATCATTTATGGGAAACAAAAGACAAATGGTTAGATGAAAAGCCAAAATAAAAAAAAAATCTAGAAAAATCGAATTTCGGCCAACAATTGTGTAGTCAGGTGATTATTTGGCCAGGGTGGAGACTACTTTACCAGCCAGCCAGCGATGCGCCTGGTATACTTGAGTACTTTTTACTTTTTTAGTATGCTATTGGGACCAGAGCCGTTGTAAGGTCATTGAGGGGCTTCGGTACTGACTTTCATCAGAGTTATATGTAGCCCTAGGTCAAGAAACATCTCAATGTCCTGACAGGATCAGATTTGTAAGGATGTGGTAAGTAAAAGTTGCTGAAGGATCAGATTTGATAGGATGTGGTAAGTGAAAGGTGCTGACAGGATCAAATTTGATAAGATGTGGTAAGTAGTGAAAGGTGCTGACAGGATCAGATTTGATAGGATGTGGTAAGTGAAAGGTGCTGACAGGATCAAATTTGATAAGATGTGGTAAGTAGTGAAAGGTGCTGACAGGATCAGATTTGATAGGATGTGGTAAGTAGTGAAAGGTGCTGACAGGATCAGATTTGATAGGATGTGGTAAGTAGTGAAAGGTGCTGACAGGATCAGATTTGATAGGATGTGGTAAGTAGTGAAAGGTGCTGACAGGATCAGATTTGATAGGATGTGGTAAGTAGTGAAAGGTGCTGACAGGATCAGATTTGATAGGATGTGGTAAGTAGTGAAAGGTGCTGACAGGATCAGATTTGCATTGAATACAATAGGCCGAGGGGGCGGGGGAGAAATTTAGCAGATTTATAGGGTGATGGGGACCGACATTTGTTCTTGCAGAGGAAGTGGGTCAAGGTTGACCTGGGTAAAACAGTTGAATGCCCCAGTTAGCTTTTTGAAAATCAAGTGATTCCACCACAAATAGATTCCACCTCACATAGATTCCACCACACATAGATTCCACCTCACATAGATTCCACCACACATAGATTTCACCTCACATAGATTCCACCACACATAGATTCCACCTCACGTAGATTCCACCACACATAGATTCCACCACACATAGATTCCACTACACATAGATTCCACCACACATAGATTCCACCACACATACTTAATACATGTCAATGACACGACACAAGTCTTGAAGTCAAATACTTTTGTCCCTTGTTGCTATTCATTTCCCACCGGTCACTTGGTGGCCTTTTGTGTGTGGCGAAGTGTTTGGGTTAGAGCCCCTGGGGACTCCAGTCAGACACATGTGTGCCATAACATTCTCCTCCATGGGTTGTATGAAGAAGGGCGCTACAACGAAAAGCCACCCTCACTAGAATAAAGAGAAAAATGCAATCTCATAAAGCGATCCGAAAGAATCCCTTTCCTTTAGCGACCATGCTTAATACGTCAGTAACGCAAAAATAATTCCAGAAACTACAATTAACCTACTGAAGAAAATTGTCTTCAATTCATCAATTTAGTAGCCAAATGTTCTATCGCATTGTCGTTTTATTAAATCCAATTTAATGAAAGCTACCTGCGTGAAATTTTGATTAGTTGTTTCTCCCTTATCAGCAACAATTAGTACTGTGTCAGGTATTTCACGGTCTGTCATTCGTGTCCAGTCAATGGTCACTTCCATTTGTATGATTCCAGACTTACAGGTGGATGACTTGTCCAGTCTTGTGTAGTACAATACTGAGTTCCCTGAACATCAAAAGATGAACAAAACACCACTTAAAGAGTCCGTTACTTTGTTAAATAGATCTCATTTAGTGTCATAAAATAGACTCAATAATTACCTGGTACTTACCTGGTACTTACCTGGTACTTACCGAGCACATAATTTTATACCTTGAAATACCTTGACATACCTTGACATACTTTAACATACCTTGACATACTTTGACAATCCTTGACATACCTTGACATACCTTGACATACCTTGACATACTTTGACAATCCTTGACATACTTTGATATACCTTGACATACTTTAACATACCTAGACATACCTTGACATACTTTGACATACCTTGACATACTTTCTCTTTTTATTTGTATTCGATTTTTTGGCCGTTTTTTTAATTAAATTTTTTTAGTTGGCATGTTTTGTTTTTATTGCGATCAATTAGTGATACAAGTGGGGTGAATCCAACTTTCACTTTCTTTATTATGTGAAGATGAACCGCACAGCTTCACAAACGTGAAAATATTTTCATGAAACAAGTCTAAATATTTAAAAAATGATTAATATAAACTATTTGCTAACAAAGCAATTTTTTAATCATTGATACGATCTAAAGATTCTCTCACACACAAACAAATATCACTATGTCTCTGTCTCTCTCTCTCTCACATACACACATATACCACAACAACACACACCGTACACAACACCATACACACACATACACACACCAGGCACACACACTTGTATATGAAATTCTTACCCAAACATTTATCCAGATAGAACAAAAGTAAATAAATTTGGACATCTGCTAGAAATAGCTCGGACATGTTTTCTGCAAGCTGAAGCAAATTGGAACTGAAAGGAGTCAATCAATATAATACGTGACATTAACAAATTATTCACGTTCATCATAGACGTAGCTAAAGAAAACGTTTTTCTGCTCCGTTAGTTTTCATGGGAAGTGAAAGATAACATGAATAATGATTATAATGTAAGGCAATGTATACATTTTTAAAAGTAGCCATAGCGAGCACGTATGTTCGCAGTCTAAATATTTTTTAATATAATGTTAAATCAAAGTATTTAGGAAATTAAAAGACATCGGATTGGAAAACGTATCATTTACATTTGGACTTATTAGATGCACGGGCTGTAAAGAAATGGTACTGGCTGTGAATATGGGTACTAGTTGTGAATGTGTTGTACTGGGTACTAGTTGTGAATGTGTTGTACCGGGTACTAGTTGTGAATGTGTTGTACTGGGTGCTAGTTGTGAATGTGTTGTACCGGGTACTAGTTGTGAATGTGTTGTACTGGGTGCTAGTTGTGAATGTGTTATACTGGTTTCACTCCGCATGATATAACCTAGCCCACCATTTAAGAGTTCCCTTAGCCAACGGGGCAGATGAATTCATTTGTATCTATAACGACGGCATGTAAAAGGGATCTTGTGGCTAGCACATCGCCCTGCTGCCTTTAATTCCAAAAATAAAGTCAGGGAATGATTCTCAGTCTACTAACTAAAAAAATGTGTAAATACCAATCAATACAGAATAAACAAAACATCCAAGTTTTTTTTTTTTTTATATTTCAACTAAATTAGTTTGGTAGTGTCTCTTTCTCTCAAGTATATTTATTATTGACTTTAAAGACTTGCTACTTCCGTTCATCAATAAACTTTACATTAAATGGAAAAAATAAAAATAAAATATAAAAGAAACATTATATAAAAAAATAAACTTTTATACGAAACAATTCACTAAAAAGTGGAAAAAAAAATTAAATCATGCATCTGTTTATGTAAAATATCACTAGTAAACATATAAGAGTTGGCACCCATATAGTTATTATAGTTACATTATTTATTACTGCCAATCACTGAATGCAAATACATATTGGTTTCATTTTATCGTAATCACCCACGTGTTTAATTTTAGCAATAATAATAATAATAATAATAATAATAATAATGATATAGATAGTTTATATAAATACTTTTATGATAAAATGAATAAAATGAATAATTTGTATACTTTTAAATTAATTTTGTAGGAAAGCTTATTTTTAAACATTTTTTAAAATATTTTTCAAATTTATACATTTTAGTTTTAAAAGAATTAAATTCGCTATCTGGTTATATTTATTTGATAATCAAAAGACGCATTGTGTACCATTGTGTAAACATTACTAAAAATTAATTTGCTTCGTAATCCTACATGATTTTAATAAATGAATTCGAAATGATTAAAATTGTGTATTGTAATGTAGAAATCTAAACATTCTCACTAAACTATAACAGATCCAGTACTGGCCTGCAGGATTAAAGGATACACACACACGCTCAGAAAGTGAAATGGCTTAAAAGCTGACAAAAAAAAGACCCACTCTATTCCTATTCTATTCACCTTCTATTCCCATTCTATTCCCATTCTATTCTCACTCTATTCCTATTCTATTCACCTTCTATTCCCATTCTATTCCCATTCTATTCAATTCTATTCCCATTCTATTCCCACTCTATTCCCATTCTATTCACATTATATTCCCATTATATCCCCATTCTATTCACATTCTATTCCCATTCTATTCAATTCTATTCCCATTCTATTCCCACTCTATTCCCATTCTATTCAATTCTATTCCCATTCTATTCAATTCTATTCCCAATCTATTTCCATTCTATTCCCATTCTATTCCCATTCTATTCAATTCTATTCCCGAACTGTGAGCATAAGTATTACATGAGAGGTTCTTATACTGTGGCGCTCGATGAGTCAAACATGATTTGAAGTGGGGTACCCACAATATTTAATAATCACTAATTTTGTGTGTGTGTGTGCATAATTACTAGTTTTGTCTAATATTTTCTATTGTCACATTATGACAACTAAAGTACTACACTGCAGTATCATTCCAAGAATAATGTGATGCCTGCAACACTGGTGTTGTCTTCTACATATTTTTCACATGTGTTTTGCATGTGTGACGAATGCAGTGGTAAACAACATTAGCCTTTTTGACCGTAAACAACCAGTAAGTTTTAAATACGTATCTAAAGTTACAGTAAAACTGTCATTCCTTTTGTAACTTCTGATTTGTTCCAGCTGCCATTCAAGATACACCGCAGCTCTCAAGTAAATTGTTAGAAATGACATTTACAGTACTGTAAAGCCTCCACCAACACTAAAACTTACGCGCAGAATTATGCAGCGAAACGGAATTACGCGTGCTCCTTAGATGCGTCACAACGAATGAAGACACACCCACTACTCTCAGACTTACTGTTAGAGTATTGCAAGATTTCTGTAAACAAATTCTTTTGTACAAAGAACATTTACAACAGATACAACTTTCTTTTAATGAGTAATATTCACAGTAAAACACATCCCTTGTATGTACAATACCAACGTTTACAGTTAAACACATCATTTTGTGTGAGAGCTACTATTAAAGCGCAACACATCCTTCTGGACATAGAGTAAATTTACTACTACAAACTAAATCTTTAATGAGAATTAAACATGTTTGTATGAAGATCTAATAATGAAATTAATCTTCGTGCACTTTAAACACAAAAAAAAAAAAACCGCACGCTCTGTTAATTTATTATAAATAAATCATTAAAATCTTTTTGTAATGAAAAATTGTATATTGAAAAAATGGAAACTTTACACAAATTCAACAAAAGAACATTGTATTGTTGTTTAAATTTCTCTTTTTATTTACTTTCATTAAACCAGCTATGCGATTGAATATATCAGGTTTTTGAACATACCAAGTAGAGATATTTAGAAGTTCTGATTGAATGTAAAACAAAGTGAAATACCATTTTTTTTTACATTTACGTTTTTTTTTTTACATTTACGTTTTTTACATTTACGTTTTTAGACAGCAATGTTGCCCGCTATTCTACAATTCTAGACGTAATACGCATTTCTCGTTCTTTGCGGTTGACTGGGCAGAGTAATGTTGGCTCAGATTGTTAGACGTAACCTCCCTGGCCGATTCATCAAGTTAGGGTGACAAATGTGACGTCATGTTTTTAGACGGACGTTCCCTGGCTAGTTGGCTGAGGGATAGCGGGCAGGGTTGCAGGGGTGGGTGTGGCGATGGAATGTTTGGGCGTAAGTATATTGGTCAGGCGCTTTGTCAGCGATGTGGATTGCTTGATGGCGATTGGCGTTGGCTCGTCCACGTTGGTTGACTGTTTGATGCCGTCACTGTCTATGGTCAGTCTGGAGCCCCGCCCTGGCTCTGTGGGGGATGATGACGTAGTCATGGAGTTGGGAATACAATAAAATAAAACATGGTGAAACATGACACTTGAAAACATTGACATGGTAAAATATGATACTTGAAAACATTGACATGGTAAAACATGATACTTGAAAACATTGACATGGTAAAACATGATACTTGAAAACATTGGCATGGTAAAACATGATACTTGAAAACATTGACATGGTAAAACATGATACTTGAAAACATTGACATGGTAAAACATTATACTTGAAAACATTGACATGGTAAAACATGATACTTGAAAACATTTGACATGGTAAAACATGACCTTTAAAATCATGGACATGGTAAAACATGACATTTGAAAACACTGACTTGGTGAAAAAAATGATACAATATAGCATGGTACAATGTGAGCTGGTTCAACAGGACACAGTACAACACGATGTGGTACAACATAATATGGTACTATACGATGTGGTACAACAAGACATTGCACAAAAGTTGGAAATATACCATTATCTTTTACCATGACTGTCTCCTTCCGTCTCTAAACCAGTCATTCAACAAATCTATCTAATCTATCTAATCTATCTATCTATCTATCTATCTATCTATCTATCTATCTATCTATCTATCTATCTATCTATCTATCTATCTATCTATCTATCTATCTATCTATCTATCTATCTATCTATCTATCTATCTATCTATCTATCTATCTATCTATCTATCTATCTATCTATCTATCTATCTATCTATCTATCTATCTATCTATCTATCTATCTATCTATCTATCTATCTATCTATCTATCTATCTATCTATCTATCTATCTATCTATCTATCTATCTATCTATCTATCTATCTATCTATCTATCTATCTATCTGTCTGTCTGTCTGTCTGTCTGTCTGTCTGTCTGTCTGTCTGTCTATCTATCTATCTATCTTTCTTTCAAAGACAGATATATTAGCTCACAAAAATCCAACCAATACCACACTTTATTGGACATGATGTCACCAAGCTGTTTCGATTGGTTGAGATGTTTTGTGAACGTCACAATAAACATAATAAAAGAGTTTAGAATCAACTCTAATTTCAAACTTGTTTTTTTTCATTGACCCAACGAAAATTTAAAAAAACAGTGAACATCTGTTACCTCTAAAGCACAACATTCTATTCATATCTGAAAAATAATAATTCATAAATAATTGATGAACCATAACTAATCAATTACACAAGAACAAGTCTATAATATGTGCTCGTATACGAAAGTAAATTTCTAACAAAAAAAAAGAAACAGCAAGTCATTCTTACCTATGGCCAGCCATTCAAGAGCATTTTTTTTTGATATAAGGGCAAAGCGTCTTGCAGGCTCAGAGACATATATGTGATCACTAAATAACACAAGCACACACAAGCTCATGTTTTTTTGTAGTAACAAATTACAAATAGGTTTCACTGGCACCTCTCCCAACAGTAATAGGAGATAGGTGCTAGCTGTAAGTGGTCGATGAATACTACAATATTACATGTGGATGAATGGACCAGACATGTGACATGTGACATGTGGAAGGCATGGAACTGAAATGTGACATACTGCATATGGATGAATGGACCAGACACATGAAGGCATGGAACTGAAATGTGACATACTGCATGTGGATGAATGGACCAGACACATGTGAAGGCATGGAACTGAAATATAACATACTGCATGTGGATGAATGGACCATGTGACATGTTACTTGTGACATACTGCATGTGGATGAATGGACAAGAAGACCCGGCCAAAGTGTAAACGAAACAACTTACAGCAGAACACCATACAAAATGCTGCGATGATGGCAAACAAGATGATGGCCAGCACTAGACTCAACAAGCTGTACTCTGTGAAAAGAATAATAAACAAACAAAACTCACGTTGCACTATACAGGTATGGATATCCCATAATGTATGCACACATATAAAATGCTCAGTAAACAAGGGGACTAGACCTTCACTTCAAGAGAAATCTGCATCCAGGCATCTCTTGTCAGGTTTTTTTTTTTCAAAATACTGTTCAATAAGAGAAAAGTAAAGAGCAATAGCTTAAAATAACGTCACACAGGTTCCTGAAGTGAGCTGTGGGGGGGGGGGGGTTGAGCATTTCCTATTTCAGCCTTCTATCTACACTCACGGAGTGAGTTATTGAATGTTATGTGTGAGTGACTCAGCCCACAAAAGTTGAGCATGTTTCATTTCAAAACTCCACCTGCAATGGTCACTACGATAGCTATATATATTCGCACGTTAAACTTTTCTATTTATAGTCAAGGGGTGAGGTGTTGAAGGCTAGCACTGGTTTTGAACGTTGAAGGTGCGGTTGGTTTATTATACGGTACACATATTTATTTTCTACAGACTCTTTTTTTTATACATTGTTCAATCAGTCAGTCATTGAGGGTTTTATGTCAATGAGTGAGTCAGTCATTGATGGTTATGTGTGAGTAAGTCAGTTAGTCATTGAGGGTTTTGTGTGAGTTAGTAAGTCAGTCGTTGAGGGTTTTGTGTGAGTGAGTCAGTCAGTCATTGGGGGGGTTGTGTCTTTTACCAGTAACCCGACAGCCATACCTTCATCTTCAGTGGTTTTTAACGTTGTAGTCTCTGGTTTCACAGTTGTTGTATCTTGTGCTGCCGTTGGTCGTGTCACTGGTACTGTAATTAATTAATTTGTTCTAGACACTATACAAATACATTATGTAAAACATTTAAATTTTAAGACTAATGTAGTTAACTGTACGAAAAAAACATTTCCAAAATATTTTTTCTGGATGGATGGAAAAGAGAGGTGTGGAATTCGTTGTTCGGAATGCGAATTTCCTGGTTAACGACCACCATTTGAAATAAATAAATAAATAAAAAAAAATAGTTAAGCAGCAAAGTTACCTGGATAATCAACGAAAACCGAAACAAAAGAAGCAAATAAAGATCATTGTATTGCTAGACATCGATGAAAAAACCGAAACATAATTTCCTATAGAAATCCCTAACCCAAATATCCCTAACCCAGTAACCCTAACCCAGTAACTTATTATTCCTTAACCCTTATTCATTAATTATAATCACCCTAAAATGAATCAATAAACACATTTTTTTTAAAAAGCAAATGCAGTGTTTTTAATTATTTCTAAATAAACTTGATAGTGCTGTTATCTACATTAAGAGAACTGCATTAAGAGAACTGCATTAAGAGAACTACATTAAGAGAACTACATTAAGAGAACTACATTAAGAGAACTACATTAAGAGAACTACATTAAGAGAACTACATTAAGAGAACTACATTAAGAGAACTACATTAAGAGAACTACATTAAGAATAGAAGGGCATTTGACACGCTACTAGCTGCTTAGCATTTCGAATTTTCTGAAAGACTTTTTTCTGCACCCTACTCCTATACACGCCACTGTCCATGTCAAAAAGTCCATTTCGGGAGAGCCTCATGTTTTTCCTATTTAAAGTGTTTTCATATTTTCTATTTTTTTTTTAACCGTACAACGCTAGAGAAGATGTGTTAAATTGACCTAAATGAGTTCAAGTTTAGCACAAACAAGTACTCACTCAGTACAAATTCTCTTTGTTTCCTAACTGGGGATAAAATAAGATAAACAAGTAATAAAATTTACTTCAAAAAGTCTAACTTATAAAGCAGCTAAGCTTAGTCCGGCGGGTCGCGGCGGCGGGCGGTGTGTGGGGAATCCGTTCTATAAATAAACGACCTCCAGAAAAAAATTAAACAATAGTATTTGATAAAGTTATCACGTGACCAGCGAGGTCACGAAAACATAATTCAAAATGGCGTCTTCGCTTCGATGTTTATTTTTTAAAAATCTACAGTTTTAAATAGTTCCTGTGTTTTTTTTTTATTATGAAATGTAAAAGTCCTAAACATTAAATAATAATAATAATAATATATAATATCATTTCTATTCATAGGTCACTACATTTGCAGAATTGTTCACTTTTAAGTCTCTGTCTCTTCATGTCAGCTATCCTACTATCTGTCTCTGTCTCTTCATGTCGACTGTCCTACTCTCTGTGTAGTCTCTCTCTCTCCCCCCCCCCTCTCTCTGTCCATCATAACTACGTCTGTATCAGAGGTGTGCGGATCTTGAAATTTAGCGTCCGCGTCCGTCCGCGGATTTCTATCATTGATCCGCGTCCGCGTCCGCGCCCGCAGAATCTTACAACATTGGTCCTCAGTCAGTCCGCGCGTCCGCATTGTTGAAATTTAGCTGTTTAAATGACTTGAAATTTTTTGTATGGTAACGCTAAAGAAGATCCGCGTCAGTCCGCGAGTCCGCAACTTAACCATACGAAGCGTCCGCTGTCAGTCCGCGGATTCGGAAAAGTCTGCGGATCTGCGTCCGCAAGCGGACGCGTCCGCTGTCCGCTCATCTCTGATCTGTATCTCTAGATTCACCTGATCGGATGGCTTCGGTTGTTGGCGATGTTTCCGGTGTCGTCTCAATCTCTACTGGAGTGGTAGGAAGTTCTGTCCAGGCTGAATAAAATACATCAACACCGCATAATGCAATCAAATAAATAAATTACACAAATCTACAGAATACAAAAACAAATATCAAATATTCATAGAACATATTTTACAGTAAAATATAATTGCAAGTAATAATAAATAAATATATACATTTTCGGAAGTTGATAATAAAAAAAAACATTCTTAAATACATAATAAACAAAAAGAAATAAATGGCCTATATGTATTAACAATGTATGAAATAAATAGTTATGGAAAATATACAAGAATGAATGACTATAAACATCAATTAATAGATGATGATAAATAGATATTATTTTATGATAAGTATAAAGGCGAAACATCATACAAATGTACAAATGACTGAAGCATTCAGTTGTAACATAAAATAACCTAAATGACCCTCATGGCAAAATCCTGTTCGTCATGAAAAAAACACACGGGGCTTATAATGTTATGACAGCAGTTATTGGTTGCATTTAAAGTGCCGGCTCAATGTACCGGTAAACCCCCGGGGTGGGAAGGTGGGGGGTGCGGGCGGCGCCCATCAATAATTATAATACAACTCTCCTTTTAAAACAATGGAGCTCCGAACCTCAGCTCCATCCTCCTCCTCCCCTCTCCCGCTCCCCAAGGCACTTAAGGTATTAATCCACCAAGACGAAACAATCCGCAATGCCCTTAGATACAGGAATTTCGTCTTGGTGGATTCGTACCTTTACAGTCCTAGGGACGGCCTTATAGAAGCAGACGACCCACCTATAGGCTGACACAGGTACGTGGCGCTGTGCTGGCACTCGTTCGAGTACTCTATGGAGATGTTAACGTTCAGGTCCTCGACCAGCAGGCCTTCGGTCACGCAAGACTTGCTCCCGACCTTCTCAGCGACATGCCAGCCATACTTGATGGTGACCTTCGGGGTGTCTGTGGCCGGGGCGCAGAAGTGCAGCTGGATGCTCTTGTTGCCCTGCGGGACGGGAATCTTGCAGTGGCCATGCATGATTTCTACTGGGCTACCGTTGACCTCGAGATCCACATGTTTCTCACCTGGTATTGAGATGGATGGGAGAAACTTACACACCATGTTTATCTGTCTTACTGCTTGTCTGTCTGTCTGTCTGTCTGTCTGTCTGTCTGTCTGTCTGTCTGTCTGTCTGTCTATCTATCTATCTATCTATCTATCTATCTATCTATCTATCTGTCTTTCTGTCTGTCTGTATTTCTGTTTGTCTGTCTCTCTGTCTGTCTATATATCTATCTAAATGTCTCTCTGTATGCCTTTTTATCTGTCTATCTGCCTGCGATTGTCTGTCTTATCTGTCTATTTCTCTGCACATTCAATCCGTTATTTGAATAATCTGTCTGTCTGTCAAATAGTCTGATTGTCTTTCAACGTCTGCATAGGTGCTCAAAAGTTAACCTGGCTTTTTTTTATTGGTCAATAAATGTCTAGGAAAAACAAATTAACAAAAACAACAAAAAAAAAACAACAAAAAACAACACTTTTACATTAACAGACTTGACAATAAGCAGACTTGACAATAAACAGGATTGGCAATACTTTTTACCAGTAAATATGTCTGGCAGCCGTATGTCAAGCTCCTTGTCATTCACGCTGAGAGTATTTTGTCTGTATTTCACGTGGGAGTAAGAGCGATACTTTATGTAGTAAGTGTTCTGTTGAACTTCGTCACAGTAACATCCTTCAGTGATGTTCAGAGCGCACTCAGCCCTTGACTTTATCACGCACATCTGATTTATGACCACATAGAGTTATGGACACAAACATACCTACATATATGCAAACACCATTGCATATATATATATATATACATATATATATATATATATATATATATATATATATATATATATCATATTTAGGCTTAAGTTAGGCTTGCGATCATAAGCAAGTTTTTACCTGTCATGTGGCATCTATATATTAAATATATAACGAAATTTCCGAATGTCCGAATTTCAAAGAACTTTCGGAGATTTCAAGTCACGGACCGACGAACATTTACATTCCTTTTTAAACAGATTGTTATGTCTTAAAATTTATACATTCTTTTCAGCAATCTCTAGATATAATATCGATTGTATAATGTAATATATAATATCTTTTTTGTTCGGGATTTCAAGTCATGTGATATCTGGGGAGCTCGAATTTAAAGTGACACGGGTCAATGCATCTATGATCTAAATGTGACACGGGTCGTTGCATTCATAAGCTAAATGTGACATCGGTAAATGCATCTATGAGCTAAATGTGACATCGGTCAACGCATGTATGAGCTAAATGTGACATCGGTCAATGCATCTATGATCTACATGTGACACGGGTCGTTGCATCTATGAGCTAAATGTGACATCGGTAAATGCATCTATGGGCTAAATGCGACAGCAATGAAAATGTCACATCGCAACAAATTTGGTATCTGTCACTTAACAAATCATGCCATCGGTCTAATGCGACAGTTCGTTAAGACCGGCTCATCATCTCACCGCTGCTCCCTTATTATTTCACTATTTAATCTTGTTCAATTGAACATTGGCGCTGTTCATTTTTGCTTACTCTTCGGTATAGCCATCACTGGAGTTCGTCTGTCTTAACCTTTTACGTGTTACCTACCCTGGCTGCGTAACCTGTTTCCTTACGCAGAGTCACCCGACACCCTACACCCCCCGTGCAACGGGGGATTCGAACCTTAACACCGGTGTAAGGTGCAACGGTCTCACTATTCGAGGGCACAGTGATGTAGCACCGCCCACCACCAGTCGTCTCACCTTTCTCATATTCCCTCTTTTCTTGTCCAAGGCCATCATGGTGAAATCGATGCCGTCCGGGTTGTCCGCGCCAAAGGTGATGTCGATCTCCAGTAGATCTCTGAGCGCCACCAGGCCGGCCGTGCAGTGTTTCCTCTCAGACTTGACCACAACGTTCGTCTCCATCTCAACTTTGTGTGGATGTAAATAAAAAAAAATTTATGAGGAAATGGTCAGATGTACGGCTGGAACTTTTTTTGGAATGTGTTTATATTTGTACTTTTAAAATATGGAACAATGTTTTATAAATGGAATATTCCCGCCTTTTTATGAATGGTATCCCATTACCGCTAACTCTAATAGGGCGTGTGTGAACTTTTGAAAACAATATTTAAAAAATATAGCGAATATTGACATTATTTTGTAATTTTTCAAAAAATCCGAAATCAAATTTTATAAAAAAAAAAGCAAACTGTATTTCATTAGGCAGCATTATGACTTTTGACCTTTGACCACAATTGTCTATCTCTCCCCTCCCCAATGGATTTATTTGTTTGAGTGGACGTTGGTCATGGCAAGGCACCAACAATACAAGGGGTACGTAACTCAAACACATGTAATTGATTTGGAGTTTTGAGGGGTAAGGGGGGGGAGGGGGAAGGAGGCATCCGGAAGCTTCAGAAAATTTATTTCAAATTTTTTTTGCTGTAAAGGAGTGGATCAGTTTTTTTCTTTTTATTGGGGTGGGTAGTCACAGGGAGGGGGGGTCACAGAGTGGAGAGTCAACGGATGGGGGGGGTCACAAGATGAGGGGGGTCACAGGGGGGATCACGGGGTGGGTGGTCAACGGATGGGGGTCACAGGGTGGGGGGGTCACAGAGTGGAGAGTCAACGGATGGGAGGTCACAAGGTGGGGGTGTCACAGGAGGGGTTGGGTCACCGTATTCAGAGTTTGTCAATGCCCTATTTTTTTCTGGCTGTAGTTTATGCTAGCGAATTATATTTTTTTTCGGTGTTAGAAAATGTTTGTAACTGATACGGAAATAAATAAAGTTGAAATACTGTATTTCAGTTGATTAAGTAACGGTCTCTATACCTTGACCCGTTACTCTTTGACCAAAATATACAACAAACGTTTGTTACTGTTCAGTTACTGGGGCGTGGTGGGGGAGTCGCAGGCTATTTTAAAACTTTGCCCCAAATAACTACAATAGTAAATACACGATATGAGAGCGACACAGTGCGCGCCGGGTCTACGAGAGTCCCTGGTTCGATCATCTCCGGTTAGGACCAATGGATATTTCAGGTCATCGTGAAAGTTCTCTCAATATCTCCTGTGGTGCCTCCATGGCCATTGCACTATCGGCTATGGTGGGGGGGGGGGTGAAAGAAAGGCACCATAAAAACCGTCCCATTAGTGGTTTATAGGATATAAGAGATGTCATTTCACCAGTGTGTGCAGGATTCAAACCTTGAGCAGACGTCAAATACGTTTACCTGATAGCTGGAAAGTTAAAAGGAACACAATGTAATGTAGACAGTTTGCTATATTCATTTTTTTTGCAATGTCTACATGATATGGTCCTTCGTCGCCTGCTGGTGCTGAATTGTGCACAAATCAAATGTGAATCAAAGATGATTTTGTTTTTGCACCAAAAGTTTCTGAAAAGAATTATAGCTTGACATAACTAATCTCTGGCTGTCAGGACAATGAAAAAAAAAACAATACAGTGGATTCCGCTTAATTGGGACACATTGGGACCGAGGCTTTTTGTCCCAATTGAGCAGTTGTCCCAATTAAACATACAAATTTACTATTGGCTTCTCGGTTTGGTTTCTTTGAGATTTGTCCCAAATAAGTGGCTGTCCCAAGTAAGCAATGTCCCAATTAAGCGGAGTCCATTGTACATATAAGAGATATTTTGTATACATGCATTGAATGAGCAGATTTTGGCCGGGTTTAGTCTAAGGCTAGGATGGTGAAATGTAAGGCACGTAGTCGTGAAAAAACGACCGGAATACATCACTTCCTTAAGGACTATTATACAGATGGATTGAACTTAATTACTAATACTGATACACACTCAACAGCAACACTAAGGGCGTAGGTAAATGTGTAAAAATTGAGTAATCTATTAATATTTTCAGACTCATAAAGTAAAGAACATTTGTGTATGTTTTGTGATTACAAATAGTGCTGACCATCTTGAGCCTCTTAACCATAGGTATTTAGTCAAAGGGCCAAATGACATTACAAACATAAACATCTGTCAGTAAATATTGTATGACATTTATCTGGAAGCAAAGCCGTATCCAGTTTTTGTGCCGCCCTGTGCGAGTTACATCTTTGGCGCCCTCCTCTTTTCTAGTTCGGCGCCCTTTGAGGCCTCACAACCCATATTACCCTTTCTACGCCACTGCCTGGAAGCAATGTATTGTTTCTGCTATATACCAAATCTATAATTTTTTAAAACTAGTTTTTTCCAAAACGTGCACATGATTAGTGTGAAATGTACGCACCACCGAGTGCACCATGTTGCTCACAAATATTCCCTTCTCTAGACAATAATGTCTGGTGGCATGAGAATTATACATGGACACATGCAACAATACATTTGCCTTTACCTCTGTTATTTGGTCATTCTACTGTCAACAAAAAACTCAGGTATGTTGTCAACATGACAACTTTAGTTGATTGGAGCTTTGTTTTGCCTATTACTAAACGATTGATTTTTAAAACAAGAGTACAACCATTTAAAATTAAGTATTTGAATTAGGTTGGATTTATTATATCTCAATTAGTGACTGAATGCACGAATAAAAAGTTTTAATGAAATGTATTCCATCTATAAATATACGTGTGAAATAATAAATAAATAAAAAGCAAATCTGCCTTAGAGAGCTAACTTAAATTTTAATATGTTTACAATTATAATAATTCACCATTAATACTTACACTAACTTGACATTGAATATCATTGCATATTAACCATTGAAAATGTTTACTGTTACACTAGTCAACCATTGAAAATGTTTACTGTTGCACTAGTCAACCACTGAAAATGTTTACTGTTGCACCACTCAACATTAGAAAATATTTACTGTTGCACTAGTCAACCATTAAAAATGTTTACTTTTGCACTAGTCAACCATTGAAAATGTTTACTGTTGCACCACTCAACATTAGAAAATATTTACTGTTGCACTAGTCAACCATTAAAAATGTTTACTTTTGCACTAGTCAACCATTGAAAATGTTTACTGTTGCACCACTTAACATTAGGAAATATTTACTGTTGCACTAGTCAACCATTAAAAATGTTTACTTTTGCACTAGTCAACCATTGAAAATGTTTACTGTTGCACCACTTAACATTAGGAAATATTTACTGTTGCACTAGTCAACCATTAAAAATGTTTACTTTTGCACTAGTCAACCATTGAAAATGTTTACTGTTGCACCACTTAACATTAGGAAATATTTACTAGTCAACCATTAAAAATGTTTACTTTTGCACTAGTCAACCATTGAAAATGTTTACTGTTGCACCACTTAACATTAGGAAATATTTACTGTTGCACTAGTCAACCATTAAAAATGTTTACTTTTGCACTAGTCAACCATTGAAAATGTTTACTGTTGCACCACTTAACATTAGGAAATATTTACTGTTGCACTAGTCAACCATTGAAAATGTTTACTGTTGCACCACTTAACAGTGGCGCAACCATCAAAAAATGCTGGGGAGGTGGGGGGGGGCTCACATATTGAAAAAAGACAGTTTGATAGTTTGACAGTTTGATAGTTTGACAGTTTGACAGTTTGACAGTTTGACAGTTTGATAGTTTGACAGTTTGATAGTTTGATAGTTTGATAGTTTGATAGTTTGACAGTTTGACAGTTTGACAGTTTGACAGTTTGACAGTTTGACAGTTTGATAGTTTGACAGTTTGATAGTTTGACAGTTTGATCAGTTTGACAGTTTGACAGTTTGATAGTTTGACAGTTTGATAGTTTGATAGTTTGATAGCCTGATAGTTTGACAGCCTGACAGCCTGACAGCCTGACAGTTTGATAGTTTGACAGTTTGACAGTTTGACAGTTTGACAGTTTGATAGTTTGACAGTTTGATAGTTTGATAGTTTGATAGTTTGATAGTTTGATAGTTTGACAGTTTGACAGTTTGACAGTTTGACAGTTTGATAGTTTGATAGTTTGACAGTTTGACAGTTTGACAGTTTGACAGTTTGACAGTTTGACAGTTTGATAGTTTGACAGTTTGACAGTTTGACAGTTTGACAGTTTGATAGTTTGACAGTTTGATAGTTTGACAGTTTGATAGTTTGACAGTTTGATAGTTTGACAGTTTGACAGTTTGATAGTTTGACAGTTTGACAGTTTGACAGTTTGACAGTTTGACAGTTTGACAGTTTGACAGTTTGACAGTTTGACAGTTTGACAGTCTTTTTTGTAACTTTATAACGTAAATTATGTATTGATGATTTGGCCTGTGGAGGGGGGGGGGGCTCAAGCCCCCCTCCCCCCAGTTGCGCCATCACTGCCACTAAACCTTTGAAAATGTTGACTGTTGCACCACTTAGCCAGTGAATATGTTTACTATTGCACCACTCAGTCAGTCAACTAACTTACCTATGACTATGTTTACAAAAAACAACTGTTGTAAACTTGCTTTTTTTTTATTGATAGATCATCTCTGTTTTCAGTTTCCTTTTCCCTTTTATTGTAGACAGCGTGCCATACACAATAATTGACCATTCTGGGGCATCATCGACCTGTTCAGAGGGCAGCATCATGGCTTCTGTTGATAAAATTGAGCTGGAGGTGCACGTATTCCTGGCAGGGTATACCTTACAGCCAGACGACCAGTTCACCATGGAAAGAGTTGACCAGAATGGCCTCAAGAAGGCGGTTCGTTCCCTTTAGTCAGTGTTTTTTTTAATTTTCTTTATAAAAAATTATAATTTAAGAACATTAGAAAGACTATGTGATAAAATCATGTGTGTGTGTGTGTGTGGGGGGGGGTGACTGGGGGCTGGGAGGGGACTGGCGGTAAGCGGAAAGGAATAATGCCCTTCCCACCAAATTTAGGGTAAAAGCTGAGACTTGTAAAGTGCCATTCTTAGAGAGTTCTGTAGTGCTCATTCTTAAACAGTTTTGTAGTGCTTTATTCTTAGACAATTCTGTAGTGCCGTTCTCAAACAATTCTGTAGTGCCCATTCTTAGACAGTTCTGTAGTGCCTATTATTAGACAGTTCTGTTGTGCCCATTCTTTGATGGTTCTTTATTGCCCCTTCTTAGATAGTTTTGTGGTGTCAAATTTTTTACATAGTTTTTCGTCGATAATTGTGTAATCTTACATAGTTTTAAAGTGCCTTTATTATTGTTGTATTGCCCTTTATTATTGTTGTATTGACCTTTATTAGTGTTGTATTGCCCTTTATTAGTGTTGTAGTGCCCTTTATTAGTGTTGTAGTGCCTTTTATCAGACAGTTTTGTTCATTTAGTTTTGAAGTGACAGTTCTTTGAACATTCTGTAACGCCCTTCTTACTTCCCTCGATGGTTTCAAACTAAACAATTTACCCTATAATGTAAGTATATCTGTGATCTGCTCGTAATGTCGACACCTATAATGTAAGTATATCCACAATTTCGCTTTTGTTGTCCGATTTTTCCTCTGTGCCAGGCCCGTAGCCAGGAATATTGGATTGGGGGGTCCGAAGACATTTTTGGGGGGGCGAAGAAATTTTTTTCGGGGGGGGGGGTGCCGAAGAAATGATCGGGGCGGATCTAGACAACTTTGACGGGGGGGGGGGGCAAAACATTGACCCCGGGGGGGGGGGCAAAACTGTTTTCATTGTTGAAAATTGGTCTTAGAACAAAAAATATTTCAATAATTTATTGATGTATTACCTAAACTTGCGATAACGGGGGGGGGGCATGGGCCCCCCCGGTCCCTCCTCCTAAATCCGCACCTGGTGTGGTAGAAGAAATGTTCTGGGGGGGGGGCGAAAATGGAGGCGAAGCGCCGAAAGCTTGCGAACGGAGAGGAGGGGTTTGGGGAGGGGATCTCAGTGAGTCCCCTCCCCAAGAAATTTTTTGCAGTTCCATATCTGGAATGGTGCATTTTAGTACCGATTGCTTAGCTATTAATTAGAAATATATAATTTTAACTACGTTTTAATAATGCATGGCATGTTGCAGTTTTGTTAAAAATAATTTAAATAGTAAAGAGTTTTAATGATAAAAATTTATTGAGGCTGAGCAGTTTCTGATTCCTGTTATAAATATATTGACCAATAGTTCTGCTACACAATTGTTACATAATAGATATCTGATTTATATTACACAGCTCAACAAAAAAATTTTTTTTTCGAATTGCCAAGAATGTTTGAATGAATTTATAACAATTCATGGGTGCTGATTTCAAAACTGCCACTACTTTTGCTAAATTGGCTCTAGTTTCTGAGATATTGGACATCCTTCAAAATATGATTATACCCTTTGTGTAAAACAAATGCAATAAGTTTGGTGTCTTTTGTTTAATTTAACTATACCAAATTATAACTTGGTTTATTTTTTTCTCTTTTATGCTGCTTTCTAAAGACATCATGAGTTCATTACGAAGATGCTGCAAAAATAATCCGAATGTATTCTGTTACATCTGTGGAGAATACATGATTGAAAAGCAAAGAAGAAATGTAACCGAATTTGTGCAGCAGGCATATTTGGCTTATTTCGGTGTGAAGCTGGGAGAGCCGAAAGACCATTTTGGTGATTGTTATTTTTGTATTGTGAATGTTAAAGGCTTCAATCGCCACAAGAAATCTAAGTGGGATTATCCTGATCTTGAATCTGCAAGGAGATCAATTCCACATAGCAGTGAAGTTCCTATACCAGTGTTTACTGGATTACACTGATAAACAGTGAATTCATTGCCAGTGATATTTGAATCATTTTATACAAAGTCAACTATGCTGATTTAGAATATGTAAGTGATTTTGCTAGATTGGCTCTATTTTTTGAGATAATTAAAATTAATGAAATAATGTATTTGAAAATTTTCAAGAATTGCATGAAGTAAAATAGTATACTAACAAATAGTAGTGAAACTGTTAATCTTCATGCAGAAATTTGTTCAAAAATATGTGTAATAGTGTTATAGAGGAAAACATTTTCATTTGAAAAACTAATTATGTCTAATTAATTAATTAATTAATATGTTTATTGTCTATGGTAATGCATTAGCAAATCGCTGTTTGCTCGACTTCCTTTTGTGTGTATTGTTGGGTCAATTGCGCTGGAGGCTCCAACAGTTGTCAGCCATCATATGTATGTCCCATCTTCCTTGATATCTCACCTCCATCACCCTCATATCCTGATGAAACCTCTCACATTGTTCCTCCCTGAAGTCCCCAAGGTTACCTGGAAATTTGTCTAAATGACAGTGCAGGTAATGTACCTTGATGTTCATATTTGTTCCAATGTTTCTGAAGTTAGCGAGCATATCTTGCACCAGTTCTTAGTAATTCTCTGATCTGTTATTACCTAAAAAGTTCCTGACAACTGAAACAAAACTGTTCCATGAAGAAGCTTCAAGGTGATCTATGAAATTAGTAAAATTTCGATCGTTGACGAGTTTCCGAATCTGAGGACCATAAAAAATCCCAGCTTTCAGCTTCTCCAGGCTCAATCCGGGAAATGATCTGCAAATATACTTGAACCAATGCCATATTTGTCCAAAGCCTTAACAAATTGTTTCATTAAACCTAATTTGATATGAAGCGGTCCGAGAATTATCTTATTTTTGTCAACCAGTGCCTTGTTGATGATATTTTCTTTACCTACAGTCATGGTTTCCCTTGCAGGCCATGTCACTCTTGTCCAATGATCTTGCCTTGCCCTGCTATCCCAAAGGCACATGCAGCATGGGTATTTAGTGTATCCTGACTGCTGCCCAAGCAAGAAGTTTACTATTTTTAGATCAACACAAATTGATCACTGATGCTCATGATAAAGGACTTTCTGCTATAGTTATTTGATATTCTCATACTCTTTTTTAAGTTTTGTTGAGTGGGCAATGGGAAGAGATGTATAACGTTACCATTGTGTAACAGAACACATTTCAAGCTTGTAGTCCCATTTTGAGCAGAAGTCCAGGGATGTCATTACAGTAAACAAGATCTTCGTCTTGACTGAATTATGGAAGAAAAACTCTTCTCTTTTCCGATAAAATGTTATTTTAACTTCTGGTTTGAGAAAATTTCTTTCATTGAGCCTGGACGCTTTAAAGCTCAGATGCTTGCTTGGACAGATTTCGGTCTCGTATTAGGTCATTGAGTTCTTCTTGGCTGAATGGTTGAGGTGTTGAAGAACTTATTTCATAATCGCTTCCACTGTTTTCACCTGCCAAAAACTCCCGTCGGAGTCTGATGGTGAAAACCCTAATAATCCAGTAAATAAAATTAATTCTGCTAAAAAGTAAATTTGCAAATTAAATAACATCACTCAGAAATCACGGAGTTTGTACTTTATTATTTTATTATACATATGTATAAAAATGAAGTCAGAAGCCAATGTTATTTTATTAACTTATTTAAGTTGCTAGTTGTCCTCAGAAGATATCAATATATAAAACTATTACAAGGTTGCGAACAGGCCCATCGACAGAAATTTCGGACCCCTGGGCTGATATTAATATTTTAAAAAGTTGATTGGTCAGCTCAGTCCGGGTCCCTAAAACTCGCCGGGCCCCTGTGCATTGGCCCCCCCCTGCCCCCCACTCGTCGGCACTTGTTGCGAACTTATATTATTATACGTTTCAAATTTGCAAACTTCGTGGTTTAGCCAGCCCCGTAGCCAAGGGGGGCACTGGGGTACCGTGCCCCCGCTAGGTGTGGAGTGCCCCCCCCACTTAAAAAAGAAGAAAAAGAGGAAAAAATAAAGAAAAAGTAAAGGTGCCCCCTTGCTGGGTATTGGTGCCTCCCTGCTTACTTTGACCTGGCTACGGGCCTGGGTTTAGCACTGAATTTACCTAAAATGCTTCAGCATTTAGATTGTCTGTTAAATCTTTTTCAAATGTAAGCAGGACAACATTGCTTAGACGCTTTTGTAACATTTATCTGCGATATGGGGTGAGCATTCGTGTGAGGGTTGAGAAACTGCTCTCACACACTGGCTGTTTCAGCACCAAATGTCAATGCTGCCCAAAATACCCAGAAGTGAACTTCAATAAGATTCAATCTTTTATGCCCAAAAATTAGATAAGCTATATATGTAAGTATATATAAATAGCCTGAATGATTGCCAAAATATAAACTTTTAAGTTTTTATTATTATTGATTTATTAAACAAAATGATTGATGTTTTATAGCCGTTATTATTAAAATTGTGTCAAAAAACTCAAATCATGCACGGGGGGGGGCTCAGGTCATGCACGGGGGGGCTCAGGTCATGCACGAGGGGGCTCAGCCCCCCTAGCCCCCCTCTGGCTACGGGCCTGCTCTGTGCTTTTACGGCATCATTTAGAACTATTCTCATATTTAGCTATTGAAAAAATGTTTACAAACGATATGATTGAATTTTAAATATTTATAAATTAAATACAGTCACTCATCCACAATGAAGAATCAGTTCCTGAAATTCGTTCCAATTTCTAATCTCACTATTACCGAAGCTGTTTTCTTCCCTCTCCTAGTCTGATAAAATTAGATTCTTCCATTTACCAAGTCCCAACAACCGTCAATTCATATATTACTTTTTTTCAAGGAGAAAATAAAGATTGTTTGAATGCGAATAACAACATTTTAAATTTGTTAAAAAAAAAACCAGGGAGAAAAGCTTTAAATTCTTACACCAGATCACAGATATACTTACATTATAGGTGTCGACATTACGAGCAGATCACAGATATACTTACATTATAGGTGTCGACATTACGAGCAGATCACATATATACTTACATTATAGGTGTCGACATTACGGGCAGATCACAGATGTACTTACATTTTAGGTGTCGACATTACGAGCAGATCACAGATGTACTTACATTATAGGTGTCGACATTACGAGCAGATCACAGATGTACTTACATTATAGGTGTCGACATTACGAGCAGATCACAGATATACTTACATTATAGGTGTCGACATTACGAGCAGATCACAGATATACTTACATTATAGGTGTCGACATTACGAGCAGATCACAGATATACTTACATTATAGGTGTCGACATTACGAGCAGATCACAGATATACTTCATTACGAGCCGATCACAGATATACTTACATTATAGGTGTCGACATTAAGAGCTGTTATGAATCTTGGACCAACTGAATATGGAGAAATAGTTTAATTAATGAAACTTTTTGCTTATAAATGTTAACTTCATGAATTATAATAGAATTGAATAGACTGTTTCTAGTTTCCAAAATAATTAAAGGAACGTAACAGATTTAATTTGACTGTAACTTGTAACAAACCATCTCCTGGCAAATCAAAGGAATATAAAAGGTACAGTTTGACTGTAACTTGTAACATACCATCTCCAGACAAACCAAAGGAACGTATAAGATGTAGTTTGTTTGTAACTTGTAACATACCATCTCCTGACAAAACAAAGTATAAGATATAGTTGGATTGTATCTTGTAACATGCCATCTCCAGATGTCTGTTCTTGTTGTTCTGTTCACTAAGTACAGATGTGTGTGTTCACGTACAACGAAGACTGTCCTGAAACATCTACTAACGAATGTTCCTGCGAGGACAGGGGCAACCAGACATTCTACGTCCACTACACCAGTCTAGCCAGGGTCCACTTCAACGACAACGTCCTGTATATTAACGGAACCAGACAGGATGGTTTCCGGTTTCCTTTGGTCATTGGTAATGAACACTGACTAGAGACAAAATCCTACGTTTATACATAGTAATGTCCATAGATACATACCATACACAGTAACGTCCATAGATACATATCATACACAGTAATGTCCATAGATACATATCATACATAGTAACGTCCATAGATACATATCATACACAGTAATGTCCATAGATACATATCATACATAGTAACACCCATAGATACATATCATACACAGTAATGTCCATAGATACATATCATACACAGTAATGTCCATAGATACATATCATACATAGTAACGTCCATAGATACGTATCATACATAGTAACGTCCATAGATACATATCATACACAGTAACGTCCATAGATACATATCATACATAGTAATGTCCATAGACACATATCATACACAGTAACGTCCATAGATACATATCATACATAGTAACATCCATAGATACATATCATACACAGTAACATCCATAGATACATATCATACATAGTAACATCCATAGATACATATCATACATAGTAACATCCATAGATACATATCATACATAGTAACGTCCATAGATACATATCATACATAGTAACATCCATAGATACGTATCATACATAGTAATGTCCATAGATACATATCATACATAGTAACGTCCATAGATACGTATCATACATAGTAATGTCCATAGATACATATCATACACAGTAACATCCATAGATACATATCATACATAGTAATGTCCATAGATACATATCATACACAGTAACGTCCATAGATACATATCATACACAGTAATGTCCATAGATACATATCATACATAGTAACATCCATAGATACATATCATTACGTAAAGTAAACATGTATATACTTGCACCCATTAGCATGTATATATATATATATATATATATATATATATATATATATATATATATACCCGACCGATGAAGGGCCCATACCCAAATAGTTACCGATAACATTTTTTCTAATTGAGAAAATCTCATTTCTACAGGGACTTACTAAACAATAGTCTCAGTAGTCGAACGGCCGGCCCGGGCAACAAGTAAATATTTTGTTTTGGTTTTCTCCCTAACCCAGGGGAGCCCAAGTACACAGTGTGGATCAATATGAAAAAATTATTGGTCATCGACAACTGTCACGTGGAGCTGACGTCAGGCGCGACGACCGTGCTCTACCAGATGTGCACCGACCTGGTCAACAAGGCGGACGTGAGCATCAGGTACATGAGCTGGACCGAGGGTCACATGTCGCTGGACAAGAGGCTGTCTCGGCGCTGCGTGTCGGCGGCCTTCTGTATACTGGGCAGCCTGTCGCCGGAGGTGGCATTCTCTTACGTGGACATGTGCCACCGGAGTTACCAGTTGGTCTGCAGCCACCAACGTACGTAGGGGAAACAAGCCAGAACTCACTCACCCACTTTCGATGAATGAATCGATGAATGAGCGTCTGAGCGTGTCAATGAATGAGTCTCAGAGCGTGTTGATGAATTAGACAATGTCTCTGTGTCATACCTGCTAATTTTTTCCACTAGCTTTTTTTTTATCCTTGTATCATTCTAGCTATCAATCCATAAATCAATCATTAGTCACCCCACTTATAATTCATCTATCTATCTATCTATCTATCTATCTATCTATCTATCTATCTATCTATCTATCTATCTATCTATCTATCTATCTATCTATCTATCTATCTATCTATCTATCTATCTATCTATCCATCCATCCATCCATCCATCCATCCATCCATCCATCCATCCATCCATCCATCCATCCATCCATCCATCCATCCATCCATCCATCTATCTATCTATCTATCTATCTATCTATCTATCTATCTATCTATCTATCTATCTATCTATCTATCATTTATTCAGTTGTAACGTCGGACGACTCAGTGAAAATATTGACCGGAGCGTCCACTACGTCCAAGCCGGATACATCAGAGGACTCGACTTCTGGACACCCGCCGATTAGGGAACAAAACCGTAAGTAGTTCCATACGTAGTTCTGTAAGTTGTTCTGTAATTAGTTCTGTAAGTGGTTTCGTAACTAGTTCTGTAATTAGTTCTTAAGTAGTTTTGTAATTAGTTCCGTAAATAGTTCCGTAATTAGTTCTGTAAGTAGTTCCGCAAGCAGTTATGTAATTAGTTATGTATTTCTGTAACTAGTTCTGTAGGTGGTTCCGTAAGTAGTTCTGCAATTAGTTCTATGTAGTTCCTAAAGTAGTTTAGCAATTAGTTCCGTAAGTAGTTCCGTAAGTATTTCTGCATGAGACTGCCCAGTTAGTGAGCTCGGAGAATGGTAACAGATGCCTGGCTCTCAAATTTAAGAGCAACATTTGTACAAAAATGAAATTAATGTGAGAACCACTGTACTAACCCCATCATGATGGTGACCCACTGTACTAACCCCATCATGATGGTGACCCACTGTACTAACCCCATCATGATGGTGACCCACTGTACTAACCCCATCATGATGGTGACCTAAACATTAGTTTCCCCAATATTTAAAAAAAAAAGACAGAATGGTGGTAAAGTAGCCAACAAACTTTATATATTTATATTTAAACATTTATATTTATTTTACAGTTAATTTTTGGTTCATAGTGGTTGCATTGATTGTGGTGACATCTGCAGGACTGACCTTAATTATATGCAGTGAGTAACTGTGTAGTGTTGTGTTTCACTTATTTGTATGCAGTGAGTAACTATGTAGTGTAGTGTTTCACTGAATTGTATGCAGTGAGTAACTGTGTAGTCTAGTGTTTCACTTAATTATATTGCAGGGTAGTGTAGTGTTTCACTTAATTATATGCAGTGAGTAACTGAGTAGTGTAGTGTTTCACTTAATTATATGCAGTGAGTAACTGTGTAGTCTAGTGTTTCACTTAATTATATGCAGTGAGTAACTGTGTAGTCTAGTGTTTCACTTAATTATATGCAGTGAGTAACTGTGTAGTCTAGTATTTCACTTAATTATATGCAGTGAGTAACTGTGTAGTCTAGTGTTTCACTTAATTATAAGTAGTGGGGTATTCTTTTGGTTGAAGTTAATCATATTTGTACTCAAGAAGTTGTAGACCTATACAGGCTAGAGCTTTGTTGCAGCATGTGTCTTTTCATGTGTTTTGACGTCTCTGTAGGCATCTCTTTATGCTGTTCTTAGTGTGTCTTCGTATGTGTCTTCGCGGGCGTCTGTGTCGCCCAAGTGTTTCCAGGGCTGGATACACGTAAAAGTAGCTGTAAAACGCGCTGCAGATTAAAATGGAATTATTTTTGAACATCAAATATTATTGGTGCACAGTAGGGTGATAACAAAAAAAATTTTTTATGAAACCACTTGCAATCGAGGAACATTTATGTGTAATTGAAGAATATAAATAGCATTTTTAATTTTTTTGAAAAAAGTTCCCCCACCTCCCCATTTTTTGGAAGAAAAAAGTGAAAAAATATTTTTTTTTTCAAAAAAGGACATGTTTTTTTTTAGCTTAATTCAAAAGGGTATTAATAATAACTCATCAACTTTTATTAACAAATAATATATAAAACAGTTAGTAATATGTGCAGAATGTACAAGAAATGTTCAAAACATATTTTGTCCTATGAACTTCAGATTCAAAAATTCAATTTTTCTCGATTTCGCATGAAGTTGTGCCATCAGTTTCACAGCACGTTCAGCAATTTGGTAAGATCTGGGAATGTCAATTAATGACTTCTTGACTGACCAATGTGTCTTTAAACACTTAATTGCCTTCTTGCATTTTATCTTGATGAGTGAGATAAACAGTTCATTGAAGGACGCTTCATTGTAGTATTGCGAATCGAACAAAGCATTTGCTCATTCGTAGCAGATGAAGTTGCTGGCAGAAGCGAGAATGCTGCGCCACTCTGGTATCAGAAATAATGCTATAACAGTAAATATTGCACGTGAGTTCCATCTTGCCAGGTGTAAATTTGGTAATTTATTCCAGCTGATGCGAGACCAACGTGGGTTCTCGCCTGTGCTAACATCTTCTGTCGCAAGAAGCGGTAATCAGCTTGAAGAGTGGGCATAGTTTTGTGTTAATTTGCCAATGAAGGAATAGTTGAGTTCTGGTTTGATCGTGGGCTCTTGAATAAGAAAATTCATGACATGTTTCAGAAGAAGGTCGAGTACATGGTGCTGACAGTCAATATATTGTGGCTTCTGAAAGCCATTGCTCATCATCCTGTATGAGCTTTACAATCCCGTGCAAATGGTCAGTATTTCTGCGATCGTTTTGCAAATTAACATACAAATATTTTCTAAAGCATCATATTCATCAATTAGCTGATGTAGTTCCTTGTGAATGGCCGCGGCAGAACCACTCTCACATTTGAGAATACCGAGTTTTATTTCGGTTGTCATATTTTCAGCAGAACTACTTGATACTCTTCCCCTTGCACTCTTTTATCATCAAACTGGAGATAATAGGGATCTTTCCTTTGAAGTTTTTGAACAATTTTAGTTTTCATTTTCCATCCTTCAGAGATTACTCGTTTCCAGACACCCGCCTGACTTGGAACCGGCACATCATGACCTTGTTAGCAATGGTTGCAAGAACGTCGTGTGCTTTATGTGTGGAAATGTTTTTCAGTACAAGTAAACCCGCCGTTCTAGTGCTTGCTCTTTGGTATTTCGGTTTGCATTCAGAAGATGACGTTTAAGAAATACAGGGTGCTTCAAAAAAATGTATACACACTTTAAACTATTGTAGTTTTCGCGCTCTACAAGGCTAATGTTATATTTCTTCGCCAGGTGCCAGCATAATCGTCCCTCTATGTTATATTGTCAGTTGGAATTTGTAATATCAACATGGGGGACGTACGTTTGAGTTTTGAAGAACGTAAGCAGGTTATTAAGTGGTACTGGAAGTTTGAGCTACAAGTGATGAGTCATCAACGGCAGTCTTCGAACTGTTTCAACGCTCTCCTAACAAATCTTCAAGGCAAGGGGCACGTGAAAGTGATGTAAGTGCTAGCAGCGTGCTACGCATTCTGAAGAGAGGCAAGTATCGTGTTTACATTCCAAGGCTGGTGCAACAGCTAAATGACGACGATCCAGATCGAAGGTTGCAATTTTGTGAATGGATTCAGGAGATGGTGATACGTGAACCGGGATTTATGGGTAGCATCATTTGGTCGGATGAAGCCCAATTCAAACTCATTGGACGCGATATGCGTAGCACGCTGCTAGCACTTACATCACTTTCACGTGCCCCTTGCCTTGAAGATTTGTTAGGAGAGCGTTGAAACAGTTCGAAGACTGCCGTTGATGACTCATCACTTGTAGCTGTTCGAGGCCGACCTGAATAACCTTTATGCACATCACACACTGTTCCATGAACTTCGAATTTGTCTCGTATGCGTGTAATTGTTAATCTTGAAGGTGGTTCTGTATCATACTCCCTTCTCCACTGTCTTTGAACTTCATTTACATTCTCAAACTTCCAGTACCACTTAATAACCTGCTTACGTTCTTCAAAACTCAAACGTACGACCCCCATGTTGATATTACAAATTCCAACTGACAATATAACATAGAGGGACGATTATGCTGGCACCTGGCGAAGAAATATAACATTAGCCTTGTAGAGCGGGAAAACTACAATAGTTTAAAGTGTGTATACATTTTTTTGAAGCACCCTGTAGATGGCGACTCAGGTGAAGACGCAGAGGTTTCAGAATCCGAAGATTTTGAGAAAGTTGTATGTTTTTGTGTAGGTTTTGAGACAGTTGTATGTGTTTGTGTAGGTTGTGATTGAGAAAAGCTAGCTTGAGATTGAGTTTTTGATAGTCGGATTCGTTTTCTTGAGTGGAATGATTCCAAAGGGGCTTGTTTGACCATTGAATAACCAATCTTTCCTCCACTGTTAACTTGCCTCTGGTAGAGCTCTTTATCCTCTGTGCTTTTCCATTCTCCATTAACGTTGGTGACATCAAATAACCGAGAAATTGTTATCAGATGGTTTCTTTTTGTTTTTGTCATATAAATCAATTAGACTATTGAGTTTCATTCTGATTAGTGTGCTGGATAATAGTGGAAAGTCTTGAATTTCCCTCCAGAGCAATTCTATATCAGTAATCATAATTTTGATTCGATCCAGTCGCCGTTTCTGGCTATTGAACAGAAAAGTGAAGTTTCCAAGAATTTGACGGTTTGTCGGATCCATGTGAGATTGATTAGCTTTTCAACAGATAAAATTCTCGGATACCTCTTCTGTTTAGAAGATGAGGGAAGATGAGTATAGTAAATGCCTTGTTTATAAACAAATGGAAACAGATGACTGGAATGTGCTATATTTCAGTGTGAAATTGAAACCGAGCGTCAAACTGCGCGATATGAGAAAACAAAAATTAAAAGGTGGGGGAACTTTTTTCAATTTAAAAAAAAAATAATGTTGCTACTGTCATCTACATACAATTGTTCCTCGAATGTAAGGGGTTTCAGTTTCGTTACGAAAAAAAATGAAAATAGTTATCACCCTAGTGCACAGTGTCGCTAGGTCGAGCATATAATAGTTATGAGTTCGTATGTGGTTTTTTTATATGTATTCCTGGTCGGATAATCTTAGGCCACACCCTGGTAATGTTGAGTTGCCCCTCCCCCACCCACCCCCCCCACGATCACACGCTTCCACTTAATCTTTTGCTTACAATATAAAATAAAAATACAAATTAACACATTTAAATTTTTTTTTTTTTCAGAAATTGGTGGAGTTGGAATTTTTAAAGGTATTTTTTTGTTCAGTTTTTCTAGTTTTTCTTTTTTTCTTCTTTCAAACACTCAGAGCAGACTTTCTTCCTTCTCAAGATGAAGGGAGTTGATTTGAATCACGAAATGATTCGGTTTTATTTAGAATATAATGAGGCAGCGGCGTAGCGTTGGTATCGGCCGCCCAGGGCGGAAGACTATTTTGCCGCCCTCTCATTTAGGTATTTCAATTTAATCTATACATTTTTGCCGCTTCCCCCCTAAAAAGTAATAAAAAGTGCCGCCTGGTGCGGACCGCACCCACCGCCCCCCCCCCCCATGTACGCCACTGTAATGAGGTCATGTACGAATTAGGGTGATAGGATGTCAAGGTTTAATATCGATTTTTTTTCATAATTATACAATAAAACAAAAAAAAATGCTAACTTTCATTTTGCTACCTTTTGATTTCCCAGAAGAAGAATCCCCTCCATCAACAGCCCACGGGTCTTCCCCCGTGGATGAGGCGAAGAAATCTTCTGCCACTTCAATACGACGATTCACTCAGAGGATGTCCATGAGTCTGAGGTCCGTGCATTCAATGCCTACACCTGGGAAGAGCGGCAAGATACAGTCGATCCACGACATCTACAAACAAGGCACTGAAGTGTGAAACGAATTGGCGAGTAATTTTGGATGAGCTCAAGGATTTGTGGAATTGTGTAGATATGTGGGATATGTGTACAGGTGGAAATATGTGTACAGATGGGAATATGCGTACAGGTGGGGATATGTGTGTAGGTGGGAATATGCGTACAGGTGGGAATATGTGTGCAGGTGGGAATATGTGTGCAGGTGGGAAAATGTGTACAGGTGGGAAAATGTGTACAGGTGGGAATAGGTGTGCAGGTGGGAATATGTGTGCAGGTGGGAATATGTGTACAGGTGGGAATATGTGTACAGGTGGGAATATGCGTACAGGTGGAAATATGTGTGCAGGTGGGAATATGTGTACAGGTGGGAATATGTGTACAGGTGGGAATATGTGTACAGGTGGGAATATGTGTACAGGTGGGAATATGCGAACAGGTGGAAATATGTGTGCAGGTGGGAATATGTGTACAGGTGGGAAAATGTGTACAGGTGGGAATAGGTGTACAGGTGGGAATATGTGTACAGGTGGGAATATGTGTACAGGTGGGAATATGTGGACAGGTGGAAATATGTGTACTGGAGCAATTAAGAGCACAGGTGTTAATATGTGGACTAATTGGAATATGTGAACAGATGTAAATATGTGCATTCAAGTGTACTAGTTGGGATAAAAAGGACAGGTGGTAGGTAATACATGTACAGACGTTAATATGTGGACATATTGGAACACATGAGCAGGTGCAAATATGTGTATAGAAGTAGGAATATGTGGGGAGATGCATTAAAATGTACAGGTTGGAACATGTGTTAAGTGTGGAATATTTTGACAGGTGAGAATGTCTGGACAACTGGTATATGTGCCTTTGTGGACATACGTAGCCTAGTGGTAACACTGGCAGTATTTTAAGTTTATACTACTACTGTGGGTTGAACGTTACTTTAATTGTTGAAAATTAAGGGGGCATCTAAAAATGTAAGTTCATAATATGTTTTTACGACGCACCTTCTGTTTTTTTCCATCTCCCAATGATGACACCCGTAATCTTTTTTATATCCTTCTGAAACATGTAATATAATAATAGCGGTGTGGGTTCTCCGTTAAATCGAAAGTAAAGAATTAATACAACAGTATTCCAGTTTAAAATACAATCATGACAAAATCGGATCTGCCCGAAACCAAAAAATAACCTAGCCTACCGATCAAGCCTAAGGGGATATAACTCTATGCAAAGGTTTTGCAGGGTACAGCTAGTTCAATTAAGAATTGTAATTTCAATTCTTGAAAAATTATGTTCAATCTACATAGAAAGGGTTAGAAATAGGGGGGGGGGGATACAAATAAAGTTGGGGATACACTTTGGTGAGTTGTGAGCCACGTTTGAGCATGGGGCATTGTGCCCAGTCTATTCCGATAGAAATTGACCAATCTGCAGTACTTACAGATGAATGCTCTGGATCTGTAGTCAATTGCTTTCTATGACGTCATACCTGATTTATTTTATCAGCAGACTATTAAACAGGAACTATATTTTGTTTTCTGCAAAATTTGTGTTATACATTTTAAAAGTAAATAAAAATGAATGCTTTTTTTTGTAGTGATTTGTTATCAGTTATCTGTTGTGTTTACATGTAAGAAATTCAGTTATATTAAGATAAAAACAAAAAAAAAAATAAACTGTCCTGACGCAGCTGTCTATCCTCAGGTAAAATATGTATTTTATCATTTCAACTGCAGTAACGATGGGGGCAGATTAAAAGTCTTGCATTTCTTTAAGTAACAATAGTGGAAGTGACGTAATTGGCATCCAGGGAAGACTCTAAAAATAGCGCCTCATTCCAGAGTCGTATACTGGGGATAATAAAGCTTGCTGCAATGGGGGCCTACATTTGAGGACTGCACACACAGAGGCGTACCTACGGTGGGAGAGAGGGTCCAAATTCAAAAATCCCACAGGCCCCCCCCAGCTTGAGGGAGGGGGGGCCTCCCAAATTTTGTTTACATTTAAATATTATGTCGATGCAGGGGCGCCCAAATAGGCCCATCCCCCCCGGCCCCCCAAATCCCTAGGTTCGGCACTGTGCGCCCAACTGGTCTCGCCATTGACAAGAGAGTATAAAAAACAAACCCCCCACGATGAACGCATAATTACCCCGCGCCCTCTCTTTAACAAATCCTGGACACCGAGAGAGAGAAAAAAAAAGATCCGGGTATTTGACGAAAGGAACCTTGAGGTAATTGATCGCAAATGATTTCGAAAGATGTAAAGGGAAAGCTGACAAGGTTCGACCATGTCTGCTGTATTACACCGGGGGGTGGGGGGGTGGGGGGTTGGAGGGGGGGAGGGGAATAGGCGGCAAACATGAGGTCAATGAGAGAATCTTCCTCAGTTTTTAAATTGAGGATTTAGAATAGTAAAGAAAAATATCATTTCAAGAACAGCACTGTTGTCTATTAAAAATTGTTTGGTCATGATGTAATAGAAACAAAGATTAGATTGGGGGCCACGCAAACAACAGCAAGAGAGCAGTTTGGCCACCTTTGTAAAATAATATATAATATAATAATAGCGATTTGGGCGCTGCGTTAATTCGAAAGTAAAGAATTAATGTAACAGTATTCAATTTTAAAATACAATCATGAAAAAAATCGGATCTGCCCAAAACCTAAAAAATAACCTAGCCTACCGATCAAACCTAAGGGGATATAACTCTATGCGAAGGATTTGCAGGGTACAGCTAGTACATCCAAAAAAAGGCATTTTGTAGGGAGGGGGCTACTAGAGAGAACTGGACAAGAGATTATGATGGAATGTGTTAAGTCCAGAAGTGTTATGATGGAATGTGTTAAGTCCAGAAGTATATGTTCACAAATAATTAATCTTTATATTATGAGAATACCGTACACATATTAAAAAAAAGAAAACAAACATAACATGGTTTAGTAAAACCTTTCCACCAATGTGATTCATCTACATATTTTTGTAGCCTTATTTATACTTGGAAATCTTCTGGTTGAAAGGTCAGCGCTGTAAAGTTGAATATCATTTCATCAACTGTGGTGCGCACATCTTTGAGCTCTGTCCAATTGCACACGTTTCAGCACCACCATTGCAGAACAAAGTCATTTCACAACATGAAGCTAGCGAGCGGTCTCATGTGTTTCTACCATGCTGGGTTTCTTCTTTTTAAATTTAAACTATCAGGTATAAGCACTAAGTGTCGACTAGTTCTCGGACATTTTTACACAAAAAAATTTAACCACTTTAACAAGTAGATAAACGACAAAATGATTACTTATTCTAGTGGTTTACAAACAAGTTAACCCTTTATTCCCTTTACCCCCTTCCCCCCATATATACATATACAGGGTTTCGACGACCCTAGACAAAGGTACCTATGAGGACCCGCTGAAAGATATTGGATTAGATGTAGTAATAACACAGAATATCTAATATATATATATATATATATATATATATATATATATATATGTATATACATTTGCTGTATACATGATTGTGTTTTTGTGCAGGCCTTGAATATACTAAGAGAATGAATATGTGTTGGTGTTAAACTTGTCGTGATCTGTAATGATGTCAACATTGAATGACTTAGGGTTTTGTGTTATGAAGGGCTATGTATTCAACATAAACATTACAGCGAGGTTTGGGGGGGGGAAGAGAAGAGGGTGCATGCTTCAAAAACAGCCTATTTAACTAAAAAAAGATTTTGTCTACAAGGAAATGTTCGACATTTAGGTATTTACTTACTTCACACTTTCCCTTTATTTAGACATTACTGTATCTGTTCAAGTAGACTGGTGGCCTATAATAATACGTAGATCTCCGGTAAGGAGGAAAAAAAATGTTGTTGCTTATATAGTTGTCAAATAGCGATAACCAGGAATGGTTGGGTGGCCCCACAGGGCTCCACGATATCTAGCTACGGCCCTGACGTCTATAAGACTAACAAGGGGAACGGTCATGTCAAATAAAAAAGAAATACATAGAATGTTGTTTTGTTCTGCCTTTCGTTTCGATGTCGTGCAGCGGTGGATATAATTTTGAGAACCTGCGTATTGTATGGTCTAAAATATGCTTTAAAATTTGTCATGTTTACGCATAGAGAAGTTGTGGGGAAGGGCGGTACCGAAGAGTGTAGGCAACATGGGTGGTAGGAATTATTTGAGCCCTTACCCAGCCATCTTTACAAGTCAATTAATTTAAAAAGCCGCCTCCGAAAAATAAAATAAAATAAAAAAAAAAACAACCAAAACCGCCAAATTTGTATCTTGGTATTTCGTAATATAAAACGTTGAGCCCGCCACAAACCCGCCACAAATCAGTCACAAACCCGCCAACCTTCAAGTGATTTACTCCTGCTGATGTCCTGATAAACTGTCATACGTGGTGGGTAAAAACCCGCCAATTAGGCAATATAACTTGATGCTATGCTACATGGAGGCTGTATGATTCATTAAAAAAAAAACTTTTATACATCACCAGCTACCACAAATACAACTGCCTCAACTAACACCACAACAACCACCGTCGCTGCAGCCAGAGACTCGAGTCTTAACGGTGAGCCAGTTGAGAAACAATGTAGAAGAGCAATTGTAAAGTACCATTTGATGCATGTCTCAATGACTAAGTTAGGTCATTTGATGTATGTCTCAATGACTAAGTTAGGTCATTTGATGCATGTCTCAATGACTAAGTTAGGTAATTTGATGCATGTCTCAATGACTAAGTTAGGTCATTTGATGCATGTCTCAATGACTAAGTTAGGTCATTTGATGCATGTCTCAATGACTAAGTTAGGTCATTTTATACATGTGTCAATCACTGAGTTAGGTCATTTTATACATGTGTCTATCATCAGATTAGGTCATTTTATACATACAGGTGTCTATCACCAGATTAGGTCATTTTATACAGGTGTCTATCACTAAGTTAGGTCATTTTATACATACATGTGTCTATCACCAGATTAGGTCATTTTATACATACATGTGTCTATCACCAGATTAGGTCATTTTATACATGTGTCTATCACCAGATTAGGTCATTTTATACATACATTTGTCTATCACCAGATTAGGTCATTTTATACATGTGTCTATCACCAGATTAGGTCATTTTATACATGTGTCTATCACCAGATTAGGTCATTTTATACATGCGTCTATCACTGGGATGGATATCCGAGTGGTGTAGATACTCGACTGTCGACCTAAGAGTCCTGGGTTCAATCCTCGGTGAGGCCCATGGAATTTTTCCAGGTGAAATTTGGTACAAAGTCGTCCCACAAGTCCACCCAACTCTAAATGGGTACCCGACTTTTAAGTTGGGGAAGTAAAGGGCGGCTGGGCGTTGCGCTAACCACATAATCCCTTCATATGCCGAGGTTATAGAAACAGATGAATTCTACATAGCTCTCTTTTGTTGCCCGTGGCCGTTTGTCTCTCTCTCTCTCTCTCTCTCTCTCTCTCTCTCTCTCTCTCTCTCTCTCTCTCTCTCTCTCACTCTCTCTCTTTCCTAAATAATATGTTTAATGTTTTAACGATGTCCACTTTAATTTGCTGCATTAGTTTATACGGCCATTCGTTATTGTCAACAATCATTTGCTGTCATTCGGCAATCTCATGTGTGTGGTGTGTGTGTGTGTGTGTGTGTGTGTGTGTGTTTGTGTGTGTGAAGTCCCTGTAAGGATGAGATGTAATTTCTTAGATCCTATAAACGTCTAATGTGACTGGTTTTACGATGTCCCTTTTTTTCACCCCACCATAGCCGATAAAGAAATGGCAATGGAGGATCCACCGGAGGTATAACGTGAATATGAGCCATGGTCCACACAGGAAATCGAACCAGCGACCCTAAGATCGATAATCGAGCGTTTTACCACACGACCATCCGTCCCCCTTTATATGTCCATTTGTCATTGTCCGTTCCCATTTGCTGCAATTCGGACATTTCATGTGTATGCCAATCAATTAGTCATTTGTGGTCAACTGTCCGTATCCGCGATCATTTTCTCTATATTACAAAAGGACAATAACAATATACAATGATTAAACAAATGAGTTGTATCCCCTTATTTTTGAACTAACAATATCTTTTTATGGGGAAATGTATTAATAATAATAATAATCATGAAAATAAATTGTTACTCGGAGTATGGTCGTTGCGTAGTGCTTTGCCCTTATTGTCCAAAAACACCATTCAGATCTCAGTACTCCATCCATGACAGCAACCATGGAAGTCAAAGAGCCCAAGAGTAAACTCAACGTCACAACGGAGTCAACGACCACAACAACAACGACGACGTCAGCTGTCACGACGACGACGACATCAACGGGTACAACCGCGGCAAGTGCAGGGCAGACGACAAAATCGACATCGACCGCGTCATGGACTCCGGACGATAAGATTGGTGAGTGGTGGATCTGTCGAAACGCAAAAACCTGTTTCCTCCAACAGTTGCTTTTTTTTTTTATTACCGTATTTCTGTCGTGTTTTGTAGTGTGGAAGTGGGGTTGGGGGGGGGGGGGAGGGGGATTATAGCTTTCAATCAAAACTTTCCATCATAATATCACTTTAAACAACAACAACTAAGAAGCACTGAATTAAACATTACCATTACAGAACATGAAATTATACAATTATTTTTTAAAGATTATTCATACCCTATAGTACGAGTGCGAGATAATTCAGAGCAGACTCACTCTCAACGGATAAACTAACTACTCGACTTATGAATGACCTGTCGCATTACGATTTCTAGGCCCCTTTATAAAAGTGTCAACCTAGGGCCCCAAGATATAAAAGTCTATGACTAGTGGCCCCAAGATATAATGGTCTATGACTAGCGTCCCCAAGATATAAAAGTCTATGACTAGCGGCCCCAAGATATAAAAGTCTATGACTAGTGGCCCCAAGATATAAAAATCTATGACTAGTGGCCCCAAGATATAAAAGTCTATGACTAGTTGCCCCCAAGATAAAAAAGTCTATGACTAGTGGCCCCAAGATATAAAAGTCTATGACTAGTTGCCCAAAGATATAAAAGTCTATGACTAGTGGCCCAAAGATATAAAAGTGACCCAAATTAAAAAAATCTCGACCTAAGCCCCCCCCCTCCACACCAATAAAACACCTTCTGCCTAGGGTCTCTAAATATAATAACACTTTGTGTGTGTGTGTGTGTGGGGGGGTTAATGAAGTGTGTGTTATTTGTTCATGTGCTGATGCATTGCATGCATAGTTCGTACATGTGGAGAATGTGTGTGTGTGTGTGTGGGGGTAATTAAGTGTGTGTGATTTGTTCATGTGCTGATGCATTGCATGCATAGTTCGTACATGTGGAGAATGTGTGTGTGTGTGTGGGGGGTAATTAAGTGTGTGTGATTTGTTCATCAGCTGATGCATTGCATGCATAGTTCGTACATGTGGAGAATGTGTGTGTGTGGGGGGGGGTAATTAAGTGTGTGTGATTTGTTCATGTGCTGATGCATTGCATGCATAGTTCGTACATGTGGAGAATGTGTGTGTGTGTTTGGGGGGTTAATTAAGTGTGTGTGATTTGTTCATGTGCTGATGCATTGCATGCATAGTTCGTACATGTGGAGAATGTGTGTGTGTGTGTGTGGGGGGGGGTAATTAAGTGTGTGTGATTTGTTCATGTGCTGATGCATTGCATACATAGTTCGTACATGTGGAGAATGTGTGTGTGTGTGTGGGGGGTTAATTAAGTGTGTGTGATTTGTTCATGTGCTGATGCATTGCATGCATAGTTCGTACATGTGGAGAATGTGTGTGTGTGTGTGTGGGGGTAATTAAGTGTGTGTGATTTGTTCATGTGCTGATGCATTGCATGCATAGTTCGTACATGTGGAGAATGTGTGTGTGTGTGTGTGGGGGGGTAATTAAGTGTGTGTGATTTGTTCATCAGCTGATGCATTGCATGCATAGTTCGTACATGTGGAGAATGTGTGTGTGTGTGGGGGGGTAATTAAGTGTGTGTGATTTGTTCATGTGCTGATGCATTGCATGCATAGTTCGTACATGTGGAGAATGTGTGTGTGTGTTTGGGGGGTTAATTAAGTGTGTGTGATTTGTTCATGTGCTGATGCATTGCATGCATAGTTCGTACATGTGGAGAATGTGTGTGTGTGGGGTAGGGTTAATTAAGTGTGTGTGATTTGTTCATGTGCTGATGCATTGCATGCATAGTTCGTACATGTGGAGAATGTGTGTGTGTGTGTGGGAGTGGTTAATTAAGTGTGTGTGATTTGTTCATGTGCTGATGCATTGCATGCATAGTTCGTATATGTGGAGAATGTGTGTGTGTGTGTGTTTGTGTGGGGGGGTTAATTAAGTGTGTGTGATTTGTTCATGTGCTGGTGCATTGCATGCATAGTTCGTATATGTGGAGAATGTGTGTGTGTGTGTGTTTGTGTGTGTGTGGGGGTTAATTAAGTGTGTGTGATTTGTTCATGTGCTGATGCATTGCATGCATAGTTCGTATATGCGGAGAATGTGTGTGTTTGTGTGGCGGGGGTTAATTAAGTGTGTGTGATTTGTTCATGTGCTGATGCATTGCATGCATAGTTCGTACATGTGGAGAATGTGTGTGTGTGGGGTAGGGTTAATTAAGTGTGTGTGATTTGTTCATGTGCTGATGCATTGCATGCATAGTTCGTATATGTGGAGAATGTGTGTGTGTGTGGGGGGGGTTAATTAAGTGTGTGTGATTTGTTCATGTGCTGATGCACTGCATGCATAGTTCGTACATGTGGAGAATGTGTGTGTGTGTGTGGGGGGGGTTAATTAAGTGTGTGTGATTTGTTCATGTGCTGATGCATTGCATGCATAGTTCGTATATGTGGAGAATGTGTGTGTGTGTGTGTTTGTGTGGGGGGGTTAATTAAGTGTGTGTGATTTGTTCATGTGCTGATGCATTGCATGCATAGTTCGTATATGTGGAGAATGTGTGTGTGTGTGTGTTTGTGTGGGGGGGTTAATTAAGTGTGTGTGATTTGTTCATGTGCTGATGCATTGCATGCATAGTTCGTATATGTGGAGAATGTGTGTGTGTGTGTGTTTGTGTGTGTGGGGTTAATTAAGTGTGTGTGATTTGTTCATGTGCTGATGCATTGCATGCATGTACATGTGGAGAATGTGTGTGTGTGTGTGTGTGTTTGTGTGTGTATGTGTATACGTGTATGTTTTTGCGGCAGTTGAAGTTTTTTTCTTTCTTTAAATTTATCTGTTTCTGCATCCACGGCACATAAAGAGATTGTGTGGCTAGCACAGCCCTTCCCCCCTCCCCCCAACATAAGTCAGGAGGTTTCTAAACAACCGTTACAAACAGATGTCTGCATGCGTAGTATTAGTATCACTAGCTGCACCCTGCAAAATCTTCGCATAGAGTTATATGCCCTTTAGGCTTGATCGGTAGGCTAGGTTATTTTTTGGTTTCGGGCAGATCCGATTTTTTTTCATGATTGTATTTTAAACTGGAATCCTGTTGTATTAATTCTTTACTTTTGATTTAACACAGAGCCCAAATCGCTTATATATATATATAACGCGTAATACAATACACGTAAATACAAATTATTTTTTTTTCAATTTACAGAATTAATCTGGTAAATAAAATAAATTTGCATAGCAATAAAATAATAGCGAGTTCTATGCAAATAATTGCCCTGCGGTGAAATAATTGCAATAAAATCAGCGCAATAAAATAATTGAATTGAAGTCAACAGAAATGTGCTTCACTATATTTTCTTTTATCAACAGGGCGCCAGGGGGAGACGCTCATCATCGGGGGAGTTTTGTTGATTCTACTGGCGGTCACTGTGTTAATTTTATATAGTAAGTTGGGTTATAGTAAGTTGTTGGGTTATAGTAAGTTGGGTTATAGTAAGTTAGGTTATAGTAAGTTGGGTCATAGTAAGTTGTTGGGTTATAGTAAGTTGGGTCATAGTAAGTTGTTGGGTTATAGTAAGTTGGGTCATAATAAGTTGTTGGGTTATAGTAAGTTGGGTTATAGTAAGTTGGGTTATAGTAAGTTGTTGGGTTATAGTAAGTTGTTGGGTTATAGTAAGTTGGGTTATAGTAAGTTGGGTCATAGTAAGTTGTTGGGTTATAGTAAGTTGGGTCATAGTAAGTTGGGTCATAGTAAGTTGTTGGGTCATAGTAAGTTGTTGGGTTATAGTAAGTTGGGTTATAGTAAGTTGTTGGGTTATAGTAAGTTGTTGGGTCATAGTAAGTTGGATTATAGTAAGTTGTTGAGTTATAGTAAGTTGGGTTATAGTAAGTTGGGTTATAGTAAGTTGGGTCATAGTAAGTTGTTGGGTTATAGTAAGTTGGGTCATAGTAAGTTTTTGGGTTATAGTAAGTTGTTGGGTTATAGTAAGTTGGGTCATAGTAAGTTGTTGGGTTATAGTAAGTTGGGTTATAGTAAGTTGTTGGGTTATAGTAAGTTGGGTTATAGTAAGTTGGGTTATAGTAAGTTGGGTTATAGTAAGTTGTTGGGTTATAGTAAGTTGTTGGGTTATAGTAAGTTGGGTTATAGTAAGTTGGGTCATAGTAAGTTGGGTCATAGTAAGTTGTTGGGTTATAGTAAGTTGGGTTATAGTAAGTTGGGTCATAGTAAGTTGTTGGGTTATAGTAAGTTGTTGGGTTATAGTAAGTTGGGTTATAGTAAGTTGTTGGGTTATAGTAAGTTGTTGGGTCATAGTAAGTTGGGTTATAGTAAGTTGGGTTATAGTAAGTTGGGTCTTAGTAAGTTGGGTCATAGTAAGTTGGGTCATAGTAAGTTGGGTCAGATTTCTATTTTTAGACTGACAGTTGATCTTAATGTGTGGGTCACGGGTGATTTTTTTTTTCAAGGTCTGATTGCGACTAAAATAAAAAAAATAAATTATAATTACCGGATCATTAAACTATTTATTTACATGTTTTATGTCTAAAAGTTGTTTTTTTTTAACCCTTAAAATAATTAATGACCATTTAATTCTCTTTCTTTGGCCGTATTTTAAACATTTACAGATATTCATCTAAAAACCAAAAAATAAGTTTTTATCAGGTGGGTCGCGAAAACGAACCCGCATTCATAATGGTGGTAGTGTTGTTTTCGTTGACGAAAACTAAAACTAAAACCTTCGTTGACGAAAATGTTGAATTTTCGTCAACGAGAACTAAAACTAAAACTAAAATTAGCAGCAAGACTAAAACAAGATGAAAACTGAAATTATTACAGAAAACACGAAATAAAAACTGAAACTAAAATATGACCTGGGACTAAAACAACACTGAATGGTGGTGGTGGTAGGGGGGGGGGTCGATGTGCGGACAAGTGTGAGAACCTCTGAACTAGAAAGTTAAAAATACTGAAATAGTAAAACCTTGACTTTATAGTCTTGGTTCGTTGCATTCTAGATTGCGTAAATCGTTATTTTCGCTGAGTCGAATTAAACATTGGACATTTGTACCAATGAAACTATTATTTTATAAAACACGTCATGTTTAGTATTGAAATATAATACACGTTTTCTGTTCGTTTTTTTTTTACAGAGCTTAGAAAACGCCGAAGTAAGTATTGGCAAGTTAGTTATGTTGTGTATGATATTGGTGTATGGTATGGTGCAGTGCTCGATTCAAGAAAAAACCAGTGCCGGGGATGAACAAAAAATTTTCTGCAGACCTGGGGATAAAGGTCTATGGTTTCATCCCCGGCTGGGATATATCAGCTAAAGCAGAGCCGGGGATGACAGTTCTCAGTGCCGGGGATGTCCCCGGCGGTAAATCGAGCACTGGTATGATGTCTGGTATTGGTGTATGGTATTGGTGTATGGTATTGGTGTATGGTATTGGTGTATGATATTGGTGTATGGTATTAACAAATAGTATTGGTGTCTGGTAATTGGTGTATGGTAGTGGTCTATCAATGTACACATTAAAACATTATATCCACGACATCATAACCTCAATGAAAACAGTTAACTGAAGTTGTTGTGTCACCATTAAACTCTACAGCCATGACTAAATTTCTTTGTTCTCGACTTAACGTTCACTTTTTGACTGAAGCTGCAATTTGTCAACCCTGAACTTGGCACCCATGGTTGCAAGTGCAATTTATGATTGAATTCTGATTCTATGGCTGAAATTATAATTTGGACTAAAACTGCAGTTTATAACTAAACGTTTCTAACATATTTTAAAAAAAAATATATCTAATGACTTTAACTCTTAATTCTACTTAACTTCAACTTTCTAAACTAATTTGACCACGTTAATCAATCGTGAATTTAGCCTAGCCATGAAGACCTAACCAATATGTTTTAAGTTTACCTTTTTTTATCACCCATTTTTTTTAAAATCAGGTCTTAAAACTGGTATTCACAATTAAAGTCTTATGATTTACTTATATAATAATTTCTTTTTTTAATACATACCTTTTTTATTTAAAATAAAGATGCCAGGAACAAGAAGATTGCAGATGACGGTATATCTTTTATTGTTATCATCTGTTAAGCTTATCACATTTTTTTAGTAAATTTTTAACTATATGATATTTGATTCTAAAAGAGAAGTTTCATTTAATTTGTAAGTAATCATTATTTCAATTTTAATGTGCTTTTTTTTTATTCTGGTTAAACTTTAATTTAAAAAAAAGTTAATTTTGATTTTTCTTTTATTGCATTTCAAAACACAACAACAATAAACAATCAACAAAAACAGATACAGTGTATGAGTCGAGCAGTTCAGAACGTGGTATATCTACACCTGTAGACCTAAACGTTAGGAAATCTTCAGCGAAAAAGTCCAGTGGAGGCTCCATGACAGTCTTTCAGAATCTGACCTCCAGTCGGCGAGGCACTCCTGTGTAAATCAGGAAATTACGTCACAGCCCTAAGTGAGCGGGAATTTTTTTTTTAAAACCACAGAAATGTGAAATTGTAAACTAGAAAAAGCAGCAGACGGGAGGCATTTTTGAAAACAGAAAATATGCGCGGATGGTTAAAATGACAGATCTTTGCAGTTTTTTGTAAAATAAAAAAAAATCAGACTTGCGCATTAATTTTCTTTTTAAGAGTTAGACAACAATTTGTTAACATAGAGGACTGTGTAGCATTTTTTGAAATCAGTAAATTATATTAGCAGTTGAAATGGTTTTAGTTCATTGTTTTCACTCTAAATTCGTTGTTATTGTTGTTTGTAATTCATTCACATTAGTGATTCAGACTTAATAGCAAAATATATTTTGTGGTCACTATAAACAAAATGTATTTTGTGGTCACTATAAACAAAATGTATTTTGTGGTCACTATAAACAAAATGTATATTTTGTGGTCACTATAAACAAAATGTATATTTTGTGGTCACTATAAACAAAATGTATATTTTGTGGTCACTATAAACAAAATGTATATTTTGTGGTCACTATTAACAAAATGTATTTTGTGGTCACTATAAACAAAATGTATATTTTGTGGTCACTATAAACAAAATGTATTTTGTGGTCACTATAAACAAAATGTATTTTGTGGTCACTATAAACAAAATGTATATTTTGTGGTCACTATAAACAAAATGTATATTTTGTGGTCACTAAAAACAAAATGTATTTTGTGGTCACTATAAACAAAATGTATTTTGTGGTCACTGTAAACAAAATGTATATTTTGTGGTCACTGTAAACAAAATGTATATTTTGTGGTCACTGTAAACAAAATGTATATTTGTGGTCTATGTGTCAACAGAATGTATTTTATGGTCACCCTCAACAGAAAGTACAAATTGCTCCATGTGGTCTGTCCCAAGAAATTAACATTTGTGTCTTTTTTTATGGTCATTTGTGATTTAAATTTGCCAAAAAAAAAATAAAGCTTATCCCTTAATTGTAAAATCATTATCTAAACTTTTTTGGTAAAACTCAAATATACATTTTTTTTTTTAAAGTGTTTGTTTGATGCTATAGAATTCTGGTAGTTGTCGATTGGCTAAAGTTTATTAATAACCATTGAGATATCGAAGATATGAATTAGAATATTTATAGCATATAAGGAATTAGAGTATTTATAACATATAAGGAATTAGAGTATTTATAACATATAAGGAATTATAGTATTTATAACATAAAAGGAATTAGAGTATTTATAACATCTAAGGAATTAGAGTATTTATAACATATAAGGAATTAGAGTATGCATAACACATAAAGAATTAGAGTATACATAGTATAAAGGTTTTATGGAACAGTTTGTACAGTGGGCGTAGAGACGGGACTCTGGCAGGCTGAGCTGAGACAGTCGTAGTGAGTGGACGTAGGAGTATGAAGAAGTCCATTCTAGTCAACATAGAGTGTAGTCTTTAAGTGAGTTGAGACTAGGACAGAAGATTTTAGTTTAAAGTGATCGAGAGCAGCTTATAGTCAAGTTATTAGACTGGAATGTGTGACTGTAATTGCTGTTGGGTTATATTTGATGTTGCTTAACTTTTTTTTTTGCGTAATAAACATTGCCTTCATCACGGCAACCCAAAGTGCTCTTGTTTATACATGTAACTGTACATGTAACTGTACATGTAACTGTACATGTGTGAGAAGAGGTCTTTATTTATATGCGAATTAACAGAACGAATGGAGGCCACAGCACTAATAAATAATAGAATCAAAGGCACAGGACATAAAGTGGAAAGCTAAGTCCCCATCAATCATAGTCATAGACTTTTATATCTTGGGGGCCACTGAGTGGCCACTAGTCATAGACCATTATATCTTGGGGCCACTAGTCATAGACCATTATATCTTGGGGCCACTAGTCATAGACCATTATATCTTGGGGCCACTAGTCATAGACCATTATATCTTGGGGCCACTAGTCACAGACCATTATATCTTGGGGCCACTAGTCATAGACCATTATATCTTGGGGGCCACTAGTCATAGACTTTTATATCTTGGGGCCACTAGTCATAGAATTTTATATCTTGGGGCCACTAGTCATAGACTTTTATATCTTGGGGCCACTAGTCATAGACTTTTATATCTTGGGGCCACTAGTCATAGACTTTTATATCTTGGGGCCACTAGTCATAGACTTTTATATCTTGGGGCCACTAGTCATAGACTTTTATATCTTGGGGCCACTAGTCATAGACTTTTATATCTTGGGGCCACTAGTCATAGACTTTTATATCTTGGGGCCACTAGTCATAGACTTTTATATCTTGGGGGCCACTAGTCATAGACTTTTATATCTTGGGGCCACTAGTCATAGACTTTTATATCTTGGGGCCACTAGTCATAGACTTTTATATCTTGGGGCCACTAGTCATAGACTTTTATATCTTTGGGGCCACTAATCATAGACTTTTATATCTTGGGGCCACTAGTCATAGACTTTTATATCTTGGGGCCACTAGTCATAGACTTTTATATCTTGGGGCCACTAGTCATAGACCATTATATCTTGGGGCCACTAGTCATAGACCTTTATATCTTGGGGCCACTAGTCATAGACTTTTATATCTTGGGGCCACTAGTCATAGACTTTTATTTCTTGGGGGCCTCTAGTCATAGACTTTTATATCTTGGGGGCCAGTAGTCATAGAGTTTATATCTCGGGGACCACTACTCATAGAGTTTTATATCTTGGGGGCCACTAGTCATAGAGTTTTATATCTTGGGGGCCACTAGTCAACAATTAAGTTATGAAAGTCGATGCTTGTTTTCTTCATACTGAATTCCGTTGTGTTTCTGTTTGACTCGATTATATAGACTCTCCCTCTTAGTGCTGCAGTTCTTAGGAAAAGGAGACTTGTGTTTTATCATCCAATTTGATTTCCTCAAAAAAAAAAAAGAAAAAAATGGCATAGCTTATCAATTTAACGAAAATATTTATAAACTTTAATGACGTTAATCTACAGCTTCAAGGTGATGAACTAAATTAAATAAATAAATAAAAAAAAATTATTTCTACTTTTTTTATGCATCCACAACAGACCCAAAAAAATCTACTTTGAAACTAATAATTCGGCTTTTCAAACTGTTAGTTTGGTTAATATAATCAAATAAAAATTAGGGCTTTTTGATAAACTAGTAGTTAAATCAATTGTTATATCAATCAATATATATATTAAATGTTCGAAAGTTGGTGCGTAAATTAGTTTGTTCAAGTCCAGTGCAAACTTCTGTGAGCGAGTATTTGCCTCAATATAACACATTATGAAAACAATGATATCAGATGTTACCTGTTCGTTCCTATCTGGTTCGAGTGGTAGTGGTGTTTGTATTGTGGGCAGTGGAATACTCAGGTAGGTTATCAGGGTCTATAGGACTTCAGGACAGTCCGACAGACAAAGTAGGAAAAAAATTGATAAACATAAATTGAAACGAAAATGTCGAAAGAGAAGATGTAAACATGGATTTTGGAAAGAAATACAATAGGCAGAGATATTAATGAATCAGACATAGAATGGCATTTAATTTGGGATAGAATTAAAATATGTTATATGTATATATACACACATATATTTAAAAAAGGTTATTATATATATATCTATGTCCCACAATTTTCGTAGTGCCATATATCTACTTCCTCACCAAATACAACCGTATGACAGAGATAAATAGGTAGACAGACAGATGGAGGTAGACAGGCTGAAAGACAGACATTATAAAACGTTACATTTTTAAGAACACTTGGTCTATGATCAAGCAGGCTTGCGGAGCCGCCATATTTTTTTTCGGCTCCGGCTTCGGCTCCGGCTTCCACAAATTTGACGGCTCCGGCTCCGGCTCCCTATTAAGATAGTATCACACGAGACAAAAATTTTTGTAATTGCGCCACGCAAACATGCCGCTGATAAAAAGTTTTGCAAATTTTGCCGCGTTCACCCCCATAGTCAGGAACTTGAAAAATATACGCATTGTCGGTTTTACTAAAAACAAACCATTTCAGTGCATCCAGAAACATATTATTTTCGATGTAGGTTTCACTAGTCGCCATTTTCATAAGTACTAAAAAGTTATTTCAATGATCGAATTAGCCAATAGTAAAATGATACATTATTTTAAATATTTTAAAGACTTCGGTATTTATATTTATTATTTATAGCCAGGATTATTGCATTGGGGGGGGGGCGAAGAAATTTTTTCCGGCCCGGGGGGGGGGGATGCCGAAGAACTGATTCTGGGGTACAGCGGCGGATCTAGACAACTTTGGCGTGGGGGGGGAGGGGCAAAACTTTGACCCCCGGGGGATGAGGGGGGAAACTGTTTTCATTGTTGAAAATTGGTCTTTGAACAAAAAATATTTCGATAATTTAATGATGTATTACCTAAACTTGCGATAACCGGGGATGGGGGACATGGCCCCGGTCCCTCCCCAAAATTCCGCCCCTGGTGGGGTAGAAGAGATGTTCGGGGGGGGGGGCGAAGATGGAGGTGCGAAGCGCCGAAAGCTTGCGAACGGAGAGGAGAGGTTTTGGGAGGGGCCTCAGTGAGTCCCCTCCCCAAGAAATTTTTTGCAGTTCCATATCTGGAATAGTGCATTTTAGTACCGATTGTTTAGCTATTAATTAGAAATATATAATTTTAACTACGTTTCAATAATGCATGGCATGTTGCAGTTTTGTTAAAAAAAAATTAAATAGTAAAGAGTTTTAATGATAAAAATTTATTGAGGCTGAGCAATTTCTAATTCCTGTTATAAATATACTGACCATTTGTTCTGCTACACAATTGTTACATAATAGATACCTGATTTATATCATTATACTGTTGGTTAAACGTACAACCCGGGAAGAACGACAAAGATCTCGAATATAGCTGAGTTATTTGTTTGATATTTCTTATAAAATATTGAAAACAAAGAACAGATCTATCAACAACAAATTGACCAGTCGCAATTTTTATAATTATAAAACTATTACAAGGTTGCGAACAGGCCCACCGACAGAAATTTCGGGTCCCTGGGCAGGGGTGACACGAGCCCCCGTGCTGATATTAATATTTTAAAAAGTTGATTGGCCAGCTCAGTCCGGGCCCCTAAAACAAAATTGAGCAAAATGATTGATGTTTTATAGCCGTTATTATTAAAATTTTGTCAAAAAGCTCAAATCATGCACGGGGGGGGGGCTCAGGTCATGAACGGGCGGGGGGTCAGCCCCCTAGCCCCCTCTAGCTACGGGCCTGGACCCGGGTACCGAAAATCTCCGATTTTTATTCGGACCCCGTCCCAATTAAGTCTGATTGTTATTCGGACCCGTGGCAAATATGCACTCAGCTTAGCTATACATAAACTTTATTATTGTTTTTTGTTTATTTTTTTATAATTGTTTGAATTGTATGATTTAATCGTTACTCAGTGTCTAGGGTTTCACTAAGCGGATTCTGTATTATTATTTTTTCGGGTTCCGTCTAATAAAGTTTAAATATAGCTAGACTTAGTGCATATTTGCCACGGGTCCGAATAACAATCGAATTTTATTGGGACGCGGGTCCGAATAGCCACAGCCTTATAAATTTATCTGCTCTATTTCAGATATTCTGTTTATAATAAAATTTTAAATACAGAAAGCTAACATTTTGTTTTTCGTCTATTACGAATTCGCGATCAAATAATACACAAAATGACGCGTTCTATTTGTCGTCGTAGTAAAAATTTATTTTTAAATGATTGATACAATTATTCTATGAAATAAAACTGTTTTAACTTTAAATATAACAAAATAACATGCCATTAAAAAAATTTCGGAGGGTAAACAAGATTTAAAACGAACACAAAACGATTTCCCATTAAAGATTTCTTGTGGCGATGTGCCTGTTACTGTTGTGGCGTTCGTAAAATATGACAACATTTCAAATTGTAGGAGGAAAACAAACAAATTTGCAATTTTAAAGCTAAAAAAAAAATTCTGCTGTAAAAAAAAACATTTGGGAGCCGTGGAGCCGCCAGATTTTTCGGCTCCGGCTCCAGCAAAAAGTAGCGGCTCCCGGCTCCTCGGCTCCGGCTCCGGCTCCGGCTCTGCAAGCCTGTGATCAAGTCTCTTCATACATAAACTGAACCAATTTTATGTCAGTCCCATTTTACATCAATTCAAATTAATCATTCATGCGGATCGGGTGATTTCTTTGAGCTCTGATTGTGATGCGGATCTACAGAAGGTTCAAATCCATCCGATTCCAGTCATCGAGAAATATCTCCCGTAGTGCCTCCTATATATATATATGCGTCGCACGCTCGTCTACGCCGGGAACAAAAATTAATCTATAATCTAATCCATCATCATTACATAAACTGTGATGAATTATAAATGAAAGAATTGGTCGCCGTTGTATCATTTCAAATTAATTTTTACAACGCAGATGGGCTGGCGTACCGTGTCACCGACCTGAGCAAGTCCAACGTATGTACCGACGGCCTGTTGGAGGGGGCAGATAATCTCACCTTGGACATAGTGGTCAGCATAGCCGGGGACAACATCACCGACGACCGTCATTTCGTTTTCGGAGCCCTGGGTCAGGCTGACAATGTTATCATTCAGGTTAGGTGCTCACTACAAAAAGTTATTTAATAGAAGGCTACGTATTTTTCGTTTAATTTAATACATTGTGTATACATAGTGACGACGTATGCTGTATAGTAAGTACATACCTTCAGTTAATTGTTACGAGATAAAAGGAAACCCTTTCTTCTTATCATTTTACAGTTTGAAGCATAAGCATTGAGTAAAACAGTCTGCAGGTCATTTCCTTTTGAACTTACCTAGTAATTCATTCTGTGAGAGAATAAAAAAAATGTGAGAAAAAGATTGAGAGAAAGAAAGAGAGATTGATACATATAGATCAGGGCTTCTTAAACTATGGGTCGCGACCCCATTTTGGCGTCGCGTAGCAAAATTCTGGGGTCGCGAGAGATAAAAATACAACTTAACCTAATAAATAAATCATCAAAAAATATTAAATTATTTTTCTTTTATATTTGTATGGGGTCGTCAGGAAACTCCCAATCATAAATGGGGTCGTGAATTACAAAAGTTTAAGAAGCCCTGATTTAGATAAATGAAGACAGAGAATTAAAGAATAAGAGATATGGAGATAAAATTGAAGTGACAAATAATTAGGTAGGTATGTAGGTAGGAAGATAGGTAGGAAGTTATATAGGTAAGTATGAGGGATAATGCGATATGTTAACAGAAAATGTGTTGTTTGTTGCCAGTTGTGTTTCTTTCAACTCTGGTCCAACTGCACCACAACGCATGTCACAGACTGCTGCACCTGTCACCAAGGTGACAACGATACCTACACCTTAAAATATGTGTGTGCCGCCCACTCAGATGTCAGTAATAAACTGATAGTGATAAACGGGGAGACAGTTAAAAACGTAACGTTTCCGAGAATTTACAAAGGTAACTGATAATAACATATACAAAGACTGCAAACCAATCAACCATTGAATCAATCAATCATTCGATCAACCAATCTATCATTAAATCAATCATTCGATCAATCATCCGAGACCAAAATCGTTCGATCAATAAATTGACCAACCACTTGATCAATCATTCGATCAATCGATCAGTCAATCAATCAATAGATCAGTCATTCCGCCAAACCAATCGATCTCTAATCTACATCTACCGTGCTCTATTCTCAGATGAACCTGCGTCACTGACAATCAACGACTACCCAGTGACTGACGTCACCGACTGTCACACGGAGGTTGCCGTGGACTCCATTGTCCAGCTAAACATCTGCACCACCGACCTGACCTCGACCAGGCTAACCCTGTACTACCACGGCTCAGAGATAGGGTCTTCCCACGAGCGCTGCCTCAACGTCTCGGTGTACGTCAACGAGACACGCAGCACAGTGTACCTGAGACAGGTAGACAGCTGTGACAAACTGTTCCGCTGCTCGCTGTGGGGCAACGAAACTGTCGACCCAAGTGAGTCACATTTAAATACACATCTGGCCAGCAATGTACATGACATCTAAATACACATCGGGCCAGCAATGTAATGACATTTAAATACACATCGGGCCAGCAATGTACATGCCACCTTATAAACTCTGTATTTTACCCCTTTATATAGACAATACATTTTCCGTTGTTTACAAGATTTTATTAATTGACTCAAAAAAGTTATAAAATAGGTCAATGTCATCAATACTTTATACGTTTTCAAAAAAAAAAAAATCAACTCAATAACTTCGAGAAGATCGTGATAAATATTTGAATCGTAAAACGATATCTCAGTTTATATTGTTATGTCAATATATTCACAGAAACTAATATCACTGCGTCCTTACCAGTCTTGCCAAAGATAATACTGAATACTTCAGGTAATTAGTTGGCTATGTTAGACAGATAACGTTAGACCGATTTATTGAATATAGATAAATGCTAGGATAAAAAATACACAGCGCTCTCTATCAGAAATTATGTGAGGAAACCAAAAACCCACCGTTGTGCATGAATACAAAAAATATGCAACGGTTTTTCCCAATTTCCTTGTCTCATTATACATCGGCTATTCTCGAATACCCATGCCCCATATTACTACTTCACACACACACACACACACACACACACACACACACGCACACACGCACGCACGCACGCACGCACACACACACACACACACACACACAAGCATACGACCCCACTCCACCCAACGTCACGTCTATTCTTAGGTTCTGGGGGGGGGCAACTAGGTTTACTAATACTGGAAGGGCATCTGGGGCCCGTGATGTTCTGGGCCAGGGTGATTAATACAGAGGACATAGTGTACAGCATACGATTGTATTAGTACCAGAGAATGGGGGAGGGGGTATTTGGTACTTGCTTCACCAATCATATGTACTCAAACAACATTTTTTGAGAACTTGTACAAAACACACAATTGTTACGTTAATAATAAATCGACAAGTTTTTTTTTTGTTTCATTTACAGCTAAAGTGAGAATTGTGGCTGTTATCTGTGTATTGATGTCTGCGAGTCTTATATCGACTTTAATTTACTGCAGTAAGTTTATATAAGCTTGATTTTTTTTATGTTGACTAGTTATCAAAGGCCCGGTACCGGCGAGTAGGCACACAGTTGGAGTTGAAAATGGTGATATATATTTTAGCGCGTTAACAATCAGTCTATATACTTGCAGTGGCCCCAAGGACATGAACAGATTATTGTAGCCAAAATACATTTGAGAATAGGGACACCTAATAATACATCAAATAAAGTTCATATGTTAAATAGTTCCTCCCAAAGAAAATAATCCTCACTATGGGTAAACATAAACTACAACTCTTAAAATCATATTCCTTCATAATATTTTAATGGACTCCTTTCCAAACAGTTATTCATTTGATGTTTTATGATGTTCAACATGGCGTATTTAAAAAAAAGAGAGACGTGAGTGAGTGCTTGTGTTAAGCAAAACGCTACATGTTTATCAGGTGGTTTATTTACTGTTATACACATTGTAGCATAGTGCAATTAACTAAGAAAAATTGCCGACCCGGCAGTGCAGAACCTAGGGATTTAGGGGCCCGGTGGGCTTGGCCTCTTTGGGGGCTGCCCCTGCATTTTGACATGAGATAAATTTTTGACGCTTCTCAAGCTTGGTCCCGAGAAGAAAGAATCGTTGTGTAGCTTTTAGCTGACCTTCAATTAAAAACATAGTATTTCATCAATGCAGTTCAGGCCGCAGACGCAGAAAACATTAGGCCTCTTAAAAAAGAAAGACATATCAAAGCTTTCAACATTATAGTTCTGTGAAGCCAATGCCGAACCAAGGGATTTTAGGCATCTTCGGGAGCCACTACATTTTGACATGAGATAATGTACTTAATATTTAGTTTAAAAAATATTTTGGGGGCCCTCCTCAAACTGGGCCCCCTCCATACACCCTCTGTGTGAAGCCCCCATCATAAATGGGTTAGTTTGCATTGTAAACATTGTGTACGGCGCTACTCAATCTCAACCTTTACTCAATTCATTCACGTGACGTAATAGTCAAAAATTGAAAAAAAAAGTGACGTATTTAAGTTAGTAATAAAGGGAAATAATGTACATTAGAAATAGACATATTTTAGAAAAAATAACAATTTAAACAATATAAATATTACATTATATTGAGGTATCCATAATTTTGGTTTAAAATTTAAATTGTGGAACATAACACAGAATATTAATTGAACGATTTCTGTAAATATTTCTTTTATGATTGCTTCTCATTTAATAACAAATTGAACACCATAGATTTATTACGATTCTGTGAGATATAGATAGACCTATAAAACCACATTTCTGTTTATATATTTGTTTCGGAGAGTATCACAGAATATTTTGGCATGATTTTGTGTTACCTCTCCTTAGATCGCTTTATTGCCCTTTGGTAATGACTGAGGCGGTCGAAAACAGTATTACATTGTGATTGCCATTTGGCATTCATGATTTTACCTGCCGTATGTTAGTGTGCGGTGTTTTGTCACCTCAGCACTAAACATTTGGCTGGTCCAATGTCATTTCTGGCAGCCATGTAGGAGACAATTCTTACTCGGCTGGCCAGTTGGTATCCGGATCATGCATGTTAAGAAGAAAACAGTAAATGTTTCTGCCATCTTTGAATTGTTTGTGCCGCCATCTTGGATGAATTGTTTATGCCGCCATGTTGGATGACAGACGGAAGTCGCGATGACAGACGGAAGTAGCGATGACAGACGGAAGTAGCGATGACAGACGGAAACCGGAACATATGATGTAAAATTTGTATTATAGATGCTTTGTTATGTTGATCTTTTTTTTTAAACTTATGTTTAGGCCACCTGTGTTGCGCGTGAATGGCATGGGAGGAGGAAGGGGGGGGCGGAACAGGTATGTCGGCGTCAAAAGTCTAGCCTTATGTGACATTCATAACTAAATTAATGAGAATAAAGACGTCATAACTAAATTAATGAGAATAAAGACGTCATAACTAAATTAATGAGAATAAAGACGTCATAACTAAATTAATGAGAATAAAGACGTCATAACTAAATTAATGAGAATAAAGACGTCATAACTAAATTAATGAGAATAAAGACGTCATAACTAAATTAATGAGAATAAAGACGTCATTTCATTAAATTGGGTTAACTTATTTTTGAGGCTATATATATATATATATATATATATATATATATATATATATATATAATCTTATATTCTTCAGCCATCGTGGCTTTGATGGCTTACCCCCCCCCCTAAGGTCCAACACACTCACCTCTCAGATCAAACATGCAGCGACGACCGTCATCTGGACTTTGTATTAATGCTCACTAAATTCTTACCCAATGTACTAGATGAATGTGCAACTTAATTTCCCCTAGAAAATTAATTAGAACTTGATTAGAAAAGTTTGAAGAAATAGCCACACGACACTCTCCACACGACACTCTTCACACGACACACTTCACTCGACACTCTTCACACGACACACTTCACACGACACACTTCACACGACACATTTCACACGACACTCTTCACACGACATACTTCACACGACACTCTTCACACGACATACTTCACACGACACTCTTCACACGACATACATCACACGACACTCTCCACACGACACACTTCACACGACACTCTTCACACGACACACTTCACACGACACTCTTCACACGACATACTTCAAACGACACTCTTCACACGACACACTTCAAACGACACTCTCCACACGACACACTTCACACGACACTCTCCACACGACACACTTCAAACGACACTCTCCACACGACACACTTCACACGACACTCTCCACACGACACACTTCACACGACACTCTCCACACGACACACTCTACACGACACACTTCACATGACACTCTCCACACGACACTCTCCACACGACACTCTTCACACGACAATCTTCACACGTTACTCTTCACACAATTTTTTTTCAAAGTTGAAACTATTGACCTATGAATACCTTAACAATGTGAGGGCATTTTGTTTGTTGTGACCAGCTTTTAAGAAGGGGAAAAATAAACACTTTACAAGGAGTATCAAGCTAAAATGACTTAACAGTTGGGGAGTGGGGGGGGGTAGGTTGTGAGAGGCGGCCCTAGATTTCAAAGATTATTTGGGCTCTGTTTTTGAAAGCATAGGCCTTGTTGTGTATTAATTTGTGAGTTCCGCAGCAGATTATTTATTATCTGCTGTCAGAATATTATATGTGGGTGTGAGAGCTGTGTCGGGACAGTTAGCGTGTTGGATGGCATGGCGTGGGTTTGATCGTGAAAGGTTGGAAGATCAAAGTAGTGAATGGAGAGTGACCGGAGTGACCAGTATGACCAGTGGAGCATGGCTGTATTTGGTTGAGGAGATCAGGGGTTAGGAGGGAAGGTGGTTGTAGTGGAACGTGGAGAAGGGAGTTAAGCGGGCAGGAAATAGTTCATCGAATGGGATAGTTGCTAGTTAAAGAAAGTAAAAGTTGGGCCGTTGGTGACTATACTATTTGTCTGGACTTTATTGTAATTTTGTCATCATTCTTTTGTATAGATTTGATGGATTAAACTTATATAATATCGCTTTTATAAATACTTTGTTCCTATTACTGATTAGACATTTGAAATGTTCGCTGTTGTGTATTGGCGAGTGTTTTTTCCCCAAGTGTCATTTGGTGCGTGGTGTTCAAGAGGCAGTTGGAATGTTGATCTTAAAAGAATGCGGACACATTATGAAGTATTAACGAAGGAGAAATTAGAGGCCCAACAAGATCCTATACACAACAGCCTTGTCAGATTTTATTTTTTTGCCTATTACACAAATATAACTTTTTGCCTTGTGTCTCCTAATATGTCTTTGTCTCGGACCCCGCCTCCCCCCCATGACCTACTAATGGACTTTGCCATATGATCCCCAAAAGAAATAATGAAAAAGGTTTCTAAATGAAGGTTTCCCCTAGAGCCTCCAAAATATATAAAACCTGGTGTAATCCCAAAAGGATTAAAAAAAGGGATATTTACTATGACCATTTTGATAAAAACTGAAACAAAGCAACTCAAATCAAAGAAGGCTCTGGTTCAATGCTTGTTGTTGCCCTTTACAAAATGTGACACTCGACACATGGGACGGAGCGGATTCTGTGACATTCAGTTTGGTCCCCCAGTCACTCCATAAAGTGCAGCATCCCCCTCCCCCCCCCATCACATTGACAGGAAATAGTAAAGATTAACTTTACTTACACTGAACAAAGATACAGTGGATATCTACCTATCTATTTATACGAAGAAATAATTTATTACACTTTGTCACTTCAATGTTTTTCAGAAATAAGACGCTTATATTGTTTTGAAGGTAAGAGTTTTTCATATTGTTTTTTTCGTATTTTTGAAATTTCGGTATTTTGGTAGGAGTTGCTCTATAAATGAAAGTACCTGAGTATCCACATTTCATAGATTTATAAGATCAGCCAGCAAACTAGGCTACTACCTAGATAATCCATAGGTCTCAATGTACAATCATATTCTTGTAACAAAAAAATATAAAAAAATTCTTAACCCTATGGACATGATGGCAGAGTATTTCAAGGGGCACAACCGTGTCTAACTATGACGAACGACACTAATAAATGTATTACGTCACCTAAATTAGAGTTAAATTAAACATGAAAATATAAATTATTGCAAAATTAAAACAAAAAATGTATATTTCAGAAAACTGTTAGTTTTAACAAAAATATGTTTTTATCGTGTCCTGTTTTATTACTCTCAGTAGGCTATCCGTTATGAAATAAAATTACAAATGTATGATTATGCTCTGTCCAACACCATTAAATGTTTACCAGAATTGTTCAACACTAATTAAGTTTTAAATAGGCTGCGTTTAACCAGGTTCTGTTTAACCAGGTTCTGTTTAACCAGGTTGCGTTTAACATGATTAAATATAGTATACCTTGGTCTCGTTTATTTTTCAAGAGCCGCCACATCCTCGGTTCACAGTCTAACCAGGGCAATGTTTAAAAGTTTGACCACGTCTCGTTTGTTTTTTTTGTTTTCCCTATCATTCCCCCCCCCACCCAGAGGTGCCACTCCCCAGGTTCTCCACCCCCAGCGTATGTTCTCCATCTCCACAGACATGACAGCGGAGGAAAAATTCCTCACTGACAACTAAACTGCACAAGAATGGCTCTAACAGCTCAACGGTCTAAACTTTCATCTCCCCTCCCCCCGCCCCCACACACCCTTCCTGTCTACAGACTCCGAAGTATAAACGGGCGAGTGACGTAAAATAAAAAGCCACTAAACAAAAAAAAACAGAAGTGTGACATCGTAGTTCCTTGCTCCATCTAAGGACCGAAAAAAAATATTACAACTAATAATATTTTCTTTAAAAGATCTAGTTAGCGATATATTGGCATCTAAATTCACTGAAACGCAATTCCTGTACATTTGAATTTCAGCATTTTACAACTTATTTTTTTTATTTGTCAGTACACAATTCAATAAGCTTTGAGATTTAAAGTTTTTTTAAATTTTATGATCACTGCCGCCTAATAACCAGCCCCCTCCCCTCCCCCCAGGCTTCCCCAGGGCCTCGGGCGGTCGTACGGCCGCTCATAGTGCAGCCCTGCTCTTGGTAGTGAGTTTTGAGAAAATTTAAATCTTCTGTACGGAGTCCATATAAGGCTGCCGTGAGTCTATAATCAACTCGATTTACCTGATAGCAATGACCTGTCGTCTATAATCAATTCGATTTACTTGGTAGCAATGACCTGTCGTCTATAGTCAACTCGATTTACCTGGTAGCAATGACCTGTCGTCTAAAATCAATTCGATTTACCTGGTAGCAATGACCTGTCGTCTATAATCAACTTGATTTACCTGGTAGCAATGACCTGCCGTCTATAATCAACTCGATTTACCTGGTAGCAATGACCTGTCGTCTATAATCAACTCGATTTACCTGGTAGCAATGACCTGTCTTTCCCTGTCGACTTTTGTATTCACTATAGTCCTATGTATTTTTTTTATTGATGTCGGCCGCAAGAAGTCGATTATAAATAGACAACATAATAATTGTTTTTTTCCCACCGGTCACTTGTCTGACAGGTCTTTTTTCTGATGTCCATACCTCTATCCACGTGTACACAGAACGTCCAGACGCAGCAAGTTAAATAAAAGTATATTTTTAAAGAAAACAAAACTTTTTTTTATCGTAAATTGTAATTTTATTTTCGTTTTCTTGTGTTTGAGTTTAGTCTTTACTAGGCTAGAGTTTTAAGAACACTTTTGTATTTGACTAGTCATCTCATATTATTTTGGCCACTTCACAAGATTTTTACTTGTTACAGCTTATTATTTTCTTTTCAAGAAATTTTTTTATTGAATATCAGGTAAATTATTGAACTGTATCTTTTGGCTATGGAGAATGAATAAAAAAAAAAGTAGTTCCCTAATATGTCATCGGTGCAGATGAATTCATATGTTTCTGTAGCCTCGGCGGCGTATGTAGGAGTTGCGTGGTTACCACAGCGCCCAGCCGCCTTTACTTCCCCAACTTAAAGTCAGGTACCCAATTTAAGATGGGTGGACTTAAGGGGGGTGGGCTTGGCACCAAAATTTCACATGGAAGAATTCCCTTGGATCGAGCTCGGGGCTCACAGGTCGTCAGTTAATCGCCTCTGCCACCCGTCCACCCAAGGTAAATGTAGCGTTGTTGAACTACAAACAGATATAGTAAATGTAGCGTTGTTGAACTACAAACAGATATAGTAAATGTACCGTTGTTGAACTACAAACAGATATAGCAAATGTAACGTTGTTGAACTACAAACATATATAGTAAATGTAGCGTTGTTGAACTACAAACAGATATAGTAAATGTAGCGTTGTTGAACTTCAAACAGATAAAGTAAATGTAGCGTTGTTGAACTTCAAACAGATAAAGTAAATGTAGCGTTGTTGAACTTCAAACAGATATAGTAAATGTAGCGTTGTTGAACTTCAAACAGATATAGTAAATGTAGCGTTGTTGAACTTCAAACAGATATAGTAAATGTAGCGTTGTTGAACTACAAACAGATACAGTAAATGTAGCGTTGTGGAACTACAAACAGATATAGTAAATGTAGCGTTGTTGAACTTCAAACAGATATAGTAAATGTAGCGTTATTGAACTTCAAACAGATATAGTAAATGTAGCGTTGTGGAACTACAAACAGATATAGTAAATGTAGCGTTGTTGAACTACAAACAGATATAGTAAATGTAGCGTTGTTGAACTTCAAACAGATATAGTAAAAAAAAATATTTTAAGAAAATAAAAAACATTCCATGAAGTCACCCGTGAGGTGAATAATTAAAAACATTAAAAAAATAATTGTTTTAGCAGACACTTTCACAACTTGTTTTTTTAATAGCCTATATCATATTATCATTCATGGACAAATTAATCAAGCCTCTAACAAAAATAAAATAATGAGCACTTTTCAAACTAATTACGCTAAACGATGCATCCAGTGGGGCATTTTGTTTGTTTGTTTAGTTTGCAGATTAAGCTAATCCCCCAATCAGTAAATAATCAGGTTCACTAACGGTCTGTTTGCTGCCTGATTTTACACTGCAGAGCCAAGACGTTCTTTTGCCAGAGATTTCGCTGTACGAGAGATTCTGAACGACTTCATGGTGAACCTCCTGGTCAGCCTCTTGATTGGCTGAATGGAGGGTTTGGGCTTTGGGTCAACAGAGGAGGTGAAGCTTCTGAATGTGTACCTGGACCTCCTGCCAACTGATGGAGACATAAATAGGAAATGTTGCAGAAAACAATTCTATCTATCTATCTATCTATCTATCTATCTATCTATCTATCTATCTATCTATCTATCTATCTATCTATCTATCTATCTATCTATCTATCTATCTATCTATCTATCTATCTATCTATCTATCTATCTATCTATCTATCTATCTATCTATCTATCTATCTATCTATCTATCTATCTATCTATCTATCTATCTATCTATCTATCTATCTATCTATCTATCTATCTATCTATCTATCTATCTATCTATCTATCTATCTATCTATCTATCTATCTATCTATCTATCTATCTATCTATCTATCTATCTATCTATCTATCTATCTATCTATCTATCTATCTATCTATCTATCTATCTATCTATCTATCTATCTATCTATCTATCTATCTATCTATCTATCTATCTATCTATCTATCTATCTATCTATCTATCTATCTATCTATCTATCTATCTATCTATCTATCTATCTATCTATCTATCTATCTATCTATCTATCTATCTATCTATCTATCTATCTATCTATCTATCTATCTATCTATCCATCTATCTATCTATCTATCTATCTATCTATCTATCTATCTAATCTATCTATCTATCTATCTATTTGTCTGTCTGTCTACATACCTATCTTCCTGTCTGTCTGTACATTTTCAGATGTATCATACCTTGCTAAATGATCTAACTTGTTTACTGAGATAATGAGACAATGTATTAAGACAAACAACAACATAACAACAGCTTTGAATGCTTACTTCGTATCTTCCCCGTTGACACTTCTGAAACAAAGAGAACAAAGATACATATAGTTATGTACATCAAGTATATATTTATGTAGACATAGATACATATAGGCATGATTATATTTATGTAGACAAAGATACATATAGCCATGCATATATTTATCTGGACATAAAGCGAACTGCATTATCAATAAACAAAACATTAAGAACGAGCTAGTGATGTGTTGAAAGGCAAGAAGAATCCTATTATCTAAAATTTATTCAATGGTATTTAACTGTTAAAAAAGTTGGAACACGTAAATGCTAAATATTTAACATGCAAATTCACGTTTAACATATACACGTTTAACACTTGCACATACATGTTTAGAATAGTCTTTAATTTTAAACTTTTAAAAATAAATAAATACATAAATAAAACAAAAACATCTCCATTGAAACAACTTACTGTACACCAGGTAGAGAAGGCCGGACAGAATACAAACCAGGATTGCTGACACAATGTACGTTATCCTTCGACTGTCTGGGGATAACAAGTCATAAATATGTCTGCACAGAGGCAGTTATTAAAACAGTGGAATACAATCATATACATTCATGTTCGTCTACATTTCACTTGTGAAGGGACGAACGGTCGTGCGGTATAGATGGCTGAAGGTCGAGAGTTCGATATCCAGTGAAAACAAAGGGAATTTTTTTAAGGTCATGGTGAAAGTTCCCTCCATGTCTCCCGTGGCGCCTCCAAAGCACATGCGCTATGGGCTATGGTGGGGATGAAAGAAGTGGCACCACAAAAAAAAAACCGTCTTATAGGGTTTATAAGAATTAAAGAGGTAAACATTTCCTCCATACAAAGATTCATAAATAGTTTACTCTTCAATACTTACTAGTTTGATTGTAAAGTGGTTTTTCTCTAGTTTACTCTTCAATACTTACTAGTTTGATTGTAAAGTGGTTTTTCTCTAGTTTAGTCTTCAATACTTACTAGTTTGATTGTAAAGTGGTTTTTCTCTAGTTTAATCTTCAATACTTACTAGTTTGATTATAAATTGGTTTTTCTCTAGTTTAATATTCAATACTTACTAGTTTGTTTATAAATTGGTTTTTCTCTAGTTTAATATTCAATACTTACTAGTTTGATTGTAAAGTGGTTTTCCTCTAGTTTAATATTCAATACTTACTAGTTTGATTGTAAAGTGGTTTTTCTTTATTTCGCCTCTTCCTCCAGTATGTTGCAAGGTCATAACCTAAAAAAATAAATAACTTTTTTAATTTCTTGATTGTAATAGTCATATTATCTTGCACAGTTAACAAAAGTAAGGACTGTTGGAGTCTGATTAACAATCACGACACAAATTTGTTTATAAAATACAGTGATATTATTTGAAATAATAACCCTTCTAAAATGCGTAATAATAAAAACCATGCGGTTGTTACTTAACATTCTCTGACATAAATTAAGTGAAGGCCGTCGCTTTCTACCCCAACCCCCCACTCCCCTTTCCTGGGTAACCAGTCTCAAGAACAAAAGTATCTATCAAAAGCGATTTGGGTTCTGTGTTAAATCGAAAGTAAAGAATTAACACAACACTATCCCAGTTTAAAATACAATCATGAAAAAATATAGGATCTGCCCGAAACCAAAAATAACTTAGCGTTCTGATAAAAACTAAGGGGATATAACTTGCATGCGTACGAAGTCTCTACCATTTGTTACTCACCTTGAAGTGAGCAGTTGACCAGTCGTTGGTGTTGGCAGGAGTCTTGGTACGAGTACAGGATGTAAGTCGACGAGTTACCGATACAGACAAACGTAGTCAGACATTCGGACGTGTCGGAGGTCTGGTTCATGTTCTCCAGAGACACGGTTAGCTTCGGCCCGATGAGGCCACTGGTACAAAACTGGAGCACCACCGTGGAGCTGACCACCGCCTCCAGCGAGCAACTGTCCAAGTCTGTGGCGTTTTCCTCGTTCAGCCACAAAGATACGACCACATTATCTGAACCAATCAGAAGTAATGATGTTTGATCGATAACAGTGTATAGAAGAGGGGTGACAGTTTTAAGAGAAGAGGAGAAAGCGAGACGTGTGGTATAAATAGAGCATAAAGACTCAGATCCAGGGATGCAATGAAGGGGATGCAACCCGAACACTTTTCAATGGCCTCCAAGATCTTATGACAGAGGACCTTCGCTTTCGATTTTTTTAATTTTTGCTGTATAATTTGGGTCAATGGTGTCAGAGGGACCCCAGTTGCCGTAGTTTGTCAGGGGCCCCTGAATTCTTGACAGATCACTAACAGATGTACCGGGTCAATAATCATATTGTATATCACAAAAATTAACGGCATATGTTTATCGAACAGAGCTGTAGACATATAGAGTGTTTTTATAGGCATATATCAAAATCCTATAACGATTGCTCATATTGTTCAATATATATTCTGTGATTTAAATTTCGCTCAAACTATTTTTTGTTCCGCGCCTTATGTCCATGGGGGGAAAAAAAAAGGAATCCACAATTTTTAGAATTTAATTCTCACCTTGATAAACTTTAGGATACTTGACATTTTTAGCTTCCCCGCCGTTGACTTTGATGAGACTAGTACCGTAGGATACATTGGCTGAGGCTCTGTACGTGAAGTAGAACATGTCGCCCTGAATACTTTGACAGAAGCAGCCTTGTGAAGAGTTGGGGGAACAGGCTGAAGAGAATTTTATACTGCACAACTGTAGGATAAAGAAATAGACTTCATTTTTATACTTCACAACTGCAGAAGAAAGAAATGCAGGCCATTGCATATTGCACAACTGTTGGATAAGGAAATGTAACCAACTGATAAGGTGCAATACTCAATTTTAGACTTGATTGTAATCTGCGGGAAAAAAAATCCATCACATCTATACAGTTCTGGAACTCTACCGCACTTTCTGGGCGGACAAAAGTCCGCATCTTCAACACCAACGTGAAAGCAGTGCTACTATATGGTTCAGAAGCCTGGAGACTGACCAAGACAACCACCACAAAACTGCAGGTGTTCATTAACAGATGCCTCCGCAATATCTTAGGTATCAGATGGCCAGAAAAAATCTCCAATGCCGCCCTGTGGGAAAGAACAAAGCAGACCCCCATTGACCAAGAGATCCGGAAGAGAAAATGGGGCTGGATAGGCCACACTCTGCGCAAGAGCCCAGACAATGTCACAAGGCAGGCGCTAGAGTGGAACCCGCAGGGAAAGAGAAGAGCAGGCAGGCCAAAGGAGACATGGAGACGCTGCACTGAGCGAGAGATGAAGGCAGCTGGATGGACGTGGGCTCAGCTGAAGAGAGACGCCCAAAATAGAGTTCGCTGGAAGAGCGTTGTTGAGGCCCTATGCTCCCACGCGGAGTCAGAGGATTAAGTCAAGTAAGTCAAGTATACAGTTCATGTCGTACAGAATTAATTTAGAGTTTTCAAAGAATTACACTCATTGCCTGTCTATCTCTCTGTGTATATATTTGTATCTGTCGGTCAATCCATTCAGGAAGCAATCAATATATCGATCTGTCTGTCTGTATGTCTGTCTATTTTGTGAGTTTATGGCGGATTCATTCTAACAATTTGTATTAATAAAAATAGATTCATAAAAAAAGAGTTCTAAAATCTAATAATAACCTGTATGCAATTCACCGCAAGATGGCGCAACGTACAAGGACTCCATTGTATACAAGTAATATGCCATAAAAATGTGTCTGTTGGTGTGTATGGCTGTGTGAGGTGAAATGACCCATTCGTTGGAGATATACAGGGGTGATGGTGGAGGGGGGAGGGAGGTAGAGAATTTATCTGGCGGGCAGCCCTGCTGTTGGTCTTATGGGAAGGCAGTATTACCACCCCATAAACCATTTTAAGGAACGAAACTAAAATAACCTGAGAACTATAACTGCCGTACATAGGTCACGTTGTACCGACCTGAACGGACTCATTGGTCAACTGGTCGAAAACTTCCATGTGAAAAGTTCTGTTCTCATTGATGGTCTCGCCCTGCATGTTGACCTCAATCTCCAGCACGGCGTCATCCCGGCCCTCCAACAGACCAGACTGACACACGCTGCTCAGGCTGACGTCCTTCACCTTGAAATTCAGCTCATCTGTTATGATAAACAAGACAAAAACAACGGACACAGGTCAATTGGTGGGTGTGAACGAGGGGGAGCAACCAACACATAGAGGTGGTTATTTCTAGTATGTCACACAATTATGAATACAATAAACTCAAAAGGGAGCTAATGTGTGAGAAAATCTCTGTATTTTGGAGCGGTGCCGGGGTCAAAAAATGTCTATGGTTTTATCCCATGCAGGGATATATTAGCTAAAGCATAGCCGGGGATGACAGTTATCAGTGCCGGGGATATCCCCGGCGGTAAATCGAGCTCTTTTGTGGAGGGGAAACAAAACGAAGCTGTTATCCGACTTAGTTGTTAAAACATCTGGCAACACTGTGAATCATGTTGTGGATAGAGAGAGAGAGGACCCAATTCGGTGTCATGTCAATCGCAGTGTGTAGGGACTGTAGAGAAGACTTAAATAGGATGTCGAATAATAGAATGTTAGTTCAATGACATTTTTTAACTAAAGCTATGTGGTCTATTCTTTGTGTGTTGTTTTTTTTTAAATATCTTGTCCATAAATCCACATCTTGACATTTCTAAACAAACCTACTTCTATACAGATCACCTAAGGTCAGAACACACCCCTGAACACACTTATAAACACACTCATGAACATACTTATAAGCACACTATCTGTCTGTCTTTCTCTTTATCCATCCGTCTATTTCATCTAATATAATCTGTTTTTTCTGTCTGCCTCTAACTGATTACACAGCTATTTGATAATTATACTGCTTTTGATTAGTTCATTTTTTTAACACACTTGAAGAAAAAAAATAATCTAATTTCACATTAAAATTTCCCCAATGGAGTAATGCCGCTATTGAAGTCTACTGTATATAACTGGGTACTATAACTGTACTATAACTGGGTGCTATAATTGTACTATAACTGGGTACAATAACTGTACTATAACTGGGGACTATAACTGTACTACATCTGATTAGTATAACGGTACTATAACTGGGTACTAAAACTGGGTACTATAACTGGGTACTATAACTGGGTACTATAACTGTTTAATTTAGCGGTACTATAACTGGGTACCACAACTGGGTACTATAACTGGTTACTATAATGGTAGTATAACTGGGTACTATAACTGGATACTATAACGGTAGTATCACTGTACTATAACAGGGTACTATAACTGCACTTTAACGGTGATATAACTTGGTACTATAACTGGGTACTATAACTGGGTACTATAACTGTTTAATTTAGTGGTAGTATAACTGGGTACCACAACTGGGTACTATAACTGGTTACTATAATGGTAGTATAACTGGGTACTATAACTGGATACTATAACGGTAGTATCACTGTACTATAACAGGGTACTATAACTGCACTTTAACGGTAATATAACTTGGTACTATAACTGGGTACTATAACCGGGTAGCCTACCATAATTGTACTACAATTGTACTACAACTGTACTATGACGGTAGTATATCCAATCTCTTTGAATTAAAATGTTTTGATTTTTCTGACAAATTAGTCACAGTCCTCAATTGCCAGAATACAAACCTCTTAATAAAACATTTATTGCACCGATGAGTAAGCTGCAGATAAAAAACAACAATAAAAACAACAACAAAACAGACATAAACAGACAAACATTGTTATAACTGAAAACAGACTAAAGATACGACCTTCATTTATGTCATTCTATACTGTCTTATATTATGTAATTACCTGAATGTCTTATAATGAACATCAATATGCAGAATATATATCGACGGTATGAACAGCAGTAATGAACTTCCATTAAGTAGCCGAAGTTCCACTACAGACAACATCATTGTGGCACCAAGACGAACCCTATTGAAACCACAAATTCTGTCTATGAACTTTTGTTCAATACGAGAGAACTTTTGCGCACCAGAATCGCGTCCTTTTATTTTGTTGATATTTTCTCTTCTTGGAGAGACTTCAATGGAACATCTCATCTTGCAGCCAGAATGCAGAAGCGTCATCTCAGATTCGGCTCGAAGGGTTGGGGTGGAGGGGGGGGGGGTCAAGTTTGGAGTACAGGTGAGCAAATGACCCGCCCCCTTTCCCGCCCATAAATGGTGCACTCCCTGTATGCTGTGTATATTTTGGCCTGTCTATTAAAAAAAATTATTTATCGAAATTAGATGCCCTCTACTAATCCCTCAATCTAGGGGCCAAACAGGTTCGTTTTTTTTAAAATGACTTTTTCGACATAAAGGGCAGAGCACTCACAAAGTTGTACAAAGAGAAAATGGGGAAGGGAGGTCATTACAAATATTTATTATTTTAAAGATGACATTTTAAACTTGAAACGTTATCAAAACAAACAACAGTAATAATAAAAGCAAACGAACAAATAGCATAAAAACTTTTGAGTTATTTCACCTCACTACTCAAATTACTAAAACAAAACCAACAGGTCTTATAAAGTCCCTGAAAGCATGCGATGTTGTAATTTTTTTTTAATCATAAAAAATCACTGATGGGTTCATCCCTGAAATGTCCGCTAGTGCAATGGCCTTGAAGGCACTACGGGATAAATAGACTTCACTTCTGTATTTATAATTCTTTTTACGTTGTAGATTTCAGTTAAGCATTTAAGATCTTACGTTTTGATCTTGACACATACAGGTGAATGGATTTGACCCCGTAACCCAACAGCAATCTGGTCAGGCTCACGAACAAACAGCCCACTCAAGGCTTCAATTAAAAATGTAAACCACTACTTTGCCCCCTGCTAGTCCTGATTAAACCGTTACATTTAAAAACAAACAAACAAAACAAAACAATCTCACTCAGATTATTATGTATTTTGTTGTTTGTTTTTATTATTGATGTTTTGTGCTTGATACAGACGAAACCAATGCTTCTTTGAAGCTGGTTTGGTGGAGTGTTGTGCTGATATGTTGTGTAAAAAAACAAATTATCATTGATGGCGCCCCGGGGGTGGGGGGGGGCGTCTCTGAGAATGCAACTCACTATCTGGCCACTTAAACAGTGACAACGCCACCACAGTATGCCCCGCCTTGGGAGATATTGCCCCCCCCCCTTCCTCTGTCTGCATATCCCTCCTCTGTATACGTTCGCCACAATTGATACAGAACAATATTTTAAATTACTTTCCATCTTCACAAATGACAAAAAAAAGAACGATAAAAACTTTATTGCGTGGTGTTTATTATAAAGTTATGGAGTGTAGAGATAAGTTACATACACGTTTTAAACAAAAATAAAACACAGGGCTGGGTTAGAAAAAACAACATACGATTGAGATGAAGTAGAAATATTAAAGTAGTTTAACATTCATTTCACACGTTCTAAGTTTCAGTTCTGTATTGATGATTCATTTCACGTTGGAAATTTCTGTTTCTGTATTGATGATTCATTTCACGTAGGAGATCTCTCTTCCAAAAAAAGTCACTTTGCATTTCAAGTTTTTAGACTTCAGTTTCATACTCTAATGTTTTTAGACTTCAGTTTCATACTCTAATGTTTTTAGACTTCAGTTTCATACTCTAATGTTTTTAGACTTCAGTTTCATACTCTAATGTTTTTAGACTTCAGTTTCATACTCTAATGTTTTTAGACTTCAGTTTCATACCCTAATGTTTTTAGACTTCAGTTTCATACTCTAATGTTTTTAGACTTCAGTTTCATACTCTAATGTTTTTAGACTTCAGTTTCATACTCTAATGTTTTTAGACTTCAGTTTCATACTCTAATGTTTTTAGACTTCAGTTTCATACTCTAATGTTTTTAGACTTCAGCTTCATACTCTAATGTTTTTAGACTTCAGTTTCATACTCTAATGTTTTTAGACTTCAGTTTCATACTCTAATGTTTTTAGACTTCAGTTTCATACTCTAATGTTTTTAGACTTCAGTTTCATACTCTAATGTTTTGGGTGCGTAGGTGGTGCCCGAAGCCATTGACTGTTTTGGAATCGGGGAGAACACCAAGGTCAGCCGCTTTGCCAGTGAGGCAGTTCTTGAGACTGATGGAGATAGAGGAGTAGGAGGAGGTTGAGGGTCCAGCATTGTTGACCGGCCGGCTGCGCTTTCTACCGTTTCCCTTTGACCTGTGGTGCAGACAGTACCATTGAGTCAAAGCAAATAGAAATAATGAAGAGAAAAAAATACCGCCATGATCGAGGGATAAAAAAAAAAAACACACCCCGAAAAAATAATATATATATAAAAGCGATTTGGGCTCTGCGTTAAACCGAAAGTAAAGAATTAATACAACAGTATTCCAGTCACACAACAATGAAAAAATCGGATCTGCCCGAACCCAAAAATAACCTAGAATACCGATCAAGTCTAAGGGGATATAACTCTACGCAAAGGTTTTGCAGGGTACAGCTAGTAATTAATAAATGCAGTAAGCTGCATCAACTTTGACTTATATTACAATGGGCTGTTTTTAATCTGTGGGTGATCTAGGATCTCAGCGATAAGGGGAAGGGGTCGGAATGGGGAACAAACAACAACAACTGTCAGTTTAAACTGACTGAAAGACACCACAATAAAGAGGACAGTAACATTTCTTTAGTTTACATTAATAATATATATTAATAATAATAATAATAACAATATATATATATATATATATATATATATATATATATATATATATATATATACTGAAATGAATCCTATTGATGTACCGAAATCTCGACTTAGTCCTATGGATGAATAGGAGTTGAAAGTATTACAGAAACATTGTAATTTTATGAGTAAATTGATAAGTGCAATCTGAGACTGCTATTGAACGACACAGGCTGGGATATTAACTGACCATTGGATTATAAACAAGAAATGAGGTATTTCTGACCATCCGTCCGTATCTATCTATCTATCTATCTATCTATCTATCTATCTATCTATCTATCTATCTATCTATCTATCTATCTATCTATCTATCTATCTATCTATCTATCTATCTATCTATCTATCTATCTATCTATCTATCTATCTATCTATCTATCTATCTATCTAATCTATCTATCTAGTCTGTCTTATTTTATATCTTATCTAATATGTCCTTTTGTCTGTCTCTAGCTGACTGCAAAGCCTTCTGATGAATAAACTACATTTGCTTGACAGTACAGTCAAATCTTACAAATATTGACTGTTTACTGTATTAAGTATTTACTGTTTTAACTATCTACTGTATTGACTATTTACTGTATTTACTATTTACTGTATTGACTATTTACTGTATTAACTATTTACTGAATTTGACTAATTACTGTATTGACTATTTACTGGATTGACTATTTACTGAATTTGACTATTTACAGAATTGACTCATTACTGTATTTACTATTTACTGTATTCACTATTACTATTCAACTACTTACGTCTTCCACGTATCAGTTCTGAAATAAAAAAGATCGCCATCTTTAGGTTTGACCACAACCAGGCTTAATGTGAAACCATTTTTACAATCAATGATAGATGTTTATGTCTCTGATAGTTCAAGTCTGTCAATGTATGCCAAAGCAAATAGTAAAAAGTCTCAATAATTTTTTTCGTACTATTATGCCATTGCCCCTCCCCCCCCCCCCCATCTCCACCCTACAACCCTTCCCCCCCACCCCACAACATGTCCGTCCAATTAGCTGATAAAGAAAGTGAAGAGATTTCTCAGTCTGAATGTATTATTTACAAGTTACCCTTTACACATTTAAATGCCAAAATAAACATTTTTGGATTTTCTCGACATTAAAGAAGGATAAGAGTAAGAAGTTTTCAAACCAAACAAAATGTAAACAAAAACGTAAACAACATATTCTAGCAAAAGTATTTCAGTGCTCTCCCAAACATTGTTCAATGTCTGACTCGGTTGTTTGATTTTATGGTTTACAAAGATTTCCCTCTATTTTATGATAGTTTGTTCTGGTACCACCTGTTTTTACAACTCTAAATAGTTTACGTTTCTCGACAGCTGAAATTGGCGTCGTAAAAATATTTTAAAATTTAGGCAAGGCGCTTTTCTTCAAAATTAACGCTTTTCATATTGCTGAAAAGATTATGGGATGCAGAAAAGAACGAGTTTAAAAAAAAAAAGTTTGTTCTCCTAAAATGTGGCGTGCATCTTTACATCGGTTACAAACCAGTTCAACAAGGGCTAAGAACTCTTAACAGACTTGGGCCTACGTGATTTTTATCAATGATTACTTCCCTTTCTATTCAGCAGTTTGATCGAGAGAGAAACGATCTTGGGGACATAACAACATGATTTTAGTTTTTCCTTATACAGGCTCAACAGGTCATGACACCCTGGTGATCTGTGCACTTTAAAACAAGAATAATTTCACTTGATATGCCAGAGACTCATCATTGTCTACCGCAGAGAGCTCTCCGAAGTCGATTACTACCGCTTACTATTTACTATTTAAGTCGATTAAGACAAATATATTGCTTACTGGAATAAATCAAAGCAAACGTGTAATATATGGCATTGAATCAAACCAAAACGTATTATATACAGCAGTGAATCAAACTAAACATATAATTTACAGCAGGAAATGAAGACAAACATAAAACTTACTGAAGTAAACCAGAGCAATCAGAGACAGTAGAACTACCAGGATGCCGATGAGAACGAATGTTCTTTCTAAACTAGCTGTTGAAGATAGAAAAAAAAAACAACTAATATGATTAAGTATTAAATTCTCTGGCAAAGCATCATAATTAAAATAACTTAATTTGCGTAATTATAAAAAACAATTAAAATGACTATTTGCGTGAGCTGTTCCATCCAAGCTCAACGTTAATTTTTACCCATAGTTTAAAAACCTTAACCGATTCTTCGGAATCGAATATCTATCTCCTATTTTTCAATGGTATCGGAATAGGTAATCTAAGAATAATATTTGATTGTATCGGAATAGGTAATCTAAGAATAATATTTGATGGTATCACAATAGGTAATCTAAGAATAATATTTGATGGTATCAGAATAGGTAATATAAGAATAATATTTGATTGCATCGGAATAGGAAATCTAAGAATAATATTTAATGGTATCAGAATAGGCAATCTAAGAATAATATTTAATGGTATCAGATTAGGTAATCTAAGAATAATTCTTGATGGTATCGGAATAGGTAGAAATATTTGCATGTATCATCACTAGTCAATTACATGAAGACTCACGCAAGGCTTGAGTAGAGTGAGACATGAAATCAACGACAGTGATCAGGATTAAAGATGATATGGACAAAAGTAACAGATTTTAAGATTATATGGACAAATAGCATACATTACCACCTAATAGCATACATTACCCCCAAATAGCATAGATTACCACCTAATAGCATAGATTACCACCTAATAGCATAGATTACCCCCAAATAGCATAGATTACCCCCAAATAGCAAAGATTACCACCTAACAGCATAGATTACCACCTAATAGCATACATTACCACCTAATAGCATACATTACCACCAGACAGCATAGATTACCACCAGCCAGCATAGATTACCAATAGATAGCATAGATTACCCCCAAATAATATAGATTACCACCAGATAGCATATATTACCACCAGACAGCATACATTACCACCTAATACCATTTATTACCCTCACATAACAAAGATTACCACCATATAACAAAGATTACCGCCACATGACAAAGATTACCACCACATAACAAAGATAACCACCACAAAACAAAGATTAACATCAAACTGCTCTTCTTAGTCGGAACAAACAGTATCCCAGTTTAATACAACACAGCCCAGATCAACGGTTGAAACAATGTTCAAGTCAGTGAGACCAAAACAACACACAAGCATATACCCCCTGGTCGCAGTCCACAAAAACAAGCATCTTAAGCCTGTTCCATTCTGGACGCAGGACGTGTTAGCGCATTATTCGTGTTATGTATCAGTATGTTAGCTCTCAGTGAATATTTGTAAATTTTGGAAATGTTTATAAATTCAATTGTGTAATGCATAAAAATTTTGCATGGACAATGAGGTAATATGGCACTTCCAGGAGGTCGAACTGCCACTACAAGAGGTCAGATCGCGAAATAAACTTTTGATGCTGGAATGGCAGGCCAAGATCTACAAAAAAGGTATATAAATCATGGGTCTAGGACTTATGGTTGTTGAGATCTAGGGTGATGACAAACACGGACAGACAGACGGACGGATGGACGAAGCGGAAACAATAGCGCATTCGACTTCTCGAAAATGCGCTAAAAAAACGAGACACAACCAGCAACAAAGATAAACTGCGGGGACAGAAAGAGCGTCTCGGCAAGAGACACAGCGAGAGAGACACACCGAGACACACTCACTTGGGTCGTCGTCGGCTAGGTAGTCGTCGCCCTCCTCGGGTTTCGTAGTGTTGTCTGGTGGTGAAGAGTAGGGCGATGTAGCAGTCAGTGCGCTGGTAGTTGGTGCTGTGATCGTGGTTGGTATGATGTACACTGCAATAGAACGGGACCAAAGAGTTTAATTCAGACAAGTTATATATATATATATATATATATATATATATATATAATATAGTTACGTAGCAATCATAACTCGCTTCCAGAGCACAATACCCTTGTTAAGCGGCCCCATACCCCCATTTGAAAACCATATAATATTAAATGTAAAATATACCATTTGGCGCCCCATTGTGAGTAGCGCCCAGGGCATGATGCCTCCATTGCACCCCACTACGCCACTGTATATAAGACCCTGTACAATGAAAGGCATTTTAAGCCCAAGGCTAAAGGGATTCAGCAGTTTGAAGGCGGACCCAGGTTTTTGGCAAGGAAATTGGCGGTCCAATGTATGCAAGCGGCGGACGCAGCAGCATTTTCACCTACGGTTGCCCCCCCCCCGTCCACATAAAGAAACAAAACAAACTCATAAATAAATAAATAAATAAATAAATAGATCACCAACAAAAAGAAATAAACTAGCATAAGAATGGTTCAATTGTGTTTCGATTTCGTTGTCACAGTAACATATGACAATCACGACAAGTGGCTCTCTCAACCATTTTGAAGCCTTAAAACACCAATCTATTTAATTCCCCCCCCCCCCTCCCTCACACCCCCAACAAATATTTTTTTTTTTCCATCACCTTCTATGCAAGTGTGGCAAACCATTTTTTTTTTGGTTTGAAATCTAAGAAAACATAAACATTTAGTTTGAAAAAAAAAAAAACATACAAAACAACCAAACAATAACAACTCCATAATTGAAAACAACAACAACAACAACAACAACAACAATAAGATCTGTCTGACAGGTATACTTTTAACATTCTCACCCCCCCCCCCCCCACCGGCCATTGTGTCTGGTGGAAACGCCGTATATGGTACTTGCAAGGGCTGATACATTTGCACTTTTTTAAATAACAAAACCTCATTTTATCACTCTTTGTTTACAACCCCAGGACATATACATTTTTACTACTCCAGGCCGGATAATTTGTTATTAACCCAGGCCGGATAATTTTGTTATTAGCCCCGGCCGGATAAATTTTTATTACCCCAGGACAGATACATTTTGTTATTAACCCAGGTAGGATAATCTTTTTTACTACCCCAGGCCGGATAATAATTTTTTACTACCCCAGGCCGTATAATAATTTTTTACTACACCAGGCCGGATAATCATGAGACTCGATTTACATGAGTTATTTGGTCAAGCGTTCATTTGCTTTGTTGTGTGATGGATATTTATAGGGCTTCAAAGTATCAAATTTTCTTAAACACTTAGTCACAAGTAATAAATTGGAAGATTTTTCTTAATCCGCGGTTTTCAAACCAAGTGGTAAGCGTAACCCCACTGGGTACAGGGAAGCTTATGCGGGGGTATGCATAGATATAACTTTCTTTTAAAACAACCAAGAATTAAAGAACTTACGTGTGAGGGGTGCCCGCGAAAATACTTTCACTCCCATTGGGGCACAGTCGCAAACAAGGATGAGAAGCACGTGATTTTACCGGTCACAGGTCACACCTGTCCACCCACACAAAAATACACAACAAGCGTCAATGAGTTTACCTTGGACGGAACAGTTGAACCGGTCTTTGAAGCACGTGTCATCATATGAATAGTACACCATCTGGGTCCAGTTCTCCGAGCCGGTGGTGAAGTTGGCTTTCATGCAGGGGGTGCCCGATGAGCTCTCGACCGCTCGCCCCGAGAAGTTCACCGCCAGTGTGGGCTGGGTCAGGCCCACCGTGCAGAACTTGAAGACCACGACAGAGTTGGTCGGGACCCGAGCTGTGCAGTTGGTGGTCGCGTCGTCCATCTTGATGCCGTTGACTCTCAGTGTGACCAGGACTTGATGGTTCTCTGCGTTGTATGGAGAAAGACCCTACATTGTGACTTTACAAGCACAGAGCTTTCGGTTACAGTGGTTTTAAATATGTGATAGACGGACATGACGTAAAGCACAGGGCTTTTTTGTTACACTGGTTCTAAAAAAACATTAAATTCATTTAACCGTGAACCAAGAAGTTTAGCTTGGCCTTTTGTTAGCGCCAGATCTCGCACAAGTTCAGCATAATTCATCAAATGAATTCCTTCTCCGGCAGCTTTGTAGTCAGGGTCTGAGTCATCGGCACAAGATGGAACATCACTTTCTTCCTCCCTCTCTTCGTCTATTGTGTATTCTACAGGCGATTGTGGTACTGGACAAATGACAGGATCGTGTGGAATTGGTTTTGAAACTGATGGAACGTTTGGGTAATTGACAGTTGTACGAGTTTTATAACAAATTCCATTGATGTTTGCTAAACAAAAATAACAATCTGTGGAGTGATTGCTTTGCTCACGCCATATCATAGGAACTCCGAATGCCATGTGATTGTTTTTCTTTGCCTTCCTCATCCAACCATGCAAGTTGCGTGAACATGTCGAACAGATAAACTGTGGTGCCCACGACTTACCACAATCCACCTTTGAGTCAAAATAAAGTTGAATACTTGCAGGGCAAGAAATGCATACCTTAAAAATATAAAACTTTACAAATGTCCAAATGACAAGTCCCAGTGCACCTAAAATCCAAAAGAAGACGATGTAGCTTTCTTCAGTAACGGCGTGAAAGTCTTCTGATGAGACTTGTTTGTGAAAAAGCCCCACACATAGCAAAACAGATCCGGTGAATTTACGCATCCTCTGGTCGCCATATTTTAAACAACTTGCAATTGCCACATTCACTGCTCCTTTTATGAAGTCTGAAACCGCAATGTAATCAAATTCTAAGACAATGCGCAATTCATAACACAACTGCAAATCAACACTCACCCTACAAACATCTGACATCATCAGAAAAAAAAGAACATTGCCAATATACGTATATAATTACTAGGTATGTGTGTTTGTGAACATGTGTGTACGCGAAGGTGCGTGCGTTTGTGTGCATAAAATTATGCTGTCAGCAGTCTATTCCTGTTTGGGCGCATACAAAACTTTGTTCGGCAATATCTTAATAATTTGAGCTGATAGAGCAAAATGATTTACAGATTCAAAATCAGCATCAAAAACTGATTCCGAAAACGGTAATGACATATAAGAAATCTAAAACTTGTTTATCAGTGTAATACATCCACCACTAGTTGTCAACATTGTAACCCGAAACATCAACAATACATCCGCCGCACGCATTTTAAAATAAACTAACACACATAAATTATACAAAGTTAATGCACATTATGTTGAACAAAGTTCAGATGTCTTACATATTAAATCTCAACTTACACAGTCCTAAACATGTAAAACAAATAAAAAAAATATAATAGTATTTTAATCAGCTGACAGGGAGAAACCGTCCGCGTGTCCAACTGTCCGAGTGTCAAACTGTCCGAGTGTCAAACTGTCCACGTGTCCAACTGTCCGAGTGTCAAACTGTCCGAGTGTCAAACTGTCCACGTGTCCAACTGTCCATGTATCAAACTGTCCACGTGTCCAACCGTCCGCGTGTCCAACTGTCCACGTGTCCAACTGTCCGCGTGTCCAACTGTCCGCGTGTCAAACAGTCCGCGTGTCCAACTGTCCGCTGATCGTGCAGTCCAGCCACCCACGAAATAATCCAGTTGCTATGGTTACCTTCAAACAGTCTCGGGAACGTCACGTTATTGATGAGTTCACCCATAATTTTGATCATGTTTTGGCTGTAAAGTGAGTTGGCCACGGACAAGTAAGTGTAGTGATAGATATCCAGGCCGGTTATTCTCGAACAAAAACATCCTTGATTCACTTTGAAACCACACGCAAACTGAAGTAATAATTTACACATCTGTTCGGAAAAAATTCAACAAAAAAAAAAGCAACGAAATTATTAGTTATTGTTTTAATTATTTCATTCAAACTGCACATTTCTTGATGATCAACGATTAGATATTTTAAGTTTGTTTAAAAATTGCATTCCAAATGGCTTTTCGTGTTCCTGTTAATAATAACTCTCGCAAATGATGAAATCTTATTGGATTTCAACTCGTTTTGAGATTTGATTTTCAGCACTAGTCTTTAATCACTCGTTATATGTTGTTGAATCTGTATGTGGTGCCAACTCTAAACCAGTGTCAGATCTCTCTTCTGGATCATATTGTTTGAGTCTGTCGTTTCCGTATTCGCTATCAGGCTACCCACTCCACATGATGACCATAGTCTACACCACACTATATGGCTACCCACTCCACATGATGATCATAGTCTACCCAATATCTGGCTACCCACTCCACATGCTGATCATAGTCTACACCACACTATATGGCTACCCACTCCACATGATGACATAGTCTACGCCACACTATATGGCTACCCACTTTACATGATGATCATAGTCTACCCCACACTATATGGCTACCCACTCCACATGATGATCATAGTCTACCCCACACTATATGGCTACCCACTCCACATGACGACCATAGTCTACGCCACACTCTATGGCTACCCACTCCACATGATGATCTTAGTCTACCCCATATCTGGCTACCCACTCCACATGATGATCATATTCTATCCCATATCTGGCTACCCACTCCACATGCTGACCATAGTCCACCCCATATCTGGCTACCCACTCCACATGATGATCATAGTCTACCCCATATCTGGCTACCCACTCCACATGATGATCATAGTCTACCCCATATCTGGCTACCCACTCCACATGATGATCATATTCTATCCCTTATCTGGCTACCCACTCCACATGCTGACCATAGTCTACCCCACACTCTATGGCTACCCACACCACATGATGATCATAGTCTACCCCATATCTGGCTACCCACTCCACATGATGATCATATTCTATCCCATATCTGGCTACCCACTCCACATGCTGACCATAGTCCACCCCATATCTGGCTACCCACTCCACATGATGATCATAGTCTACCCCATATCTGGCTACCCACTCCACATGATGATCATAGTCTACCCCATATCTGGCTACCCACTCCACATGATGATCATAGTCTACCCCATATCTGGCTACCCACTCCACATGCTGACCATAGTCTTATCCCATATCTGGCTACCCACTCCACATGCTGACCATAGTCTATCCCATATCTGGCTACCCACTCCACATGCTGACCATAGTCTACCCCATATCTGGATACCCACTCCACATGCTCACCATAGTCTACCCCACACTATATCGCTACCCACACCACATGCTGACCATAGTCTACCCCACACTATATCGCTACCCACTCCACATGATGATCATAGTCTAAAGCACACTATATGGCTACCAACTCCACATGATGATCATAGTCTACCCCACACTATATGGCTACCCCCTCCACATGATGATCATTGTCTACCCCATAGCTGGCTACCCACTCCACATGATGACCATAGTCTACACCACAATATCTGGCTACCCACTCCACATGATGACCATAGACTCTTGTAATCATGATAACCAAAAAAGGAAATGGTCAAACCATGATACTGTGATTGGTCTTTGGATGGACCGCCTCCAGCGTGAAATGGGTGTAACTGTTGACCTCTCCGTGTTTCGTGTACATTGTGACGCTCATATGTACGGTGTCTCTGTTCTCGATGAGGCCATGTTTGCAGGAAGTTTGGTTTTTTTCAAATTCCACATTGTAAGTGATCTCATCTAGGTACCAGAAGGAATTAGTTTGTTTACGGAGGCATGGATAGAATTTACGAAGGCACAAATAGAATACACAGACGTAAATATAGAATACACAGACGCAAATATAGAATACACAGACGCAAATATAGAATACACAGACGCAAATATAGAATACGCAGACGTAAATAGAATACACAGACGCAAATATAGAATACACAGACGTAAATAGAATACACAGACGCAAAATAGAATACACAGACGTAAATATAGAATACACAGACGTAAATAGAATACACAGACGCAAATATAGAATACACAGACGTAAATATAGAATACACAGACGTAAATAGAATACCCAGACGCAAATATAGAATACACAGGCGTAAATAGAATACACAGACGTAAATATAGAATACACAGACGTAAATAGAATACACAGACGTAAATATAGAATACACAGACGTAAATAGAATACACAGATGCTAATAGAATAGGTAAAAACTAATAAAATAAACAGACACAAATAGAACACACAGACGCAAATAGAATACACAAACGCAAATATAGAATACGAAGACACCGAAATAATACACAGACACAAATAGAAACACAGTCGCTAATAGAATAAACAGCTGCAAATATAACACAAAGACGCCCTATTATACAATGACGCAAATAGGTGCAAATAGAATACAAAGATGCGAATGGAAAACATAGACAAAATACACTGACAGGAGATATTCTGCCCTGGGACCTTTGAGGTGATACTTTAGGCGCAATATACCCCCCCAGACACCCCCCTCCCCCACCCCTGAAGAAGGCACCGCTATATGAGGTAATTTAGTTACCTATCTGTAACGAAAGTAAAGTTGTAGTTTTTTTTTCAGGGTGGCGTTGGAGGGAATCTCCGAGGGAGAACCATTTCAACACCGTAAAGCTTTAGAAACGCACAATCCCCCATATCGGTTGGGTGTGTCTCTGATACAGCCCACAATGACATGTTCTCGCCCTCGTATATGACAACATCTACTACGCCCAGCGACCAACTAGTATAGATAGGACCGCCTTCCCCAAAAGGGGGGGGGGCAATATGCATTTACACATTTGATTGATTTCTGGCTTCATTGACTACATAGAGTCTCGTCTTCCCCCCCCCCCCCTCACCTAGACGTGACTTAGCCTAAGGTACCCAGATACACCTATTTTTAAAAAGCTACCGCCCTCCTCCCACACACAAAAAAAAAATGAATCAAATACAACCCAATAAAAATAATAATAAAAAAAGTCATGGCGACAAAGACTTTTTCGTATAAATACCATTGCCATTGGGAAAGTTTTTAATCTTTTTTTTAAAGTAAATTATCTTTGGAAACAGAGCTGAAAAAAAAAACAAAGAATTTAACCCACCCGACTGTTTCACTGAGAGTAAGACAGCCAGAAGTAAATACGTTGTACATGTAGATAGACAATTAGCTTGGGAAATATGTGATCTCACACTACGGGAAACATTAGACATTTTAGACCAACATCTTGCCTTAGTACACAGAATGCACCGGGAGCGATCATTGAGTGGTGCGCACTAATAAACAGACAGCTAATGAAGTTTTAAAAATAAAAATGTACGCACCATTTTTTTTTTGTTGAAAATTCACAACCCCAATACTTGTGTATACCACCAATCAATACCACCAATCAATACCACCAATCAATACCACCAATCCTAGAGGACTCCTAATTCTAAAGTCTTTATGCTTTCCCCTTAATATGATGAAAAGATGGTAGATTATAGTACTTGAAAAGACTAAAAAAAAACAACAAAACATTAATTTTATTATTTTTTGTCCAATAATCATTGGTATCCATGGGTTTGAATACTTAAGTTAAAGTTCATGACGCCGGCATCATGTGAAGGACCACACGACAACTGTGCGATTGAACAACGTCGACATATTGGATCAGCAAATAATTTGTGTGTATGTGTGTGTGTGTGTGTGTGAGTGAGTGAGTGTTAATTATCTGAAAGGTTGAGATATTTATCTGTTAGATCCTATAAAACACGAATGGGACTTTTTTTTTAGAGTGCCCAACTGTCACTCCTTCTACGACTGTTGTTGCAACGGCCATGGAAGCGCCTTGGGGGACTACGCAACCCACAACATGTAGTTCTGGCCACAGCATGCTGGTCCGGCTCACCCAGGGGCGCCGAGAGCCAACAAGGGCCCCCAGGGCAGGACATCATTGCGGGCCCCTTAATAAACAATGAGTCGTGAAAAAATTGACATGGTCGGGGCCGCCGGGCCCCCTTTTAGATGTAGGCCCACTGGCAATGACCCCTCTGACCCCTTCTCGGCATGCCTGGGCTCACCTTGTCAATGACGTAGTTGTGTGTGGCCCCCCCCCCACCATCGCACATCGGCCCCCCCCCCTGAAAGCCATTTTCAGCATACACTCTAATGCACACGAAGGGTCATTGCCGACATGGTGTTTAAAACTTTCTATTGTTTAGTGTTACTTAATAAGCCCAGTCATTCAACCGTTCACAGTTGTGGGTGGAAAGGAGGCGTGGTCTAATACGTAGCACTGTGAGTCAGAGGCTCTTTGATCAACACAATGTGACGTCACTGTTGTTTCGTTGAAGGCTGTTTTACCCCACACAGCGACGACATATGATCTCATAGCTATATATATATATATATATATATATATATATATATATATACATATATATATAAACTCTCGGTTTCTTTTTTCTAACAGAGCTCGATTCAACTTATGATAGGCACATGACAAACACCTGAGCAGAGTATGATGCCAGACACCTGATAAGAACATACTTTAGACATACGTTGAACATGAGATAAACAAATTGCAAAACATACGTTCAACATACGATAAATACAGTACAGAATAGTAAGTTTCTTTTTATTTTACTTTGACTATTTCAGATTCAAAGAATATGTTTCATTTACTGATAATCTAATGTTAAGTATTAAAATTGTAAGCTATTGCAATGTAAAACAAAAAGTTTATTGGCGTTTACATTTTGATAAACAAAAAAAGAAAAACAATTTCTTAGTGACCTGCATTTCAGATACATGTAAAATTAATTATATTATTTTTTTTTATTATAAGCGACACACAGTCACAAAATGTAAAACCTACAAAGCAGTATAAATCATTCTGCTTCTCATTGAGTCTATTCATCTCAAGGGCCAAAACATATGATGTCAAGTCTCCGTACACCGATCAACTTCTTCAGAATGGGGGCGTGGCCCATAGCAGTTGTAGCAGTTTACACTTCGGTACCGAGGTCAAGCATCACAACGGGGGGAGGTATCTTCTGGTGTGACACGCTTCTAACTGAGAACCTCTGGGTCAGTCTCCTCAGAGAGGACATCGAGGATGTTTTGGGCAGAACGTCCACTGGAGAGGACACACCCACGTCTGCACCACTGGACGGCCTGGGAGCTGAAAGACATAATCAAATGAACAACAGACGATGATGGCAGATACATAATTTTTTTTTTCTTTTGAAAGACCCTTAGCATTGCAAAATTATTTAGTGATGAATTTATTTTGAATTTAAAAAAAAAATAAAATATTTTTTTTTAGCTTTCGTAAAACTTTATATATGTTTCTGCATCAACTACAATCAACAACAATCCACTACAATCAACTACAATCAACCACAATGAAACAACTACAATCAACTACAACCAACTACAATCAACCACAATCAACTGCAATCAACTAAATCAACTACAATCCTTTTTATCCGAACTGAATGTGCTTACTCCAAAGAAACATGACTAGGTCAAACCCCCCCCCCCACTCCGTTCCATAAACTCTACCAGATAGGCGAACTAGACAACCGACTTGAGCCACCCCCCACCCCGTGTAAAAAGGGGACTCTTGAAGAAGTATCAGTTCTTATTAAATATGATGCGAAGGGGGCCCCGGAAGGACTTTATGCCTAGTGCTGCCGAACATCTCTGGAAGATTGGGCACCCTAATATCTCTGAACGGCTTTTTGATGTTTACGACACCTTTACACACTGCCTGTAACACCTTGCATCATACGTTGTATACACAATGAAAAAAATAATCAACTAAAAGATTCACTTCATAAAAAATAATAATAAAAAAAATATGTATTCTTTAATTATGTATTTCTTGCATTAGTTTCTGCACACTTCAAAAGTAGATTTGTATTCTGGGTCAACAAGTTAAATTTAATTTAGTCTAGGGGGTTGGGGAAAAAAAAGCTTTATTCAGTAAAGTAAATTATTTTTAAGTTTAGGCATTACTATCACACAGTGTAAACAAGTGTAAAAGAGTTCCTAATACTTTATTCCAATACTTACACTGTGTTACATTAACCTCTGAAAAAAAATATATAGAACAAGTCAGTGCATATTATTCGTAGATGTGGTATATGTGCATAAATAATATAAATACACAAAGCTAAAGCATACATCGCTCGGTCACGTCTTACCCCCAACATACACGACTCAATCATACATATTCCTTATATTACACAGCTCTATCATACACGTTCCTTATCATACACAACTCAATCATACATATTACTTATATTACACAGCTCTATCATACACGTTCCTTATCATACCACAACTCAATCATACATGTTAACCGATTATGAACGAGGCGTGTAGTTTGTCTACAAAACAAGATTGATTAGACATTGTTCATTTAAAGGACGGACCGGCTAACTCGACCGAGCCCAGGTGTGGGTCCAGGTGTGGGTCCAGGTGTGGGCCCAGGTGTGGGTCCAGGCAGAGATGGGGGTGGTGGGGGGTGGTGATGGGGGAGGGGGGAGACAAATGAGTGAGCGGTGCAGAATTCGACCCTCGGTGTAAAAACCAAGGGATTTTTTTCTAGGTCCCTGTGAACGTTGGTTTCCCCCTCCCTCCCCCCCACCACCCCTCTCCGCTACCCTAAGTCCACATATCTTGAAATTTAAAAAAAAAAAAAGAAAACTGGATTGAGAAAATGTGAAAACTGAAAGAGAATTGGCTTCTTCAAATCATCACATCTCCTGGATAAGGTAACGTAATTAAAAAATAAAAAAATAGGGTTTCACACCGAACCCAGTCAATTAGTAGTGGGACGGATGGCCGAATGGTGTAGATACTCGACTGTCGACCTGAGAGTCCAGGGTTCGATCTTCGGTGAGGCCCACGGGAATTTTTCCAGGTGAAATTTGGTACAAAGTCGACCCACAAGTCCACCAAAGCTTTAAATCGGTAAATGACTTAAGTTGGGGAAGTAAAGGCGGCTGGTCGTTGTGTGCTAACCACACAATCCCTTCATATGCCGAGGTTATAGAAATAGATGAATTCTACACTTCATCTGCCCCGATGGCCCGTTAGGGCTAAAGGAACTTTCCAGTCAATTAGTGTATTATTATGTATTAACATATCTAGTGGAAAAAAAAAATGTATGCATCACTTACTGTATAGTTGGACAGCTAGTACTGTCAGTATCAGAAGTACTATCACCAGTATGATAAATTTTATCAGAAAGCCACTATCTGTAGAGTAAAAAACAATTTTTTTATTGTGTCAAGTTGAAGCCTTTTATTGTAAGTATGATGAATTATTCCTTCATTAATTCAAATCTATCTATCTATCTATCTATCTATCTACCTATCTACCTATCTATCTATCTATCTATCTATCTATCTATCTATCTATCTATCTATCTATCTATCTATCTATCTATCTATCTATCTATCTATCTATCTATCTATCTATCTATCTATCTATCTATCTATCTATCTATCTATCTATCTATCTATCTATCTATCTATCTATCTATCTATCTATCTATCTATCTATCTATCTATCTATCTATCTATCTATCTATCTATCTATCTATCTATCTATCTATCTATCTATCTATCTATCTATCTATCTATCTATCTATCTATCTATCTATCTATCTATCTATCTATCTATCTATCTATCTATCTATCTATCTATCTATCTATCTATCTATCTATCTATCTATCTATCTATCTATCTATCTATCTATCTATCTATCTATCTATCTATCTATCTATCTATCTATCTATCTATCTATCTGTCAGGCTTGTCTGTCTGTCTGTCTGTCTGTCAGGCTTGCAGAGCCGGAGCCGGAGCCGGGGAGCCGCTACTTTTTGCTGGAGCCGGAGCCGAAAAAATATGGCGGCTCCACGGCTCCCAAATGTTTTTTTTACAGCAAAATTTTTTTTTAGCTTTAAAATTACAAATTTGTTTGATTGTTTGCCTCCTACAATTTGTTATAGACTAAAAACAAAATGGTAGCTTTCTGTATTTAACAATTTTATTATAAACAGAATATCTGAAATAGAGCAGATAAATTTATAAGGCTGTGGCTATTCGGACCCGGGTCCCAATAAAATTCAATTGTTTTTCGGACCCGTGGCAAATGTGCACTAAGCTTAGCTATATTTAAACTTTATTAGACGGAACACGAAAAAATAATAATACAGAGTCCGCTTAGTGGAACCCTAGACACTGAGTAACGATTAAATCATACAATTCAAACAATTATAAAAAAAATAAACAAAAAACAATAATAAAGTTTATGTATAGCTAAGCTAAGTGCATATTTGCCACGGGTCCGAATAACAATCGGACTTTATTGGGACGGGTCCGAATAAAAATCGGAGTTTATTGGTACCCGGGTCCAGGCCCGTAGACAGAGGGGGCTAGGGGGCTGACTCCCCCCCCCCCGTTAATGACCTGAGCCCCCCCCCCGTGCATGATTTGAGCTTTTTGACAAAATTTTAATAATAACGGCTATAAAACATCAATCATTTTGTTCAATTTCGTTTTAGGGGCCCGGACTGAGCTGGCCAATCAACTTTTGAAAATATTAATATCAGCACGGGGGCCCGTGTCACCCCTGCCCAGGGACCCGAAATTTCTGTCGGTGGGCCTGTTTGCAACCTTGTAAATGGTTTTATATATTGATATCTTCTGAGGACAACTAGCAGCTTAAATAAGTTAATAAAATAATATTGACTTCTGACTTCACTTTTATACATATTAATAATAAAATAATAAAGTATAAACTCCGTGATTTCTGAGTGACGTTTTTTAATTTGCAAATTTACTTTTTAGCAGAATTAATTTTATTTTAAATTGAATAATTGCGACTGGTCAATTTGTTGTTGATAGATCTGTTCTTTGTTTTCAATATTTTATAAGAAATATCACACAAATAGCTAAGCTATATTCGTGCATCTTTGTCGTTCTTTCCGGGTTGTACGTTTAACCAACAGTATAATGATATAAATCAGGTATCTATTATGTAACAAATGTGTAGCAGAACAAATGGTCAATATATTTATAACAGGAATCAGAAATTGCTCACTGAGGTCCCCTCCCAAAACCCCTCCTCTCCGTTCGCAAGCTTTCGGCGCTTCGCACCTCCATCTTCGCCCCCCCCCCCCCGAACATTTCTTCTACCCCACCAGGGGCGGAATTATGGGGAGGGGCCGGGGGGCATGTCCCCCCCCCCCCGGTTATCGCAAGTTTAGGTAATACATCATTAAATTATCGAAATATTTTTTGTTCAAAGACCAATTTTCAACAATGAAAAAAGTTTTGCCCCCCCCCCGTCAAAGTTGTCTAGATCCGCCGCTGTACCCCAGAATCAGTTCTTCGGCACCCCCCCCCCCGCCGAAAAAAAATTCTCCCCCCTCCCCAATGCCATAATCCTGGCTACGGGCCTGCCCGGGTCCGAATAGTCACTTCGAATTTATCAATAATAAATATAAATACTGAAGTCTTTAAAATATTTTAAATAATGTATCAATTTACAATTTGCTAATTTGATCATTGAAATAACTTTTTATTACTTATGAAAATGGCGACTAGTGAAACCTCGTCGAAAATAATGATTCGTTTCTGGATGCACTGAAATGGTTTGTTTTTAGTAAAACCGACAATGGACAATGCGCATATTTTTCAAGTCCCTGACTATGGGGGTGAACGCGGCAAAATTTGCATAACTTTTTATCAGCGGGATGTTAGCGTGGAGCAATTACCAAAATTTTTGTCTCGTGTGATACTATCTTAATAGGGAGCCGTAGCCGGAGCCGTCAAATTTGTGGGAGCCGGAGCCGAAAAACAATATGGCGGCTCCGCAAGCCTGCTGTCTGTCTGTCTATCTATCTATCTGTCTATCTATCTATCTATCTATCTATCTATCTATCTATCTATCTATCTATCTATCTATCTATCTATCTATCTATCTATCTATCTATCTATCTATCTATCTATCTATCTATCTATCTATCTATCTATCTATCTATCTATCTATCTATCTATCTATCTATCTATCTATCTATCTATCTATCTATCTGTCTGTCTGTCTGTCTGTCTGTCTGTCTATCTGTCTCTCTATCTGTCTGCCTGCCTGCCTGTCTATTGGTATTATTAACGTTCTACTTCACCACAAGTGGGACTAGATGGCCGAGTGGTGTAGATACTCGACTGTCATCCTGAGAGTCCTGGGTTCGATCCCCAATGGTGAGGCCCATGGAATTTTTCCAGGTGAAATTTGGTGCAAAGTCGTCCCACAAGTCCACCCAGCTTTAAATGTGTACCTGACTTTAAGTTGGGAAATAAAGGCGGCTGGGCGTTGTGCTAACCACACAATACCTTCATATGCCGAGGTTATAGAAACAGATGAATTCCACACTTCATCTGCCCCATTTGGCCCGTTAGGGCTAAGGGAAACTTTACTTTTTTACTTCACCACAACACCTGCCTAAAATATCCATTAAAACAGGCGGGACAAACCTTCTGGATTAGAGGTTCTTAAATTTGGATGAAGGGACCAAGAGCAGTCAAGTGACATAAGACTTGATTCACAGTATATGGTTGGGGTGTCAATAAGCATTAATTCATTCACGTGAAAGATCAAACAGCCAATCAGACCGTACTATGCCCGAGGGCTACAGTTTTGCCCTCCATGGACTAAAAGAACATTTTTTTTATTTCGTCCTGTTAAAATTTTTTTTTCATGGATAATATCCAAGTAACAAACAGACAAAAATCAGGAGATTAAAAACTACTGAAAAGTTCTGATGCTCACTTAAAACCAAACTCAAATATTACGCTTGTAGTTTTATTCCCCATTACTGTATGTTTTTTTTTTAAGGGCCCGCTATTAACTTCAGAGCCCCCCGGGGGGGGGGAGGGGGAAGGGGGGGATTCAATCGACCTAAATCCGCCTGTGATAATGTATACATTACCGCTGTCGTCTTCTGTATGAGAGGGCTTGGTCGACTGGTGTTTCGTCCCCTGATTCTCTGTGGCCATAGTCCCTTGACTGGACGGGGCTGCTGTTCCCTGATTGTCCCTTGCTGTTCCCTGATTGTCCCCTGCTGTTCCCTGACTGTCCCCTGTTTCCGGGACATCATGCACTAAGGATAGATAGAAGGATAATTATTATTACACCTGTCCCTCTTTTTCCCTTATATATATTATATATTTCGAAGATATATTTGTTTCAAATTTATATTAGATGCAAGGTAACAAAACAACAGAGAGATCTCCAGAAAACATACACAAGACAATGACCAGCAGTAGCATATGGTAGTGAAACATGGACCATCAGCAAACAAGCAGAAAACATGCCAAACAATTGGGAAAGGAAAATATTACGAAAATGTATGGGCCAAAAAAGGACAATAACGAGTGGAGAAGTAGAACGAATTCAGAACTAAACGAACTATACGAAGAACCAAATATAACAGCTGAAATCAAAATGAATAGATTGAGGTGAGCAGGGCACATATAAAGACAGGAAAACAACACAGGTCCAAAAGCAATATATAAGGCAACACCCAATGAGAAAAGGCCTAAAGGCAGACCAAGAAGCAGATGGTTAGAGGAAGTGTAGAAAGACCTTAAAGCCTTAGGAGTGAGAGAGTGGAGGAAGAAGACCATGGATCGGGGAAAAGTGAAGAAGAGTAGTATGGCAGGTCAGGGCCCTAAATGGGCTGTAGAGAGTAGTATGACAGGCCAGGGCCCTAAATGGGCCGTAGAGAGTAGTATGGCAGGCCAGGGCCCTAAATGGGCCGTAGAGAGTAGTATGGCAGGCAAGGGCCCTAAATGGGCCGTAGAGAGTAGTATGGCAGGCCAGGGCCCTAAATGGGCCGTAGAGAGTAGTATGGCGGACCAGGGCCCTAAATGGGCCGTAGAGCCAAAGGGAGAAGAAGAAGATATTTATTTTAACCATTTATCAGCAGCTTTATTTTGATGAAAGTACGGTGCTCAATAATGTAATATTTATCAGATTTTAATAATGAATCTGTCTGTAGAAAAGGGAATAAAATGAATCCAGCAAAGAATTCAAGAAAAAAGGTGATTGAATATCGGTATTGATTTCTGGAACATATTTATGCTCTATAACAGTAAAGGTTTTTGTGTTTAAGAGGTGTGGGGGGTAGGGGAGGTGATGGGAAAATGGGGGATTGGGGAACTAAGTTGTAATAAATCTATAATTTATAACTTAAATGAGCGATTTTCAAGATGAAGATTAATTAGCTGTGTGAAATAGATAACACACCGTTTGGTGTCTTCCTCACTTGCATATGAAACAATGTTGCTTCAGTAAGTCAACTTCGAGTACTTAAATGCAATATGTTGCTACTATTATCGTAGAATAGATACACAGTAATTGATTGTTTTCAAACCTCATAATGTTTTTTTTTTCGGAAAATAGGGAAAAGAGGATTTTTTTGTTTTTTTTTTACTTTCAATCAGGTAATAATAAATGTCCCCTGTATATCTCCCGTGGTGCTATCGGCTATGGTTGGGGGGGGGGTGAAAGGGGGACGCCATAAAAACTCACCCCATCAGTGGATTATAGCATCTGAGAGATTTCATCTCATCCTTAAAGGGACTAGGGAGCGACCGATATGCTTTTTTACCGATAGTCCGATATCGATATTTTTCCCCAGCATTTTTGCCGATACCGATATTTTGCTATTAATGAAAGGGTGTCTTGCAGATGAAGATTAGAAGAACGAAAGATTTGAAAAGACAGACCGGAAGAACGAAGTCAGAAACTCAAACCATGCATGCATAATCTCAGAAATCTGCATGATTATTATTTGAAAATAAACTTATAAGAAACAATGTGTTGTTTTTACTTTTTACTTGTACTCAAACAGAAAAGTAAGATAAAGTTGTAAATAATTATTGTCAAACTAAAAAAGTAAAAATGTATTAATTGTTAATTGTAACTTCACTAACTTGTGAAAGTTGTGATGAAATTAAAATAATTTTCTTCGTTAATCTTTGTAATTTTTACTGAATCTACTTGTACCAGATTTTAAAAAAAAGTTTGAAAAATTAAAAATACTTAATTATATCAGTAAATCACTTCACTCAGGTGAACAGTTAACTGGAAGTCTGTAAGTAAAATTTAACTCTGTAAACCAAAACCAGTTTAGATTTGTGAAAAAAAAAACCAATGTATCGGCAGCCAAAAAATGGCCGGTCCGAAGGTTAACCGATAGTGCCAGTATCGGTCCAATACCGATCGCTCCCTACAAAAAACGGCCGGTCCGATAGTTAACCGATAGTGCCAATATCGGTCCGATACCGATACGTATCCGATTATCGGTCGCTCCCTTAAAGGGACTTACACATAGGAAGCTGTCATGTCTGATTGAGCTAAAAAATATTTGGTTCTCTTTAAACTAAAATTACAATGTTATCTTCTGTTTCTTTGCAAAGAATTCAATTCTAAGAATTTAAATACCTTAATATCAGTATATGCCATGTTTAAATTATGAGACTTTAAAATATTTTTGACTTTTTGCGGTCATTGTGGGGGGGGGGACATTACTTCGGACAGAAAAACTAAAGAACATGTCTTGACTCTGAACACAATACCTTGGATAGAACAACTAAAGAACATGTCTTGACTCTGAACACAATACCTTGGATAGAACAACTAAAGAACATGTCTTGACTCTGAACACAATACCTTGGATAGAACAACTAAAGAACATGTCTTGATGACATGAGTTATGAACCGAGTAGTAAACTGTCTCAGTCGCGCTCTGCGTACAGATGTTAGCCTCCAGGCAGTTCTCGCCTTTCGACGTCTTCACTTTACCGCCGTAGGTCAGGTTCAGCTCCGGAGCTGTCACACCCTCCGCGCAGACGGCAAAGCTCGCGGTGGACTTGGCTGGCAAGCTGATCTGGCAGTCGGCCGCGCCCTTTACATTTTCACCGTTTACCCTCAGGGAGACAACCACGGGCACGTCTTGTGATTTGAAACGTTAAGAGTTAGTCTCTTGACAATGTTGCAATCGAACAAAAAAGGTTAAAAAAACAGCCAATCATCAAGATAATTAAGTTAGGTCAACTCATCAGAGGCGTAGCTAGGGGGTTGCGGTGGGGGGTACATATGTCCCCGGGCGCCGAGGTTCAGGGGCGCCAAATGGTATATTTTACATATAATATTATATGGTTTTGAATGGGGGGCGCTAAAAGGTATTAAAAAGATAAAATGCCCCGGGCGCAAGTTGCCTTGCCCCCTCGCTACACCTCTGCAATTCATAAATGTCTTATTTCTACGCTACGTATTTTAACATTAACAATCCAATGTCACCTTTCTGAATAGTTGGGAATTTCACACCAATGTTTGCCTCGTTAATTTTAATCAAATTTCCGCTGTACATCGCGTTGGCCAAAGACAGGTATCTCAACGTGTAAATTTTACCTTCAACTTTTTTACAGACGCATCCCTCGTTCATGCTGGTTGGCACACGCAAAATTTAAATGAAGGCTACAAAACTGATAAAAAAATAGTAAACAGGAAAAGAAACTGTCCAACGGTTGCAGAAACATAAAAATGGTTATAGAAACCGTAAAACGGTTATGGAAACAGTAAAATGGTTATAGAAAAAACAGTAAAATGGTTGCAGAAATAATAAAATGGTTACAGAAATAATATTGAGAAATGGTTATAGAAATTGTAAAATAGTTATAGAAATAGTAGAATAGTTATAGAAATAGTAAAAGAGTTATAGAAATAGTAAAATGGTTATAGAAATAGTAAAATAGTTATAGAAATAGTAAAATAGTTATAGAAATAGTAAAATGGTTATAGAAATAGTAAAATGGTTATAGAAAAACAGTAAAATGGTTTTATGAAACAATAACATCACTAATTTTTTTTTTAATTAGTCGCTTACTAACAAATATTTTTTAAATTTATTTTGCATTGAAATTATCCTAAACTTTTCTCCCTGAGGCTTTGTCTTTGGCTAAACTTTCTCTCTTTAATTAAATCTAATCTCCAGTAGTAACATCCACCCCCACCCCCCAACCAATTAGAGTTCAGGGGGGACACTTCAAGTGGTACGATGTTCAACTGAAGTAATGAGAGCCGCCTACACGTTGTTGACCATAGCAACACCCCCATTTTTTTGACACCATAACTAAATTACTTTCTAGCATTTTGTTGAGTCTGCCGATTCTATATATGGCGCAATCCATAATTTGGGGGCTAATTGATTACAGTATCGTAGTCGGGTATACATTTCGACTCGTCCCGCCAACAATTATTAATTCACCAGGATAGAAAAATTGTCAAGTGGGTCAACAACTCGATTGAAACAGTTGTGCTGTCTATGATGTCCACGTCATTCATGTCGGCCTTGACCTCCATATCGACGACATCTTTTCCCGCCAATAAACCATGCTTGCAAAATAAGGACTTGCTAGAGTCAGTCACTTCGAAGCTAGCCTCGCCTTGGTAGATGAATGGAAGAAAAAAAAGTTAGAAAGATTGAGTCAGAAATAAGGTCAAATGCTACAATCTTCTCATTCACTAGGTCACTGTAAAGCTACAAATGACATAGTTACAGATGACGAAATCGTCTGGTAAATTGGTAAGTGATATAATGCCATTAACTCATTCATGTATGATTCAGGCATTAAGCTAGCCATTACAGACAGAATTTGAAATTAATTTTTTTCTCTAAATTTCTCTCTACTATAATTTCCTGAGGAGTCGAGTGGTCGTTTGACGTAGAGCGCTCGACTGTCGACCGGAGGGGTCCCGGAATCGAACCTCAAAGAGAACCTTGGGATCTTTTTCAGGTACTAGTTAACCCTACAGTGCCTCATGATTCAATTATGAATCAACCATATTTTTTTCATTATTATAATCTAATTATTAACTTTGGCCTAAAAAGGTGAATGTATTTATTCACGTTATCTCAGAGGGATGTAAAATTACCGGAAAAGCATGCGCAAGTCCACACAGTTTTTAAGCTGTGGGAGTAAAGGCGGCGGGGAATTATGCTAACCGCATAATCTCGTAATAAGCTGAAACAGGTGAGTTCTACACTTCATCTGCCCCGATGAACTCTTTGGGGCTTAAGGAAACTTAACTTTTAAAAAAAAAAATAATTACCTGAATCTTGAGCTGTAAGTACCAATACAAGTAGTAGTTGCGTACAAGATAAACAATCGAAATGAACTTTTAACTTTAGTGTTATCAGATTCTTTACATTCTGGAACATTTTATTATCTTATCCTTCGACTAAAATCCAACATCAAACAGTTTCCGTTCAAATGGATTGCACATGAATTCACGGGTGCGCACACATTGGCACACAAGCACCACAATGCGGAGTGCAATTTCAATTTGTAATTTAAGATGCGCATTAGCAAACTTTGTTTTATAAATGCCCAGTGAAGTAAACCAGACACATCATACAGCACTATGATGTACATTCAGCGAATTGTTTGTGAACAAGTAGGCTAGACATTCATGGGTTGATACAGCGATTGGAACCAGAGGCGACACCAAAGACTGGGAGGGAAGGAAATGTTCTCACTACGTCTCTCTCGGTGGCCTCCATGGTCATTGCATAGTCGGCTATGGTGAGGATGAAAGAAGGGCACGGCTGAAATCAGTGGCGTAGAGAGCTAAACTCGCGCCGGGGCACAATACCTTTTTATATAATATTATATGCTTTTCGGACCATTAGGCGCCCATTTGTCAGTAGCGCCCTGGGTATGATGCCGCCCCCCCCCCCCACTACGCCACTGGCTGAAATTGTCTTAGTAGTGGTTGAGAGGATCTTAAATAAACATTTCATCTTTCCGACTTACAGGGACTTCAAAGTTCGATAACTGTAATTTTTCGAAATACCTGCGGTGAAGAGGACATTCTATAAGGGGGAATATACATTTTGACTAATTTATGAATAATTTATGTATAAGGTATGGATAAGTCGAAACAGTGAGCTCAGTTTCTTCAACCTCTCAGTCTCATGATAAGCGCAACTGGTTCAGTTCCATCAGTTCCATTTCACAGGCACGGAATAAAAACGAAATGTCTCTCAGACCTACGGATTTTCTGGATAGTTGATTTCATTATTTTTACGTCACATATCTAGAATTATTTACATTGATTTCTTTTCTCTGGGAAAATTTTTTTTTCCATTTTCTCCATGATCGTATTATGTTTTGAGAAATCCATATACAGAGTAAGAGTTTATTTGAATCTGTTGCTACCAATGAATGAAACTAATAGTACTACCAACCACTAGTGACAGGCTGACCCAGTGATTAAAAACAAAGCGTTGGGTAGCTAGGGAGTGAGGGATAGGGGGGAGGCGTTACCGTCGCGTTACAGAATCATCTCAGACAAGATCAAAGGCCCGGTACCCGGACCGGCGAGTGACTCCGTATAATTGAGTTGTATCCCTTTGACCATCTTTACAGCTTTACATAATTTTTTACTACTGTGAATTCCCAAGACTATTTTTAGCCAAGCAAGATTTCACTCCCCTTGAGTGAGACTAAAATTTTGGAATTCCCCAGTCTATTTTTAGCCTCGGAAGTTATACACGCTCGCTCGCACGCTCGCCAGGCTAGACGATTATGTATTTGATGACGTTCAACATGTTGGCCGTTTTCAGGATTCTAATCTTTCAAAGTTTTCCTTTTTCTCCACAATCTCAAAAAACGTTCTGAGAGATGCTTTTAGACTTTTCTTTCTGCGTTTATATTCGTGTGGCGCTTTGCATGTGAGGTTCGCGAATAGATGATGTTTGGAATCTAGGCTGAAGCCTGTCAGATACCACCAACTTGCTGTGCCATTTTTAGTGCACGCTTTTTCTTTTTTTTTTGATCAAGCAGAAACATGTCACATGATATGTATCCCTGCCACACAACCGTTCTTAGCCCCGCCCCTCCCTCCAACCACTGGCAAAGGCCACCTTTCCGGACCACACTCGTATTAAATCTAATGTTATTGGGGGCCCAAACAGGTACTTAAGCTTAGTGCCCTTAAATACCTGCACCTATGGGTCCTCGAAAACGTAGGGGGCGGCTCTCTCTTTCTTGGGGGGCCATTGATTAACACCCTGCTGCGCACAAAAAAAAATTGTTTGCCAATGTGAATTACTAGTTTATTCTTTTAAAATATCCTACAAAATCATTATATATATATATATATATATATATATATATGTATACTTATAAGACCCATTTGTTGCCTGTCTGTCTGTCTGTCTGTCTGTTCCCTTATAACTCAAGATCCAGACAAACAAATAACGTGAAATTTGTTACACATACACATAATTACATGGGGAAGGTTATAGGACAGGTTTGTTTCATCTCGATGGGTAGTTTAATTGTAATTAATTTTTTTTTATTTTAGTATTTTACTATATTAAAGTAATCTCGACGGCGCCATAAATAAAATTCCTCTGTGACGTCATTTCCCGATAATCGAATAGAACTTGCGCGCTGGTGCTGTATTGTGCCTTTGTGATGCAAAGAATTGTTGATGTTTTTCATGCTCTCTGATTTGTACAGTTTGAGGAAGGTAAAGGAATGAAGAAGGTATAGTTGGGACAGCTAGTACCGTCAGTATCAGAAGTACTATCACCAGTATGATAAATTTTATCAGAAAGCCACTATCTGTAGAGTAAAAAACAATTTTTTTATTGTGTCAAGTTGAAGCCTTTTATTGTAAGTATGATGAATTATTCCTTCATTAATTCAAATCTATCTATCTATCTATCTATCTATCTACCTATCTACCTATCTATCTATCTATCTATCTATCTATCTATCTATCTATCTATCTATCTATCTATCTATCTATCTATCTATTATCTATCTAATCTATCTACTTCCTATCTATCTATCTATATCTATATCTATCTATCTATCTATCTATCTATCTATCTATCTATCTATCTATCTATCTATCTATCTATCTATCTATATCTATCTATCTATCTATCTATCTATTCATCTATCTATCTATCTATCTATTCATCTATCTATCTATCTATTCATCTATCTATCTATCTATCTATCTATCTATCTATCTATCTATCTATCTATCTATCTATCTATATCTATCTATCTATCTCTATCTATCTATCTATCTATCTATCTATCTATCTATCTATCTATCTATCTATCTATCTATCTATCTATCTATCTATCTATCTATCTATCTATCTATCTATCTATCTATCTGTCAGGCTTGTCTGTCTGTCTGTCTGTCTGTCAGGCTTGCTAGAAGCCGGATCCGGACAAGGGAGCTGCTACTTTTTGCTTGGAGGCCGGAGCCGTAACATATGGCGGCTCCACGGCTCCCAAATGTTTTTTTACAGCAAATTTTTTAGCTTTAAAATTACCCAAATTTGTTTGATTGTTTGCCTCCTACAATTTGTTACTAGACTAAAAAACAAAATGGTAGCTTTCTGTATTTAACAATTTTATTATAAACAGAATATCTGAAATAGAGCAGATAAATTTATAAGGCTGTGCAAATATTCGGACCTGGGTCCCAATAAAATTCAATTGTTTTCGGACCCGTGGCAAATGTGCACTAAGCTTAGCTATATTTAAACTTTATTAGACGGAACACGAAAAAATAATAATACAGAGTCCGCTTAGTGGAACCCCTAGACACTGAGTAACGATTAAATCATACAATTCAAACAATTATAAAAAAATAAACAAAACAATAATAAAGTTTATGTATAGCTAAGCTAAGTGCATATTTGCCACGGGTCCGAATTCGACAATCGGACTTTATTGGGACGGGTCCGAATAAAAATCTGAGTTTATTGGTACCAAGGTCCAGGCCCATGAGCAGAGGGGCTAGGGGCTGACTCCCCCGTTAATGACCTGAGCCCCCCCGTGCATGATTTGAGCTTTTTGACGAAATTTTTAATAATAACGGCTATAAACATCATCAATCATTTTGTTCAATTTCCGTTTTAGGGGCCCGGACTGAGCTTTGGCCAATCAACTTTTTTGAAAATATTAATATCAGCACGGGGGCCCGTAAATGCTCACCCCTGCCCAGGGGACCCCGAAGAAATTTCTTTCCCGGTGGGCCTGTTTTGCAACCTTGTAAATGGTTTTATATATTGATATCTTTTCTGAGGACAACTTAGCAGCTTAAATAAGTTAACAAAATAATATTGACTTCTGACTTTCACTTTTATACATATCTTAATAATAAAATAATAAAGTATAAACCATCGTGATTTCTGAGTGACGTTTTTTAATTTGGTAAATTTACTTTTTAGCAGAATTAATTTTATTTTAAATTGAATAATTATGACTGGTCAATTTGTTGTTGATGAGATCTGTTCTTTGTTTTCAATATTTTATAAGAAATATCACACAAATAGCTAAGCTATATTCGGCCTGCATCTTTGTCGTTCTTCCGGGTTGTACGTTTAACCAACAGTATAATGATATAATCAGGTATCTATTATGTAACAAATGTGTAGCAGGAACAAAATGGTCAATATATTTATAACAGGAATCAGAAATTGCTCACTGGGAGGTCCCCTCCCAAAACCCCTCCTCTCCGTTCGCAAGCTGGCGCTTCGCACCTCCATCTTCGTCTCCGAACATTTCTTCACCACCAGGGCGGAATTATGGGGAGGGTCAAAAGGCGTCCCCCCCCCCGGTTATCGCAAGTTTAGGTAATACATCATTAAATTATCGAAATATTTTTTGTTCAAAGACCAATTTTCAATGAATGAAAAAAGTTTTGCTTTTCCCTGTCAAAGTTGTCTAGATCCGCCGCTGTACCCCAGAATTAGTTCTTCGGCACCCCCCCGCCGAAAAAAAATTACTCCCCCTCCCAATGCCATAATCCTGGCTACGGGCCTCGCCCGGGGGTCCGGGAATAGTCACTTCGAATTTATCAATAATAAATATAAATACTGAAGTCTTTAAAATATTTTAAATAATGTATCAATTTACAATTTGCTAGATTTTGATCATTGAAATAACTTTATTACTTATGAAAATGGCGACTAGTGAAACCTCGTCGAAAATAATGATTCGTTTCTGGATGCACTGAAATGGTTTGTTTTTAGTAAAACCGACAATGGACAATGCGCATATTTTTCAAGTCCCTTGACTATGGGGGTGAACGCGGCAAAATTTGCATAACTTTTTATCAGCGGGATGTTAGCGTGGAGCAATTACCAAAATTTTTTGTCTCGTGTGATACTATCTTAATAGGGAGCCGTAGCCGAAGCCGTCAATAAATTGTGGGAGCCGGAGCCGAAAAACAATATGGCGGCTCCGCAAGCCTGCTGTCTGTCTGTCTATCTATCTATCTGTCTATCTATCTATCTATCTATCAATCTATCTATCTAATATCTATCTATCTATCTATCTATCTATCTATCTATCTATCTATCTATCTATCTATCTATCTATCTATCTATCTATCTATCTATCTATCTATCTATCTATCTATCTATCTATCTATCTATCTATCTATCTATCTATCTATCTATCTGTCTGTCTGTCACAAGTCTGTCTGTCTGTCTATCTGTCTCTCCTATCTGTCTGCCTGCCTGCCTGTCTATTGGTATTATTAACGTTCTACTTCACCACAAGTGGGACTAGATGGCCGAGTGGGTGTAGATACTCGACTGTCATCCTGAGGAGTCCTGGGTTCGATCCCCAATGGTGAGGCCCATGGAATTTTTTCCAGGTGAAATTTGGTGCAAAGTCGTCCCACAAGTCCACCCAGCTTTAAATGTGTACCTGACTTTAAGTTGGGAAATAAAGGCGGCTGGGCGTTGTGCTAACTACACAATACCTTCATATGCCGAGGTTATAGAAACAGATGAATTCCACACTTCATCTCAAGCCCCATTTGGACCCGTTAGGGCTAAGGGAAGGCTTTACTTTTTTACTTCACCACAACACCTGCCTAAAATATCCATTAAAACAGGCGGGGACAAACCTTCTGGATTAGAGGTTCTTAAATTTGGATGAAGGGACCAAGAGCAGTCAAGTGACATAAGACTTGATTCACAGTATATGGTTGGGGTGTCAATAAGCATTAATTCATTCACGTGAAAGATCAAACAGCCAATCAGACCGTACTATGCCCGAGGGCTACAGTTTTGCCCTCCATGGACTAAAGAACATTTTTTTTATTTCGTCCTGTTAAAATTTTTTTCATTCATGGATAATATCCAAGTAACAAACAGACAAAATCAGGAGATTAAAAACTACTGAAAAGTTCTGATGCTCACTTAAAACCAAACTCAAATATTACGCTTGTAGTTTTATTCCCCCATTACTGTATGTTTTTTTTTTTAAGGGCCCGCTATTAACTTCAGAGCCCCCCGGGGGGGGGGAGGGGGAAGGGGGATTCAATCGACCTAAATCCGCCTGTGATAATGTATACATTACCGCTGTCGTCTTCTGTATGAGAGGGCTTGGTCGACTGGTGTTTCGTCCCCTGATTCTCTGTGGCCATAGTCCCTTGACTGGACGGGGCTGCTGTTCCCTGATTGTCCCTTGCTGTTCCCTGATTGTCCCCTGCTGTTCCCTGACTGTCCCCTGTTTCCGGGACATCATGCACTAAGGATAGATAGAAGGATAATTATTATTACACCTGTCCCACTCTTTTTCCCTTTATATATATTATATATTTCGAAGATATTATATTTGTTTCAAATTTATATTAGATGCAAGGTAACAAAACAACAGAGAGATCTCCAGAAAACATACACAAAGACAATGACCCATTCAGCAGTAGCATATGGTAGTGAAACATGGACCATCAGCAAACAAGCAGAAAACATGCCAAACAATTGGGAAAGGAAAATATTACGAAAATGTATGGGCCAAAAAAGGACAATAACGAGTGGAGAAGTAGAACGAATTCAGAACTAAACGAACTATACGAAGAACCAAATATAACAGCTGAAATCAAAATGAATAGATTGAGGTGAGCAGGGCACATATAAAGACAGGAAAACAACACAGGTCCAAAAGCAATATATAAGGCAACACCCAATGAGAAAAGGCCTAAAAGGCAAGACCAAGAAGCAGATGGTTAGAGGAAGTGTAGAAAGACCTTAAAGCCTTAGGAGTGAGAGAGTGGAGGAAGAAGACCATGGATCGGGGAAAAGTGAAGGAGTAGTATGGCAGGGTCAGGGCCCTAAATGGGCTGTAGAGAGTAGTATGACAGGCCAGGGCCCTATGACTGGGCCGTGTAGAGAGTAGTATGGCAGGCCAGGGCCCTAAATGGGCCGTAGAGAGTAGTATGGCAGGCAAGGGCCCTAAATGGGCCGTAGAGAGTAGTATGGCAGGCCAGGGCCCTAAATGGGCCGTAGAGAGTAGTATGGCGGACCAGGGCCCTAAATGGGCCGTAGAGCCAAAGGGAGAAGAAGAAGATATTTATTTTAACCATTTATCAGCAGCTTTATTTTGATGAAAGTACGGTGCTCAATAATGTAATATTTATCAGACTTTAATAATGAATCTGTCTGTAGAAAAGGGAACAAAATGAATCCAACAAAGAATTCAAGAAAAAAGGTGATTGAATATCGGTATTGATTTCTGGAACATATTTATGCTCTATAACAGTAAAGGTTTTTGTGTTTAAGAGGTGTGGGGGGTAGGGGAGGTGATGGGAAAATGGGGGATTGGGGAACTAAGTTGTAATAAATCTATAATTTATAACTTAAATGAGCGATTTTCAAGATGAAGATTAATTAGCTGTGTGAAATAGATTACACACCGTTTGGTGGCCTCCTCACTAGCATATGAAACAATGTTGCATCAGTAAGTCAGCTTCGAGTACTTTAACGCAATGTGTTGCTACTATTATCGTACAATAGATATACAGTAATTGATTGTTTTCAAACCTCATAATGGTTTTTTTTTTTCGGAAAATATGGAAAAGAGGATATTTTTGTTTTTTTACTTTCAGTCAGGTAATAATAAATGTCCCCTGTATATCTCCCGTGGTGCTATCGGCTATGGTTGGGGGGGGTGAAAGGGGGGACGCCATAAAAACTCACCCCATCAGTGGATTATAGCATCTGAGAGATTTCATCTCATCCTTAAAGGGACTAGGGAGCGACCGATATGCTTTTTTTACCGATAGTCCGATATCGATATTTTTCCCCAGCATTTTTTGCCGATACCGATATTTTGCTATTAATGAAAGGGTGTCTTGCAGATGAAGATTAGAAGAACGAAAGATTTGAAAAGACAGACCGGAAGAACGAAGTCAGAAACTCAAACCATGTCTGCATAATCTCAGAAATCTGCATGATTATTGTTTAAAATTAAACTTATAAGAAGCAATGTGTTGTTTTTACTTTTTACTTGTACACAAACAGAAAAGTAAGATAAAGTTGTAAACAATTAATATCAAACTAAAAAAGTAAAAATGTATTAATTGTTAATTGTAATTCTTGTGAAAGTTGTGATGAAATTAAAATAATTTTCTTCGTTAATCTTTGTAATTTTTACTGAATCTACTTGTACCAGATTTTAAAAAAAAGTTTGAAAAATTAAAAACATTTAATTATATCAGTAAATCACTTCACTTAGGTGAACAGTTAACTGAAAGTCTGTAAGTAAACTTTAACTCTGTAAACCAAAACCAGTTAAGAAATACTAGATTTGTGAAAAAAAACAAAAAAAAAACAATGTATCGGCAGCCAAAAAATGGCCGGTCCGAAGGTTAACCGATAGTGCCAGTATCGGTCCAATACCGATCCGATTATAGTTCGCTCCCTACAAAAAACGGCCGGTCCGATAGTTAACCGACAGTGCCAATATCGGTCCGATACCGATACCTATCCGATTACCGGTCGCTCCCTAAAAGGGACTTACACATAAGAAGCTGTCATGACTGACAGAGGTAAAAAATATTTGGTTCTCTTTAAACTGAAATTACAATGTTATCTTCTGTTTCTTTGCAAAGAACTCAATTCTAAGAATTTAAATACCTTAATATCGGTATATGCCATGTTTAAATTAAGTTATGATACTTTAAAATATTTTTGACTTTCTTTCGGTCATTGTAGGGGGACATTACTTCGGACAGAACAACTAAAGAACATGTCTTGACTCTGAACACAAAACCTTGGATAGAACAGCTAAAGAAAGTAGACTTGACTTTTAACACAATACCTTGGACAGAACAGCTAAAGAAAGTACTCTTGACTCTGAACACAATACCTTGGACAAAACAGCTAAAGAAAGTGTCTTGATGACATGAGTTTTGAACCGAGTAGTAAACTGGCTCAGTCGCGCTCTGCGTACAGATGTTAGCCTCCAGACAGTTCTCGCCTTTCGACATCTTCACTTTACCGCCGTAGGTCAGGTTCAGCTCCGGAACTGTCACACCCTCCGCGCAGACGGCGAAGCTCGCGGTGGACTTGGCTGGCAAGCTGATCTGGCAGTCGGCTGCGCCCTTCACATTTTCACCGTTAACCCTCAGGGAGACAACCACGGGCACGTCTTGTGATTTGAAACGTTAAGAGTTACGTCTCTTGACAATGTTGCAATCCAACAAAAAAGGTTAAAAAAAACAGCCAAATCATCAAGATAATTAAGTTAGGTCAACTCATCAGAGGCGTAGCTAGGGGGTTGCGGTGGGGGGTACATATGTCCCCGGGCGCCGAGGTTCAGGGGCGCCAAATGGTATATTTTACATATAATATTATATGGTTTTGAATGGGGGGGGGGCGCTAAAAAGGTATTAAAAAGATAAAATGCCCCGGGCGCAAGTTGCCTTGCCCCCTCGCTACGCCTCTGCAATTCATAAATGCCTTATTTCTACGCTACGTATTTTAACATTAACAATCCAATGTCACCTTTCTGAATAGTTGGGAATTTCACACCAATGTTTGCCTCGTTAATTTTAATCAAATTTCCGCTGTACATCGCGTTGGCCAAAGACAGGTATCTCAACGTGTAAATTTTACCTTCAACTTTTTTACAGACGCATCCCTCGTTCGCTGGGTTGGCACACGCAAAATTTAAATGAAGGCTACAAAACTGATAAAAAAATAGTAAACAGGAAAAGAAACTGTCCAACGGTTGCAGAAACATAAAAATGGTTATAGAAACCGTAAAACGGTTATGGAAACAGTAAAATGGTTATAGAAAAAACAGTAAAATGGTTGCAGAAATAATAAAATGGTTACAGAAATAATATTGAAATGGTTATAGAAATTGTAAAATAGTTATAGAAATAGTAGAATAGTTATAGAAATAGTAAAAGAGTTATAGAAATAGTAAAATGGTTATAGAAATAGTAAAATAGTTATAGAAATAGTAAAATAGTTATAGAAATAGTAAAATGGTTATAGAAATAGTAAAATGGTTATAGAAAAACAGTAAAATGGTTTTATGAAACAATAACATCACTAATTTTTTTTTAATTAGTCGCTTACTAACAAATATTTTTTTTTTAAATTTATTTTGCATTGAAATTATCCTAAACTTTTCTCCCTGAGGCTTTGTCTTTGGCTAAACTTTCTCTCTTTAATTAAATCTAATCTCCAGTAGTAACATCCACCCCCCCACCCCCCAACCAATTAGAGTTCAGGGGGGGGGGGACACTCTCAAGTGGTACGATGTTCAACTGAAGTAATGAGAGCCGCCTACACGTTGTTGACCATAGCAACACCCCCATTTTTTTGACACCATAACTAAATTACTTTCTAGCATTTTGTTGAGTCTGCCGATTCTATATATGGCGCAATCCATAATTTGGGGGCTAATTGATTACAGTATCGTAGTCGGGTATACATTTCGACTCGTCCCGCCAACAATTATTAATTCACCGGGATAGAAAAATTGTCAAGTGGGTCAACAGCCTCGATTGAAACAGTTGTGCTGTCTATGATGTCCACGTCATTCATGTCGGCCTTGACCTCCATATCGACGACATCTTTTCCCGCCAATAAACCATGCTTGCAAAATAAGGACTTGCTAGAGTCAGTCACTTCGAAGCTAGCCTCGCCTTGGTAGATGAATGGAAGAAAAAAAAGTTAGAAAGATTGAGTCAGAAATAAGGTCAAATGCTACAATCTTCTCATTCACTAGGTCACTGTAAAGCTACAAATGACATAGTTACAGATGACGAAATCGTCTGGTAAATTGGTAAGTGATATAATGCCATTAACTCATTCATGTATGATTCAGGCATTAAGCTAGCCATTACAGACAGAATTTGAAATTAATTTTTTTTCTCTAAATTTCTCTCTACTATAATTTCCTGAGGAGTCGAGTGGTCGTTTGACGTAGAGCGCTCGACTGTCGACCGGAGGGGTCCCGGAATCGAACCTCAAAGAGAACCTTGGGATCTTTTCAGGTACTAGTTAACCCTACAGTGCCTCATGATTCAATTATGAATCAACCATATTTTTTTCATTATTATAATCTAATTATTAACTTTGGCCTAAAAAGGTGAATGTATTTATTCACGTTATCTCAGAGGGATGTAAAATTACCGGAAAAGCATGCGCAAGTCCACACAGTTTTTAAGCTGTGGGAGTAAAGGCGGCGGGGAATTATGCTAACCGCATAATCTCGTAATAAGCTGAAACAGGTGAGTTCTACACTTCATCTGCCCCGATGAACTCTTTGGGGCTTAAGGAAACTTAACTTTTTAAAAAAAAAAATAATTACCTGAATCTTGAGCTGTAAGTACCAATACAAGTAGTAGTTGCGTACAAGATAAACAATCGAAATGAACTTTTAACTTTAGTGTTATCAGATTCTTTACATTCTGGAACATTTTATTATCTTATCCTTCGACTAAAATCCAACATCAAACAGTTTCCGTTCAAATGGATTGCACATGAATTCACGGTGCGCACACATTGGCACACAAGCACCACAATGCGGAGTGCAATTTCAATTTGTAATTTAAGATGCGCATTAGCAAACTTTGTTTTATAAATGCCCAGTGAAGTAAACCAGACACATCATACAGCACTATGATGTACATTCAGCGAATTGTTTGTGAACAAGTAGGCTAGACATTCATGGGTTGATACAGCGATTGGAACCAGAGGCGACACCAAAGACTGGGAGGGAAGGAAATGTTCTCACTACGTCTCTCTCGGTGGCCTCCATGGTCATTGCATAGTCGGCTATGGTGAGGATGAAAGAAGGGCACGGCTGAAATCAGTGGCGTAGAGAGCTAAACTCGCGCCGGGGCACAATACCTTTTTATATAATATTATATGCTTTTCGGACCATTAGGCGCCCATTTGTCAGTAGCGCCCTGGGTATGATGCCGCCCCCCCCCCCCACTACGCCACTGGCTGAAATTGTCTTAGTAGTGGTTGAGAGGATCTTAAATAAACATTTCATCTTTCCGACTTACAGGGACTTCAAAGTTCGATAACTGTAATTTTTCGAAATACCTGCGGTGAAGAGGACATTCTATAAGGGGGAATATACATTTTGACTAATTTATGAATAATTTATGTATAAGGTATGGATAAGTCGAAACAGTGAGCTCAGTTTCTTCAACCTCTCAGTCTCATGATAAGCGCAACTGGTTCAGTTCCATCAGTTCATTTCACAGGCACGGAATAAAAACGAAATGTCTCTCAGACCTACGGATTTTCTGGATAGTTGATTTCATTATTTTTACGTCACATATCTAGAATTATTTACATTGATTTCTTTTCTTGGGAAAATTTTTTTTTTCCGTTTCTCCATGATCGTATTATGTTTTGAGAAATCCATATACAGAGTAAGAGTTTATTTGAATCTGTTGCTACCAATGAATGAAACTAATAGTACTACCAACCACTAGTGACAGGCTGACCCAGTGATTAAAAACAAAGCGTTGGGTAGCTAGGGAGTGAGGGATAGGGGGGGAGGCGTTACCGTCGCGTTACAGAATCATCTCAGACAAGATCAAAGGCCCGGTACCCGGACCGGCGAGTGACTCCGTATAATTGAGTTGTATCCCTTTGACCATCTTTACAGCTTTACATAATTTTTTGCACTACTGTGAATTCCCAAGACTATTTTTAGCCAAGCAAGATTTCACTCCCCTTGAGTGAGACTAAAATTTTGGAATTCCCCAGTCTATTTTTAGCCTCGGAAGTTATACACACGCTCGCTCGCACGCTCGCCAGGCTAGACGATTATGTATTTGATGACGTTCAACATGTTGGCCGTTTTCAGGATTCTAATCTTTCAAAGTTTTCTTTTTCTCCACAATCTCAAAAAACGTTCTGAGAGATGCTTTTAGACTTTTAATTCTGCGTTTATATTCGTGTGGCGCTTTGCATGTGAGGTTCGCGAATAGATGATGTTTGGAATCTAGGCTGAAGCCTGTCAGATACCACCAACTTGCTGTGCCATTTTTAGTGCACCTTTTTCTTTTTTTTGATCAAGCAGAAACATGTCACATGATATGTATCCCTGCCACACAACCGTTCTTAGCCCCGCCCCCTCCCTCCAACCACTGGCAAAAGGCCACCTTTCCGGACCACACTCGTATTAAATCTAATGTTATTGGGGGCCCAAACAGGTACTTAAGCTTAGTGCCCTTAAATACCTGCACCTATGGGTCCTCGAAAACTTAGGGGTCGGCTCTCTCTTTCTTGGGGGCCATTGATTTACACCCTGCTGCGCACAAAAAAAGTTGTTTGACAATGTGAACTACTAGTTTATTCTTTTAAAATATCCTACAAAATCATTATATATATATATATATATATATATATATATATGTATACTTATAAGACCCATTTGTTGCCTGTCTGTCTGTCTGTCTGTCTGTTCCCTTATAACTCAAGATCCAGACAAACAAATAACGTGAAATTTGTTACACATACACATAATTACATGGGGAAGGTTATAGGACAGGTTTTGTTTCATCTCGATGGGTAGTTTAATTGTAATTAATTTTTTTTTATTTTAGTATTTTACTATATTAAAGTAATCTCGACGGCGCCATAAATAAAATTCCTCTGTGACGTCATTTCCCGATAATCGAATAGAACTTGCGCGCTGGTGCTGTATTGTGCCTTTGTGATGCAAAGAATTGTTGATGTTTTTCATGCTCTCTGATTTGTACAGTTTGAGGAAGGTAAAGGAATGAAGAAGGATTTTAGAAGAAGTGTGAAGCCACAATAAGTATATATATATATATATATATATATATATATATATATATATAGAGAGAGAGAGAGAGAGGGGGGGGAAGGATAGAGATAAAGAGAGAGAGAGATAAAAGAGAGAGAGGGGGGGCAGGGGAGAGAGAGGAAAGGAGGGTAGGAGGGAGGGAGGGAGGGGGAGAGAGGAGGGGGTGATGGACGGGGGGAAAAAGGAGGGGGAGAGAGGGAGATGGGAGAGGGAGTAGGGGGGGAGAGGGAGCAGGGGAGAGGGAGAGAGAAAGGAAGGGAGGGAGAGAGGGGGTAGGGAGGGAGAGAGAGGGGGAGGGAGGGAGAGAGAGGGTGGGAGAGAAGGAGGGAGAGAGATAAAGAGTGAGGGGGGCAGGGAGGGAGAGAGAGAGGGAATGAGGGAGGAAGGGGAGAGAGGGGGAGGGAGAAAGAGAGGTGGGAAAGGGGGAGGGAGAAAAAGGAGGGAGAGAGGGGCTTACATATAAAGAAATACACAATAGTAAATTCTGTTCCCTTGACTTTAATGGTGGGAGGGAAGGAGGGGGAGAGAGAGAGAGGGAGATGGGAGAGGGACGGAGAGAGATTGGAGAGAGGGAGGGAGAGGGAGGGAGGGAGGGAGAGAGGGGGAGGGAGGGGGGAGGAGAGAGAGGAAGGGAGAGAGGGGGTAGGAGAAAACAGGAAGGGTAAACAGAAAACCTTATTTTAAACCCGGGCAAAGCCGGGTACTTGCAACTAGTATATATATATATAAATCTATTAGTACTAATCATCGAGACAATAATTATATGATTGTCATGTATTCAATGGTGCAATGAATTCACATTATCATTTATTGGAGTGATTTTCCTTATATAGCTAAAAAAAAAAACCTGTAAATTTCACTCAAAACGTTTTACCAGTTTAAATAATAATAGTAATAATAATAATAATAATAATAAAGACCGCTTGCATATTTTATATGACGTATATATGTTTAGGTTACAGGCCAAGATAATCTTTTACAGGCTAAAAATAAAACTTAATAAAACGCCATCGGACTAAAAACTATGGAATTATAATAATTAAACTAGTGACCATTTCTCTTTAATTGTGTTTAATTCAATCTCAAGTTCCAGCATCGATTTAAAATGCCGCCTGCTACAGAGTTATGTCCCATTTCTTTGAATCTTATTTTTTCCCGTTCTGTTTTTCATTTGTATACTTCTGTGCCGTATTCAAGAATTCCCATGTCAGGCATTTTGTGCTGTGAGACGCTTCTGACAGAGAGACTCCTGACTGAGAACCTGTGGGTCAATCTCTTCAGAGAGGCGAGTGACGATGTTCTGGGCAGAGCGTCCACGGGAGAAGATCTGCCCACTATGTCTGCCCTGCTGGACTGCCTGGTGTCTGAGAAATGATAAAACAAAGATAAATTATTGGAAACTATGTTTTACGAGACACAAACAACCCTTACAAAGTATATACACCCCCCCACCACAGAAGTATATACACCATAAAAAGTATATAAATCAGAAAGTATATACCTCACAGTTTGTAAAACAACGCACAACGTGTATATACCTGATGAAAGCTTATACCTCACAAAGTATATACACCTCAGAAAGTATATGCCCCACAAAGTATATATGCCTTTAGAACATACGTCTGTTTACACACTGGCCTCACAAAGTATATACACCCCAGAAAGTATATTCCCTCTCAATGTATATATTCCTAATAAAGTATTCACCCTACAAAGTATATATTCCTAAGAAAGTATACACACCCCACAAAATATATACCCCACAAAGTATATATTCCTAAGATAGTAGTTTATATACCTCTGAAGTATATACAGCTCGATTCCGCTTATTGGGACACATCGGGACCGAGGCTTTTTGTCCAAATTAAGCGGCTGTCCCAATTAAACATATGAATTTAATATTGGCTTCTTGGTTTGGTTACTTTTAGAGATTTGTCCCAAATAAGCGGCTGTCCCAATTAAGCGGTGTCCCAATTAAGCGGAATCCACTGTATTCCTAAGAAAGTATATACCCCAGCTGCAAGTGTATATTCTTCACAAAAGGTATAAAGCGCACAAGTATATGCTGCTTAAAAGTACAAGCCGTCCACAGAATAATATTTAGTTCCTCATATTCATATACGCAATATGAAGTAACCCCGAACCGTTATAATGGAGGGGGCGAATCACATTTTATTGCCCATGGTATTGGTTCATTATAATATTTCTTTGTTTACTATAAAGAAAAAAACAAACAAACAAACAACTGGCATGCTGCCCTCTTGACCTTTAGGCGTTGCAGCACTAGTTAATCAAGGGCGATCATTCGTGAGTATATTTCACGCATGACTGGACTGCCTTGAGCCCGATTGAGAGAAATGCATACATGACCGTTGTCCACCGAAGTGTCCCCACGTTCACACAGCAGTAATGCCACTCGGTCAGTGGGAGATTTTTTTTTACTTAAGGATCAAGTATTGGCGCTCAATAGACGGTAATGGGGGTGGGGCATCCTCCCCCCCCCCCCGGGCAAAACTTCAGTGCCACCAGCCAAGAGGAAGGCCGTAATTTTGCAAAGAACTTTTTTTTTCATGTAAACGCAGGCGGCAGCCAGTCTGAGAGAGAGTCACCATAATATTTACAGCCTGGAGAAGAATTCATCTGGTTCTAGAGTCTAGAATACTAGATCATGTCACTGAATTAAAGAAAAAAACATTCAAACTGTCAACAGAAAGTCAAAGAAAGACAAATAATTTTTTACAGTAAGTTAAATATTGTAGTTCATTCATTGAGTGCCAATTACTGTAACACTTCTACTAATTGTCAAATAGGACAAGGTTCTAAAAGAAAAAAGATCATGAATCAATCAATACTCACATTTTTCTTTTAAAATACTCTGAAATAAGAAAATTTGAAGATTTGTGCAAGATAATATGATCAGTTTTATCACACGGAAATCGTTAATGAGTCCAACACTGTTGTCAGGGGTAAAGGGAGGTAGTGCTGTGTCATGCGTTAGATTTTAAATGGGAGAAGATGTTCTTTCCATGTGCTACACTGCTTAAAAAAATATGTACCTGACCAGTTGGGGAAGTGCGGGGGGGGGAAGGGGGTCATAGTCAACAACGTCAATGGAACAATACAGAAGATCTTCGATTTGTATTCATTAATTTGTACTAAATTCAATCACTGACATGAAGACCTGTTTGTAGTTACTGCTTATATATTGCCATAAGACTGTGTCTTTTTGATCAATCAATTATGGTTTGGAGTAAAGTTGAATGGAAAGTCAAATATTATTTGACTTGTGTTATACTTCAGATACTGAAAAAGACATGAAAACTTGACTAAACTACACATTAGATTTGGTGGGCGGCTGGGTCAAAATCTTTTAGATTCTATAAACCAAAATGGGACATTATTTTTTTATGAATCCCCTTCTTTTCAGCTCCCCAACATAGCCGATAGTGCATTGGCACAAGGAGGCACCACGAGGGATATAGCGGGGACCTAGGCCATGACCTAAGGCATTTCTTTTAGAAGACAAAAATATGTTGCTGGTCCCCTTACCCCCAATATTGCCCAGTCACATTACAATGATATATATAAAAGCGATTTGGGTTCTGCGTTAAATCGAAAGTAGGCAAGAATCAATACAACGGTATTCCAGTTTAAAATACAATCATGAAAAAAATCGACTTCTGCCCGAAACCAAAAAAATAGCCTAGCCTACCGATCAAGCCTAAGGGGATATAACTCTATGCAAATGTTTTGCAGGGTTACAGCTAGTCTTAAAATATAGATAGTTAGGTGAATAGCATATAGCAATAGATCTCAAAGTGAATGCCGCGAAAGTGCTATAGGAAATTGCTTACCAAACAATTGAGCTATTTATTTAATCGAAATTACATAAAATTGAATTTTAGTTTTTCTGTTTCTGAATCTTTTGCAAAAAAAAAAAAAAAAACGATCAGTTTTCTTGAAAATGTCGCGAATGGTAAATGTTTGAGAACCTGTTGTATTGTATACAGCAAAACTTACTATAGTACAGTTGATACAATCAGTAGTACCAAATAATACCTGCCTCGATTTTAACTATGGTCGACATGGTTTCTGTAGACAGAGCGGTCAACACACAGCAGAATTACACATGGTGATTTCTTACTGATCTACGTCTGTCGTCTGTCCCGGTACCTACGGATACACTTATTATGTAATTCTAGATTGTTTCTGTACCCCAAACAAGGTCTTAGTTGGTTTAAATACTATTTACAAAGTGTGGATTTTTTTTTTATTGAAAATATAATTAATTTTTTTTAAAAAACTTAAACTAAGTTGAAAATTTCACAGCAAAGATATTAGTACATATACTTTTAAAATATAATTATATATATATATATATATATATTAGCTGTGGCCTTGCAAAACCTATGCATAGAGTTATATCCTTTAAGGCTTGATCGGCAGACGAGGTTATTTTTTGGTTTTGGGCAGATCCGATTTTAAAAGTTCCATGATTGTATTTTAAACTGGAATACTTGTTATATTAATTCTTTACTTTTCGATTTAACGCAGCGCCCAAATCGCTATTATTATTATATTTTATATATATATATATATATATATATATATATACATATATATATATATATATATATATATATATATATACATATTTTTGTGAGCAGATTGAGGAGACGTAGTTATTATATGCGGCGCCCTTTATTATTTACATCTGAAAAAAAGTACTAAAAATTTTAAGAGCGCTCTTCATCGCCCTGTGTGGCCTCACAACCCGCATTACCCTACTTACGCCACTGTTTCTATGTAGCCAAAAAAAAAACACTGTGGCGTAGTTGTTATTTTAATTTTATCCGGGGAGGGGTACTTGGACAGACAGTAAACATCCCTCGGGTGATGCCCTTGTTTATGATAATAATAATAATGGTAGTAGATACTAGGACTTATTGCTTGTAAAATAAAAAAAAATAAATATCGGACAAATTAGGGATAATTGTAATAAGATCAAAACATAAATATTGAAATTCAATTAAGAAAAAATTTTTCCGCACTTTTTAATGACGCAACGATCAAGGCTGCCGCAATATAATTTAGGGACGCCGATAATCTTTACCATCTGTCCCCCTCCCCCTATGATCTCTCTCTCTCTCTCTCTCTCTCTCTCTCTCTAACACACATCACACATTGATTGATTTATCAAATTATAGATTACTATACCTATGTGGGGGCCCCATTCGACCCTTAAACGTGTCTGAGTAGCATTCCATTTACGGGGCCCTTAAAGTGGTAAACTCCATTTTACGATTGAAAACATTCTTGTATTCTATATTATAGGAACAGACCAATATATATCTCATAGAATAAAACTGTCAATCTTTGTATTCCCATACCATGGTATTCTATACCTGTGTATTTTATACCATTGTATTCTATACCTTTGTATTCTATACCATTGTATTCTATACCATTGTATTCTATACCTTTGTATTCTATACCATGGTATTCTATACCTTTTTAATAAATCACCTTTGTATTCTATACCTTTGCATTCTATACCACTGTATTCTATACTTCTTTAAAATTTTAAGATGTGAACGTGTGATGGGGTGATCGTTTGCTTCAATGCCCCTCTACGGGTTGCTCCTTGACCTTAGGTCAAGATGACGTCATTTAGTCCACCAAGTTTTATCCACGTAGCTGGTAAATGTCTAGCAGGAGCTGGAGAATTTTATGCCCAGCTGGTTATTGTTCTGCCCATAAAAATCCCTATTTGGCTATTTTTCTAATAAGTTCAAGTCTCTGCATGGAATGGGGTGTTTATTTTTAAGATCCAGTAACCCTTTATTAGAGGATATTTTGTCATTCAATGGAGGTACCAAGGGAGACAAACGTCGATGAGAATCACGGTGCCCAGCCGCCTTTACTTCCCCAACTGATGTCAGGTACTCACATTGCACATTCAATGAGGCCCGAGGATTCCTAATGTCAACAGTCACGCCCTCTACACCACTCTGGCTGTTAGAAACTGACATGCTCTCTATTTCAACTATTGATCTTATTGATCTTTTGAATATGTGACAAAGGGGCATAGAACGCTTTTTTAAAAAAGTTAAAATATGATTCGCAGAGCCAAGCTGACCAAAAAAGACAAGAGAGATCGGACCACCTCACCGCCAAAACAAAAAATATAAATGTCTCTACGTCCAAGACTGACCTGTGTGATGTAATGTTGAAGATGATATGGTGGACTTCTCAGTAATCGCCTGATCGGCTGAAGTTGTCTCGTTATCGTCTGAGTCTATCGAATGATTGCCCCGAATGGCCGCAATGTCCGGCGCCCAATAGACTGAACAGAAAATGTGCACACCGTAATTGTTGATTGAAAATCATTCATTTATTCGCCATGTTGTTGGTGTTATTGTTGGTATAATTGTTATTGTTGTTGCTGTTATTGTCGTCGTCGTTGTTGTCGATGTTTTATTTTCTTTCAGTCTTTTAACTCGACTTCTCTCTCAATTTCCCCCTACTCACCCACTTGAACCACGCTTTTCCATACTATCTACCGATAAGTGGTCTCAAAAAGATTCATTAGTTCGAACAAAGATAAATAAGTGAACTTTAATCTATTTCAGTGTGAGACTGTTTATTAAACAGATTTATGCTTTTTAGTGTTAAATTAGTTTCGTGTATTCAGACAATCGTTTCCGGAAAAGAATGGATAATGCTATTGTGACCTTAGACATTGTTGATTTATTCTAACTCGCATTAAATTATTGAAAGCTTTCCCAGTCCTGTTTTAAATGTCATGTCCTTAACTGCAAGTCATTCCATTAATGCCGTGTATTCAGCTGTACGTAGGATGTCCTTAACTGCAAGTCATTCCACCATGCCGTGTATTCAGCTGTGCGTGTGATGTCCTTAACTGCAAGTCATTCCACAATGCCGTGTATTCAGCTGTACGTGATGTCCCAACTGCAAGTCATTCCGTAATGCTTGTATCGGACACCACGCACGAGGCATCGTTCATTCAAAAGTTGACGGATTAATTCGCGAGGAAACAAAAGTTAACTGACTAATTAAACCGTCTTAGTTAAATTTTTGTCTCTTTGACAATGTTGCAATCCAACAAAAAAGGTTAAAAAAAACAGCCAATCATCAAGATAATTAAGTTAGTTTGACTCATCAGAGGCGCAGCCAGGGGGTTGCGGTGGGGGTACATATGTCCCCGGGCGCCGAGTAATTCAGGGGTGCCAATGGTATATTTTACATATAATATTACATGGTTTTTGAATGGGTGGGCGCTAAAAAAGGTATTAAAAAGATAAAATGCCCCGGGCGCAAGTTGCCTTGCCCCCTCGCTACGCCTCTGCAATTCATGAATGCCTTATTTCTACGCTACGTATTTTAACATTAACAATCCAATGTCACCTTTCTGAATAGTTAGGAATTTCACACCAATGTTTGCCTCGTTAATTTTAATCAAATTTCCGCTGTACATCGCGTTGGCCAAAGACAGGTATCTCAATGTGTACATTTTACCTTCAACTTTTTTACAGACGCATCCCTCGTTCGCTGGGTTGGCACACGCAAAATTTAAATGAATGCTACAAAACTGATTAAAAAAAATAGTAAACAGGAAAAGGGTTATAGAAACTGTCCAACGGTTGCAGAAACATAAAAATGGTTACAGAAACCGTAAAACGGTTATGGAAACAGTAAAATGGTTGCAGAAATAATAAAATGGTTACAGAAATAATATTGAAATGGTTATAGAAATAGTAAAATAGTTATAGAAATAGTAAAATGGTTATAGAAATAGTAAAATGGTTATAGAAATAGTAAAATGGTTATAGAAATAGTAAAATGGTTATAGAAAAACAGTAAAATGGTTTTATGAAACAATAACATCACTATAATTTTTTTTTAATTAGTCGCTTACTAACAAATATTTTTTTTTAAATTTATTTTGCATTGAAATTATCCGAAACTTTTCTCCATGAGACTTTGTCTTTGGCTAAACTTTCTCTCTTTAATTAAATCTAATCTCCAGTAGTAACATCCACCCCCCCACCCCCCAACCAATTAGAGTTCAGGGGGGACACTCTCAAGTGGTACGATGTTCAACTGAAGTAATGAGAGCCGCCTACACGTTGTTGACCATAACAACACCCCATTTATTTGACACCATAACTAAATTACTTTCTAGCATTTCGTTTTAAAAAGTCTGCCGATCAATAATTTTGGGACGAATCGATTACAGTATCGTAGTCGGGTATACATTTGGACTCGTCCCAGCAACACTATTAATTCACCGGGATAGAAAAATTGTCAAGTGGGTCAACAGCCTCGATTGAAACAGTTGTGCTGTCTGTGATGTCCACGTCCTCCATGTCGGCCTTGACCTCCATATCGACGACATCTTTTCCCGCCAATAAACCATGCTTGCAAAATAAGGACTTGCTAGAGTCAGTCACTTCGAAGCTAGCCTCGTCTTGGTAGATGAATGGAAGAAATAAAAAGTTAGAAAGATTGAGCCAGAAATAAGGTCAAACGCTACCATCATCTCATTCACTAGGTCACTGTAAAGCTACAGAAATGACATAGTCACAGATGACGAAATTGTCTGGTAAATTGGTAAGTGATATAATGCCATTAACTCATTCATGTATGATTCAGGCATTAAGCTAGCCATTACAGAGAGCATTAGAAATTATTTTTTTTCCCTCTAAGTTTCTCTCTACTATAATTTCCTGAGGAGTCGAGTGGTCGTTTGACGTAGAGCGCTCGACTGTCGACCGGAGGGGTCCCGGGATCGTAACTCAAACAGAACCTTGGGATCTTTTCAGGTATTAGTTAATGTCCCCCAAGTCCACACAGTTTTTAAGCTGGGGGAGTAAATGCGGTGGGGAATTATGCTAACCACATAATCTCGTAATAATCTGAAACAGGTGAGTTCTACACTTCATCTGCCCCGATGAACTCTTTGGGGCTTAAGGAAACTTAACTTTTTTAAAAAAAATAATTACCTGAATCTTGAACTGTAAGTACCAATACAAGTAGTAGTTGCGTACAAGATAAACAATCGAAATGAACTTTTAACTTTAGTGTTATCAGATTCTTTACATTCTGGAACATTTTATTATCTTATCCTTCGACTAAAATCCAACATCAAACAGTTTCCGTTCAAATGGATTGCACAATGAATTTACGGTGCGCACACAAGCACCACAATGCGGAGTGCAATTTCAATTTGTAATTTAAGATGCGCATTAGCAAACTTTGTTTTATAAATGCCCAGTGAAGTAAACCAGACACATCATACAGCAATATGATGTACATTCAGCGAATTGTTTGTGAACAAGTAGGCTAGACATTCATGGGTTGATACAGCGATAGGAACCAGAGGAGACACCAAGACTGGGAGGGAAGGAAATGTTCTCACTACGTCTCTCGCGGTGGCCTCCATGGTCATTGCATTGTCGGCTATGGTGAGGATGAAAGAAGGGCACGGCTGAAATCAGTGGCGTAGAGAGCTAAACTCGCGCCGGGGCACAATACCTTTTTTATATAATATTACATGCTTTTCTGACCATTTGGCGCCCATTTGTGAGTAGCGCCCTGTGTATGATGCCCCCCCCCCCACTACGCCACTGGCTGAAATTGTCTTAGTAGTGGTTCAGAGGATCTAACATAAACATTTCATCTTTCCGAGTTACAGGGACTTCAAAGTTCGATAACTGGAATTTTTCGAACTACGTGCGGTGAAGAAGACATTCTATAAGGGAGAATATACATTTTGAGTAATTTATGAATAATTTATGTATAAGGTATGGATACGTCGAAACAATGAGCTCAGTTTCTTCAACCTCTCAGTCTCATGATAAGCGAAACTGGTTCAGTTCCATCAGTTCATTTCACAGGCACGGAATAAAAACGAAATGTCTTTCAGACCTACCGATTTTCTGGATAGTTGATATCATTATTTTTATTACGTCACATATATAGAATTATTTACATTTATTTCTTTTCTTGGGAAATTTTTTTTGTCCTTTTCTCCATGATCGTATTATGTTTTGAGAAATCCATATACAGAGTAAGAGTTTATTTGAATCTGTTGCTACCAATGAATGAAACTAATAGTACTACCAACCACTAGTGACAGGCTGACCCAGTAATTGAAAACAAAGCGTTGGGTAACTAGGGAGTGGGGGGGGATAGGGCGGGAGGCGTTACCGTCGCTTTTCAGAATCATCTCAGCCTAGATCAAAGGCCCGGTACCTGGACCGGCGAGTGACTCTTTATAATTGAGTTGTATCCCTTTGACCATCTTTACAACTTTACATAATTTGCTGCAACTACTGGGAATTCCCAAGACTATTTTTAGCCAAGCAAGATTTCACCCCCCTTAAGTGAGACTAAAATTTTGGAATTCCCCAGTCTATATTTAGCCGCGGAAGTTATACACACGCTCGCTCGCACGCTCGCCAGGCTAGACGATTATGTATAAGATGACGTTCAACATGTTGGCCGTCTTCAGGATTTTAATCTTTCAAAGTTTACTTTTTCTCCATAATCTCAAAAAAACTTTCTGAGAGTTGCTTTTAGACTTTTCTTTCTGCGTTTATATTCGTGTGGCGCTTTGCATGTGAGGTTCGCGAATAGATGATGTTTGGAATCTAGGCTGAAGCCTGTCAGACACCACCAACCTGCTGTGCCATTTTTAGTGCACCTTTTATTTTTTTGAACAAGCAGAAACAGGTCACATGATATTATCCCTGCCACACAACCGTTCTTAGCCCCGCCCCTCCCTCCAACCACTTGGCAAAAGGCCACCTTTCCAAGTGACCACACTCGTATTAAATCTAATGCTGTAGGGGGCCCAAACAGGGTACTTTTGCAAGCGTAGTGCCCTTAAATACCTGCACCTATGGGTCCTCGAAAACCTAGGGGCGGCTCTCGTCTCTTTCTTGGGGGCCATTGATTTACACCCCACTAGCTACGCACAAAAAAAAGTTGTTGGACAATGTGAACTACTAGTTTATTCTTTTAAAAATATCCTACAAAATCATTATATATATATATATATATATATATATATATATATATGTATACTTATAAGACCCATTTGTTGCTGTCTGTTCGTCTGTCTGTCTGTCTGTTCCCTTATAACTCAAGATCCAGACAAAAATGCTAGCTGAATTTGTTGCTATATACATAATTACATGGGGAATAGGTTATATTATATTTTTGGTCCTGATGGTAGTTTTAATTAGAATTTAATTTTTTTTACTAGTATTTTACTATATTAAAGTAATCTCGACGGCGCCATAAATAAAATTCCTCTGTGACGTCATTTCCCGTATTATAATAACTTGCGCTTATGCTGTATTGTGCCTTTGTGATGGAAGAAATCTGAAGATGTTTTTCACGTTTCTGATTTGTACAGTTTGAGGAAGGTAAAGGAATGAAGAAGGATTTTAGAAGAAGGTAGTCAATAAGTATATACATATATATATATATATATATATATATATAGTGAGAGAGAGAGAGAGAGGGGGGGAGGGTGACAGAGAGAAGAGATAGAGAGATAAGAGAGAGAGAGTGGGGGCAGGGGGGAGAGAGAGAAGATAGAGGGAGGAGGAGGGGGAGAGAGGAGGGGCATGGATGGGGAAAAAAGGGAGGGGGAGAGGAGGAGATGGGAGAGAGAGAGAGAGCAGGGAGAGGGAGAGAGAGAGAAAGAAAGAGGGAGAGAGGGGGTAGGAGGAGAGGAGAGGGAGGGAGGGAGAGAGAGGTGGGAGAGAAGGAGGGAGGGTAGATAAAGAGAGGGGGCAGGAGGGAGAGAGGGAATGAGGAGGAAGGGGAGAGAGGGGGAGGGAGAAAGAGAGGTGTGAAAGGGAGGGAGAAAGGAGGGAGAGAGGGGCTTACATATAGCTAGAAATACAATAAATAGGGGCAAATTTGTCTTTGACTTTAATGGTGGGAGGGAAGGAGGGGGAGAGAGGAGAGAGGGAGATGGGAGAGGACGGAGATTGGAGAGAGGGAGGGAGAGGGAGGGAGGGGGAGGGAGAGGGGGAGGGAGGAGGGAGAGAGAGGAAGGGAGAGAGAGAGGGGGTAGGGAGAAAACAGAAGGTAAACAGAAAACCTATTTTAAACCCGGGCAAAGCCGAATACTTGCAACTAGTATATATATATAAATCTATTAGTACTAATCATCGAGACAATAATTATATGATTGTCATGTATTCAATGGTGCAATGAATTCACATTATCATTTATTGGAGTGATTTTATATAGCTAAAAAAAACCTGTAAATTTCACTAAAAGGTTTTACCAGTTTAAATAATAATAATAATAATAATAAAGACAGCTTGCATATTTTATATGACATATATATGTTTAGGTTACAGGCCAAGACAATCTTTTACAGGCTAACAATACAAATTAATAAAATGCCATCGGACTAAAACTATGGAATTATAATAATTAAACTAGTGACCATTTTCCTTTAATTGTGTTTAATTCAATTTCAAGTTCCAGCATTGATTTAAAATGCCGCCTGCTACAGAGTTATGTCCCATTTCTTTGAACTTATTTTTTCCCGTTCTGTTTTTCATTTGTATACTTCTGTGCCGTATTCAAGAATTCCCATGTCAGGCATTTTGTGCTGTGAGACGCTTCTGACAGAGAGACTCCTGACTGAGAACCTGTGGGTCAATCTCTTCAGAGAGGCAAGGAGTGACGATGTTCTGGGCAGAGCGTCCACGGGAGAAGATCTGCCCACTATGTCTGCCCCGCTGGACTACATGGTGTCTGAGAAATGATAAAACAAAGATAAATTATTGGAAACTATGTTTTACGAGACACAAACAACCCTTACAAAGTATATACACCCCCCCTCTGACAGAAGTATATACACCATAAAAAGTATATAAATCAGAAAGTATATACCTCACAGTTTGTAATAACGCACAAAGTGTAGTATACCTGAGAGCTTATACCCCTCACAAAAGTATATAAACCTCAGAAAGTATATGTCCCACAAAGTATATATTCCTTAGAAATACGTCTGTTTATACCTCACCCCAGAAAGTATATGCCCCCTCAATGTATATATTCCTAATAAAGTATTCACCCTACAAAGTATATATTCCTAAGAAAGTATACACCCCACAAAATATATACCCCACAAAAGTATAGAGTCCTAGAAAGTATATACCCACTAAAGTATATATACAGTCGATTCCGCTTATTGGGGACACATCGGGACCGAGGCTTTTGTCCAAATTAAGCGGCTGTCCAAATTAAACATATGAATTTAATATTGGCTTCTTGGTTAGGTTACTTAGAGATTTGTCCCAAAATAAGCGGCTGTCCCAATTAAGTCGGTGTCCCAATTAAGCGGAATCCACTGTATTCCTAAGAAAGTATATACCCCACAAAGTGTATAAAGCGCACAAGTATATACTGCTTAAAGTACAAGTCGTCCACAGAATATGGGGAGTTAAATATACACTACGTGAAGTAACCCGAACCGTTATAATGGAGGGGCGAATCTCATTTTATTACCCATGGTATTGGTTCATTATAATATTTCTTTGTTTACTATAAAGAAAAAAACAAACAAACAAACAACTGGCATGCTGCCCTCTTGACCTTAGGCGTGGCAGCACTAGTTAATCAAGGGCGATCATTCGTGAGTATATTTCACGCATGACTGGACTGCCTTGAGCCCGATTGAGAGAAATGCATATGACCGTTGTCCACCGAAGTGTCGCCACGTTCACAGCAGTAATGCCACTGGTCGGTGAGAGTATTTTTTTTTACTTAGGATCAAGTATTGGCGTCAACTGACGGTAATGGGGGCGGGGCATCCTCCCCCCCCCCGGGCAGCACTTCAGTGCCACCAGCCAAGAGGAAGGCCGTAATTTTGCAAAGTACTTTTTTCATGTAAACGAGGCGGCAGCTAGCCTGAAAAAGAGTCACCATAATATTTACAGCCTGGAGAAGAATTCATCTGTCTAGAGTCTAGAATATTAAACCATGTCACTGAAATAAAGAAAAAAAAATTCAAACTGTCACAGAAAGTCAAAGAAAGACAGCAATTTTTACAGTAAGTTAAATATTGTAGTTCATTCATTGAGAGCCAATTACTGTAAAACTTCTACTAATTGTCAAATAGGACAAGGTTCTAAAAAAAAAAGATCATGAATCAATCAATACTCACATTTTTCATTTTTAAATACTGAAACAAGAAAATTTGAAGATTAGTAAGATAATATGGTCAGTTTTATCACACAGAAATCGTTAAAGAGTCTAACACTGTCGTCATGGAAAAAGGGAGGTAATGCTGTGTCATGCGTTAGATTTTCAATGGGAGAAGATGTTCTTTCCATGTGCTACACAGCTTAAAAATATGTACCTGACCAGTTGGGGAAGTGGGGGGGGGGGGGTCATAGTCACCTACATCAATGGAAGATCTTCGATTTGTATTCATTAATTTGTACTAAATTCAATCACTAACATGAAGACCTGCTTGTAGTTACTGCTAATATATTGCCATAAGACTTTGTCTTTTTGATCAAACGTAGATGTTCCGAAATTGGCTCAATCAATGTCAAATATTATTTGACTTGTGTTATACTTGAGAAACTGAAAAAGAGATGAAAACTCAGACTAATCTACAATTTGATTTAGTGTGTGGGTGGGCGGGTGAGTGAAAATCTTTTAGATTCTATAAACCAAAAATGGGACAGTTTTTTTTTTATGGTTCCCCTTCTTTCAGCCCCTACCATAGCCAATAGTGCATTGGCCAAGGAGGCACCGCGAGGGATATAGCGGGGACCTAGGCCATGACCTAAGGCATTTCTTTTTAAAGAAAGACAAAAATATGCCCAGTCACATTACAATAATATATATAAAAGCGATTTGGGCTCTGCGTTAAATCGAAAGTAAAGAATTAATACAACAGTATTCCAGTTTAAAATACAATCATGAAAAAATCGGCTCTGCCCGAAACCAAAAAAATAGCCTAGCCAACCGATCAAGCCTAAGGGGGGTATAACTCTATGCAAAGGTTTTGCAGGGTTACAGCTAGTCTTAAAATAAAGATAGTTAGGTGAATAGCATATAGCAATAGATCTCAAAGTGTATGCCGCGGTGCTATAGGAAATGGGTTACCAAACAATTGAGCTATTTACTTGATCGAAATTACATACAGTTGAATTTTAGTTTTTCTGTCTCTGAATCTTTAGCAAAAAAAAAAAGAACAGTTTTCTTGGTGTGTCGCGAATGGTAAAAGTTTGATAACATGTTGTATTGTATACAGCAAAACTTACTATAGTACAGCGCAGTTGATACAATCAGTAGTACCAAATACACCTGCCTTGATTTTAACTATGGTCGACATGGTTTATGTAGACAGAGCGGTCAACACACACAGAATTACACATGGTGATTTCTTACTGATCTACGTCCGTCGTCTGTCCCGGTACCTACGGATACACTTATTATGTAATTCTAGATTGTTTTGTACCTAAACAAGGTCTTAGTTGGTTTAAATACTATTTACAAAGTGTGGATTTTTTTTTTATTGAAAATATAATTAATTTTTTTTAAAAACTTAAACTAAGTTGAAAATTTCACAGCAAAGATATTAGTACATATACTTTTAAAATATAATTATATATATATATATATATACTAGCTGTAGCCTTGCAAAACCTATGCATAGAGTTATATCCCCTAAGGCTTGATCGGCAGACGAGGTTATTTTTTGGTTTTGGCAGATCCGATTTTTTTTCCATGATTGTATTTTAAACTGGAATACTGTTATATTAATTCTTTACTTTCGATTTAACGCAGCGCCCAAATCGCTATTATTATTATATTTTATATATATATATATATATATATATATATATATATATATATATATATATATATATATATACATATTTTTGTGAGCAGACGAGGAGACGTAGTTAGCTACATGCGGCGCCCTTTATTATTTACATCTGAAAAAAAGTGCTAAAAAATTTAAGAGCGCTCTTCGGCGCCCTGTGTGGCCTCACAACCCGCATTACCCTACTTACGCCACTGTTTCTATGTAGCCAAAAAAAAAAAACACTGTATGTAGTTGTTATTTTAATTTTATCCGGGGAGGGTACTTGGACAGACAGTAAACATCCCTCGGGTGATGCCCTTGTTTATGATAATAATAATAATGTAGTAGATACTAGGACTTATTGCTTGTAAAATAAAAAAAAATAAATATCGGACAAATTAGGGATAATTGTAATAAGATCAAAACATAAATATTGGAAATTCAATTAAGAAAAAATTTTTCCGCATTTTTTAATGACGCAACGATCAAGGCTGCCGCAATATAATTTAGGGACGCCGATAATCTTTACCATCTGTCCCCCTCCCCCCTATGATCTCTCTCTCTTTCTCTCTCTCTCTCTCTCTCTCTCTAACACACACACACATTGATTGATTTATCAAATTATAGTAGATTACTGTACTATGTGGGGGCCCCATTCGACCCTTAAACGTGTCTGAGTAGCATTCCATTTACGGGGCCCTTAAAGTGGTAAACTCATTTTACGATTGAAAACATTCTTGTATTCTATTTATAGAACAGACCAATATATATCTCATAGAATAAAACTGTCAATCTTTGTATTCTATACCATGGTATTCTATACCTGTGTATTTTATACCATTGTATTCTATACCTTTGTATTCTATACCATTGTATTCTATACCATTGTATTCTATACCTTTGTATTCTATACCATGGTATTCTATACCTTTTTAATAAATACCTTTGTATTCTATACCTTTGCATTCTATACCACTGTATTCTATACTTCTTTAAAATTTTACATAACGTGATGGGGTGATCGTTTGCTTCAATGCCCCCCACGGGTTGCTCCTTGACCTTAGGTCAAGATGACGTCATTTAGTCCACCAAGTTTTATCCACGTAGCTGGCAATGTCTAGCAGAGCTGGAGAATTTTATGCCCAGCTGGTTATTGTTCTGCCCATAAAAATCCCTATTTGGCTATTTTTCTAATAAGTTCAAGTCTCTGCATGGAATGGGGTGTTTGTCTTTTAAGATCCTGTAAACCTTTATTTGGGGATATATTTCGTCATTCAATGGAGGTACCAAGGGAGACAAACGTCGATGAGAATCACGGTGCCCAGCCGCCTTTACTTCCCCCCAACTGATGTCAGGTACTCACATTGCACATTCAATGAGGCCCGAGGATTCCTAATGTCAACAGTCACGCCCTCTACACCACTCTGGCTGTTAGAAACTGACATGCTCTATTTCAACTATTGATCTTATTGATCTTTTTGAATATGTGACAAGGGGCATAGAACGCTTTTTTAAAAAAAAGTTAAAATATGATTCGCAGAGCCAAGCTGACCAAAAAAGACAAGAGAGATCGGACCACCTCACCGCCAAAACAAAAAAAATATGCACGTCTCTACGTCCAAGACTGACCTGTGTGATGTAATGTTGAAGATGATATGGTGGACTTCTCAGTAATCGCCTGATCGGCTGAAGTTGTCTCGTTATCGTCTGAGTCTATCGAATGATTGCCCCGAATGGCCGCAATGTCCGGCGCCCAATAGACTGAACAGAAAATGTGCACACCGTAATTTTTATTTTTAACTCTATTCTATTTATTCGCCATGTTGTTGGTGTTATTGTTGGTATAATTGTTATTGTTGTTGCTGTTATTGTCGTCGTCGTTGTTGTCGATGTTTTATTTTTCTTTCAGTCTTTTAACCTGACTTCTCTCTCTCAATTCCCCCCCCCCCCTACTCACCCACTTGAACCACGCTTTTCCATACTATCTACCGATAAGTGGTCTCAAAAGATTCATTAGTTCGAACAAAGATAAATAAGTGAACTTTAATCTATTTCAGTGTGAGACTGTTTATTAAACAGATTTATGCTTTTTAGGCATAAATGGAGTTTCGTGTATTCAGACAATCGTTTCCGGAAAAGAACGGATAATGCTATTGTGACCTTAGACATTGTTGATTTATTTTAACTCGCATTAAATTATTGAAAGGTTTCCCAGTCCTGTTTTAAATGTCATGTCCTTAACTGCAAGTCATTCCACAATGCCGTGTATTCAGCTGTACGTGTGATGTCCTTAACTGCAAGTCATTCCACCATGCCGTGTATTCAGCTGTGCGTGTGATGTCCTTAACTGCAAGTCATTCCACAATGCCGTGTATTCAGCTGTACGTGTGATGTCCTTAACTGCAAGTCATTCCGTAATGCTTGTATCGGACACCACGCACGAGGCATCGTCTATTCAAAAGTTGACGAATTATGAGGAAACAAAAGTTAACTGACTAATTAAACCGTCTTAGTTAAATTTTTGTCTCTTGACAATGTTGCAATCCAACAAAAAAGGTTAAAAAAAACAGCCAATCATCAAGATAATTAAGTTAGGTCAACTCATCAGAGGCGTAGCTAGGGGGTTGCGGTGGGGGGTACATATGTCCCCGGGCGCCGAGGTTCAGGGGCGCCAAATGGTATATTTTACATATAATATTATATGGTTTTTGAATGGGGGGGCGCTAAAAAGGTATTAAAAAGATAAAATGCCCCGGGCGCAAGTTGCCTTGCCCCCTCGCTACGCCTCTGCAATTCATGAATGCCTTATTTCTACGCTACGTATTTTAACATTAACAATCCAATGTCACCTTTCTGAATAGTTGGGAATTTCACACCAATGTTTGCCTCGTTAATTTTAATCAAATTTCCGCTGTACATCGCGTTGGCCAAAGACAGGTATCTCAACGTGTAAATTTTACCTTCAACTTTTTTACAGACGCATCCCTCGTTCGCTGGGTTGGCACACGCAAAATTTAAATGAAGGCTACAAAACTGATAAAAAAAAATAGTAAACAGGAAAAGAAACTGTCCAACGGTTGCAGAAACATAAAAATGGTTATAGAAACCGTAAAACGGTTATGGAAACAGTAAAATGGTTATAGAAAAAACAGTAAAATGGTTGCAGAAATAATAAAATGGTTACAGAAATAATATTGAAATGGTTATAGAAATTGTAAAATAGTTATAGAAATAGTAGAATAGTTATAGAAATAGTAAAAGAGTTATAGAAATAGTAAAATGGTTATAGAAATAGTAAAATAGTTATAGAAATAGTAAAATAGTTATAGAAATAGTAAAATGGTTATAGAAATAGTAAAATGGTTATAGAAAAACAGTAAAATGGTTTTATGAAACAATAACATCACTAATTTTTTTTTAATTAGTCGCTTACTAACAAATATTTTTTTTTTAAATTTATTTTGCATTGAAATTATCCTAAACTTTTCTCCCTGAGGCTTTGTCTTTGGCTAAACTTTCTCTCTTTAATTAAATCTAATCTCCAGTAGTAACATCCACCCCCCCACCCCCCAACCAATTAGAGTTCAGGGGGGGGGACACTCTCAAGTGGTACGATGTTCAACTGAAGTAATGAGAGCCGCCTACACGTTGTTGACCATAGCAACACCCCCATTTTTTTGACACCATAACTAAATTACTTTCTAGCATTTTGTTGAGTCTGCCGATTCTATATATGGCGCAATCCATAATTTGGGGGCTAATTGATTACAGTATCGTAGTCGGGTATACATTTCGACTCGTCCCGCCAACAATTATTAATTCACCGGGATAGAAAAATTGTCAAGTGGGTCAACAGCCTCGATTGAAACAGTTGTGCTGTCTGTGATGTCCACGTCATTCATGTCGGCCTTGACCTCCATATCGACGACATCTTTTCCCGCCAATAAACCATGCTTGCAAAATAAGGACTTGCTAGAGTCAGTCACTTCGAAGCTAGCCTCGCCTTGGTAGATGAATGGAAGAAAAAAAAGTTAGAAAGATTGAGTCAGAAATAAGGTCAAATGCTACAATCTTCTCATTCACTAGGTCACTGTAAAGCTACAAATGACATAGTTACAGATGACGAAATCGTCTGGTAAATTGGTAAGTGATATAATGCCATTAACTCATTCATGTATGATTCAGGCATTAAGCTAGCCATTACAGACAGAATTTGAAATTAATTTTTTTTCTCTAAATTTCTCTCTACTATAATTTCCTGAGGAGTCGAGTGGTCGTTTGACGTAGAGCGCTCGACTGTCGACCGGAGGGGTCCCGGAATCGAACCTCAAAGAGAACCTTGGGATCTTTTCAGGTACTAGTTAACCCTACAGTGCCTCATGATTCAATTATGAATCAACCATATTTTTTTCATTATTATAATCTAATTATTAACTTTGGCCTAAAAAGGTGAATGTATTTATTCACGTTATCTCAGAGGGATGTAAAATTACCGGAAAAGCATGCGCAAGTCCACACAGTTTTTAAGCTGTGGGAGTAAAGGCGGCGGGGAATTATGCTAACCGCATAATCTCGTAATAAGCTGAAACAGGTGAGTTCTACACTTCATCTGCCCCGATGAACTCTTTGGGGCTTAAGGAAACTTAACTTTTTAAAAAAAATAATTACCTGAATCTTGAGCTGTAAGTACCAATACAAGTAGTAGTTGCGTACAAGATAAACAATCGAAATGAACTTTTAACTTTAGTGTTATCAGATTCTTTACATTCTGGAACATTTTTTTAAAAATAATTACCTGAATCTTGAACTGTAAGTACCAATACAAGTAGTAGTTGCGTACAAGATAAACAATCGAAATGAACTTTTAACTTTAGTGTTATCAGATTCTTTACATTCTGGAACATTTTATTATCTTATCCTTCGACTAAAATCCAACATCAAACAGTTTCCGTTCAAATGGATTGCACATGAATTCACGGTGCGCACACATTGGCACACAAGCACCACAATGCGGAGTGCAATTTCAATTTGTAATTTAAGATGCGCATTAGCAAACTTTGTTTTATAAATGCCCAGTGAAGTAAACCAGACACATCATACAGCACTATGATGTACATTCAGCGAATTGTTTGTGAACAAGTAGGCTAGACATTCATGGGTTGATACAGCGATTGGAACCAGAGGCGACACCAAAGACTGGGAGGGAAGGAAATGTTCTCACTACGTCTCTCTCGGTGGCCTCCATGGTCATTGCATAGTCGGCTATGGTGAGGATGAAAGAAGGGCACGGCTGAAATCAGTGGCGTAGAGAGCTAAACTCGCGCCGGGGCACAATACCTTTTTATATAATATTATATGCTTTTCGGACCATTAGGCGCCCATTTGTCAGTAGCGCCCTGGGTATGATGCCGCCCCCCCCCCACTACGCCACTGGCTGAAATTGTCTTAGTAGTGGTTGAGAGGATCTTAAATAAACATTTCATCTTTCCGACTTACAGGGACTTCAAAGTTCGATAACTGTAATTTTTCGAAATACCTGCGGTGAAGAGGACATTCTATAAGGGGGAATATACATTTTGACTAATTTATGAATAATTTATGTATAAGGTATGGATAAGTCGAAACAGTGAGCTCAGTTTCTTCAACCTCTCAGTCTCATGATAAGCGCAACTGGTTCAGTTCCATCAGTTCATTTCACAGGCACGGAATAAAAACGAAATGTCTCTCAGACCTACGGATTTTCTGGATAGTTGATTTCATTATTTTTACGTCACATATCTAGAATTATTTACATTGATTTCTTTTCTTGGGAAAATTTTTTTTTTCCGTTTCTCCATGATCGTATTATGTTTTGAGAAATCCATATACAGAGTAAGAGTTTATTTGAATCTGTTGCTACCAATGAATGAAACTAATAGTACTACCAACCACTAGTGACAGGCTGACCCAGTGATTAAAAACAAAGCGTTGGGTAGCTAGGGAGTGGGGGATAGGGGGGGAGGCGTTACCGTCGCGTTACAGAATCATCTCAGACAAGATCAAAGGCCCGGTACCCGGACCGGCGAGTGACTCCGTATAATTGAGTTGTATCCCTTTGACCATCTTTACAGCTTTACATAATTTTTTGCACTACTGTGAATTCCCAAGACTATTTTTAGCCAAGCAAGATTTCACTCCCCTTGAGTGAGACTAAAATTTTGGAATTCCCCAGTCTATTTTTAGCCTCGGAAGTTATACACACGCTCGCTCGCACGCTCGCCAGGCTAGACGATTATGTATTTGATGACGTTCAACATGTTGGCCGTTTTCAGGATTCTAATCTTTCAAAGTTTTCTTTTTCTCCACAATCTCAAAAAACGTTCTGAGAGATGCTTTTAGACTTTTAATTCTGCGTTTATATTCGTGTGGCGCTTTGCATGTGAGGTTCGCGAATAGATGATGTTTGGAATCTAGGCTGAAGCCTGTCAGATACCACCAACTTGCTGTGCCATTTTTAGTGCACCTTTTTCTTTTTTTTGATCAAGCAGAAACATGTCACATGATATGTATCCCTGCCACACAACCGTTCTTAGCCCCGCCCCCTCCCTCCAACCACTGGCAAAAGGCCACCTTTCCGGACCACACTCGTATTAAATCTAATGTTATTGGGGGCCCAAACAGGTACTTAAGCTTAGTGCCCTTAAATACCTGCACCTATGGGTCCTCGAAAACTTAGGGGTCGGCTCTCTCTTTCTTGGGGGCCATTGATTTACACCCTGCTGCGCACAAAAAAAGTTGTTTGACAATGTGAACTACTAGTTTATTCTTTTAAAATATCCTACAAAATCATTATATATATATATATATATATATATATATATATATATATGTATACTTATAAGACCCATTTGTTGCCTGTCTGTCTGTCTGTCTGTCTGTCTGTTCCCTTATAACTCAAGATCCAGACAAACAAATAACGTGAAATTTGTTACACATACACATAATTACATGGGGAAGGTTATAGGACAGGTTTTGTTTCATCTCGATGGGTAGTTTAATTGTAATTAATTTTTTTTTATTTTAGTATTTTACTATATTAAAGTAATCTCGACGGCGCCATAAATAAAATTCCTCTGTGACGTCATTTCCCGATAATCGAATAGAACTTGCGCGCTGGTGCTGTATTGTGCCTTTGTGATGCAAAGAATTGTTGATGTTTTTCATGCTCTCTGATTTGTACAGTTTGAGGAAGGTAAAGGAATGAAGAAGGATTTTAGAAGAAGTGTGAAGCCACAATAAGTATATATATATATATATATATATATATATATATATATATATAGAGAGAGAGAGAGAGAGAGGGGGGGAAGGATAGAGAGATAAAGAGAGAGAGAGATAAAGAGAGAGAGAGGGGGGGCAGGGGGGAGAGAGAGGAAAGGAGGGTAGGAGGGAGGGAGGGAGGGGGAGAGAGGAGGGGGTGATGGACGGGGGGAAAAAGGAGGGGGAGAGAGGGAGATGGGAGAGGGAGTAGGGGGAGAGGGAGCAGTGGGAGAGGGAGAGAGAAAGGAAGGGAGGGAGAGAGGGGGTAGGGAGGGAGAGAGAGGGGAGGGAGGGAGAGAGAGGGTGGGAGAGAAGGAGGGAGAGAGATAAAGAGTGAGGGGGGCAGGGAGGGAGAGAGAGGGAATGAGGGAGGAAGGGGAGAGAGGGGGAGGGAGAAAGAGAGGTGGAAAGGGGAGGGAGAAAGGAGGGAGAGAGGGGTTTACATATAAAGAAATACACAATAGTAAATTCTGTTCCTTGACTTTAATGGTGGGAGGGAAGGAGGGGGAGAGAGGAGAGAGGGAGATGGGAGAGGGACGGAGAGAGATTGGAGAGAGGGAGGGAGAGGGAGGGAGGGAGGGAGAGAGGGGGGAGGGAGGGAGGGAGAGAGAGGAAGGGAGAGAGGGGGTAGGGAGAAAACAGAAGGTAAACAGAAAACCTTATTTTAAACCCGGGCAAAGCCGGGTACTTGCAACTAGTATATATATATAAATCTATTAGTACTAATCATCGAGACAATAATTATATGATTGTCATGTATTCAATGGTGCAATGAATTCACATTATCATTTATTGGAGTGATTTTATATAGCTAAAAAAAAAACCTGTAAATTTCACTAAAACGTTTTACCAGTTTAAATAATAATAGTAATAATAATAATAATAATAATAATAAAGACCGCTTGCATATTTTATATGACGTATATATGTTTAGGTTACAGGCCAAGATAATCTTTTACAGGCTAAAAATAAAACTTAATAAAACGCCATCGGACTAAAACTATGGAATTATAATAATTAAACTAGTGACCATTTCTCTTTAATTGTGTTTAATTCAATCTCAAGTTCCAGCATCGATTTAAAATGCCGCCTGCTACAGAGTTATGTCCCATTTCTTTGAACTTATTTTTTCCCGTTCTGTTTTTCATTTGTATACTTCTGTGCCGTATTCAAGAATTCCCATGTCAGGCATTTTGTGCTGTGAGACGCTTCTGACAGAGAGACTCCTGACTGAGAACCTGTGGGTCAATCTCTTCAGAGAGGCGAGTGACGATGTTCTGGGCAGAGCGTCCACGGGAGAAGATCTGCCCACTATGTCTGCCCCGCTGGACTGCCTGGTGTCTGAGAAATGATAAAACAAAGATAAATTATTGGAAACTATGTTTTACGAGACACAAACAACCCTTACAAAGTATATACACCCCCCCCCACAGAAGTATATACACCATAAAAAGTATATAAATCAGAAAGTATATACCTCACAGTTTGTAAATAACGCACAACGTGTATATACCTGAGAAAGCTTATACCTCACAAAGTATATACACCTCAGAAAGTATATGCCCCACAAAGTATATATGCCTTAGAAATACGTCTGTTTACACCTCACAAAGTATATACACCCCAGAAAGTATATTCCCTCTCAATGTATATATTCCTAATAAAGTATTCACCCTACAAAGTATATATTCCTAAGAAAGTATACACCCCACAAAATATATACCCCACAAAGTATATATTCCTAAGAAAGTATATACCCACAAAGTATATACAGTCGATTCCGCTTATTGGGACACATCGGGACCGAGGCTTTTTGTCCCAATTAAGCGGCTGTCCCAATTAAACATATGAATTTAATATTGGCTTCTTGGTTTGGTTACTTAGAGATTTGTCCCAAATAAGCGGCTGTCCCAATTAAGCGGTGTCCCAATTAAGCGGAATCCACTGTATTCCTAAGAAAGTATATACCCCACAAAGTGTATATTCTTCACAAAAGGTATAAAGCGCACAAGTATATGCTGCTTAAAGTACAAGCCGTCCACAGAATAATATTTAGTTCCTCATATTCATATACGCAATATGAAGTAACCCGAACCGTTATAATGGAGGGGCGAATCACATTTTATTGCCCATGGTATTGGTTCATTATAATATTTCTTTGTTTACTATAAAGAAAAAAAACAAACAAACAAACAACTGGCATGCTGCCCTCTTGACCTTTAGGCGTTGCAGCACTAGTTAATCAAGGGCGATCATTCGTGAGTATATTTCACGCATGACTGGACTGCCTTGAGCCCGATTGAGAGAAATGCATATGACCGTTGTCCACCGAAGTGTCCCCACGTTCACAGCAGTAATGCCACTGGTCAGTGGGAGATTTTTTTTTACTTAAGATCAAGTATTGGCGTCAACAGACGGTAATGGGGGTGGGGCATCCTCCCCCCCCCCCCCGGGCAGCACTTCAGTGCCACCAGCCAAGAGGAAGGCCGTAATTTTGCAAAGAACTTTTTTTTCATGTAAACGAGGCGGCAGCCAGTCTGAGAGAGAGTCACCATAATATTTACAGCCTGGAGAAGAATTCATCTGTCTAGAGTCTAGAATACTAGATCATGTCACTGAATTAAAGAAAAAAACATTCAAACTGTCACAGAAAGTCAAAGAAAGACAACAATTTTTTACAGTAAGTTAAATATTGTAGTTCATTCATTGAGTGCCAATTACTGTAACACTTCTACTAATTGTCAAATAGGACAAGGTTCTAAAAGAAAAAAGATCATGAATCAATCAATACTCACATTTTTCTTTTTTAAATACTGAAATAAGAAAATTTGAAGATTTGTAAGATAATATGATCAGTTTTATCACACGGAAATCGTTAATGAGTCCAACACTGTTGTCAGGGGTAAAGGGAGGTAGTGCTGTGTCATGCGTTAGATTTTAAATGGGAGAAGATGTTCTTTCCATGTGCTACACTGCTTAAAAAATATGTACCTGACCAGTTGGGGAAGTGCGGGGGGGGGGGGAAGGGGGGTCATAGTCAACAACGTCAATGGAACAATACAGAAGATCTTCGATTTGTATTCATTAATTTGTACTAAATTCAATCACTGACATGAAGACCTGCTTGTAGTTACTGCTTATATATTGCCATAAGACTGTGTCTTTTTGATCAATCAATTATGGTTTGGAGTAAGCTGAATGGAAGTCAAATATTATTTGACTTGTGTTATACTTCAGATACTGAAAAAGACATGAAAACTTGACTAAACTACACATTGATTTGGTGGGCGGGTGGGTCAAAATCTTTTAGATTCTATAAACCAAAATGGGACATTATTTTTTTTATGAATCCCCTTCTTTCAGCCCCCAACATAGCCGATAGTGCATTGGCCAAGGAGGCACCACGAGGGATATAGCGGGGACCTAGGCCATGACCTAAGGCATTTCTTTTAGAAGACAAAAATATGTTGCTGGTCCCCTTACCCCCAATATTGCCCAGTCACATTACAATGATATATATAAAAGCGATTTGGGTTCTGCGTTAAATCGAAAGTAAAGAATCAATACAACGGTATTCCAGTTTAAAATACAATCATGAAAAAAATCGACTCTGCCCGAAACCAAAAAAATAGCCTAGCCTACCGATCAAGCCTAAGGGGATATAACTCTATGCAAATGTTTTGCAGGGTTACAGCTAGTCTTAAAATATAGATAGTTAGGTGAATAGCATATAGCAATAGATCTCAAAGTGAATGCCGCGGTGCTATAGGAAATGGGTTACCAAACAATTGAGCTATTTATTTAATCGAAATTACATAAAATTGAATTTTAGTTTTTCTGTTTCTGAATCTTTTGCAAAAAAAAAAAAACGAACAGTTTTCTTGGTGTGTCGCGAATGGTAAATGTTTGAGAACCTGTTGTATTGTATACAGCAAAACTTACTATAGTACAGTTGATACAATCAGTAGTACCAAATACACCTGCCTCGATTTTAACTATGGTCGACATGGTTTCTGTAGACAGAGCGGTCAACACACACAGAATTACACATGGTGATTTCTTACTGATCTACGTCTGTCGTCTGTCCCGGTACCTACGGATACACTTATGATGTAATTCTAGATTGTTTTGTACCTAAACAAGGTCTTAGTTGGTTTAAATACTATTTACAAAGTGTGGATTTTTTTTTTATTGAAAATATAATTAATTTTTTTTAAAAACTTAAACTAAGTTGAAAATTTCACAGCAAAGATATTAGTACATATACTTTTAAAATATAATTATATATATATATATATATATATACTAGCTGTGGCCTTGCAAAACCTATGCATAGAGTTATATCCCCTAAGGCTTGATCGGCAGACGAGGTTATTTTTTGGTTTTGGGCAGATCCGATTTTTTTTCCATGATTGTATTTTAAACTGGAATACTGTTATATTAATTCTTTACTTTCGATTTAACGCAGCGCCCAAATCGCTATTATTATTATATTTTATATATATATATATATATATATATACATATATATATATATATATATATATATATATACATATTTTTGTGAGCAGACGAGGAGACGTAGTTAGCTACATGCGGCGCCCTTTATTATTTACATCTGAAAAAAAGTGCTAAAAAATTTAAGAGCGCTCTTCGGCGCCCTGTGTGGCCTCACAACCCGCATTACCCTACTTACGCCACTGTTTCTATGTAGCCAAAAAAAAAAAACACTGTATGTAGTTGTTATTTTAATTTTATCCGGGGAGGGTACTTGGACAGACAGTAAACATCCCTCGGGTGATGCCCTTGTTTATGATAATAATAATAATGTAGTAGATACTAGGACTTATTGCTTGTAAAATAAAAAAAAATAAATATCGGACAAATTAGGGATAATTGTAATAAGATCAAAACATAAATATTGGAAATTCAATTAAGAAAAAATTTTTCCGCATTTTTTAATGACGCAACGATCAAGGCTGCCGCAATATAATTTAGGGACGCCGATAATCTTTACCATCTGTCCCCCTCCCCCCTATGATCTCTCTCTCTTTCTCTCTCTCTCTCTCTCTCTCTCTCTCTCTCTCTAACACACACACACATTGATTGATTTATCAAATTATAGTAGATTACTGTACTATGTGGGGGCCCCATTCGACCCTTAAACGTGTCTGAGTAGCATTCCATTTACGGGGCCCTTAAAGTGGTAAACTCATTTTACGATTGAAAACATTCTTGTATTCTATTTATAGAACAGACCAATATATATCTCATAGAATAAAACTGTCAATCTTTGTATTCTATACCATGGTATTCTATACCTGTGTATTTTATACCATTGTATTCTATACCTTTGTATTCTATACCATTGTATTCTATACCATTGTATTCTATACCTTTGTATTCTATACCATGGTATTCTATACCTTTTTAATAAATACCTTTGTATTCTATACCTTTGCATTCTATACCACTGTATTCTATACTTCTTTAAAATTTTACATAACGGGATGGGGTGATCGTTTGCTTCAATGCCCCCCACGGGTTGCTCCTTGACCTTAGGTCAAGATGACGTCATTTAGTCCACCAAGTTTTATCCACGTAGCTGGCAATGTCTAGCAGAGCTGGAGAATTTTATGCCCAGCTGGTTATTGTTCTGCCCATAAAAATCCCTATTTGGCTATTTTTCTAATAAGTTCAAGTCTCTGCATGGAATGGGGTGTTTGTCTTTTAAGATCCTGTAAACCTTTATTTGGGGATATATTTCGTCATTCAATGGAGGTACCAAGGGAGACAAACGTCGATGAGAATCACGGTGCCCAGCCGCCTTTACTTCCCCCAACTGATGTCAGGTACTCACATTGCACATTCAATGAGGCCCGAGGATTCCTAATGTCAACAGTCACGCCCTCTACACCACTCTGGCTGTTAGAAACTGACATGCTCTATTTCAACTATTGATCTTATTGATCTTTTTGAATATGTGACAAGGGGCATAGAACGCTTTTTTAAAAAAAAGTTAAAATATGATTCGCAGAGCCAAGCTGACCAAAAAAGACAAGAGAGATCGGACCACCTCACCGCCAAAACAAAAAAAAAATGCACGTCTCTACGTCCAAGACTGACCTGTGTGATGTAATGTTGAAGATGATATGGTGGACTTCTCAGTAATCGCCTGATCGGCTGAAGTTGTCTCGTTATCGTCTGAGTCTATGGAATGATTGCCCCGAATGGCCGCAATGTCCGGCGCCCAATAGACTGAACAGAAAATGTGCACACCGTAATTTTTATTTTTAACTCTATTCTATTTATTCGCCATGTTGTTGGTGTTATTGTTGGTATAATTGTTATTGTTGTTGCTGTTATTGTCGTCGTCGTTGTTGTCGATGTTTTATTTTTCTTTCAGTCTTTTAACCTGACTTCTCTCTCTCAATTCCCCCCCCCTACTCACCCACTTGAACCACGCTTTTCCATACTATCTACCGATAAGTGGTCTCAAAAGATTCATTAGTTCGAACAAAGATAAATAAGTGAACTTTAATCTATTTCAGTGTGAGACTGTTTATTAAACAGATTTATGCTTTTTAGGCATAAATGGAGTTTCGTGTATTCAGACAATCGTTTCCGGAAAAGAACGGATAATGCTATTGTGACCTTAGACATTGTTGATTTATTTTAACTCGCATTAAATTATTGAAAGGTTTCCCAGTCCTGTTTTAAATGTCATGTCCTTAACTGCAAGTCATTCCACAATGCCGTGTATTCAGCTGTACGTGTGATGTCCTTAACTGCAAGTCATTCCACCATGCCGTGTATTCAGCTGTGCGTGTGATGTCCTTAACTGCAAGTCATTCCACAATGCCGTGTATTCAGCTGTACGTGTGATGTCCTTAACTGCAAGTCATTCCGTAATGCTTGTATCGGACACCACGCACGAGGCATCGTCTATTCAAAAGTTGACGAATTATGAGGAAACAAAAGTTAACTGACTAATTAAACCGTCTTAGTTAAATTTTTAATAAAAATGTTGGCGTTTTTGTTAAGAGCAGCTGGAACTGAGTGAGATATTTATTTAAATGGATTAATAGCTTATGTTGAATTGACAAGCATTGTTGAATTCTTCTTCTTCTTTTTATTTTATTGTATTAAAAAAAAACTGAAATGCTGTATCATTTGGTCATGCGCGGTGACCCCCAGGTCAATAACCAACTGTTAAGCTGATTGTTGAAGATTAATGTTTCCGAGTTCACTTTACAAGGCTCAGTGGGGGGTTTTCATATGAAGGTCTAGGACCAGTGGCGCAACCGGGGACCAAATCATCATACATATTTTACTATATAAACTGTCTTTTTTCTATATGTGAGCCCCCCTCCTCCCCCCCCCCCCAGCATTTTTTGCTAGTTGCGCCACTGTCTCGGACGAATGTCGTATGAAGGTTTATTCTGTCAGTTAATTTGAAAAAACAAACAACAACTCCAAGCTCAGGTGCCGTCAGGTGTGACTCCGACCCCCCCCCCCCCCCAAGGCCGTATCTCCTGGTCCAGGGCACGGTGAGATTTTTCTACAAAAACCTATAAATGACAGAATTCACCTGTTTCTGTAGCCAGTCATGACTTTTATAACGATGACTGGCTAATTGCACGACGTTTTTTTTTTTAAAAAACATGTGAATTTACTCACGGGATCAAAGTGCATTGAGTGCTCTCCAAAGAGAACGTGAGTTTTCCGGAGTCGCACTTACATTTTTTTTTAAATACAGTTTATTATATATCTACCTGAATACTGAACGGTAAGAATCAATCCAAGGAGAATGTGAGAAGAAAGTGAACAATCAAAATGAACATTTATAGCTGGTGTTCTTTATCTATTTGAATGAACCTATTTGTTTCTCTTTTTTTTTTAGTCTAGTCCGAAACCTTCAGTTCATTTCCGTTCAAATGATTGCATTCTATACCCAGAGCTAATTGTACGCATGTTTTTATTTCATTTTTCTATAAGCTATTTATCATTTTCACTTTCTGTTGGTTTGTGCCCGGTCGTGTCTCACTGTGGCATCAGTACAAATAGGCCTTATATTTTCGATACATCAGCGATTGTCCATCATCCATACTTAACATACGGTCTAACTAGTTATCCTTGCCAACAATATACTGGTGGGGGGGGGGTACTGTTGTTCGTCAGGTGTAGGTGTGTGTGTGTGTGTGTGAAGTCACTGTGAGGATGAGATGAAATCTCTTAAATCCTATAAACCACCTGTAGAACGGTATTTATGGTACCCTTCTTTCATCCACACCTTAGCCGAATGTGCAAAGGCCACAGAGGCACCACGGGAGATATAGCGGAAACTTTCACCATGTCTTGAAATATCCATCAGTCCTCACCGGAGATCAAACCAGGGACTCTCAGACTGTCGCGTCGACCTGAAACAAAATGTAAGTATAGGTTTCTTCAGAATAGCCCATGAAGGACAATGAAGTCAGATTGAGTGCAGAATTCACCTGTTTCTGTAGCCAGTCATACTGCGGGGGGGGGGGGGACATCAGACTGTTGAGCCACCTTGTTATCCGACAATAGTTTCCAATAACATAATTAAACTAGGAGCGGAGCCGTTCTATGGACGGACAAACTAGGTTGCTGACTAGGGCCCTCATTATATGATGGGCCCCAACATTTAGCGCAGCATTGGGCCCTCAACATGTAGCGCAGCATTGGGTCCCAAATTGTAGCGCAGCATTGGGCCCCAAATTGTAGCGCAGCATTGGGCCCCAAATTGTAGCGCAGCATTGGTCCCCAAATTGTAGTGCGGCATTTGGCCCCAATTGTAGCGCAGTGTTCGGTCCCAAATTGAAGCGCAGCATTGGGCCCCAAACTGTAGCGCAGCATTGGGCCCCAAATTGTAGCGCAGCATTTGGCCCCCAAATTGTAGCGCAGCATTTTGCCCCCAAATCGTAGCGCAGCATTTGGCCCCCAAATTGTAGCGCAGCATTGGGCCCCCAAATTGTAGCGCAGCATTTGGCCCCCAAATTGTAGCGTATCATTGGGCCCCAAATTGTAGCGTTGCCATGACCCCCAAAACATAGCGTTGTCTTGAGCCCAAACATGTAGCGTTGCATAGAGCCTAATATGTAGCGTTGCCTTGGGTCAACTTCGAAGTGGGCATTGCTAAGGAATTTCAAGAGCTGCAGACGCTGCTGTATGTCACCAAATTCTGTGCTGGTGTGCGAGAGAAGATGTGTTGATTTTGGTGAGAATAAATGGCTTAACTTCAATAACAATTTTGGGACAACTAATGGTGAAATACTGTAGCCCAACTTGTGTTGCTCTGTCTACTCTATCGGTGTAACCCTGCTGGCATTGTTCTGCTCACTTGCTTCATAGTATTTGAATCTACAATTTGTGACCTGTGCTCATGGATGGACCCGTCGTAAAAAAAATGCTCTAAAAACAACTCAAGAATAAATTAAATAAATCAACAGCAAGATAGACACATAGAGACTGACAGAGAGAGAGTATACAATACTAGCTGTACCCTGCAAAACATTTGCATAGAGTTATATCCCCTTAGGCTTGATCGGCAGGCGAGGTTATTTGTTGGTTTAGGGCAGATCCGATTTTTTCATGATTGTATTTTAGACTGGAATACTGTTGTATTAATTCTTTACTTTCGATTTAACGCAGCGGCCAAATCGCTATTATTATATTATATTGTTATCGACAACCATGTTATAGTTTAAAAAGGTTTCATATGATATTGAAAAAAAAAAAAATCAGTGGAAAGATCTATAAGTGGATAATATGTGGATTGAAAGAAAAATAAATGTGAAAAAAGTGATTTAATTTGTTTATAAAAATATTTTACTTTACAAATGTTTTACATTAAACATAATTTAAAAAAAAAATTCATATTAAAGAAATATTGAAGTGAAGGAAACTGATTCAAAGAGCAAATCAATATTGTTGATAACTTCACAAACATACGCTAAATTCCCCCCTAACCCCATCTCTATATATTTTTATTTCTACTCTAATTGAGTCTCACACTGGTGTCTCTACTCTGTATGAATGAGTCTCACGCTGGTGTCTCTACTCTGTATGAATGAGTCTCACGCTGGTGTCTCTACTCTGTATGAATGAGTCTCACGCTGGTGTCTCTACTCTGTATGAATGAGTCTCACACTGGTGTCTCTACTCTGTATGATTGAGTCTCACGCTGGTGTCTCTGTATGAGTCTCACACTGGTGTCTCTGTATGAATGAGTCTCACACTGGTGTACCTACTCTGTATGAGTCTCACACTGGTGTCTCTGTATGAATGAGTCTCACACTGGTGTCTCTGTCTCTACTCTGTATGAGTCTCACGCTGGTGTCTCTACTCTGTATGAGTCTCACGCTGGTGTCTCTACTCTGTATGAGTCTCACACTGGTGTCTCTACTCTGTATGAGTATCACGCTAGTGTCTCTAATCTGTATGAGTCTCACACTGGTGTCTATACTCTGTATGGGTCTCACACTGGTGTCTCTTCGCCGTGCCCTACCAGGGCCATCTCCAGCCCATACATAACGGCCTTATCCGTTGGGCTGAGTTCTTTGGCGGAAATTTTCTTGCTGAGTCTGGACAACACGGACATTGACACTGTGACTGTGGTGGCGGCGGGTTTGTGCGGTGGTGGCGGGTTTGTGCGGTGGTGGCGGGTTTGTGTGGTGGTGGCGGGTTTGTGCGGTGGCGGGTCGACAGCTGTGGAGACATTGTCAGCCAGAGAAAAGTTGGACTTTCTTCTAGCTGATGGAGAAATCGGGTTGTGGGGGAGGTGAAAATAATTAATTGAAGTGAGAAGTTAATTGTAAACCAAGAATAGTACTGAAGCAAAATAATATTTAAAAAAAAAAAGAAATTAATGAACCACGCTTAACCACATATAAAGTTTCCCTCTCTCTCACACATACGACCAAAACATACACTCACACTTCTCTCAATAATACACTCACACTTCTCTCAATAATACACTCACACTTCTCTCAATAATACACTCACACTTCTCTCAATAATACACTCACACTTCTCTCAATAATACACTCACACTTCTCTCAATAATACACTCACACTTCTCTCAATAATTCACTCACACTTCTCTCAATAATACACTCACACTTCTCTCAATAATACACTGACACTTCTCTCAATAATTCACTCAAACAGCTAAAGCACACTCCACTCAACAATACACTCACACATTACACTCACACATTACACTAACACTTCACTCAACAATGTGCTCACACATTACACTCACACATTACACTCACACATTACACTCACACATTACACTCACACATTACACTCACACATTACACTAACACTTCACTTAACAATGTGCTCACACATTACACTCACACATTACACTTACACATTACACTCACGCTTTATACACACACTTCTCTCAACCATATACTCACATGACACATTGCACACACACACACACACACACACACACTGTGACTGATATATTGTAACTACTTCACTTTATGATAACAGTAAAAAAACATCCCTCCATTCTCCGACATTCAACCCCCCCCCCTCCCACCTCCATGACATCGATATTATTGTTGTCAACTCCCTGTCCACAATACTTCAATATTCTCTATTTTTTTAAACTCATTCTTAACAACTAGCAACAATAAGCTAATTAAAAGATAAATCAATTTTTTTTTCAGTTCATTAAAAAAAAGATGTATTCCTGGCCGCATCGATTACTCATTAAATGTCGTTGAACATTTATTGCGCATGGCGGTCTTTGAATGAAAGCTACCCACATTTATAAGATGAACGAACATTGCATGACATGGTACTTACGTTCAAAGCAGAAAATTTTATTAATTTCTGAAAGAAACAAAACTAGAATTAGTATGATACAACACAACTTAAATATTGATCTCATCTAAGTCTTTTATGTAGCTAACAAAATTCTGCCTATACCTGTTTTTCGCGGTTTAATCGGTTCAAGACAATACCGCGATAAATGAATTTCCGCGAAGTAGGATTCCCTATTGTACATGGACTACTTTCGTCATATGTGACCCTTTAAAAAAAATGTTTTTATCATTCATAGAGCCTCCCTCGATATGAAATAGTACACTTCAGTCCCCAATATACACACATTCGCCCAATATATTGAACAAAATTAAGAGTAAATAATACATATAAGACTTTCAAACTATCACACTTCTATCATTGTTATTGTACATAGTTTATATATAGCTTATATTAAAAAGTTTATATAGAGCTTATATATAGACACCAATAGTGTGTGCCTGTCACAGGTTGGGCGTGAGTGAGCCACCAATAGTTTGTGCCTGTCACAGGTTGTGTGTGAGTGAGCCACCAATAGTGTGTGACTGTCACAGGATGGGGGTGAAAGGGCCGGCAATACTTTGTGCCTGTCACAGGTTGTGTGTGAGTGAGCCACCAATAGTTTGTGCCTGTCACAGGTTGGGGGTGAAAGGGCCGCCAATACTTTGTGCCTGTCACAGGTTGTGTGTGAGTGAGCCACCAATAGTGTGTGACTGTCACAGGATGGGGGTGAAAGGGCCGGCAATACTTTGTGCCTGTCACAGGTTGTGTGTGAGTGAGCCACCAATAGTTTGTGCCTGTCACAGGTTGGGGGTGAAAGGGCCGCCAATACTTTGTGCCTGTCACAGGTTGTGTGTGAGTGAGCCACCAATAGTTTGTGCCTGTCACAGGTTGTGTGTGAGTGAGCCACCAATACTTTGTGCCTGTCACAGGTTGTGTGTGAGTGAGCCACCAATAGTTTGTGCCTGTCACAGGTTGTGTGTGAGTGAGCCACCAATAGTGTGTGTCTGTCACAGGTTGTGTGTGAGTGAGCCACCAATAGTGTGTGTCTGTCACAAGTTGTGTGTGAGTGGGCCACCAATAGTGTGTGTCTGTCACAGGTTGTGTGTGAGTGAGCCACCAATAGTGTGTGTCTGTCACAGGTTGTGTGTGAGTGGGCCACCAATATTCTGTGCCTGTCACAGGTTGTGTGTGAGTGAGCCACCAATACTTTGTGCCTGTCACAGGTTGTGTGTGAGTGAGCAACCAATACTTTGTGCCTGTCACAGGTTGTGTGTGAGTGAGCCACCAATAGTTTGTGCCTGTCACAGGTTGTGTGTGAGTGAGCCACCAATAGTTTGTGCCTGTCACAGGTTGTGTGTGAGTGAGCCACCAATAGTGTGTGTCTGTCACAGGTTGTGTGTGAGTGGGCCACCAATAGTGTGTGTCTGTCACAGGTTGTGTGTGAGTGGGCCACCAATAGTGTGTGTCTGTCACAGGTTGTGTGTGAGTGGGCCACCAATATTCTGTGCCTGTCACAAGTTGGGTTTGAGTAAGCCACCAATAGCCCTAGAAGTCAAAGCCTTGATGAAATTTACTGTCTGATATAAATAGACAATAGTGGTCACATGTGACATATATATACATATATAAATCTGGCTGAACTTACTGCACATGAATAGTAGCAATATAGCCAGCGTCAAACCCATAATGGCGGCAATTACCAGAGACACCACGTAATTCTCTGCAACAAACAACAAACAATACTTACAATAATAAATCATCCGTGTGAAGTCAGTATAGGGTAAAAGAGAGAGTAATTTGAGACTGCTAGCATCACGCAAACGACATGTCACATAAATGGTTAAAAAACAATATTTTTGTGTCCAAACACTTGAAAGCGGGAAAAACAAACACATCAAAAATGAAAATACAAAGTGCCCTAAAGCTTCTTGGGATTGATGGCAGAGTAGGGTAGACGCTACACTGTCGACCTGAGAGTCCTGGGTTCGATTTTTGGTAGGAAAGCAAGGACATTTTTCCAGGTTCTGTGTCAAAGTTAATTAAAATTCCGCAAGTCCACCCAGTTTTTAAATGGGTACCTGAAATAACTTAGGGGGGGGGGAATAAAGGCGGCTGGCCTTGTATATACCGAAATTACTTCATCTGCTCCCGATGGGTAATGAGACGTTGGTTCTACTATTAATTTTAATATAATTTTGGGGGGTGCACTTAAGTAAGGATGGGTACAGCTAGTCTCAAAATGTCATAGGGCACGACTGGCTGACTTGAAAGAGAGTTGCAATAATTGTCTTGCTCGTTTTATCAATAGATTAATTACTGGCTGTACCCTGCAAAACATTTGCATAGAATTATATCCTCTTAGGCTTAATCGGTAGGCGAGGTTATTTTTTGGTATCGGGCAGATCCGATTTTTTTTTTCATGATTGTATTTTAAACAGGAAAACTGTTGTATTAATTCTTTACTTTCGATTTAACGCAGAGCCCAAATCGCTTTTATATATATTATGATTTAAACTTTTTCTTGATGTAAGATGGGTATTCTTAACGCAAATCACAAAAATTTCAGAACCACTGGTCCGATTGAATTATAACTTAGCAGAAGAAGAATTACCGACACTTTTTAAAATAACATACCCCAGTTCTAACGGCATGGAACTGATATATGTCATTATTATTATTTACGTATTTATTATTATTTTTGTTAGCCAAAAGCAAAAAAAAAAGGAAAAAAAATTGAAAGGGTTAAGGGGATAGGATAAGCCAGACATCACGTAATTTTGTATTGGGGGTGGGGATACGAAGTCTAACAGAATGTGAACAGTGGAAAGGGTGGGGAAGGGAGGGTTGAAAAATCGAGATAAAAGCATTACGTAAATTTCAATTGGACAATTTCAATTTATATTTGGTTTATTTCTTTTTTCTATATTTATTGACGTTTTCTGGAAACATTCATACACTTTTTTGGTTATTAATTTTAAAATAATATAATTATCCATTATTTTTTAACTTTAATTTCTTCCTTCAAGTTAACTTTTGCTTGTAAGTAAAAATAAATGTTTTCTAAACTTTAAGTTCACTTTTGTCCATCGCTCTATGTATGTAAAAATAATTCAAGAAGACTATGTTGCGACGAACCATAATAGTTACTTCACTTACGATGGGCTTCGTATAAATCCGATTCTTCGTTGGTACCTCTTGTGGTATCTGTTGACATCATAGGACCTGTGATGTAGTAAATGTAATGGTACTTTATTGTAATACATTTAATGGTACTTCATTGTACTAAATGTTATTGTTGGTTAATGTATTAAAGGAATCAGTACTTCAGTTTACCAGACATAAAGTAACATTGATGTATTTAAATGTATTGGTACTATATGTTCAAAAATGTATGATTTCGTTAATGTATTTATTGTATGGGTACAATGCAATCAAACAAATATATCGGTATATCAATGTATTAAATAATGTTTCTTCTTAAACCTTTAAATTGAACTTTACTAAAAAAAAACACATAGGAGTGTGAGAGTGGAGGAAGAAGACCATGGACCAGGAAATGTGGAGAAGAGTAGTATGGCGGACCAGGGCTATAAATAGGCTATAGAGAGTAGTATTGCAGACCAGGGCCCTAAATGGGCTGTAGAGAGTAGTATGGCAGACCAGGACCCTAAATGGGCTGTAGAGAGTAGTATGGCAGACCAGGGCCCTAAATGGGCTGTAGAGAGTAGTATGGCAGACCAGGGCCATAAACGGGCTGTAGAGAGTAGTATGGTGGACCAGGGCCCTATATGGACTGTAGAGAGTAGTATGGCAGACCAGGGCCCTAAATGGGCTGTAGAGAGTAGTATGGCAGACCAGGGCCATAAATGGGCTGTAGAGAGTAGTATGGTGGACCAGGGCTATAAATAGGCTATAGAGAGTAGTATGGCGGACCAGGGCCATAAATGGGCTGTAGAGAGTAGTATGGCAGACCAGGGCCCTAAATGGGCTGTAGAGAGTAGTATGGTGGACCAGGGCCATAAATGGGCTGTAGAGCCAAAGGAAGAAGAAGAAGAAAAAACACATACAGATGGTAGTAAGCGTTATATTTCACGTAAGTTGAGTCAGTAGTTAATAGATGTAACTATGCTAGTTCGCCGTATCAGTTTATTAAGGCCTATACTTGCTAGTATGTAAGCGAAGGCAGGGTATTGATCAGTTGATATTCAGGAAAAAGCACATATTTTTAAACATTTTCAAATAACTACAGAGTGGTTTATCTGTCGATTGGCAAAAGAAATCAATACATATCACATGATAATAAATAGGGGATGAAGATAGACAGATACGCCTGACACACATTTCTCCATAACCTGTAAGTGTGGTGAAGAACGACAGCCTCTGGTCCAAACGTCTTGGGGTTCAAACCCTGGAGTGGATGGTAATTAGGCCCATGATGCAACTTTCATTCCTGGGCTAAACAAGTCACAAACACTCAATACATTCGCCCCGACATCGCCTGAGAAAATGAAGTAAATTGAAGTGGACAATATAGAGTTAGATAAAACCCCATCAAAATAACCGCATCGGACAGAGATATGAAGTAAAAGTCATACTACATGCTGATACAGTCAATTTGATAACTACATGGTGCTACAGTGAATCGGATAACTACATGATGATACAGAAAACTGGATGGTCGTGCGGTAAAGCGCTCAAATGTCATGGTCAAAGTCACCGTTATATCTCCCTTGGTGTCTCCATGGTCATTGCACAATCGACTCTGGTGGGGATGAAAGAAGGGCACTGCAAAATCAGTCGGGTTTGTGGTTTATAGAATCTAAGAAATTTTATCTCATCCTTTCAGGGACTTCACATACAGGAAATTGGTGATACAGTTAATTTGAAAACTACTTGGCCATACGTTAAACTGGATAAATAATAACAGGTGATATATTAATTTGGATATCTAAATTATGATACATGGGACTGGAATTAGATAATTACTAGATGATACACTGATTTACTTCCGTCTGCATTTAAAAATCTTTTTTTTTCTGTTACATGTAAATCAATGAAATATATTATGACCAACAAAATACACAAGACGAACAATTTATTAAAAAAAATGAATATAAATGTTCAAGGATCCTGCATCAGCTTTATATTATTAACATAAATTATGATAAATAGCAGCCTTTTTTGAGTATTTGATAAGAGAGGAAGTTGTCCTATTCAACAAAGAAATGTTTACCTTATCAAACCAACATAAAACAACAACTACCACTAGAATTATAACGAAACTGTTCTATTTTGGGCTACTTTCTACTTGTTGATATTTTAATAATTTTGTTTGTTCCGTTTACAGTTTCTATTTTTATTATTATAATTAAAAAAAAATTAATTAATTCAGCGCTTAAACACTGATAGACTGTATACATTGTAATTTGCACACTGTAAAGTGCTTAGCTATAAAATGACAAGGAAATGATGTTCATAAACAGATTAACACAATCACATTTTTATGTGGAGTAAGAAGCCCAAAAACCGTCAGCACGCTGACTAAGGGCGTGTAGATAAAGAGAAAGTCCAGGTGTATATGATTTAAGAAAATATTAATTTTGATATCTTGAAACTTAATAATATATTTGTTAGAATTGATAAATTACCTTCTCTCTCTCTGTCTCTCTCTCTCTCTCTCTTTCTCCCTCCCTCTCTTCCTCTCTCTCTCTCTCTCTCTCTCTCTCTGTCTCTCTCTCTGTATCTCTCTCTCTCCCTCTCTCCCTCTCTCTCTTTCTGTCTCTCCCTTCTCTCTCCCTCTCTCCCTCTCTCTCTCTTTCTCCCTCCCTCTCTCCCTCCCTCTCCCCCTCTCCCCCTCTCTCCCTCTCTCTCTCTCTTTCTCTCTCTCTCTCTCTCGATAATAATAATAATCTAACACAAGACTAATGCCTGATGTATTTATATTATACAAAACATTTATTTATTTATTTACACATTGATGATAAATAATATTTGTCAATAAAACAGCAACACTACAATGAATATGTTCACAAAGTCCATTAAGCCATGTTTCTCTCTTGGCTCGGTCGGTATAAAGATTTATGTCCCTTGGCTTGGTTGGTACTAAGATTTCTCTTTCTTACGCCCTCTCACCCGGAATGTCTCAAGGGTCAAGGACAATCAGACGATGGTGCCGGTTGTGGCCACATCCTTGCGACTGCCGCCCGACCGTTTGAACCAGAGGTTCAGGCTCGAGGAAGGGCTCGCTCTGGTCGTCCCGTCCACGGGACTCGACGTGCTGGCTATGGCGAAGGGGTCGTGGTAATCGTCCCGAGAGGGGTCGGCCATGGCGCTCAGGCCAACCACTTTGCCCAGGAAATTGGACAGAGACCTGTGTACGCTGGACTTGTACAGGAGTTTCTCCTGAAACGTGAGCCGGGCGCTTCTCTCTGAGTCGGTGGAGAAAACTGTCAGGAATTTATAGAGAATAATATAACATTGCCTTGCATTGAATTTGAGTTATAAAATAATTGATTTTTCTTTCCCCACTGATTTCTTGTTGTTTTTTTTTTTTTTGACTGTTATAGACTTTTAATGAAACTACGCAGAATATTTTTGGGCTCTATCTAAAAAAACTTGACGGGGGCCCTGCTAATATCAATTTTTTTACACGTATTCCTATTGTCACGGGGCCCTGGGCAGTCGGTTGGGGGGGCCCTCATAAGAATGACTCTATGATTATAACGTGGAGATTGTGTTGTTCCCCCTTGTTTGTCAAGTTTATATCAACAATATGAGAAGGTGTTTTTTTTTTTTACAGTGCCCTTCTTTCGCCCGCCACCATAGCTGATAGTTCAATTAAAAATGTAGGCGCTACGGGGAGATTTGGAGGGAACTTTAATCAAGATCTAAAAAAATCCCTTTTAGATCGATGCCTGAGTCCTCGGGTCGACTGTCCAGCATTTGACCACACAGCATTGCACGTAGATCAGGAATGCAGCTATTATTTCGCTTGAACGTGTAAAAGTATTTTATCCATGTCTTAGTAACTATATGATGTTGTTGTTATTCAAAATGGTATGTTAGTTATCTGGATTTGTTATGGTAAAATGTCTTCTCCATCATCATGACTAAGTAAAAGTTGAGTAAAATTTAAACAATAACAGACAACAGTTTCTAGATCGTTTCTTCCAGTTTTTATAATAAAATAAAAAATGTCAACTAAAAAGAAAGTAAGGTAAAATCCATTCCATCCAGATTGTCAAAAATCCATTCATTAAAATTATTAAACTAAGAAATTTTGATTTTCAGATTTTTTTTTTTAGTGAATATGACAATTGGTCCGTTTCTTTTTATCAGTATGTCAGGCCAATACAAACTTCAGGCCATTCTTTTTTTTAAACTAATTGTGAAAATAAAAAAATGACTTACATCTGTACCTACGCTGCAACTTAAGATCTGAAACGAAACACAGTGAGCATTATTACAATGCACTTCAGCTTAAAATGTAAAGTAAGGCTTGCATAATATAAAGTAATAATATAAAAATAAAGCAATGGTATATTATATATAGTAATAATATATTTAAAATACATATATTGGAAGAATTGGATCAAAAGTTGGAAGATTACAAAAACTCGACTTTACACTTGCATTGATATTTTTCTTCTACATCTGTGTTTTATTAAGGGACCCCTAAATTTTTCTTCTTCACCCCAGGGCCCCAACTAACACGATTACGCCTCTGTGTACATAACAAATGTTTTTTTTTATGTCCTGACAATTTTCCTCACGAGAAAGAAATCAAACTAAACTCCCCACCTCCCCATCATCACATTAAGCCGCTTCATTTGAATTATACAATCATACTTTACATTGATGGGCGCCACTAGTTAGTGGGGGGGAGGGGGCGGGCGGAGGCATGAACGACATGAGGGTACCATGCTTGATCGCCGGTGAAATGGAAGCATTTTTTTTCAGGTCCAATATCTTCCACGGCGCTTCCACGGGCATTGCACTGTCCGATATGGTGGGAATGAAAGCACACCCTGTCAAACTGTTCCAATGGTGGTTATTAGGTGCAGGAGATAAACACCCCATCATCACAGGGACTTTACATACCAGCTAGTGGAGACCTAATAATTAAGACGGAGATAGAAAGTCTAATTTACTTATTCCATTCCGTGTGATTCCTTGCCAGGAGATCGAGTGTCAAATTTCTTCGCCCCATTTATAATGACCCAAATGGATTTGAGCCGAAATTACAGCTACGAACTGCCGGTAAACCTATCAAGAATGGGGAGCACAATGTTTACTCTGGGGGAGATGTCTAAGTTTTTTTGCAATACATAACTCATAAAAGATGTGCATGCATACATAAAAATGAATCAGTACTTACAACAGCAGGTTAATGAAAAAATGATGATCATTGATACAGTCGAAGATACAAGTATGAACAACAAGTATGAATATTCAACAAAGTAATCACTCAACGGTGTAGCTGTTGACAGAAACGAGCAAACGAAAGTATGTAGTGACTGTCTAAACCAATAAGAGAAATACGAAAAGACTGTCTCAGCAAAAATGAAAAAAATACTTTGCGACTGTATTAACCATTATTGGAAATATGCAGCGACTGTATTAACGAATAATGTTAAATATGTAGTTTAAAAAGGTAAAAAAAAAGCTGTTTATATTGTGTGGCCTTACAGATGTATATTATATCTGTATGCTGTAGAATAAGAGTTCAAATCCTAGAGAGCCCATTCATTTAACTATGTATTACATGGTGCTAAATTACACAATGCGCTTTCTGCTATGGACCTATGCTGCAGGCTGAATATTTTGAATTTTATTAAACGGAAAAAAAACATCCCGTCATTACAGGGGTTACAACTGTGAACTGCCATATTTCTTGGTGTTGCTTCCCTTTTTAAACTGACTCCCTGAAGTACGATACCTTTATATAATAAAACATTATTAGTACAAGATATACGTATTTGTCGTATTTGTTTTCACCGTAGTTGTTATAAGTTGTCTTTCGTTACCTGATACACGGCGCCAGCGGCGTAGCGTGGGTATCGGCCGCCCAGGGCGGAAGACGATTTTGCCGCCCTCTCATTTAGGTATTTCAATTTAATCTATACATTTTTGCTGCCCCCCCCCCCCTAGGTACGCCACTACACGGCGCAAAACTGCACCTTAATTTTGTTTTTTAATCTATCTATCTGCCTGCCTGCCTCGCGGCCTGTCTGTCTGTCTTCCTGCCTGTCTAACGTTCTGTCTGACAGTTTGTCTATCTCCATACCTTCTTTAAGCTGTGTATTAGTAGCCTCGGATGTTGTATTCATTATATTCTTTGATATAGTTATTTTTTGGCGAGCTGTCAAAGAAATCGGTGCAACATTAGTTGATGCAGCATTAGTCAATACAACATTACTCAATACAACATTAGTCAATACAACATTAGTTAATACAACATTAGTTAATACAACATTAGTTAATACAACATTAGTTAATACAATATTAGTCAATAAAACATTAGTTAATACAACATTAGTTAATACAATATTAGTCAATAAAACATTAGTTAATACAACATTAGTTAATACAACATTAGTCAATAAAACATTAGTTAATACAACATTAGTTAATACAACATTAGTCAATAAAACATTAGTTAATACAACATTAGTTAATACAACATTGGTTAACATAACATTAGCTAATACAACATTAGTTAATACAACATTGGTTAACATAACATTAGCTAATACAACATTAGTTAATACAACATTGGTTAACATAACATTAGCTAATACAACATTAGTTAATACAACATTGGTTAACATAACATTAGTTAATACAACATTAGTCAATACAACATTGGTTTACATTACATTAGTTAATACAACATTAGTCAATACAACATTGGTTTACATTACATTAGTTAATACAATATTAGTCAATACAACATTGGTTTACATTACATTAGTTAATACAATATTAGTCAATACAACATTGGTTTACATTACATTAGTTAATACAATATTAGTCAATACAACATTGGTTTACATTACATTAGTTAATACAATATTAGTCAATACAACATTGGTTTACATTACATTAGTTAATACAATATTAGTCAATACAACATTGGTTTACATTACATTAGTTAATACAATATTAGTCAATACAACATTGGTTTACATTACATTAGTTAATACAATATTAGTCAATACAACATTGGTTTACATTACATTAGTTAATACAATATTAGTCAATACAACATTGGTTTACATTACATTAGTTAATACAATATTAGTCAATACAACATTGGTTTACATTACATTAGTTAATACAATATTAGTCAATACAACATTGGTTTACATTACATTAGTTAATACAATATTAGTCAATACAACATTGGTTTACATTACATTAGTTAATACAATATTAGACAATACAACATTGGTTTACATTACATTAGTTAATACAATATTAGTCAATACAACATTAGTTTACATTACATTAGTTAATACAATATTAGACAATACAACATTGGTTTACATTACATTAGTTAATACAATATTAGTCAATACAACATTGGTTTACATTACATTAGTTAATACAATATTAGTCAATACAACATTGGTTTACATTACATTAGTTAATACAATATTAGTCAATACAACATTGGTTTACATTACATTAGTTAATACAATATTAGACAATACAACATTGGTTTACATTACATTAGTTAATACAATATTAGTCAATACAACATTGGTTTACATTACATTAGTTAATACAATATTAGTCAATACAACATTGGTTTACATTACATTAGTTAATACAATATTAGTCAATACAACATTGGTTTACATTACATTAGTTAATACAATATTAGACAATACAACATTGGTTTACATTACATTAGTTAATACAATATTAGTCAATACAACATTGGTTTACATTACATTAGTTAATACAATATTAGTCAATACAACATTGGTTTACATTACATTAGTTAATACAATATTAGTCAATACAACATTGGTTTACATTACATTAGTTAATACAATATTAGACAATACAACATTGGTTTACATTACATTAGTTAATACAATATTAGTCAATACAACATTGGTTTACATTACATTAGTTAATACAATATTAGTCAATACAACATTGGTTTACATTACATTAGTTAATACAATATTAGTCAATACAACATTGGTTTACATTACATTAGTTAATACAATATTAGACAATACAACATTGGTTTACATTACATTAGTTAATACAATATTAGTCAATACAACATTGGTTTACATTACATTAGTTAATACAATATTAGTCAATACAACATTGGTTTACATTACATTAGTTAATACAATATTAGACAATACAACATTGGTTTACATTACATTAGTTAATACAATATTAGTCAATACAACATTGGTTTACATTACATTAGTTAATACAATATTAGTCAATACAACATTGGTTTACATTACATTAGTTAATACAATATTAGACAATACAACATTGGTTTACATTACATTAGTTAATACAATATTAGTCAATACAACATTGGTTTACATTACATTAGTTAATACAATATTAGTCAATACAACATTGGTTTACATTACATTAGTTAATACAATATTAGACAATACAACATTGGTTTACATTACATTAGTTAATACAATTTTAGTCAATACAACATTGGTTAATTATGGGTGATGGGTGATGGGTACTTTGAGATGGTCAGTTTTATGATCTAGAACGTATCTAAGCCTAAACTTACAGTGGACAAAACATTAGAGCAGGGTGGGGGGGGGGAAGACCGTCCCTCAGTCTAAGGTCAGAACAAATAAATCAATGACACTACCAATTCGTCACGTTGAGACGGATGGTCGTGTGGTAAAGCCCTCGACCTGAGGGTCTCTTGTTCAATCTCCGGCGAGGACCAGTAGATATTTCAGGTCATGGTGTAGGTCAGGGCTTCTTAAACGACCCCATTTATGATTGCGAGTTTCTTGACGACCCCATACAAATATAAAAGAAAAATAAATTAATATTTTACAAGTTAAAAAACTTTTCTGTTAAATTGTATTTTTATCTCTCGCGACCCCAGAATTTTGCTACGCGACCCCAAATGGGGTCGCGACCCATAGTTTAAGAAGCCCTAGTGTAAGTCAATGCCATGTGATTCTAAGGCCATTGCACTACGGGCGTTAAAAAAAAGTAAAGTTCCCTTAAAGCCCCCTAAGGGCTCATAGGGGCAGATGAAGTGTAGAATTCATCTGTTTCTATAACCTCAGCATATGAAGGGAGTGTGTGGTTAGCACAACGCCCAGCCGCCTTTACTCCCCCAACTTAAAGTCAGGTACCCATTTAAAGCTGGGTGGACTTGGGGACTTACACCAGGACCTGAAAAAAATTCCGAGGCTCTCCACTGAGGTTCGAACCTAGGACTCTCCGTTCGTCAGTCGAGCGCTCTACACCGCACGACCACCGCCGGTACGTGCTGTGGTGAAGATGAGCACCATAAAATACAGGGGACATCCCACACACTATTTCATCATCATCCGGTTTTTTTTCTCCCCCTAAAAACAAAATCTTAAGGGTTGTTCACTTATTACGTAGCACGTTTTATACTCAATTTCGCCCACCCCCCTCCCCTCCCTCCACTATAAACCCTCCCCCGTCATGCCTCTTTACCATTCCCCCCTGTCAAAGGGTGTTTAGTTAGATGTGAACGACCCCCTAAGACAAACCTCATGCAATCCATAGATGTATCAACCACATGTATTAACAGTCGTGAGGCGAAGGCTGAGCTATTCTTATTGTAAAGTGTGGCAACGCCTGTGTGGGGGGGGGGGAGGGGGGTATTTAAGAAGGGATTTTATCAAAAAATAGTTGCCACTCTATGTGATTCTTGGAATATTTAAATGCACAATTTAACTTAAGATTGGTATAGATGCTCGCATAACACTACCGCGATATAGATTGTCTAGAAATGTAAGCTATCGATCAACCTTATATAAGATGTAGAAAATATCTTAGTTTTAAGATTTCCATCAACAATATATTGGATTTAGAACGTATATTTGGTTTTAAACATTAAAGATTTCCACCAACAATATATATATATATATATTAGATTTAGAACGTTTTATTGGTTTAACAATATAATGTTAAACTTTTGGCTTAAACTCACGATCAACAAGACAATGGAAAAAGTCTCTGTGTCGACATCTGTCAGAGAAAGTAAACTTGAAGACCTGGGGCGAGGTTGGGGCTGGAAATGTCTTTGTGATACAGTCTGACCTCTGTGAGACATCCACCACGTCGTCTCGAGAGATGGTCAGCACTTGACCATTCAGTCCGGAGACACAAAAGGCCACGTTCACCAGCGGATTGTTGCGGAGAGGGAAGGTGCACGAGGAGCTTTGGATTTGGAGCAACCTCCCATTGAACGCCACCGACACTGGAACATCATCTGGTTTGATTAAAAAAAACAACTCATTAACCCAGAAACTTGCATATTATCTTATTGAAAATATACCCAGACACATGTACATTAATGATTTAAGATACACCCAAATACTTGTACATTAATGATTTAAGATACACCCAGATACGTGTACATTAATGATTTAAGATACACCCAGATACTTGTACATTAATGATTTAAGATACACCCAGATACTTGTACATTAATGATTTAAGATACACCCAGATACGTGTACATTAATGATTTAAGATACACCCAGATACTTGTACATTAATGATTTAAGATACACCCAGATACTTGTACATTAATGATTTAAGATACACACAGATACTTGTACATTAATGATTTAAGATACACTACTTTAGAAGAAAACCCAGAAACTAGTGTTGGGTTTAAAATAAACCCATATACTGGTACTACTTTAGAAGAAAACCCAGAAACTAGTGTTGGGTTTAAAATAAACCCAGATACTGGTACTACTTTAGAAGAAAACCCAGAAACTAGTGTTGGATTTAAAATAAACCCAGATACTGGTACTACTTTGGAAGAAAACCCAGAAACTAGTGTTGGGTTTAAAATAAACCCAGATACTGGTACTACTTTAGAAGAAAACACAGAAACTAGTATTGGTTTTAATAAAAACAACAACCCAGAAACAGTACTTGTTTAAAATAAACCCAGAAACTGGTAAATTAACCCGTTAAAAAACAACAAAAAAAAAAAACTGGTACTTCAAATGATTAAAAAAAAACATGTCTAAGTGTCTGGCTCCAGTCTAAACATTATTTTAGTGGATATGTCATTGTTGGATGTGTCATTGTTAGATTGTGTCATTGTTTGATTGTGTCATTGTTCAATGTGTCATTGTTAGATTGTGTCATTGTTTGATGTGTCATTGTTTGATGTGTCATTGTTTGATTGTGTCATTGTTTGATTGTGTCATTGTTTGATTGTGTCATTGTTTGAATGTGTCATTGTTCGATGTGTCATTGTTTGATTGTGTCATTGTTTGATTGTGTCATTGTTTGATTGTGTCATTGTTTGATTGTGTCATTGTTCGATGTGTCATTGTTTGATTGTGTGTTTGTGGGTAAAACATTCCGCAACAAATTAAAAATTACCCTGATAAGTGGTGGGTAATCTGGTGGTCAGCTTGATATTTTTATTGACCCACAGGACATTGTCGTTGTAGCTGATGCTGGCCACAGAGTTGAATCTGATCCTGAAGATGCCGTCCTTGACACTGTGACAGAAGCAGACGTCACTTGATTTATTACCTCCACAGCTGGATGGGAGTAGCTTTATTAGACACATCTGTGGATTCATTAGACACACTGTTTAATAGACACATTCTGGATGTATAAGACACATCACGAGTGTATTAGACATACTCTGGAGGTAGTAGACAGTAAAAACATTTAGCAGCACTGGCGGGTTTTATTTATACTTTTTAACGAGTTTAGGCGGTTTTTTTTTAATTTAGCAGCACTGGCGGGTTTGATTTATACTTTTTAACGAGTTTAGGCGGTTGTTTTTTAATTTAGCAGCACTGTTGGGTTAAGACAAGCGGTCATCAAGAATCGTTCTAATGTTTACTCTTTTATTTGACATTTCATTTAAAGTACAAACGAGGCAACTGTGTGTTTAGACAACAAGATACTGCGTTTCACTGTTCTTGCTCATTTTACTAAAGGCTGTGTTGTCCCTGATCACCAGATAGAGCTAGGGTTCGAAAATTACGCGTAAGATTGGCGCGCGTAATTTACGCGTAAATTACGCGTAAGTTACGCCAAAATTACGCGTGCCATTAATGCCCAATTACTTGAAAGTGTGTGTTCCTTTTGTTGCTCATATTCACTAATTGCTAGTAGGTGTATTTTTAATAATGTTTTCAAAGGTTTGTACTTGTTATTAACCGGTCATACTAATTTGTCCGTCGTCCGCATCGGCCACGTATTTCGTCGTGTATTGACTGCATCAGCGGCGGCCATCTTTGGCTGACTAATTCGTCAACGCGGGGCGGGTGCAATGCGCCGCGAAATACGGCCGCCGCGGGTGCCGAACTCAGCAAAAATCGGTACACGCGATCGACGCTGGTTAGGGTTCGAAAATTACGCGTAAGATTGGCGCGCGTAATTTCCGCCATATTACGCGTGCCATTAATGCCCAATTACTTGAAAGTGTATGTTCCTTTTGTTGCTCACGCTCACTGATTGCTAGTAGGTGTATTTTTAATAATGTTTTCAAATGTTTTTACTTGTAATTTACCGGTCATACTAATTTGCCCGTCGTCCACGTATTTCGTCGTGTACTGACTGCATCAGCGGCGGCCATCTTTGGCTGAGTAATACCGTCTAATACGGTCGACGCGGGACGGGTGCAATGCGGCGCGAAATACGGCCACCGCGGGTGCCGAACTCAGCAAAAGACGCCACACGCGATCGACGGAAGCACTATACACAGTAAAATGTTTTCTATACGTTTCATGACATTTGGAACATATATAGATAATGTTTTAAATTATTATTATTATTTTTTATTTTTTTATTTTATTACCTCCCAATTTGGCTTGCGGCCGCTTGCCATACAGCTCATGGTGGCATTGTGTACTTAATCGGAAACTTGTATGATTTGTCTTATTTTTAACCAGACTTTGGCTTCCTTATTGAAAATATTTATTTTATTATGTTTACTGAAACGATATAAACAAACAATATACTGTGCGGTTTACGCTGTTTTACCAAACGAATACTCCCGATTTAGGCTTGTGGCCGGATGTAGATGGTAATCACTGTAATTAATTAATCGCCACTGTTAACAAAACAAATTGCGACAGAAACAATTAAAAATGGCCGTCAAATATGCATTTTTTAAATTACCGTAATTTACGCGTAATTTTCTAAAATTACGTTACCGTAAATTACGCGTAATTTACGGTAACTTACGCGTAACGTTACGCGACTTCGAACCCTAGATAAAGCTATCGGATCAGTTTGTATAATGTAACTATTTCAGGTCAACTCAAAGTGAATTAAACAAAAATGACTCGTCTGAACCTGTTTCCTGTCTGGGCTCCCCCGCTCCTGGGCCTCCAGAAGAAACGTCGCCCCTGCACCATTCTGACCAGTCCCGTTGACCGTTATGTCCAAGCTTATTTTGTCCTCGTCTGACCATAGGCCCCCGTCACAAATGTTAGACTGTGATACATCAGTTATGTTGAAGAATGTTTCAGCTTTCAAAAAGTGACGAAAAATATAAAACATAAATAGATCACACACACACACACACACACACACACACACACACATATATATATATATATATATATATATATATATATTATATATATATATATAATAGCAATTTTGTGTTCTGCGTTGAATCAAAAGTAAAGAATTAATACAACAGTATTCCAGTTTAAAATACAAACATGAAAAAATCGGATCTGCCCGAAACCAAAAATAACCTAGATCAAAGCTAAGGGGATATAACTCTAAGCAAAGGTTTTGCAGGGTACAGCTAGTATATATATAATTGTATTTTGTGATACATACTACAAAGGTAATGATGTTGATATATAAATATACATGTATTTATTTATAATGATATTTGATGAATATTGATGATACATTACAATGATATTGTCGTGATTTTTCATACAGGACTTTCGGGCGATCTTCAACATTGATGCCATAAAACTGATTTTTTTTTTCTCTTCGTGTGCATTTTTTTTTGTATCAGTATCAAATGAATGTATCATGAGAAGAGGCAAATGATGCAGAAGTTTTTGGTAAACTAAGTGTTTTCTAGAGTAATTGTTGTTTTTTTTTAGGTCTAAATCGGGTTTTACGGTTAGGAATTATAGTGCGTGTTATTGGTAAATGTGACGGGGCGGGTGTATGTATCTAGTTGGTTGCGAGAAAAAATGTTCGTATATTTTTTAGATGAGCAATATGTAGACAACAGCAGGGATTTGTTAAGTATACTACACATGTGTGTTGTCATTTAGGCTAATTGGTATGCATATATGTTGTCGTTTAGGGTATTTGGTATACATATATTTTGTCATATAGGCGATATAGCTTGCCTTCAACTACATGTGGACATGTCCCTTAAGTCACTGACGTATTCCAGTAGCCACCTACATTGAGTGATTGTGCAGCTGGCACATTGCTCATCAACTTTTACTTCCCAAACAAATGCCAGCTATCCATAGAGATCTAGGTGGACCTAACAATATTCCCTATTCACTTGGACATAATACGAAAATCGCGAGCTTCTGACCGGGGTTTGAACCCAGGATCCCAAGGGTGACAGTCAAGCACTCTACAATGCATGACCATCGATAGAGAATGTGCTACATTTGAAACTTAAAAGCATTGTTTTTAAATGTCATTTGATCACTGTAGTCAGGTATAACAATAGGGTAACCAATGTAAACAAACTTCAACCAACCTGAATGAAGTGCAATGATGAGCAAAACAAACGAAGGAATTGCAGAAAACGTCAATGTCATGAGTCACCCTCTCATTTAAATGGTAAAAGGTGAAACCTTAAAAAAAATATCAGGTTGACTATAAAAAGCTGTTATATTTAAAACACATTCTGAATTATATGAACTAAAAAAATCTGAAAATATATATATGTTTATATAGGTTTACTCATGTCATTTTGTCTCCGTGTACAGATGTGTTGTTGCTGGAAATGTATCAAACATAAAAGATGCGTAATTTATGATGTGCAATTACTGAAGTGTATTAATTGAACTATTAAGAACTGTCACTTATTATCGTGTTTAGCCTTAAAACACTTTGAGAAGCTTGGCATTAGTTACTTACGGTGCATCTTACCTGGTGTCATGACAGGTTGTGTGGTCAGTGATGAAATATCCAGGTCATTATTATGATGACGTCTTTTACAGATTTATAATTATCTACAGAACTTCAATAGTTACTTTATAAGTGAGTTTTATGTAGGTATGAATATGAGCATAGCTAGCTAGGCAACATCGTCCAAAACTGACCTGTGTTGGAGGCTTAGGAGAGTCGAGCAGGCACTTATCGCCCAGTTCCGTACTGGGCACTGTCCTATTGGCGCGTACTTTGGGAGGTTGAGGCCCAATGCCGACATCCTTTGCCGCCGTTGTGGGGAGGTGGAGGAAACCGTAGATCATATGCTTATCGAGTGTCCCTGACTGGCGGACCACATGATGGACCAGTCCGGAAGCTTTGCTGGACATTGGGCTCTATGGCAGTCTCCAGATGTTTAGAGACACAGCAAGTCTGATCTCACGGGCCCTAAGAGACTCTCAGCCCGCATTTTCACTGAGGAGGTTCTGAGAGAGAGAGAGAGAGAGAGAGAGAGAGAGGGAGAGAGCTAGGCAAAAGCCTTGTGCGGCCCCTGATAAAATTTGTGCCTTGAAGTATTTGTTCACATGAATGCTCGTGCCAAGAGTCACTTATTTACCTTTCCCGAGGGTCCTCTAAACATCTATGGAAGTCTAAGAATAATAAAAGATACATGTGTACTACGATGCATAAGATTCTCTATAAATGCGAATATTTTTTACACATTGTATATAGTTTAAGAAATTATTGAAACAATTTAAACCATTTCTTATCATTGCCCTAAAACTGCAAAAAAAAAAAAATCGCATTTGCTGAGAATTATGAAGCTATCTATGAATCCAGCCAATAATTATAATCTACGTGAAAATGAGTAAGTCAACAGCTCCATGGTTACTCGTTAAAAGTCAGTCAGCAGCTCATGGCTACTCGTTAAGAGTCAGTCAACATGGTTCATGGCTACTCGTTAAGAGTCAGTCAACAGCTCCATGGCTACTCGTTAAGAGTCAGTCAAAGCTCCATGGCTACTCGTTAAGAGTCAGTCAACTGCTCATGGCTACTTGATTCTTACAACTCTAGCTACCGGATACATCCGAATAGAGGTGAGTTCAAGTACAATAATAATACAAATACGAATATATGTCTCAGTTGTTTGTATCCATACAGGAAGACATAGGTGGGGGTTGGGCCTGGAAAGGGGAAGGAGAGGGGGGGGAGTTCTTAAATAATCGAGATAGAAAGCACTCGGTGAGAAGAAAAAAAAAGTGAGCCACACCCCCCAGGGGCGTTAACCCAGGTGTCGACATAGTTCTGGCTGAATCAGACATATCGGGGTCGACTTAAAAACGAAATTGGCGAATGGGGTGGGGGGGGGGATGGGGCGTTGGTGATTAATTGAACGTTTTTTTTTTTTGTTGTTGTTTTCTTAACTGATTCAGTTTAAGATTTAAGATCGTACAGCTTTGATAGATTGCTGAGTGTTGAGAGAGGATGGGGGAAAGGGGAGAGTAATCACAGCTACTGAACACAAATTACAGCAGCACAGCAGTATTAGTTTGTCCATTCAATGATAATTTTTTTTTTTTAAATACTATATTGTTTCACAGTTGAAACTTAGTTGTTTCTGTTTTTTTATTCAACATGGCTAGAATGAACAAATCAACATCTCCCAGTAATTTGATCAACATGGCTAGAATGAACAGATCAACATCTCCCAGTAATTCGATCAACATGGCTAGAATGAACAGATCAACATCTCCCAGTAATTTGATCAACATGGCTAGAATGAACAGATCAACATCTCCCAGTAATTTGATCAACATGGCTAGAATGAACAGATCAACATCTCCCAGTAATTTGATCAACATGGCTAGAATGAACAGATCAACATCTCCCAGTAATTTGATCAACATGGCTAGATTGAACAGATCAACATCTCCCAGTAATTTGATCAACATGGCTAGAATGAACAGATCAACATCTCCCAGTAATTTGATCAACATGGCTAGAATGAACAGATCAACATCTCCCAGTAATTTGATCAACATGGCTAGAATGAACAAATCAACATCTCCCAGTAATCTGCTGATCAATATAAAAAAAAGTATTTCATAATACTATTACCACTGTTAACGGTTTCCTACGTGACTCCGTTCGTCTAGTGCGAGGCCGCCGCCATATATCCTGGATCCCTAAAGAGCCCCCCCCTGACAATGCATGAACTAGGGAGGGGGGCCTTCTACAGCGTCCAGCTTTTACACCGTTTCTACAATATTATGGAAAGCGGCATGTCCTAAATGATCAGGGCCCTTGCGTAAGGGTTTACTTTGCTTAATCGATTACGGGCCTGTGTGAAAGGGGGTGGGGGTAGGGGGGCGCAATGGCTTCTTTGTCTAAAGTAATCGAATACACCGCCTGCGCGCCAGTGTAGGTCTTGATTACGTGAGTTGTCGTTACCTCTGGACCGCCGAACTATATTTAGCTCAATGCATGTATGTGCTCACACTTGGCTAGATTCTTCAAATTAGTTGGAACCAAAAAAAAATATTTTCCGTGTTACATGATTTTTTTTTTTAAATCACCTAAATACAAATTACATTTTTTAAATGTGTACGACCTGGGGCCACCGCAAAGATAACAGCCCCTGTCAGGGCCCCCTCCCCTTTAAGAGTCAGTGAACAGATCATGGCTACTCGTTATGTCAGTGAACAGCTCATGGATACTCGTTATCCGGCAACAACTCATGGATACTCGTTGTCAGGCAACAAAGCTCAAGTTTACTTGAAAACACAGTATCACGGTGTTAATGAATCAGAATTAGCGTTTCACGTTTTAAACCTCCATGCGTTGTTCGGATGTGAGATAGCAGGCTCAGGTAACTATCAATTTATGTTTTAGACAGTCTGGCAATAAAATTTTTTTTTGGAAAAACTCCTGAGCTTTGAAACTTAGAGACGCAATGGCTGGGAGTGACCCAACGGGTTGGAGTGACCAATGGGTTGGAGTGACCAATGGATTGGAGTGACCAATGGGTTGGAGTGACCCAACGGGCTGGAGTGACCAATGGGTTGGAGTGACCCAATGGGTTGGAGTGACCCAACGGGTTGGAGTGACCCTTTAACTTATAGCAGTTTTGATAAACACATTGAGGTCATTGGTTACCACAGTCCGCCCACGAGATAAACGATTCTTTCATATCTTAATGTAAAGATCTAAGTGTGTCCCCTCCCCCCCCCAACACACATAGTTGATCGTCGACTCCCCCCCCCAGTTCATATCGTTTATACACATATCACATTACCTCTTGAAAAACTCGTTTTCTGACGTCATGTCACAAACCGCGCTATCACAAAACTTGTCTAGCTTGAGTATATTTCATTAGGAATTTGTATTGAAACTGGCTATGTTGGCTTTACATGACTTTAAATTTTGGTAGAAAATGGATTTAAAATAAGGTATATAATAATTTAAAAAAAAAAAAAAATTTGGAGTAATAACTTTAAATGCCAGGGTAGTAGCTCAGATATATAATCACAAAAAAAATTAAATGGCGTTAACTCCCTTTTTATTAATTTTTTACCCTAATTTCACACATTTTCACGAATTGAAAACATTTTGTCAAATACATTTACAGTTTTTCTGAAGTTTACCAAGAAAAAACTTTATGTTAAGTCTACCCAGAACATGTGTAGGCTATTTTACTTGTTTATGATTTTTGTTGTTGTTTACCTGTTTGAATTTTTAATTTCAATAAATATAACGAGAAAAGATTAAAATAAAACCAATTAATCCAAGAGATATATAATGAGAACTTGCTAGAAATAATAATAAATAACTTTCTAGATGGGAAAAATACAGAAAGGCTAAAGAAAAAAAAAAGTTCCCTGGTTCTCACTGAGATTCGAACCCGGGACCCTCCGGTCGACAGTCAAGGGCTCTACATCAATCGACCACCCGTCCCCTTTTAAGTGATGTACATATCGATACATTAGCACTGATTTAGACTAGACAGAAGGCAGCACTTTCACCTGCCAATTACGTTTCGGTACATGAATAATGCGAAATTAGAGTTTTGTCTAATCCATATTATTTAATCCTAGTCGAATTTTTCCCTATAATTGATTTACCAATTAATAAAAAAAAGCAGCTCTGTTCTTTGAATCTGAGAATCTATTTTTAGTTTAGCTTGCGTTTACATAATGAATAATAATTTAAAAAAAAAAAAAATTTTAGGCAGTTTACAAAAAGAACTGGACTATAGACAGTGGGTGGGGGGGGGGGGAAATGCTTCGCGTAATAAATTAAAACGATATATATATATATATATATATATATATATATATATATATATATATAATGAAAGACATTTTGCTTTGTAGGGGAAAAAAAAATCAACATAACATATTCTGAAGAAGAGTGTTGGGGGAAAAGGGGAAGGTGGGGGGGGGGGGGGGGAGAGGGAGGAGGGTCGATGCAAAAGTCGAAGGTAGTGAGAAAATGTATGTGTGTGGACACGGTGCCTTCCCCCCCCCCCCCCCTGTTAGAGTCACCAGCGCCAAATAAAAAGTAAAATCTTGGTTCAGACAACAAGAAGCCCCGTCGAAAAGCAGACAACCAAAGTAATAAATACCTGACTGATAACAAACTAGAATCACTGCGAATGATAAGTCGTACCAATAAGAATGAACTCGGCATAGGTTTTTTGAATACGTTTTATTTATCAGTACAGTCTGCTCTGTAAAATGGTCATTATTCTTCTATTCCTTCAGTTTAAAAAAAAAAAAAATAATCATGATTATATGAATGTCCTTTATTGTTGTATAATATAGAATTCAAGTGTCAACGCGTCTTTAAAATACAGCTAAATACAGGATCGGTTTATCCTTTATATACAATAAAAAATGTAAAACTTAAAACTTTTGATAGACATGTGTAGAACTAATCACTTTCACTCCCAGACGATTTACAAGTTCGATATCTGCTTTTTGACAATAGATGATTCCAGAACGTCACACTGTGAGGACCGCTTAAATCTCTCGGAAAGTTTGTTTGGGGGGGGGAGGTCAGGTCAGTCGATTGGTCACTACTCTTCTCCAGGGTTGTCCTGTTTGTCAGAATCTATAAAGATATACAATCATTGATTTTAAAAAAAAATCATTGGCTATTCAAAATCGTGACCAACAAGGTGTATGTTATATAGGCAGACATCAGTAATCTCCTTTGGAAAAAACGTTACTCAACGCGAATGTAGATTTGAATGTTTTTTTCAATATCTAATTGTAAAACAGGAAACATCAAAGAAGCAGATTATGTTTGCCTCTTGAAACAGATGGAACCAGTATCTACTAGTGAGGCATTATTGTATGGACCACTTCAACTTCCCCCACCAGGCATGTCTACAACGCCCTTGTTAAGTGACGCCACTGATTCTAAACCATAATATTCAGATTTATTCAGCTACACAGCCAAAAATATTTATAATTTAAAAAAAATAACCTTCTTAACGTATTACCTTTCTGTATTTTATTTAATTAATTACTGACTTTGTTTGTCAAAAAATTATTGAATTTAATTGAAAGGGGAAACCAAAACAACTTTAGAAGTACCCAAACAACTTTAGAAGTACCCAAATATTTTAGAAGTACCCAAACAACTTTAGAAGTACCCAAACAACTTTAGAAGTGCCCAAACAACTTTAGAAGTACCCAAACAACTTTAGAAGTACCGTCTTACCCTACAATCTACATTTACTCACCGTCTTTAAAACAACATTTCTGCTTTCTATCTGAAAATAAAAAAAAAAAAATAAACAATATTCAGTCATAATTTGAAAAATAAGCAATCTGGTAATATGTGGCTGATGTGGGGTTCTTATTGATTGAAACAATTTCATTTTACCAAACTCTCCTCTCATGCTAACAGCTATGTGAATTTTTCAGTGGCTTAGCGAGCTCAGCTCGCGACCGGGGCACAATACCTTTTTATCGCCCACCATCCTTATTCAAGAACCATATAATATTATTTGTAAAATATGCCATTTGGCGACCTATTCTGAGTAGCTCCCGGGGCATGATGCCGGCCCCCCCCCCTTTGCCCACCACTCGCTACGCCATGGGGAAATGATATGAACAAAGTGCAAGCTTGTTTGTTGTGTTACGCTTCCTGCTCAGTGAGCCCTTTTATTCGTTTGGCAGTATTGGTCAGTTGGTCAGTGGACGTACGACAGAGCATAGCTTGGACATGGTTAACCTCAGAAGGTTTTAAAACAAATAGATATCAGTCAGGATAGTTTAAGTTTGATCGGGACCACATCCTAATAATATAATGAATACATCATAGTTTAGCCATCAGGTAAAGAATGCGAGCAAGTCGAGAAATGTGCAAGTCAGTACGTCGAGATGGTAATAAGAATGAAAAACTCAATAAATCAATGAATACAAAAAGTCTTCAAGTCTATATAGGTCAGCAAAGGTGGAATAAGGTCGGCTGAGGCTCCAGGGGCAGAGGAAAATATGGGGGCCCTAAAGAGGGGCATCAAAAAAGGGCATAAAGTATTTTTAGAATATGTAACGTTGGGTTTCGTGTGGTTTTTTTTTAATACTATTCAGAGCCGTGTACTCACGCCCCGGTGAGCCCGCCGTTAGGGCCGCCCCTGTCGCTCACTAAGTCCATGGGTCAGCATGTCTGTAATGCGAAAATTCACTAAATCGAAAGTTTAAGATGTCAATAAAAAAATTTAAAAAAAGTGCCTAAATCAATTGGTCAAGTGGTCAACCAGCGCTACTTACAGCAGACGTAAATCCCTATAACGGCGATGATAACAACTAGAAAGCCTTGAGATATGATCACTGTGAAGATGTCATCTGTAGAGAATTAAAAAGTTGAACTCATCATGTAGCAGGGGCCATCACTCAGTCTATAATCCCCCCCCTGAAACTACATTTGGGACACGTACGTTTTCTAGTGATCTCCCGCTCTCTCTCTTTCCCCCTCCCCCCCCCCCCAATTCCCCTCTGTAAACCCTCTGTATCAAAGACTGCAAAGAACAAAGGAATTAAAATTGAGGCAAGGTATAATTGCATTCGCTGAATTTCGAACCCTTAACAGATTACAGAGAGTATAATGCAGACTTTTAATTTCGACCAATCGTAATGAAGGTTAAGAAAAACAAAATGGGGTAAAAGCACTACATTCAAAATTACCTCAACGTAATCCGTTTTAGACTTGGACTCTCTGACCTAACACATTTTTTGCCCAAACCCCAACTTTGGTTATATGAGGATAGGGAGCAAAAGAGTTTGATGAGTGGGGGAAAAATCGTCACATACACTGTATATTTAAATAGATTGTATCTGTTAGACTAGGTCAGACACGCCTACATAGAATAGTCAACACAGTTAATAGCTTCTGAATCTCTATAGGTAGACATGTGACAAAATTAATCGCACAGACATTGTTGAACCGTCCGGGGGGGGGAAGGGGGGAGGGGGGGTCAAACCGCCCATGTGTCGAATTGTCCGCTGGTCGAATTGTCCGCTGGTCGAATTGTCCGCTGGTCGAATTGTCCGCTGGTCGAATTGTCCGCTGGTCGAATTGTCCGCGGGTCGAAAATTTCCGGGAACCACTCACCGGCACTCAGCTTGAAAAATTTAACCTCCGGTGTGGTGGTCATGAATCCATCTCCGTCCGGTGGAGCCAAGGGCCCGGAGGTAGCACTGCCTCCCATGACTAGAGGGACGAACAATGATAAATGACATAATTGAAATACGCCCATCAGCGTTTCCCCAGCCTCATCTTTGTACTAGAAGTACATCAGCATATCAATAGTACAGAAAAGTGCACCGAGTACCTGACAGTAATCTATAGTCGGTGAGGGGTGGGGTACGGGAAACGTTATGCAGGGGGATACGCAGCCAGGTGTCATTTTCGTTTAAAACAACCAAGAGTTTGAACAAGGTCGCCTGTTCGCTGCATGACCCATCAATAAACCACGTAACCAAGCATCGCATTGCAAAAGGTAACCACATTCAATTATCAAAAAATATATATATAGTAATACAGAATTCTTTAGAATTCGAGTTGTTTCTCTTGGAACTCGGAAGTATCGGAGGGGAGGTAAGGAGGAGGAACATTATCATACTATAGCCACCATAGTGGTGGAATGGGTCTGAAAATATTGGCTGTCAGCTCGCAACAGCGGCCCACTCTATGTATGACTCACTGTCCCTTCTGAACTAAACGCTGAAAACGCGCTCACACATCGAAAGTAAGAGCGCGCGCACATTACCATAAAGCGCGCAAGTCATTTTTTTAAAACTAGGCGTATGTTTCAGAGATAGCTGAGTGCGACTCTAAGCGCAACAGACTGCTGTTGTTTAGATTTATAGGGCTTCTAACGATTCAATTTGTTTTTTTTTTTTTAATTTATTTTTTTGTTTATTTTCGCTTATCAAATCTAGATTAGTAGACTTTGATGCGATCTTCTATTTTCTATTACCTAAAAAACCGATTTAGACTTTCACCAGCATGATGCATGGCTTGCTATAGGACCAAAAAAAAAATCAATTTACTTCCAAAGCTGATCTCTCTCTCTCTGTGAAATTTTCAAAAAAACTACGAGGAGAAAGGAACCTAAATGTCTGTAGGGCCCTTAACGCAGGTTAACTTTAGGGTGTGTGTGTGTGTGGGGGGGGGTTCTACTCAAAAATTGATGTGTCGGTCCTAGGCAGATGTACATTAGGGGGGGGGGGGGCTATTGTAATTTTGGAACTGTAGGCAAAACAAAAAGCGGCAAGGACAGCTGATTGAAAATACTAGCCTAACCTTCCCCACCCGCACCTCCAATAATATTTAAAAATTTGAGATGCCATGACAATATCCGGATATTAAGCCAATCTATCCAAGTGTCCCAGACAAAGGACGCTGATTTAAAGTCCCGACAAGGGGTAACAAAAAAAAAAAAACAACGGCCGTTGCTATGGTTACATCCCGTAAAATGTCAACACACAATTTGCGGTGATGGGTGAGGGTGTGTGTGTGGGGGGGGGAGGGGGGCGGCTCACTTTCAAAGTCACACACGTACTCTCCGGATGACCCGCAGAGGTCAGTGTACTTGTACGTCAGACTAGTCCTCAAATGGTGGAATGTGTGGACGATGGTCAGACAATCGCCGGTGCTGGACTGGTCGACTTGACCGGGAATCGACAGCGTAAGCGTGGGATTGCTCAGACCTTGAATGCAGAACCAGATGGATGCACTGGAGTCCAGGTCCAGGTGGACTGTCGCTTGACATTTGCTCTTGGTCGTCTGCATACGTTTACCTTTGTTGATCCGCAGGACGGCCGTTAATTCGTCTGTGGAATGTTCAATATCCGTCCCGTTATCTCTCTGTCTATCAGGTTCTTTCTTTATTCTTTCTGTCCGTCTCTCTCTCTCTCTCTCTCTCTCTCTCTCTCTCTCTCTCTTTATTTACTATTTCACAGACAATTACATGTGTATGCAGGGGCGCAACCAGTATGCTGAAGTTGGTAGGGTCCGAAATATTAGGTAAGATGAAAATTGGTATGTCTGCCCCCAAATTTTGGTGGGGTCGAATACCAACGGCTTGATCTTTGGTAGGGTCCGGACCCGCAAGACCCGTACATGTGTGTGTGTATGTGTTTTGCGTTTGGTGGTGGTTGTGTGTGTGTGGCTGTGTGTGGCTATGCATGTGTGGTAGTGTTGGGTGTTGAGTGTGTGGCGGGGTGTGGTTATGTGTGCGGTTGTGCGTGGGTATGTGTGATTGCATGTGTTGGCTCGTTTGTGTATGATTGTGTAAGGCTGTGTGTGTGTGTGTGTGTGTGTTTTGTGTGGTTGTATAAAGGGCGGTGTGTGTGGTTATGTGTGGTTGTCTGAGTGGATGCCTCTGTGTGGTTATATTGTGTGTATGTGGTTGTCTGTTTGGTTGTCTGTGTTTCATTTCTGTTGGACGTTCACGCCACAAAGTAACTCCTCAAATTACATATTTATATACTGGCTGTACACTACAAAACCTTTCCATAGCAATAGACCATAATTCAACTTTGAGGTTATCTCAGAAAGGTCAATTTTATTATATGGGTCTTTTTCTTTATTTTAATTTATGCACGATATTGCCAAAATTATTAGTTATTTTTCTTTTTTTTTAATAAAGTTTATGAAAAAGATTTTTTTTTCCTTAAGTTGGATTTGAAACCCAGCAGAAATGATCGTAAGGTTTTTCCCCCTAACTGTTCGGTTAACTTTATTTATTTAATGTAACTTTTGCAGAGTTTCTTTTTCTTTTAGACCGACTTTAAAAAAAAAAAACAGTTTTATTAACGAAATTTGATACGATGATCGAGTTTATATTTTTTTCTTACTATTAAAACTTTTTGATTGACATTTTTTAAAAAAAACTTTATCTGCTGTAAAAAAAAAAATGGACAACTGTTTTTTTTTTTTGTATAAAGTAAGAAAGTTTAGTATTATGGCTGGTAGTTTAACATTTAGTCATGCCGCTAGTTGTGGGTGGAAGTTTAACATTTAGTCTTGTCGCTGGTTATGGGTGGTAGTTTAACATTTAGTTCTTGTCGCTAAATTTAACATTTAGGAGTGACGCTGGTTATTGGTGGAAGTTTAACTATACAGGCTTACCGTTGGTTATGGTTGGGAGTTTCATTTTCGGCTGTCTCCAGCCATTAATCCACACAAAGTTGTTGCTGTAGATGGACCTAGCATGAGACACGTACTTGATGTTGTAGATGTTGCCTTGTGAACTCTTACAGAAACATCCTTCAGTGATGTTGAAATTATTGCATTCAAGCTTGTAGTATACCACGCAGGTCTGTACATGGACCAAGAAATATTTTTTTTTTTAGAAAATGTGATTTTATTATAATGTCCCTTATTTTCTATTAAACTCGGTTGAGGTCCATGTTTGAAGTTAAGTTTCCCTTATAAATCTTCACAGAACATCCGGTTTAGATAAAATAGAATTCCTCTGTTTCCGTAATCACGAATATTCTGTGGGATTTTTTTTGGCTAGTACAAAGTCCAGCCGCCTTTACTTTTCCTAACAAATGTCGGACATCCATTTGTAAGCTGGTGTGGACTTAATACATCAATCAGACTATAGAAAAGCTAATTTGATGTCTTTCCTTTTACATTTTTGATATCGGTCTACAATGATGATTTAATCCAAACCCGTTGAGAGCAGGCCCGAAGCGTGCGGGGGGGGGGGCAGGGGGGCTGCCCCCCCTGCGTTTTGTCTGGTCCCCCTGCTTATTGGTTCTACTTAGTAAAATGTATTACCCTCGCCGCTATTGCCTGGCCCCTGCTGTAGAATGCCTGGCACCTGCTGTAAAATTTTCACGCTCCGGGGCTGGTTGAGAGGGATTCGAACCAAAGAACACCACCATCACATTATACCCTCTCTTTGAGCTATCTCATTTCCCTGGCACGTCTATATGCACGCGAATCTATTGCAGAGCGGGACATTAGATCATGGGTAGCCTCTACCATGGCTCCCAGCCGCTTGTGCCATTTTTGCACCGGAGAACAGAGATTGACTCTATCAAGATAACGATGCACAGCACGTAGCAAGGTAAAGTGTCATCCCGAAGCCGGTTATCTGTGTGCGCCGCTGCCTCTGGAATGACTGCTTCATAAATACCAGAGATTCACTTTAGAATAGCCCATTAGCTGATAATAACAGGTCAACTTTGTCTTCTTTATTGACCATAGGACAAGTCCATGAAGTGTATACGTTAAAACAGTGTCTAGAGGTCAACTTTGCCTTCATTATTGACCATAGGACAAGTCCAAAGAGGGTTTTTGAATTAAAATATTAACTTAAGGTCATAATTGCCTTTCTCACTGACCACTGGACAGTCCATCATACGTTTACAACGAGGCCTACTTTACCTTACGTAATAAACCATATATCTGGTTCTCGAACTCCATAAAAAACGGTTTCTCTGCTGCGCCTTCCGTATTTTCCGTGTCTACGTTTATTTCCAGCTCTGTCCGGTCTACGGCATGCTTGAGGGCAAATTTGCACACAGTTCTCTTGGACACATCAGTTAGAGTGTATTTTATACTATCTGTAGTCAAAACATCAAAAAATAATACGTTTTAGGTAAGACGTTAACATAAACAATAAAAAATTTATTTAAAACACACAATGAAAGACATTGTAATACGTTAACATATACAATGAGTAGAATAGTGACCAATGGGTTGTGACAACTGGTACCTACACGAAAACCTCAGTGTTAACAATAAAGTCAAAAGCAAATTGACCGAAACGATCATAACTAAATATCATAATTGGCTTCTGTGATGTATAAACACAATCAAATGGATATAAAAGACAATAAAAAAAACACGAATACCCGACGCGCTTTTCAAGTTGTAACTTTCAAAGTGTGCAAAAGTAATATAAAGACATTATCTGCATGAATCAAGAGCTGCAGATCAAGCTGTAGATGTATAACGAAGAAATTCTCTGTAAACCCGTAAATAAATCAATTTAAACTTGATAAGGTACAATAACTCCTTAGATCAAAATAGATACACATATTTTCATGATAAATATACGTATTTTTTTTATAATAAACATACATATCTCCACAATAAATGCACATATCTTCACGATAAATGTACAAATTTTAATTATAAATGCACAAACTATCACGATAAACGTACATATTTCGTTAATAAATGTAGATATCTTCACGATAAATGTACATATCTCCATGATACATGTACATATGATCACTATAAATGTGCATATTATCACTATAAATGTTCATATTATCACTATAAATGTGCATATTATCACTATAAATGTACATATTATCACTATAAATGTGCATATTTTATTATAAATGTGCAATCAATGTGCATACTTTCATTAAAAATTTAAATGTACATATTCTAATAATAGATGCACATATTTTCATAATAAATGCACACATATCTATAGAAGTTACTATTATTAAAAAAAAATCAACACCGCCTATATTGATAACTGTTTCCAGTAATTGTCCGTTCAACTTTTCAACAAATCTGATTGGACGGCATGTTACCTCCAGAAAGCTTTCTTTAAATTAAGACAGTGGTTCTTAAACTTTTGCTCCTGCCAAACCCCCCCCCCCCCCCAACCAAGAAACCTTTTCGTTTTTCTTGACACAGTTTCCCCTGTTACATAACAAACAGTATAACACAGTTTACCCTGTTACATAACAAACAATATAACACAGTTTACCCTGTTACATAACAAACAGTATAACACTGTTTACTCGGTTACATAACAAACAGCACAACACAGTTTACTCTGTTACATATCAAACAGTATGACACAGTTTACTCTGTTACATAACAAACAGTATGACACAGTTTACTCTGTTACATAACAAACAGTATGACACAGTTTACTCTGTTACATAACAAACAGTATAACAAAGTTTACTCTGTTACATAACAAACAGCATAACACAGTTTACTCTGTTACATAACAAACAGCGTAACACAGTTTACTCTGTTACATAACAAACAGTATAACACAGTTTACTCTGTTACATAACAAACAGTATAACACAGTTTACCCTGTTACATAACAAACAGTATAACACAGATTACTCTGTCACATAACAAACAGTATAACACAGTTTACCCTGTTACATAACAAACAGTATAACACAGTTTACTCTGTTCCATAACAAACAGTATAACGCAGTTTACTCTGTTGCATAACAAACAGTATAACGCAGTTTACTCTGTTACATAACAAACAGTATGACACAGTTAACCCTGTTACAGTTTACTCTGTTACATAACAAACAGTATGACACAGTTTACTCTGTTACATAACAAACAGCATAACACAGTTTACCCTGTTACATAACAAACAGTATAACACAGTTTACCCTGTTACATAACAAACAGTATAACACAGTTTACCCTGTTACATAACAAACAGTATGACACAGTTAACCCTGTTACATAACAAACAGTATAACACAGTTTACCCTGTTTCATAACAAACAGTATAACACAGTTTACCCTGTTACATAACAAACAGTATATCACAGTTTACCCTGTTACATAACAAACAGTATAACACAGTTTACTCTGTTCCATAACAAACAGTATAACGCAGTTTACTCTGTTACATAACAAACAGTATAACGCAGTTTACTCTGTTACATAACAAACAGTATAACACAGTTTACTCTGTTACATAACAAACAGTATGACACAGTTAACCCTGTTACATAACAAACAGTATAACACAGTTTACCCTGTTTCATAACAAACAGTATAACACAGTTTACTCTGTTACATAACAAACAGTATAACACAGTTTACTCTGTTACATAACAAACAGTATAAAACAGTTTACTCTGTTCCATAACAAACAGTATAACGCAGTTTACTCTGTTACATAACAAACAGTATAACGCAGTTTACTCTGTTACATAACAAACAGTATAACACAGTTTACTCTGTTACATAACAAACAGTATAAAACAGTTTACTCTGTTACATAACAAACAGCATAACACAGTTTACTTTGTTACATAACAAAAAGTATGGCACAGTTTACTCTGTTACATAACAAACAGTATAACACAGTTTACCCTGTTTCATAACAAACAGTATAACACAGTTTACTCTGTTACATAACAAACAGTATAACACAGTTTACTCTGTTACATAACAAACAGTATAAAACAGTTTACTCTGTTCCATAACAAACAGTATAACGCAGTTTACTCTGTTACATAACAAACAGTATAACGCAGTTTACTCTGTTACATAACAAACAGTATAACACAGTTTACTCTGTTACATAACAAACAGTATAAAACAGTTTACTCTGTTACATAACAAACAGCATAACATAGTTTACTCTGTTACATAACAAAAAGTATGGCACAGTTTACTCTGTTACATAACAAACAGTATAACACAGTTTACTCTGTTACATAACAAACAGTATAATACAGTTTACTCTTTTTCATAACAAACAGTATAACACAGTTTACTCTGTTACATAACAAACAGTATAACACAGTTAACCCTGTTACATAACAAACAGTATAACACAGTTTTGTTGAGATAATGGGATGGTTTCGTTTTTCTGATGCTAATATTTTTAAGCGCAAATAAATTAGGACGAATCTGGTTTTATATAAAACTGTTACATAAATGTTATAATCTGAAACTTTTAGCTTTGCTCGTAGCACATTTACACTTCAGATACAAATTTAAAAACAGATGATCAGCATTTTAAATAGAACACGTGAAATAAGACTTCCACGATTTCTCCACATGCTACAAACAGTCTATATCAGCCAACTATACACAAATACACACTATGAAAACAATTGAGGACACATCAGTTAGAGAGTGCTGACGTCAAACACGTTACAATAAGAGGAAGATATCTGCCCAGGGTGTGCTGAAGTCAAACACGTTACAATAAGTGGAAGATATCTGCCCAGAGTGTGCTGAAGTCAAACACGTTACAATAAGTGGAAGATATCTGCCCAGAGTGTGCTGAAGTCAAACACGTTACAATAAGTGGAAGATATCTGCCCAAAGTGTGCTGAAGTTAAACATGTTACAATAAGTGGAAGATATCTGCCCAGAGCGTGCTGAAGTCAAACACGTTACAATAAGTGGAAAATATCTGCCCAGAGTGTGCTGAAGTTAAACATGTTACAATAAGTGAAAGATATCTGCCCAGAGCGTGCTGAAGTCAAACAAGTTACAATAAGTGGAAAATATCTGCCCAGAGTGTGCTGAAGTCAAACACGTTTCAATAAGTGGAAGATATCTGCCCAGAGTGTGCTGAAGTCAAACACGTTACAATAAGAGGAAGATATCTGCCCAGAGTGTGCTGATATCAAACACATTACAATAAGTGGAAGTAATCTGCCAAGATCGTGCTGAAGTTAAACACGTTACAATAAGTGGAAGTTATCTGCCCAGAGTGTGCTGAAGTCAAACACGTTACAATAAGTGGAAGATATCTGCCCAGAGCGTGCTAAAGTCAAACACGTTACAATAAGAGGAAGATATCTGCCCAGAGTGTGCTGAAGTCAAACACGTTACAATAAGTGGAAGATATCTGCCCAGAGTGTGCAGAAGTCAAACACGTTACAATAAGTGGAAGATATCTGCCCAGTATCTAACACAGTGTGAGTGAGTGAAGGGTGGCTAAAGGAATAAGGAATTTGAACCACCAGCCTGCGTTCTAAAGTTAATTTCCTAGTAGGCCTACTCCGGTCCTTGTATAGACTTTAAGACTTTTACATTCAGGGCCGGTTTTAGGTATTCAGATGCCCAATGCAAAGACTGGCAGAAATGTTTGTATACCTTAGATAAAAGAACTGTCGGGACCATCTTATTATCAGATTAGTGATTTATACGATAGGATCTCAGAGATTTCATCTCATCCTTACAGGGACTTCACACACACACACACACACCCACACACACACACATACACACACACACACACACACACACACAGTACAAGCCTCGGTGAACAAAGAATACTAATTTGGGCCTATAATAGTATAAACAAAATAACATTCGTACATTTTTGTAAATAATATTGTATACTAAAATGCCCCGTAAAAACAAAATAATTGGAATATAATAATAACGCTGGCTTTAAGCATAACGAAAAGAAATGAAAGTTCTAAGAATTTTCTCAATACATTCGCATTATTCCATTAGTCAGCGTTTAACATCATGTTAGATCAATACGTACAATATTTGAGCACACAATTCGAGGAGTTCAAACTTAGGCCTATGTCAATAATGACCTATCAACAGAAAATAACGATTATTAAACAAGTGGTATGCTAGATTACATACAGACATACTTCTGTTCAGGACGCCTATTTGAGAATGAACTAACTACTAAACACCCATTATAAGCATTATTTAAAAATAATTCGGTTCATAATTCTACAAGATGTTAATTCATGGACTCGAAATTATTAAAATCATCTATTGTCATATAGAATCTATAAGTGTGTTAACTTTAAATCTTCTCACTAAATAGAAACTGGTCCAAAATTGAATAACAAGATTTGAGGAAAAACTAAGCCCCCTTCCCCCCCCCCCCCACACACAGAGCGAAATTAATTAAAAACTTATAATAAAAACAACATGTACTTGATATTTAACCTTTGACCTTAGTTTAGTTTACAAAAAGTTCACTATTAATCAATGATGTTACAATAATTTTTTAAAAAGTGAAGTGATGCCAACTTTTTTTTTTCGCTCAATTTCACGCTCTTTTGATACGAAAATATTCCGGAACATATAATTGGCTGAATAAACGTGTATGGTAGGGGAAAGGGGTAACCCATGCATCAAGGGAAGTAATTTTGCGCCATCATTATCTTCAACAGAGTTATCGGCCTTCTATAGTGCACTCTTATAAATACTCCATTATTTGTATGTTTTCAAAGCTGTTTTATTATTTCACGTTATAGAAATTTGATTTATATTAATTCAGACAATGATTTATAGGCTAATGAATTCTTTTTTTTTTAATAAACTAACGCCATTTTTATAAACCCCCTAGAAACAGTGCCGAAACCAGCGTTAGTGGCACTCTAGATGAACTCTGAAAATATCTCACCATTCCCGCGCTAAAAAGTACTAAAGTATGAAGTTGTCGCCCCAGACTAGTAGTAAAGTAGCAGGGTTGTTAATTACCTGAGGTGACCTAATTTCTTTGAACATGATCATCTGGAACAAGCATGAACTTTTGTCAAGCTTACCAGCTAATATGGGCAGATTGATACCACTGGATGAGTGACAGGCTTATTTAAAAGGGGGGGGGGTTAAACCATGTAGGATAGGGGAGAGGATGGAGAAAGACTAAGTCTCTGCTATTGCCCTAGTTAAATGTTCTCTTGAGTGAGAAGTTATTCTTAGATTGATAAGGAGTATTTAAGGCAAGGTTGACTATTCTCCCTGGGGATGAGCCTGTATAAAAGACAGGTTCATATTTACTAGTGTGTATATATGTATATGCCTTATTCTAATTTATTGCACATATTCCCATTGTTACATGATATTATTGCCCTATTTTTGCGCTGTTTCTTTAAAACAATGACTTTTGTTGAGAATTATCCCCCTTGTTAAGCAATGCTTGACTGTATATAATCAAATTTAAAGGATTAATTTTTGGTTGATTGTTTTCTGTAGCTTCGTTTATTTCAAATTCTGAATGTTGTATTTACCCAACAGTAAATTATTTAATGATAATAATAATAAAATTTTCAGATTAATTAACAATATAATTACATATACGATGCCACCCTTAAATGTCTTTTTTAAAATAAACATAGATTTTGCTGCTAATGCTCCTGATAGTGCCACCTGATGTGCCTTCCCCCCCCCCTATATCATTGCACTTTACAGCCCTGTTCTTATCTGTAAATGCCTGTTGGTTTATGAAATTAATCAAGAATGCTCAAAATAAAGCTATCAAACTTAGTTTAATATACATATTATTTATTAATTTTTGTTATGTATCTTTCGTGAAATCCACATTATAATTTTTGAATTTAACTACAATTTGAAAAGTGATATTCATATGAATATGAATGCTCAGAATTACCTGTTGGAGATTAAAACCTTCAAATGAAGCATTGATTATTTTCAAGGTGTTTTTCTCTCTTGAAGCTTATAATTAATAATGTGCTACTATTACATAATTTGTTTTTAGGCATAGGTTTAAAAAATTTTTACTACTTTCTCTTAATGGTAATTTTATTTATAATCAATGAAATTGAACTTCTCTTAGGTACCTATCTTCAATAGTTCCAGATTGGACATTGGTCAAACTCCCATTTATTTGATCAAAAATCATTTCATCAATTGTATTATCTTAATGAAATTGTCTGTAGTTATTTAAAGACATGATATTCCAAAAACTGTAAACAACAAAAATCAAAGAAATTTGTCAAAATATTGTTTTAATCACTTGCTTTTATTTTGTACAATGATATCTTTTTGTGATGTTTTACAATTTTTAAATAGCTGTTTTTTTATTTTAAAAAATGTCTTTCAATCGTCCTGCAATAGCTAAAAACATTTTTGTTAAACATTATCCTAATCTATAATTATCACATGTAAAGAGTTATCATTATAGACCAGTGACTGGCTTGCAAATAAATTTAATGCGAATGATTCTATTGCAGTAAGGTTGTAAACTATATCTCATAGTTCAGGTTATGGGTTTGTGTCGTACCCAGAGCTATCATTGTCATTGCAGTTGTATCTGTAATTGGAATGTAGCACTAAAGAACTGTTCCAAAATATTGTGGCTGCTAACAAGAAATATCATCTTTGATCTTATTTGATTGTATAGAACAAATTTAAATTAAAATTGTTTGGGGTTTAGCAGGAAGGAAGGTAAAATTGAAACACAATTTTGCCTTTTGTTTAATAATCGAAGCTATAATTATTTCTAAATATGTTCAGTTAGTGATTGAATATTTATATTCAACAATAATTTATAATTCTTAAAAATGAATTTTTTTTCAAAATGTCCAATACCATTGTGCCAAAAAAACACCAAGTTAATAAAACATTACTTGGTTTGAATAAATTAAAAAAAAACGACCCATGCCATTTGTATTTGATAACTAAGACAATTTGACTTAGAGGGGTGTGTGAAGTCCCTGTAAGGATGAGAAGAAATCTCTTAGATCCTTTAAACCACTAATGGGACGGTTTTATGGTGCCCTTCTTTCATCCCCACCATAGCCGACAGTACAATGGTCATAGAGGCACCACGGGGGATATAGCAGGGAATTAAGCCATGACCTGAAACATCCATTAGTCGAGTGCACACGACCATCCGTCTCCTGGCTCTTCCAGTAACAACATGCACAATCGAGAGATCATTTAGCACTCTAAGACAAGTAAAAACATAAAAACTAATATTAATAATAATGCTTAATAGCGTGTGAAGTCCCTGTAAGGATGAGATTAAATCTAATGGGACGGTTTTTGCAGTGCCTTTCTTTTATCCCCATTCTCTGACCACCGGGGCCTCTTTTCACAACTGTCAAATCTTTTTATAGCTGATTATGGAAAGCGACGGGGGGGGGGGGCTTCAAATGCCTGGACCAGGGACGTACTGGCAAAGGACGACGCGAAGAGCATTCGCCATGGGCCATTTGGGCGGGTGATCTAATTGCATTCATCATAAATAAAGTTTGACGGATACATTAAATCAGTAAAAACAATGTTTTCTTAAATTCAATTATATGTGAAGTATAAACAACATTCAACTAATTTGTTTAATGTTTAACCTTTAACCTCTGTTAACTTTAAAATCAGCCCGAATCCCGCCAAAACCCAATGGAAACAGCTAAACGGGTACGATACAGCTCACAAGAAATATCAGATTTCCTTAGAATGGGTTCTCATTTGTACAGATACTTCTTCCATCTGACCTGTTTGTCATGTAAAGTAGAGCAGTTCGCTCTATTGTGTTAATACTACTTGTTAGTAATTAGCTTCTCTGATTAATATTTACAGTCTTTGATAGCTACTGGGCTAAGGGAGACGGATCCACGATTGAAAGAATGCATGCAGAATTTGAACAGCCGGCAAAGTGAAATTAGCGACAGAGACGCTGTGCAGAACATCTTCATTGATAAGGAAACATTCAGAGAGTATGTCTATGTGTTGTTGACAATAGATATAAATACAAAGGGCTGTAACTACGTTTTTACTGTACAAATCATCATTAAATTCATGTTGTCTCCCATATAACGAACCTTTTTGTTTAAAAAGAAAAAAAAAACTTAACTGAAGACTTGAAAAATGTATTAAAATCTATGTAGTTGTAAAACGTACTGTTGATATTATTATTATTTTTTTGCTATTATGCTTTAATTTACATATGCATAACAGAAAATATAATTTTAATAGCCAAGGCCTTCAG